>CM062816.1:201100031-201797531 GCA_031772625.1 Pinus tabuliformis
TGGTGATTTTTTTTAAAGACATAGCCAGTTAGTTTTATTGCAAAGACATCAGTTTTTTGTTTGCAACTATTGTAATTATTTTGGGCATAGATCATATTATATGAATTCACTCATCTCCATAGTTGGAGTAGTTCTCACTAGAAAAGAGAACTACCATGAGTGGTCCAGGAAGATAAAGCATACCTTAATTTTTAATGAGTTGTGGAAAGGAGTTTGTGAAGGAGAAGGAGGCAATCCTCCTCAGAAGCCCACTTCTGACAAGGAGCTTGCCATCTGGGAGAACAAGAACAACAAGGCCTATGCCTTGATTGCAACATCAGTCAATGAAGAGGTGAGTCGTCATATTATGCCATTTACAGATGCTTTTGGTGCTTTAAAGAAGCTGAAAGAATTATATGACTCACACTCTGAGCTAGAAGTTGTTCAATTGATGATCAAACTGTTTAATTTAGAATTGAAGGATGATGATCCCCTTGCCTTAGCCTCTGAAATAAGAGCCATTATGCATGACATAAAAGCCACTGGTGTTAAAATGGATGTTCCTCTCACTGCTTTTGTCAAGGCATTGTATCCTACTTATTCCCATTATCTTGAGTCATTACAAGCAAGTGGCAAACTTTCAGAGATTTCTTTTGACTCTCTTGTGGACAAGTTTGCTGAAAGAGAGAAAGCTTTTGGGAAGAAGAAGACAATTGCTTAGTCTCCTGAAGAAGCTGTATGCCTTGCACAAAAGAGAAGAATCAGGGATATGATGCTAGGATGCTACCCATGAGTCCTAGACTGCATGGGTAGGATGCCTCGACAGGAGAACTAATCATCCTGTCCCACAGGAGAACTAATCATCCTGGCTCACAAGAGAACGAATCATTTTGGCTCACAAGAACGAATCATCCTGTCCCAAAGTCGCCTCGGGTATCACAGGGAACGCTGAGCTATTCACCTTGTACACAGCGCACCATTAGGGGAGGGTGAGTCGCCCTATGTTCGTGTGTTGCTCCAGTAAGTACCCCCAAGCCCCCCAGAGCTCCCGGAGCTCAATGCATGCAACATGCAGGACCCTTATACGAAGTTCTCTCAACGACTCCAAGTCGTTCGGGAAAGTCAAGATTTGACCTTTCCCGGGGGCTTTGACAAAAATGTCTGCGACTTGTACATCAGTCTCAATGCGATGGAGCCTCCTCGCTCATCGATTTACCATATCCCAGATAAGGTAGTATCTGATGTTTATCTGCTGGAGCAATCATTAAATACGGGATTCCTCAACAATCGAATCCCCCCTGGTTGTCACAGAGAATCACAGTGGTATTCATCATGTGTACAAATAGCTCACTGAAGAGCTTCCGCAACCAGGCACTTCACACGAGATCATACTCGTAGTTATGTATTCAGTCTCGGCGGTGCTTATAGTAACTGACTTCTGCTTCCTTCTCATCCATGATATCGAAGCAGAATCCAAAGAGAACCAACACTGAAAAGTGCTCTAGTGGTCCTCCACACTGCCTGCCCAGTCAACATTCGAATAATCATGCAGTTTCATATTTCTGGCAGTGTATCTCAATCCATGAGAGATTGTGCCGCGAAGATATCTCAGAAGATTCTTGACACCAATCCAGTGAGGCTCAACCAATATGAGCTCACCATGCTAACTGCGAAACAAATATCCGGATGGAAATTCACCAAGAACATCAATGCAAATGAGTTTGTGAAACTCAGAGGCATTTCCCCAATCTGGTCCGACATCATCACACTATATAACTTCTGAAAGTTAAGATCCTTGAGGTAGTCACGAGCTTGCAGTTTATCATTCCACATTTGGAATCCAACTCCCTCTTACTTCTACAAGTGAGAGGGTTTGCACCTATCAGAGATAGGTCGTTCTCAGAAGGTGTTGGTATGAGAGGTCTATTATCCACAACCTTCAAACAATGGTTTGGATCGGCTTCACTCTTAGTGAATCTCAGCTTCATCTGACAGCTATCAATCCTCTCATACTAAGCCTGGGGTGTTTTGCTTCAAGCCATAGAGGGCTTTCTTCCACCTGCACACATGAGATTCCAATCATGAATCTCAAACCCCTCGTGTTGTTCCAAACCTGTGGACCTGCTACATGAGGGGAATGGTCCCCTTGTAAGATTTTCCTTCGGTACATCTCAGACATGTACCTTCATGCTCTTCTTGAATTCAGGCATCCTTGTTACCATCTGACTCACATCGGGTAGGGCCCCATAATAGACCTCCGGTGCTATAGATGAGATGTGTCAACTGACATGGTCCCCAATGGACCATCCTGCAACTTGGTACAAATTGCCAATCCTGAACCCACGAGTAAAAGCATCTTTGAAAATTCTATTTTCAAACACGTACCTTTCCATCGATGAATGCCACCTTGAAACCTTTGACTTCCATTGCCGAAATGGACACCAGGTTCTTCTTGCGATCAGGTACATAAAAGAGATTCTGTAAATGAATCGGGTTACCCTCGTTCAATTGAGGGGTAACATTTCCTACACCCTTTTCGGGATAGGTGGCATTGGCTCCAAGTATAATCCCATGATTGTTTCCATCTCTACCAAATTAGAGAGAGCACCCTTCTATCTGTTGAAGTGCTTTGGAGCACTACAATCAATAAGCCAGATTCCCAAAGAATCTGAAGGAGAGGGCCAATACAAGATAACACTTCTTTATCTTATCAGAAACAACATTTGATTCTTCATACCTGGGGTTCCTTGCTTTCTTTGAAGATTCGGCCGTTACCTGCATTACCTGTCATTCCTCTGATCATGTCTCTGGAATGATTGTTATCATCATCAAGTGATGTGTCCCTGCCATTCGGACACTCCTTCGCATAATGGCCGAACTTATTGCAACCAAGGCATCTGCCTTTCCTTTCACCCTTAGATCCGAACTTCCCATTGAAGTGATATTTAGGTAGGCCATCAAAAGCTTCTGCTGCGCCATTCTGATAATGTTCTCTGCTTCGATTTCACCCTCGGTGAATTTGAAGAGGGATGAGGAATCCACTGATCCTTTTGTTCTTTCCCAACTGTCTTCGGTGATTGCTCTTTCACTCTTGCTTGGGCTTTGTCTTCACCTCAGCTCTGATACCATGTTAATTTTAGGTATGTTCTATGCTTAGAGCAATTTATTTCAATTTTCACAATTAGCTCAATATCTTTCCCAGATTAGCAATCACATCAGCATTAAAGTAAACTGCAAATAGAACATAAACATAAATCGCAGAAGACAAGCCAAAACAAGAGGACACAAGATGTGGCGCTAGCCAGGGACAAACCCTAATGTGGGGAAACCCTTGATCAATTCTTCTTATATGTTCTTCAATAGTTCAGCAGAGAGAGAGAGAGATAGTACATTTACAACATAAGTCAACACTTTGACTTATCTAGATAAGAGCATAGATCATCTCTAAGAAGATGACACATGAGATCAGTTGAAGACATGCTGCTTCAACTGATTCTCCAAGGTGACTCCTTCACCTATCATCGTGCTGCATCTTGTCATCACGCTGCACCTCACCATGTTGCACCATGTTGCACCCATCATCACAATGCTGCATCTTATCATGCTTCATCAATCATGACAGTACCCATCATTGTACCATATCATGTACCATCATGTGCCATTGCTGCACCTTGTTTTGCCACCATGTCTTGCTGCTGTCCCTTGCAGCACCATGTCTGTTGCTGTCCCATTGAAGCATTGTTGTACCATGCTTGCTGTCCCAATTTGCAGCACCATGCTTGCTGTCCCAATTTGCATTGTTGTACCATGTTGCTGTCCCAATTTGCATTGCTGTACCATGCTTTTGCTATCCCAATTTGTAGCACCATGCTTGCTGTCCCAATTTGCATTGTTGTACCATGCTGCTGTCCCAATTTTGCAGCACCATGCTTGTTGTAGCTTTCGGTCTCCTCAACGTGCCCAAACAGTCACTTAATTTCCAGTGTTTAGTTCCTCATCTACTCGGCCTTGCAGCTTGCCCTCTCGGCCCTAAATCCTTGGCCCTCCATCCAACAATTTGGTCACTTGAAGTGGCCTGCGGCTAGGGCATCATGGACCTGCGGCTAGGGCAGGATAGACCAATGTTTAGGGCTTCTCCATAGGGCAGCGTTAGGGCTTCTTCATAGGGCAGCGTTAGCTCTTCTCCATAGGGCAGCGTTAGGGCTTCTCCATAGGGCAGCGTTAGCTCTTCTCCATAGGGCAACATTAGGGCTTCTTCCTCCTAGATTTCTCTCACACTAAAACCCAAGACAAGTGGAGAGAAATCAAGAGAGAAGTTGTGTGTAAAATGACTCTCAAGTCATCTCCTTTTATATTAAAATGTTGAGCACATGAGGGTTTATTTGGTTGCTGGTCGACCTTGACGAATTGTCTTATAACACAAATAAATTCATAACCTCATGAATACTTATCAGAATTAGATGATCTTTAGATCAATCCTACACCTCTCGATGAGAGGGATCCAAGAAAAATATCAACGGCCATAAATAAGATGACCCACATGGAGTTTGGCCCTAGTTGCCAATTTTAACATCTACTCACACACAAAAAGTTGCATACAGTTGTCACTATGATGAAGGTACACTTCCTGTGAAAATTCTATCACTGCAACAACTGATTTACTTTACCTACTTATTTTCCAATAAGTTATTTATGAAATTCCTTCAATAAACATTAAAATAAATTCTGCTACAAATATCACACCATAATACAGAAACAAACACATGCACAAGAATCAACACATTGACACATATATTTTGGACAACAGTCCCCGGAAAAAACCCAATGTGGGAAAATTGGTGCAGCAAGGGGGGATTTTATTATTCAACAATTCTTCAGTACAATAGGGTGCCAAACTGGCTTACCCAACAGAGAAAAATTCTCTAGCACTTCTCCCAGTCTCAGTGTCAACCTGGCTGACCTCTGCGTAGCTCCCAGACACTTTGCGTCAGCCCCTGCCTCTCTGCGTCAACATTGGGCCTCTCTGTGTCACCCACGCAAGCCCTCCAGTGACTGCACAGTCTGCTGTTGCCTCTGCGTCTACCTGAGAGGCTCTACGTCTGTCTCTTTAACCTCTGCGCTGGTCTTCTGGTGCTGCCCCGACTCTCTGTTCCGTACTTGCTGCCTCCTGTTGCTCTCTAGACCACTGGTTCAAATTTATTAGGTAACCCACTCCAGAAATCGAACTGACTGGTCTCCCTCAATTTTCTTCAACTGACCCTCAAGCCTCTTCTTATACTTTTCTCGTTGGTCCATCAACGACCGAGATTAAATCCCTAATCAACGGCTCAAATTAGATATGGCTTGATCCAAGACTTTTGGACCCTTCTAACCCAATTTTATATTAATACCCATTAATATTTTATTTTTCCTAAGTTTAGACTTAGGAACTCCATTAAAAATATTAATTATTTTAATATCTTCCAAACTGTTTAGAATTGCCCAAACCATTTCTGGGTCTTGGAGATGTCATGTGTTTTCACCAATTTTCATGGCTAGAGCACATCCGATGCTACCCAAATCAACACTCCCTCTTAGCGAGGACTGTGCTCTAGTAATACTCCTCACTAAGTATCACCTTGATCATCCAGCATCTGTCCCTGCGCTAATGCTAGGCCTCCCTGCCTAACATCCTCTGCACTGCTGCCCATGGTCGTGCCACTACCATTGTTGCATCTGTACAACACCTTCCTCTGCATCCGTGTTGCTGCTGGCCCTTCTTCCAACACTGCATTTGCACTGCAACTCCCTCTGCCACGTTGCATTGTGCTACTACTGACTGCTATCGCACTGCAACATCACCCCCATTTCTGCTACTGAAATGGATTCTTTATCATCCCCATCTTTTCCTTGAAATAATCAAACTTTGTTCTTCTAAGGGCCTTGGTGAGGATGTCTGCCACCTATTCTCCTGTAGGAGTGTAACTCAACTGTACAGCTCCTCGTTGGACACAGTCTCTGACAAAGTGACCCGAATATCAATATGCTTTGACCGATCATGAAACACTGGATTTTCAGAGAGCTTGATGCAACTTTGATTATCGCACATGATCTGGTCACCTCCATTTTTCTTTGGAATAGGTTCACAAGTAGTTTTATGAGCCATATGGCCTCACACGAAGCTGTGCTCGCCACCATATATCCTGCCTCAGATGAACTCAGAGCCACGAACTTCTGTTTCCTACTGCACCAGGAGGTCATTCTTGATCCAATGTTGAAATAGTACCTAGAGGCACTTTTCCAGTCCACTGAACTTCTTGCTTCCAATATGCATTAGTAAATCCACTCAATCTGATATCCTTACTCCTGGTGTACAAGAGTGCATAATTGACTGTTCCCTGTAAATACTTGAGAACATGTTTGGCTGCTGCCCAGTACGCCCTCTTCAGTTCCACCATGAATTGATTGAGGGTGTTGACAACATAGTAAATGTCTGGCCTGGTGTTGACCAGATACATCAGGGACCATATGAGCTGCCTGTATAAGGTGGGATCAACATCCTTGTCTTCTGATGCATCAATCTTCTTCCAGTTGGTAATCATTGGAGTAGCCATGGGTCTACAGTCCACCATCCTGAATCTTTTTCGGGTTTCTGTAGCATATCTCCCATGCCCAAGGAAGATCTCTCCCTTTTGCTGCCAAGCTTCCAACCCTAGGAAATAATGCATTCGTCCCAAATCCTTCATGTCGAATTCTGTGGCTAGATTCTTCTTGCAGACCCCGATGAGCTTGGATGATCTTGTCAGAAAGAGATCATCCACATACAATACTAAGTTTAGCGGCTCATTCTCTACAACCAGATAGTAGAGATTTGGATCTGCGTCACTCTTGACAAATCCCATCTTCTGCAAGTAGCCATCGGTTCGACCATACCATGCTCTAGGTGCCTGTTTCAGCCCATACAAGGCTTTCTTCAACCTGCATACATGAGACTTCTTCTCATGTGTCTCAAAGCCCTCTGGTTGTTCAATGTATACCTCTTCTTCTATCACCCTGTTCAGAAATGCCATTTTGACATCCATCTCATTAATCTCCCACCCCATCTGTGCTGGAAGAGATATCATGGTTCTAATAGATGTATACCTGGCTACTGGGACGAAGGTCTCTTCGTAGTCAATTCCTTCCTTCTGAGCATATCCCTTAGCCACAAACTTGGCTTTACATTTCTTTACACTGCCGTCTGCGGCGTATTTGATCTTGTAGATCCATCTCGAACCTACCACTGATCTGTCTTGAGGCTTTGGCACTACCTCCCAGACATCATTCACCATTATGGAGTTGTACTCCTCTACCATCGCATCTAGCCAAACTTGATGTTGAGTTGCCTCCTGGAAACTGTCAGGCTCCCCTTCCTGAGCTACTAATGCCTGATATCTATTGGCTGTTTTCGCTCCCTCTTATTGTTTCTTGGCGCACTGATGAAGTCCTCTGCATCTCGCAGAATCTGACGAAGTTCCCTGCTAGTTCTTCCTCTACCAGCAGGTGCTTTTGTTAGCTCCTCCTCATCCTGTGAATCTTCCTGACCCAAGGAAGAATTCTTTACTTCCGTTGGTTGAAGAGGTTTAACCAACGACTCCTCTTTTGATTACTCCTCGGAAGGCCTTGGCACTACCTCCCAGGCATTGTTCACCATTATGGAGTTGTACTCCTCTACCATCGCATCTAGCCAAACCTGATGTTGTGCTGCCTCCTGGAAACTGGGAGGCTCCCCTTCTTGAGCTACTAATGCCTGATATCTATTTGGTTGTTTTCGCTCCCTCTTATTGTTTCTTGGCGCACCGATGAAGTCCTCTGCATTTCGGAGAATCTGACGAAGTTCCTTGATAGTTCTTCCTCTGCCAGCAGGTGCTTCTGTTAGCTCCTCCTCATCCTGTGAATCTTCCTGACCTGAGGAAGAATTCTTTACTTCCGTTGGTTGAAGAGGTTTAACCAACGACTCCTCTTTTGACTGCTCCTTAGAAGGAATTTCACGAGATTTTCTGAAAGCCCTATCCTCCATGAGCTTCACATCTCATCGAACCACTACCTTCTTGCTCCCTGGAAGATAGATTCTATATGCCTTGGCGTTCTCGCTAGATCCCACTAGATACCCTTTTTCCGCAGTTTGATCCAGCTTTTTCCTCTTATCCTCGGGTACACGGCAATATGCTAAACTCCCAAATATCCTGAAATGACTGACTTCAGGCGTTTTCCTTGTGAAAACTTTCTTTGGAGTAATCTTGCCCAATGCCCGATGAGGAGTCCTATTATGAACATAGACTGCTGTGTTGCATGCTTCCGCCCAAAGGAATTTTAGCATATCTTGATCATACATCATGGCCCTTGCTGCTTCTACAATAGTCTTGTTCTTCGTTTCTGCTACTCCATTCTGCTCCGGATTGTAGGGAGCTGTCCACTCTCTTCTGATGCCCTCCTTAGCGCAAAAATCAGTGAAGTCCTTATCAACATACTCTCCACCATTACCTAAGCGCAAAACTTTTATTTTCTTCCCAGTCAAATTCTCCACCAGAGCCTTGAACTCTTTGAATCGATAGAAAATGTCATCCTTGGTTTTTAGAAAATAAATCCAAGTTTTCCTTGAGTGGTCATCAATGAAGGTAAGGAAGTATTCGGCACGACTAAGAGCTATAGTGGACATAGGTCCGCAGATATCTGAGTGTATCAATCCTAGTACACTCTTGGCCCTGTTTTTACTTCTAGGAAATGCTGCTTTGGCATACTTTCCCAGAGCACATCCTCTGCATACATCATCTCATTCTGTACTAAGCTCTGAAACTCGTGTTACAGTGCTCCTGAAAATTCTCAGAGCCCCATGGTGCAAATGTCCCATTCTTTTGTGCCATAGTTTGTTCAAATCTTTGTCTCCATGACTGCCTATTAGTGCGATTGGTGATTCTAGTTGTAGTCTATACAACCTGTTACTTTTGATCCCGATTTGCATTTTCTTTTTCTAGCTCGGGTGTTTGACGTATACTTTCTCCTTGATGAAGAAGATGTCATAGCCTTTACCTTGAAGTTGCGACACGGAAAGTAAGTTCATCCCCAATCCTGGTACATGCAACACATTGGTAGCACGGAACCGCTCTCCCAATTCTGTTTGAAAAACTATGGTACCCCTCCCTACTGGAGTACACTTTGCCTTGTTCCCCATGGTGATTTGAAAGTTCATCTTCTCCTCCCGATAATCTGAGAAACATTCTCGGATTCCCGTCATATGCCAAGAGGCTCCACTGTCTATATACCATACCTCTGATGATGCAGAACTAGTCATACAAGCCACTTCTTCTTCCAGCCTGGAAGCCAACATAGAGAAATCGAAATCACTTTCTCTTGTGCAATTTTCTGAAAATCTGTGTGAGTCTCCTGACGTAGATGCCTTTGCATCATGGTCTCGACCCATAATTGATTTTTCCTCCCTGTGTCTGATTACTTCATCTGATACCATGTGAAAATTTTATCACTGCAACAACTGATTTACTTTAACTACTTATTTTCCAATAAGTTATTTATGAAATTCCTTCAATAAACATTAAAATAAAATCTGCTGCAGATATCACACCATAATATAGAAACAAACACATGCACAAGAATCAACACATCGACACAGATATTTTGGACAACTGTCCCCGAAAAAAACCCAATGTGGGAAAACCGGTGCAGCAAGGGGGGATTTTATTATTCAGCAATTCTTCAATACAATAGGTTGCCAAACTGGCTTACCCAACATAGAAAAATTCTCTAGCACTTCTCCCAGTCTTAGCATCAGCTTGGCTGACCTCTGCGTAGCTCCCAGACACTCTGCGTCAGCCCTTGCCTCTTTGCGACACCACTGGGCCTCTATCTGTCACCCACGTAGGCCCTCCAGTGACTGCGCAATTTGCTGTTGCCTTTGCGTCTACCTGAGAGGCTCTGCGTTTGCCTCTCTAACCTCTGCTTCCGGCGCTGCTCCCGACTCTCTGTCCCGTACTTGCTACCTCCTACTGCTCTTCAGACCACTGGTTTGAATTTCTCAGCTAACCCGCTCCAGAAATCGAATTGACTAGTCTCCCTCAGTATATTCTCCAACTGACCTTCAATCCTCTTCTTATACTTTTCTCGTTGGTCCATCAACGACTAAGATTAAATCTCTAATCAATGGCTAAGATTAGATTTGGCTTGATCCATGACTTTTGGACCCTTCTAACCCAGTTTTATATTAATACCCATTAATATTTTATTTTTCCTAAGTTCTTAGGAACTCCATTAAAAATATTAATTATTTGAATATCTCCCAAACCGGTTAGAATCTGCCCAAACCATTTCTGGGTATTGGAGATCTCATGTGCTTTAGCCTCTCCACCAATTTTCATGGCTAGAGCACATCCTATGCTACCCCAAATCAACACTTCCATCAAGACTTTTATGGCATGCTAGATTTGGACATTTGAACCAATGTTGCACGAGGCAGGGACATTTTTTGGAAGCGGGGACACAAAAGTGTCATTTCCTAAAAATCTAGGAAGCGAAACATCTCAGAAGTGTCTACTATATATTTTTTTTTGTATTTATATTAGAAAAAAACATCCCAAATACCAAATTAGTTGTAGATGACATGAACGCATGCATATTTTTACATAAATCAAGATAGCTATGGCATCCATGATTCCATTGTAATTCAATGATTAATTATTCGAGCATCAACCATCTAGATTCTAGCAATTACAAACATACATCAAATTTTTAAGCATATCATAAAACATAAAACATTTAGAAGATAAAATCATCAAACATTCAAGTAACTTATCTAGCAAGTGAGCAACTGTCAACATGAGTCATGTCCAAAATTCAAATAATAATGTTTACAAAATAGGCCACTTGGCCACCACCAAGACTCAAGTACACACTGAACTAGGAAGAGTAAGACAAAAAAGTTCAAATTCACAACAAGACTACAAGTCTAATCTATGACAAAAGTAGTAAACTGTGAATATATCTACTAATCTCTCCTCCTTCCACCACGAACAGGACGTGAGCCTCCACATGGTGGCAATGAAGAAGATGGTGAAGATGGTGGCTTTGGAAGTTGTGGTAGTGGAACTGATGAAGATGAAGCCCCTATTGTTGGTGTTGAAGCATGGAACCTGGGAACCAAGGGACCAGATGGGGGTGGCATCTCAGCTCAATCATTATCATCTGGGATAAGAACATCCTCCAATTGCTCTAGTCGCAACACTCCATCCTCCAAATTGGGCTCCTCTAGATTTTTGTCCCAAATCTTAAGGTCTTTATTAGTCTTTGCATCATCACAATAATGGGACAACAATCGCAAGTTGTAGTGAACACAAACCAAGCTCTCTACCCAGTATAAACTTAACTTGTTCCTTTTAACATAGTGGAGAAAGAATAAGAGCTCCAAAACCTTTCCGTAGAAGAAGTGTTTACCACCTGTGATAGCACCTGCAATGCCAAAGTTTGTAGAAGTAGAGTAGCACCTCCATGCATGTTCCACCACTTAAGAGTCAAGACCAATGCTAAGCGTATAGTTGTTCAAATGTTTGTGTAGCATGGCAGACTCCTCGTCATGGACTAATTTATCCAATGCTTTTATATAACCAGATAGAACCTCTAGATCTAGGTGTGGTTTTCTCTTGCTCCCCCCCCAAGTGCTAGTGTTGAAAGCCATGATGGATGATATTATTTAAGTGTCAGAACATATGCTAAGGTATGCAATGGAATGTTTAGCATATCCCATCGTTTTCCACCTATGCACGAATATAATTGTATAAGGTGGTATCTCTAGGCTCAACAATGTCTTTAATCTGCCCCATCATGCTATCCATTTGCTCATACACCTCCCCAATTATCGGCCGATTTGAATCTGCAAACTTGATCATGTAATAAATTGGTTTGGTGAATTGCAAAACATATTTAATCTATGACCAAAAGTAGCTGTCAAGAATAGTGTCCTTGGCTACATTAGCACCATCTCTATCGTTGTTAATGTCCTCCCATGATTCAAAGCTCACCATATTAGTTAAAACTTGTCTCATCCTCACTAGCCTTCTAAAGGTGAGATAATAACTTGCAAATTTTAGTTTTTGGAAGTTTAAGCAATTGCAACTTGGAGTAAGTGCCATAAAAGTAGTTTACCCTTGTATGCCCTGTGATAAATTTAATGAGTTGCTTCCCTCTCTTGTAAAGCTCATTAATCCATCCACATTCTTTATGCTTCACAATATCATGCATCAAAAGGTTCAATGTGTGCACCAAGCACCCGAACCAAAAGATGTGTGGATGAGTACACTCAATAATTTTTCCTGCTGCCTTACAATTTGTTGCATTATCAGTGATCACTTGAACCACATTATTAGGACCAACATCTTTGATTGATTGCAATAGGAGATCTGCAATGTTTTAGGAAGTTGCACTAATGGAGGAGTCATGACATGCATTAAACACTACACTACTAGTAGAAACACCGAACGTTTATCAAATTTTGGTTTCTAACATTTGTCCACTCATCTGATACAATGGATACCACACAATCCACCCACTCATTTGTAAAACGTGTCAAAACTCATTGAACCTTTGCTTTTTCTTTTTCTAATAACATCGTTCTAGCTTTCTCATGGTTGGGGCTCTTGTATCCTTTTGGGGCTTCATTGATGGCCTTAACCATATCATGCCAATAGGGAGAGCGAAGCACATTGAATGGTACACTGCAAGCACAAAGAAACTAGACTATCTTTCCATCCACATCATCCCTCCCAACAACATTAAGGAAATCCCCTATTGTTCTTCTACTTCCAGAGGTTGCAAAAGTACCATGAGGAGATGAGCTACCAAATCTAGAGGTTGCACTTGATTTAGAATGAGTTTTTTGTTTCTTGTTTTTCTATTGTGCAACCTCTTCTATTTGGATGTATTTTCTTCTTTGTTTAGTTGAAACCTTTGGGCAAATTGCTATCCCCACGACACCCTTTTTGTCATCACTGTCCAACACCCCACAAAGATGCCTCCTCACACAGGTATATGAACCACTATATGGTTTTCCTCCATGACAACCACGAGGGCACAAAAACTTGTAGCTTCCACCACCTTTTCCCCCTTCAAGTTTGGTCACATAATTCCACAAGGGTGTCAATGCAAATTTCCCCTCTAGCATTTTAGTGTCCTCTTCATCCCCTTCCTCTTCAAACCCGTCCTCCTCATCATACATTGGGTCACTTATATGGGGATTGTTAGTTTTTGTAGCATCGGATGTGTTCTAGCCTTGAAATTTTGTGGAGAGGATAGAATACACGTGATCTCCAAACCCAAAAATCTTTTTTGGAAATTCTGTCTAGAAATGACTTAATTAGATTATTAACCAATTTTTAAATATTTCCGAAGTCTAAACTTAGGGAATATGGTTAATTAATCAGAATTAATTAAGTCAAGGTGAGAATGATCTAAAAGCTCACATGGATAAACTTCAAGATGATCCTAACCATCGATTAAGATTTAATTTTGGCTGTTAGAGTCCCAATAGAGGATTATAAGAAGAAGTCGATGGGCACTTGGAGAAGACACTTGAGCAGTTCGATTTCATGAGCAGATCGATTTCCTGAGTAACAACAGTTAGTTGCCGGAGAGAGAGTTAATGAGGTCGAAGCAGTGAGAGAGGGGTAGAGACAGTGAAGCTGGATGAAGGTTTCCAGATCCGGTGAGTGCATTTGCAGAGAGGTAGAAGAGCCATAGGGAGGCTGACGATGGGGCAACGCGGAAGCCTCTAGCGGCAGTTTTGATTATGTTGGGGAAAGATGAGTTTTAGTGCCAGAAGCTGGACATAGGATCCAGAGGCCAGGAGAGACATTTTCCCAGACAACAACAGACCAGACGACTTGAGGAGAAGTTGGTTCGAACCAAGTGCAGAAGGGACTGTGCTAGTGTGATGCAATCGCTGTGCAAAGTCTGTTTGGACGGCTCACCTAGAGCTGAGGTCAGAGCCCAAATTTTTCTTGTGGAGTGAGGAAATTTACTCACTAGATTTTTTGCTAGTATTTCTCTGTAGGATTGCCAGTTTCGACATCCAGTTGTACTCAGATTATTTCATTGCTGCATAATAATAAAACCCTTAGCTGCTGCACCGGTTTTCCCAAGTTGGGGTTTTCTGGGGACATTTGTCCAAAAATAACTGTGTTATTTTATGTGTGTGCTAGCATTTCTTCCAACATTTATTCATCCACAATTTTATTTGTGTAGGCTGCAGCGTGAGTTATTCAATATTTGTTGTAGCAAATAGTAAATAATTTGTTAAATTAAAATAAGAATTAGGAGAATGATTTCCAGTTGCTGCAATAGGATTCCGGTTTTGGAATTTTCATAGGGACCACTTTCCTCTTGTTCTTCTTCCCATCTATTCATACTCCCCCTTGCCATCATGAAAACCAAAAGTGGAATGATATATAGAAGCCAAAATAACACCATTTTGGAGTATGAATATAAATGGACAGCTTGCAATGAAATGAACAAGAAGAAAGAATGGGAAAAAGTAGGAGAGGGAGGAGAAAAAATTCAAACAACAATGACAGAAAAATGAGGGAGTTTGGGGTTTGCACTTACCTCTTTAGTTCTTGTAGATGGAAGCCCTTCTATACTCCTCCAAACTCCTCCTTCACTGCTCCTCGCTCCTCGTCCTTCACTCTTCCAAGCTCTCCAAAAATACAAGAGTGAGAAAATGAGAGGGGGAAATGAGCTTTATCCCCATCTTATTATTTCCCTAACTCAACCTAAACCCACCCCCGACTCAAGTTAGATAACAAAAAAATAAAAATTGTTTTTTGGGTTGGTCGCCGCAGAACCGCCCGTGGGGCATTAGATCCGCTTGGGATTCGTACAGATCAGTGCCCGATTTGCAACGGATCTGAGATGGATCCACCGTCAGATTTGTGGTTTGGAAATCCGGAACCGCGGATTGAGCCTTCATCATTCCGAATTTCCAGGAACTGTTTTTGCCGGCCCGATTTGCGTTTCTGGATTTCCAAACCGCGGATCCGATGACGGATCCCCCACAGATCCGTATGGGACCCGGATCCTGGTTTGGATCCTTGGGGGGGGGAAGGTGTTTTGTGCAACATTGATTTGAATTATGACAACCTTTGTTTGTTGAAGAAAAATGGTGTTACTGGTTTGCCAACAATTCCTAGGAAACTTAAGCAATGTGATGCTTGTATCTTAGGAAAGCACAACAAACAATCTTTTCATGATTCTCGTTCCATAACACATAGAAAGCTTGAACTCATTCATTCTGATTTATGTGGCCCAATGGTTGTTCCTTTTGCAAAAGGTAATAAATACATGATGACATTTATTGATGACTACACCATAATGTGTTTGGCTTATTTATTGAAGAACAAATCTGAAGCTTTTGAAATATTCAAGAACTTTCATGCATGGATTGAAAATGATACACAATCTTATATTGGCTCTATTCGTACTGATAATGGAAAAGAATATGCTTCAAATGAATTTTAAAACTATCTTCGTCAGCATGGTATCAAACATCAAACAACCGTGCCTTGTAATCCCCAACAAAACGGTGTAGCTGAAAGAATGAACAGGGAAATCTTAAATATGCTATGGTCAATGATGTTTTTCAAGAATGTTAAGCTGATGTTTTGGGTTGATGCAGTTCTATGTGTTGTGTATATAAAGAACAAGTGTCCATCTCATGCTCTCAAAAACAAGACTCCCTATGAAATTTGGTATGGCAACATTGCTTCGGTGAGGCATCTCGGGGTTTTTGGTTCCACTTGTTATGCCTTGATACCTAAGGAACAAAGAAACAAACTTGGTGTAAGGAGTCTGAAATGTATCTTCTTGGGGCACTCAGATACCTCCAAAGCGTACCGTCTTTAAGATGAAGTAAAGAAGTTTATAATATCTAGAGATGTTATTTTTCTTGAATCTTCCAAAACTGACAATGTTGTTGAGCAACAACTTGATCGCTTGGACAAACTCGGGCATGCAAAGACTTTTCAAGAGTTTGATAATGAGATTCCACATCTTGAAGGGAGGATTCCTATAATAGATCAATATGTGGAATCTCCTTCTGAAGCACTTTCTTCCCCTCATGGAGTTCCAACCACTGATCAAGAGGACACTTTGACTGATGTGATTGAGCGAATTGGGAGACTAAATCTTGATTCAGCCCCATCTTAGTCAATTGTGCAGCTTGGGCCATCTCAGAAAGGTCTTCCAAAATGGCTCACAAAGACACTTGAAAGTGTTCGTCTGATGAGGTTGGAAAGACATGGACAAGAAGATTTGTTTGATAGAATGAAGGTGATGTAGACGAGTTTGATTCACTTGTTGATATGGATGTTTCTTATGATTGTGAATTAAATCTGTCTACATATTTCGAACCAAGTTCCTTCAAAGAAGCTGCTTCTCATGATGAATGGAAAGAAGCGATGCAAAAAGAATATGATGGTTTGATAAAGAATGGCACCTGGAAGCTGGTTGATCCTTCATTGGGAATCAAACCGATTTGCTGCAAGCATAGTATTCAAAACTGGCCCTGCTAACCAGTTACCGGTCTAAACGGTCGGTCAGCAGGCCCACCGGTCGGAACCAGTCAAAAAACCCGGTCAGACACCCTGTTTGGCCAAAAATTGGAGCTAACCAGTCCTAACCGGCCGGTTTAGGATGGAACCGACCGGTTTGTGGTCAAACCGGCCAGTTTTGTCCTAAACCGGCCGGTTTATTGCACCCCCACAAAATGCATTTTTGTGAGTTTTGAAGCTGTTTTGAGGGAAATTTGGGGTTGTTTTCCTCCAAAAATAGTCCCTCCAAGAAAAACATGCCTACCCTCTCATTTTCCTGACACATTTCAACCCTAACAATGTTGGCAATTAATGGCAATGTTAAATTCTTAAAGTAAAAGTGAAATTAAAGGAAATGTCACTTTTACTTAAATTTTTAACATTACCATGAAATGACTCAGGATGTTTGAGAGTGGTTTCGACCTCATTGGATTTCATATGGAGAAACTAGAATTTTAGATTTCACTCAAAATTCAGCAGACTTAATGGTTTTAAGGATTTCCTGGTCTGGGGGTAAACAATTAATGCAATCGGAGCTCCAAATGATGAGAAAAACTCCTAATCTAGATCCAACATCAGAATGGGTGGGGGAGACTGAAGAACCTGTGTTTGACGCTGATTTTGATATCGACATGGCTTTAGCGGGGGATGAAGCAGATTATGTGGTGGCATCAGAACCAGGATCAGTAGCGGCATCAACGAAAGGCAAAGAACGAATGGAAGGCACTAGTCATGCAGGTCGACAAACTCGTGCTTCCATTAGGTCCACTTCTATTGTTATTGGTGGCATTGATACTGGGGTTGTAGATCAGGCTGAGGCATCCTCAGAATTTGAACCAATGTTGCACGAAGAGGGGACGTTTTTTGGAAGTGAGGATGCCGTAGTGTCATTTTCCAAAAATCTAGGAAGCGAAGCGTCTGCTATATATACATATATTTTTATATTTTTTTGCATTTGTACTAAAAAAAACATCCCAAATACCAAATTAGTTGTAGAAGACATGAAAACATGCATATTTTTGCATAAATCAAGATAGATATAACATCCATTGTACATTAATGATTAATTATTCGAGCATCAACCATTTAGATGCATCAACCATCTAGAATCTAGATTCTTCTCTTGTCTAGCCTTTGCCTCTACCTCGATTTTTTAGGGATATTAGTCAACATTGCCCAATTTTGATCAAACTACCTAATTCAAGGCTTAAAATATGGTAGAAAAAGCTTAACATGCTTGATCGATGATTTTGACTTGATTGAAAGGTAATTTTTTGCTAAGGGTGTGCCGCGTGACAAAGGAGTTCAACAATTAACACCACCAACACTAGGGTACATATAGGGCTTGGTGCTCTTGATTAAATGCTAATCGCATACCTTCATATTTGATATAATCTAATGAAATGCCACAATCCCATTGATCCTAAATTCCTGAAAACTGTTAAGTCTGCTAAATTTTGAATAGGATATGAAATTCTATTTTCTCCATATGAAGTCCAATGAGGCTGGAACCACTCTCAAACATCCCGAGTCATTTCATGGTAATGTTAAAAATTTAAGTAAAAGGATGAAAATGAAAAATAAAGGAGAATGTCACTTTTACTTTAAGAATTTAACATTACCATGACGGAACATCTGTTATATATATATATATATATATTATATATATATTTTTTTTTCTGCCTTCATTCCTCACCCTAACCCAAGGTGGACCCACCCCCAACAAGCAAACTCACCTAAAATAAAAAAAATTGAAAAAAAAAAACGATTTTCTAAACGCTTTTCTAGAATCGTACGAAAGCGTACGCTTCGCCCTTCGAAGCGCCACGCTTCGTACTGCCGAAGCGCCGTACGAAGCGCGCTTTCGAGCCACGCTTTGGAAAATTCCAGGAAGCGGCAAAATCAGGCGGAAGCGCGCTTCCGCCGAAGCTTCCTAGACGCTTCCGCACGGGACGCGCTTCCGGGCTTGGAACCGGGGGGGGCGCTTCATGCAACATTGCTCTGAACCAGATGATGTCTAGATAGTTCCTGATGATGATCTTGTGGCTAGTAGTGGTGATGAACTTAATGATTGATCATGTGTACATTGTAGACTTGTAGTAGGCCAATGGCCTCATAGCTTGCAACATTGTTTTTGGACTTTATAGGCCATTTAGAGCCTCATTACTTATGTATTTTGCTATTTTGTCGATGATATGTATTGCACTCGGTGTCATTTTGATATATTCACCTTTACATGGTATATAAATGAGCAAACTTTGCATATTTTGTCTCTATTGGCTTGGAATCATGGTTTTAAATCGTCAAAATAGTTTTGTTTCATTAAAAATTAATTATTTAATGTATTTTTCTAAAACCGGTTCGTTTAGACCAAACCAGTCCCGATTAGACCGGTTCCGGTTGGTAAACTGGTTCATTAGGTGGACCGGTCCGGTCACCGGTTCCGGTTTTAAAAATTATGGCTGCAAGTGGGTCTTCAAAAACAATTATAAAGCAGATGGCTCACTTGACAAGCATAAAGCCAAGCTCGTGGAAAAGGGTTTTGCACAGAAGGAAGGGGTTGATTCTGAGGAGACTTTTGCCCCCACAACAAAATGGGCTATTATCTAGACACTCTTTGCCTTGGCAGCTTAGAATGGTTGGAAAGTCCATCAAATGGATGTAAAAACTGCTTTCTTGAATGGAGATATGAAAGATAATGTTTTTATGTCCCAACCAGAAGGATTTGTTGTGAAGGGTTAGGAACACAAAGTATGTAAGCTTGTCAAATCCTTGTACGGCCTCAAACAAGCACCGCAAGCCTGGTATGAGAAATTGACTGAACATCTTCTGGAACTCAATTTCAAACATTATGATCTTGATGATGCAACTTTGTTTGTTCAAGAAAGTTGGCGAAACAATTGCATATCTTGTGGTGTATGTAGATGATCTTCTAATGAAAGGAAACAATGAGAATTACATTGCATCCATAAAGAAAGAACTGAGGAAAGCTTTTGAAATGACAAATTTGGGCTACGCTCACTACTATCTTGGTGTTGAAGTAACCCAACATCCAAAGTTTATATTCCTCTCTCAGAAGTACATTCGAGATCTGTTGAACAAATTTGGCATCGCTGAGTGCAATCCTTTGATTACTCGAATGGAACAGAATTTAAAGCTCACATCCACTGAAGGAAAAGAATTTGAGGATGCAACAAAATACAAACAACTCGTAGGAAGTCTCAACTACTTGAATACTACCAGACCAAACATTTCATTTGCTATTGGAATCCTCTTTAGGTTTATGCAAAAGCCTTGTGAGGGTCATTGGTCTGCTACAAAAAGAGTTCTAAAGTATTTGAAGGGAACTCAAGACTTTGGACTCAAGTATACATAGGTGGATAACTTCAATTTGATTGTGTTGGTCAAAGTTGTCATTGATGTCATACGATGATGTCATTGTTGAAGATGAAGAAACCCTAGCATTATGAAAACCCTAACCCTAAGTGTATTAATGAAACACTTGCATTGATGTCCTAAGCATACCCTTGCTGCATGATGAAATCCTAGATGCTTGATTTCTACATAATACCCTAGCCCTAGGTGTAAATCACAAGCATTGTTGAAGGAGTCCTAAACAAACCTTTAGTCCATAAAAAAGGTCGTATTACACTTTGATGAAACCTTAATAATATTGAAGGAACCCTAAATTGACTAGCCCTATTGAAACTCTAATTCTATGTCTTTGCTCCAATGAATATCCTTGTCTAATGAAATGAAGCCTTAAACCTAAAAATCCTAATCCTAATGATTTAAAAATCTCTCGATCATACCCTAGCCCTATTTAAATTAAAGCTTGTCCTAATCTCTAAGTCTTGATCCCTATAAACAAAAAATCTAAAGGACTGTTCCATACCTCAAGATCAGTCACATTAAATTTTTTTTTTTTTGCTGTAGGGACATTATCTCTTTAAAGCTCCCTATACCAGCTTAAAGAGGGGCTCAAGACCTTTCCGTTAAGCCCATACTTACCCTCTAACTCTCAAGCAATTCGAAGAAATTAATTTTTGAATTTAACATGCTGAAATAAAAAGTCTGCTAGCCGACTTATATAGGCTCACACACCTTTTCAACCGACATGTCTCTTCAGTAGATGCAAACAACTATAAATATAAGGATGAGTTCTCCCATTTCTGAGCAAGAAAATTCGGTCATATCATCTGAAATCCGCAGAGAAAAGAGATAGCGACTGAGGCAAGGAAGAAGAAAGGCAAGGACGAGTTTGGAAAGGGATTATCCCTGTATTTAGAGTGCGGATTCCTTAAAAGAAAGCTGCAGGTGTGAGGCACTATATGTGGAGGCTAGGAGAACTATTGGGCCAATTTTTCTCTTGATTATTGGTGGGAATTTCTTGCTGGACAGTGCCATTCTGTGAGCATTTGTGATATTATTCTCTGTTTAGGGCTGCAGTGAAGTGCTGTAGCTACAACACTATTAGAGGACTGTTTGAGTGGGCCGAGAGGGATTTTGTTCTGAGCTTAGACAACCTCTCAACTTTAGCCTTATTGTGCTTGATCAGATCTCTGTTGAAACAACCCTTCTAGGCTAGCAAATAGCTCAAATTTAAGTCTTCTTATGGCTTAGTTGAGAGACAAACTACTTTGAACATTACTCAGAATTGTGGAATAAATCTTGGCAAAACCTTGAGCATATTAGAGCAGATTTTGACTTATAATAAGAGTGTTTCTCGGACTTATTGAATCAATCTTGTGGACAGATCTAACCTCTATCTTAGAAACATTGAGGCATTGACATAAAGGCAGTTTGGAAGAGATCTCTGTATAGCAGTTTATTGGAAGGTGTTTATGGGGCATCTTTTAAGGCTGTTGTAAGCCAGTTTTGGATTAGCTTTAAAACAATCCTATAGCAGCAGTTGAGAGCTTTTTCTAATCAGTCCTGGAGATACCCTTTTGTAGCACATTGAAGACCTTTTTGAAGGTGGATCTATAGCAGGTTTGAAGACTTAGTTTGGACAATTATTCAAAGCATTTGAAGACGTGGAGCAACTATTGAAGGATCTACGAAGCTGACTTGGAGGCATTAGTGAAGACCACATGATGTATTGTTGAAGGCCCTCATAGAGTAACATTGGAGAAGTTGGTTTAGGTAACATGGAGAGTTGTGTAGACACATACTAGACATTTGATGATGCAAATATTAGACCATTGTTGAAGGCGATCTTGGAGGAATTATCAAAGTTTGTTGCAGAAGATATTGAAGCCTTGAAGGACTTTTTGTGCCTATATTGAAGAATTGAAGGAGAAGGTTGGTGCCATAGAGGATTGGAGCCCTCAAGGAGACCAGGTTGGAGCCTGAACCAATTGAGAGGGTTGGAGCCCTAGAGGATTGGAGTCCTCAAGAAGACCAAGTAGGTGCTTGGCAAATCCAGGTTGGAGCCTGGTGGTTTGAGGATTGGAGTCCTCATCTAGTGTTGGAGACTTGATATATTATTGTACTTGATTCATTGTAAAGAGGATTGGAGTCCTCGTCAATTCTTGTTAATAAAATTATTTATTTTGTTATTGTTCTTTTTGTGTTCTACCTAAGAGATCTTAACTAGCATAAAAGTAACAATTGTAAAATAAATACTGATTCACCCCCTCTCAGTATTACCAAGAGAGTGGATACTCTGATTCATATTTTGATGGAGATAAAGAAACTAGAGTATCTACTTTAGGTTATGTTGAGTCTTGGATCAGGAGTTGTCTCTCAGAGGTCACGCAAACAATCAATTCCTACAGATTCCACAACTGAGGCAAAATATGTGGCAGCAGCTGAAGCAACAAAGGAAATTGTGTGGCTCAGGAAAATTCTGGAAGATTTGCAAGAGAAATAGGTGCATTCAAATACTCTTTTGATTGACAACACTTCTGCAATAAAGTTGGCCAAGAACCCAAAGTTCCATGATCGAACCAAGCACATCAATACAAAGTATCATTTGATTCGACATCATGTTGAGGCCAAGATTACGACATTGTTCCACAAATGAGCAGACTGTAGACATCTCACCAGAGCGCTTGGAAGAGAAGTTTGAAAGATTTAGAATCTCCAAGATACCTTGACAACATCACCTTACTTTCTCCAGGATATCTCAGACCATCTTCCATTGTGCCCCTCAAATACCCGAGCACATGTTTTGCTACTACACAATGATCTTGCCTTGGCTCTACTGTGAATTGAGTCAAGGTGCTCATTGCAAAACATGTATTTGGATTGGTGTTGATGAAATACATCAAAGAACCTTTAGCTTCTTGTACAACACGGGATCTTCCAACTTTGAATATGATGTCACCTTCTTTAGTGTGGTGATCGTGGGTGTGGCTCTAGATTTGTAGTCCTCCATCCAAAATCTCTTGAGGATGTCAACTACATATTTACATTGCCCAAGGAATATATCCCCTACTTTCCACCAAACCTCCAAACCCAAAAAGTAATGCATCATGCCAGTGTCCTTCACCTCGAACTCAACTGCCATATCTACTTTGCACCCTGCAATGAGCTTCTCTGCACTGGTAAGAAACAAGTCATCTACATATAACACTAATATAAGTAGATCGATCCAAACAAATAAAGTCTGTTTGGATTTGTGTCACTTTTGGTGAAGTACATACTAACCAAGTGTCCATCGATCTTGGAATACCATGCTCTCGGTGTTTGCCTAAGTCCGTATAAGGCCTTCTTAAGTGTGCAAACATGGGACTCCTCCCCATGTACCTCAAATCCCCGAGGTTTCTCTATGTATACTTCTTCCTCAGTGATCCCATTAAGGAAAGCTGTCTTCACATCCATCTAGTGTATCCTCCATCCCATCATTGATACAATAGGCATAACTCTAATGGAAGTGTACTTGGGATTGCAGAAAAAGTGTCCTCATAGTCCATTCACTCTTTCTAGGAGAACTCTCTTGCCACAAACCTCACCTTGAATTTCTCATTGCTGTCATCTACAACATGCTTGTTCTTGTAGAGCCACCTAGAGCTCGCAAGTGATTCCTCTTTTGATGTTGGCACTATGTCCCAAACATCGTTCTTCATGATGGAGGTGTACTCCACCATGGCATCTCACCATACCTGCTGGTCTGTTGCCTCCTAAAAATTAGAGGGCTCAAAATCAATGATGCTACTCATCAATGCCATATAGTTGGGAAACTTCTTTTGAGTCTTGCACTCCTTGAATGTGCTCTTTTGAGCCTCAACATATTCTTGTGCATCCCTTAATGTCTGTGTGAACCATCAAGGCCTCCTATTAGAACTAGAACGAGCTAATGTCTCCTCCTTGAGTGTTGACTTCCTGAACTAGAAACTTTTTGTGCCTTGGGTGACCTTGGCTCAACCTTGAGTTTCCTGCTCCTCATCTTCTATCACTAGAATGGTCTCGTGCGATTTTCTGGATGCAAAATCTTCCTCAAACTTGCGATTTTCTGGATGCAAAGTCTTCCTCTAACTTGCGATTTTCTACATGCGAAGTCTTCCTCAAACTTTACATCCTTGCTTACTACTATTTTCCTTTGTGCTGGAATATAGTTTCTGTAGGCCTCTAAAGTCTCATTGTAACCTACAAATAAACCCTTCCTATTGGAGGGCTCCAACTTGGTTCTTTTCTCTACAAGTACATGAATATAAATTGGACAACTAAAGATACAAAAATGACTCACTTGTTGATTGGAGTAGAGAAGAAGTGATATGCTTGTTCAAGTGGTAAGACTAGTAGAAGAACACAGAAGATTGCCACTTTAGCAGAATATTAATTTATTTAACTATTTTTCTAAAGTTAGACTTAGGAAAAAGTAAAAGTCCTAAGTTAACTTATGATTTAATCTCAACCATTGATCACGATTTAATCTCAGTTGTTGAGAGGGAGATTAGGGTTGATATCAAAATTATAAGAAGAGATAGAGCGAGTTAGTACAAGTCAGTTGAGCACAAGCAGGTGTGAGAGAGAGCAACGAAGGAAGGGTGAGGGTTTTTGTAGATCGTGTTAGTGTCTATATTATAGTAGTAAAAAAAACAAGTTTTGTCTTTTCAAATTATTTTGGCAAATGTGTAAAGGTTTTGGCTATGATCTTGTAGAGATCAAGCTATTGGTCTTAATGTAGAATAAAGGTTTCATTATTGATGTAATTATGTCAGAGTGTGTGAAAGATCATGTAAATAGTTATTAATTCCCTAAGAAGTTGAGTTAAGAGAGTCTAGGGTCATGTCTCATAAAAAATCATGAGTGAGGTCATAATGTCTTGTCTTATTATCATTGGCACATATTTGTAGGGTCAATATGGTCAATTAGAGTGTCAAATCACATTGTGCCATGACATCACACTGGTACAACGGTTATGAGATGCGCTGCACTTCTGACAATTGTTGCGCTTTCATGATTGAGGTTCAAAATTGCAATCATCGCCCTTGAAACGCGGATTTAGCCACCTTGGGAGTTCAAAGGCTTGTTTAACTTCCAAAAATACCACAAAGCCATTCATTTTTCCATCGAGAACTTGTTGGGCATTACTTGGGGTTCGCTATGCAAAGTTTGCAGGGGAGGCACTGCGCTCACAGATAGTTGCTACGTTTTTCAAGCCAGTGGTTAATCGCTTATTCCAGGTGCCAATTCCTTATTTCCTTGAATCATTTGTCTTGCATGTTGTTAAAATTGCCCCTATTTGTTGAAGAAACACTCAGACAAATCTGCAAGACTTGAATTCATAAGCTCACCGCGTTTCTTGTTTGAGCCTGGAAGATACGTTGCGCGTTACCTTAGTCGCTACGTTTTGTGTTGTCACTTCCATCAAACACTCAAGGTTTTATTTGCCACCCATGTTTTTGAAGCTTGACACTCTTTTTAATGGTTTGAAACCTCATATCTTGTTGTTGCTGCTCTCAAAGATCAAGACATATTTTTCTTCCCACGCGTTGCGCTTTCTCGCGGTGCGTGTGTTTTTAATTTTCCCACTATGAGCAAAGAACATTTCAAGCTGCTATTTTGGGTTTGAGAGATCAATTTTGTTGTCTGAGTCTACCATGTAGGGTTTTCATTCTGAATTGCCATAAAACTCTTATCTAAAGCCCTTTTTTCATAATTTCTACTCTATTTGTTGCTCAATTGGAATACACTGAAATTGCATTCAGGAAACCCTAGAGTTCATCTCTGTTGTGAAATCATGACAACCCCAGATAGAAAGAAACACAAGGGAGGAGACATTGTTAGGTTTGAACCCCAAGAACTCACCTTGATCAACTCAAACCCAACAATCAGAGTTGCATTTGAACAAGTTGGCAGCTGAGTTACCAACTAGCTCTTGGAGTAAGAATGACACACCATCATCTGTGGTAAGGGATATACAATCACCAGTTGAAAGTTCAGTGAAAAGACCATCAGTTTCAGTTGATCCATTAGAGAAGAAGAAGGGTAAAAAGTTGCAATTTTCTCCTGAAGTAGTGGAGATTCCTAAGAAGCCACTCACTAGAGCCACTGCAAAGAAACTGCCCTTGGAACAAACACTTGAGCAACCATTTGAAGCTTTAGAGACCATACCAAAGGATATTGTTCCAAATGATAAAGACAGGGAGATTATAGAACTACAAGAACAATTGAAGAAGGCACACTTGGTCATTTCCCAATTACAACATGACAACAGGGAATTGAAAAAGACTGTTTTAGAAAGGACATCTAAGATTGGTGAAACAAAACCAGTAACAAAATCAGCTCCATATGTCACCAAGTCTAAAGGTAAAGAGAAGGTTGTAATAGAGGACATTCAAGAGTTAGAAACTCCATCAACAAGAGTTATCAGGTCTTCAGCAAGAAAACTACAGATATAAGAGGAAAAGTCAGTGCAAGAAGAGAAGAAAGCTGGGGTGGATGAAGGGAAGCATACTTTCAACAGATTGAGGATGCAGTTGAAGAAAGCCCAAAAGGAGATTATTAGACTTAAGAAACAAGATGAAAGGGCCAGGAAAAAGATTTATGATCATTTGAACATGTGTGAGCCAACAATGGAAAATGCCAAGTATATGCTGAAAATGACTCTTCCTTTGCATAGGCAGCTCAAAAACATCTGTAGACAGAACCTCACCTTGAGGAAGGAGCTAAGGGCTGCCAAGCAATAGTTGCAGGAAATACAAGAGAAGGATAGAGGTAAGCTTGATTTGTTGGTTGAAGCAGCCAAAGTCTGAGTATTGGAACAGGTAAATCAAAGCAATTTTGGTTTCTTTTGGCCTAAGTATGTGTTTTTAATGGGGTTGGATAAGGAGGTCATGTTCTGTTTGAATTTTTTTGGGAGCACAATCAGTTAGACTCTAGAAACTATGAAACTTTTTCAAAAAGGAGCAGCTCACAACAATTTTGTATTCTGGCAAAGCATTAGGGTTTTGATGGGAATGAGAAATTTTGTCATCTTTTTGGTGAGTGGGGACTTGAAAAGGGTTATTAGGATTGTCAGCATCATCAACAGGTTGTGTATCTTGTTCAGAGACCTCAGTACGGGTCAAAACCATGAAGGACATGTTTTGGTGCACTTTTGTTGTAGGTGGAGTTTTGAGAGTTGGAAGCTTTGCATAATGAAAGGAGGTTTCTAAAGGGGAAGTTGATGATGTCCAGGCCATTTCACATGTGCATCAGTCATTGAGCAATTCAGGAGTGACTGGAGCTATATGAACCATCAATTCGCTGCGCTTCTATGCTGCGTTTTTGCTGGACTAGGAGTTGCGCAACGCCAACCCCGCGCTTCCACACAGTCAACCTTTTGATCGTGGAATCTATGTCAAAACTTCATGTAATTTATTTTTATGGTCATGGTTAATGTTTTGAGGCGTCTAAGGACTTTGAAACTCAATTTAGACTTTGTATTTAATGTAAATTTGCTTGAAAAAGCCTTGGTCAAATAGTTCCTAGTTTTTAGAAAAGCAGTTCTATATTCGCTGCATTAGGCAGAAACAAAAATCCTTTTAGGGAATTCGGTTCCTAGAGGTGAGAATCGATTGTCTTTGATCTATTTATGATGTAATCTTGATGAAGCAAAGGGTTGGTTAGGGTTTAGAAGAAGAAACACTATGTGCATTGTATTTTTCTGATATTTTCCAGTGAATGAAAAAGACAAAGGTGTGACTTTACAGGGATTCCTGTGTCAACTCTTGATGGTGATGTGTTTTCTTATGTTGTAAGTTTGTCTCTTGTCATTTCCATGCTTTGAATGTATGTCTTCATGTTTGGTTAAACCAAGATTTATCTCAGAATTCACTTTAAAAGTGCTCTGATATAGTTTGCTAAACAATTTATGTTTTCTTCTTAAATGGCATTTAGAATTCATCCCACAGTTTGATGCTCTATATTTCATTTCCACCATTCTTCTACTCACCCTTCTACAACGAATTAAATTGAAAACACCAGCAGGACTGCCTACCTTGCCCCTGTAAAAAGATCCCTCATCCCTTCATCCTCTCACTGGAAAAACAATCAACTTGTTATGACCGTATGCCCAATGGATTTTCCCTCTACCCTATCAACAAATTGTTAAAATCTATTCCCCTCTGAGCACCATACCTAGCCTAAGATCTAAGTGATTGAACATTTGGACAGAGAGAGCCCTCTCTGAAGCTGGAAGGGCTAGATTCTAGTTTCAAAGTGGTTTGTGGTTACCTTTGGGTTCCTCTCCTCAACCTGGAGGAATTACAAAGTGCTAACAGATCGTAGAACTCAACATCCAAGCAAAAGAAATCAAGTGAGGGTTGAGCCTTTACAACCCAATGCAGAGGTTTATTCGCATATGTGGATTAGATCGTTGGTATGTGCAAGAATTTCGCAAATCCAGTGTGCAGGAAGGGAATTGATTTCGCTGGGGAGTGGATGGGCATTTTTCTTGATGATAAATGGAGAATTTTCTCCCTTGTAATTCTTTGAAGAAAATTTTTCGCTGCAAAAGAATAATAGAATACACACAACATTGCAAATTTTTTTCAGAGTTGGGGTTTCCTGGGTATATCTTGTGTTCTATGGTTGATGTGTTTGCCTTTTGATTTATTTTCCGCTGTGCATGTTAAGTTAGAAAACTTAGTGTGTTTGTGATTAAGTTTATAGAATATCAATTATTTGTGTTTCTAGGTTTTTACACTTGGAAATTGCAAATTAGTTTACTAGGTTTTAAGGAAATCTAACATGGTATCAGAGCATTGTTTGTGATTGAAGAATAAGCACCAATTTTTTCTTCAGGAGCAGTTTCTGTGATTAAGAGGGGGTAAGTTATTAGATCGATTTGGTCGTTAGGGTTTTGAGTAGCGCGCATTCATTCTACTAATGCGATTTGTATTTATTAGTTTGATTTGGCAATATGGCATATCGGGGTCTCGAATTTGAAGATAGACTAGATGATGCATCCAACTTTTGTTCGTGGTGTGAAAGGATAGCAATGGCGTTGGAGGAGCAATGGGTTTGGGAATTTGTTGATAATGTCCCAGCCGCATCGTCAGATCCTCAACAATTGGCTCAACATAATAAGATGGATGCCAAGGCAAAAAGGATTATCTTGGAAGGAGTCAAAGACCACATTATCCCTCACCTGATTGGGAAGAAGAAAGCCAAAGAAATGTGGACTACCATCATTGGTCTCTATCAGGGTTTGAGCAAGGCTAGAAAGTTGGTGCTGAAGGACAAGCTCAGGAGCATTAAAATGTCCAAGTCAGATTCAGTGGTTTCTTACCTCACCAAGTTTTCCAAGGTAAAGGAAGAGTTGGCTAGTGTGGGTGAGATAGTTCCAGATAGGGATCTAGTGAATTTTGCTCTATTGGGTTTCACCAAATTGTGGCAAACCTTTATGGATAGAATATGTGCCCAAGAACAGTTTCCAGATTGGGAGAGGTTGTGGGGTTACTGTGTCCTAGAGGAGATTTGCAGACAAGCTCGAGCTGAATCTCGTGTCAAAAGTGAGGAAGATGAAGAAAATTTCACTCTAGTTAGCAAAGGGACTAAATCCAAGGGTAAAAAAAGCAATGGTGGTGGTGAGCCGAGTTCCAAGGGCGAGAAGAAGAAGGATCTTAGCAAGATCAAGTGTTTTTCTTGCCATCAGTTTGGGCACTACGCTACTAAATGCCCCAACAAGAAGAAAGGGTCCAAGAAGGACCAAGTAGCAACCTCTGTAGAGATAGATGAGTTTTCCTCTCATCTTGAGGAGTTATCACTCATTGCTTGTATGGCGAGTTAAGTGGCCACCAGTTTATGGCATGTGGATAGTGGTGCGTCATGTCATATGATAGGAAACAAGAAGTGTTTCTACAAACTGTCAGAGTAAGACACATACTTCGACATAGAGATGGGAGACGATGGAAAGTATTGGGTTAAGGGTATCAATATAGTTCGTTTTGAGAGGAAATTTGGAAACCTTCTATATATCTCAGAGATGTTCTTTATGTATCAGGGCTAAAAAGAACCTCATCTCAGTTTTGACTTTGGAGGATAAGGGGTATGAGGTGACCTTCAGACATGGCAGGGTTTTTATAAAACCCTTAGACTCCAAGGTGCCAAAGCAGATCGGGGTTAGGGACAAGAGCCTATACAGATTACATTTTGAGATAGTCACATCATTGACTAGTAGAAGAGGCCGTGACTCAGGCAACGAGCTTGGGCAGTTATGGCATATGCGCATGAGACATCTACACCATAGAGCTGAAGATTGTTAAGGAGATAGCGACAAGGCTGCGATAGGGCAACATGGATTAGCATGAGGTGTGCAAGTGTTGCACACTTGGCAAATATGCAAAGTCATCTTTTCCTAGCAGAGACAACAGGGTCAAGGGCATCTTGGAACTTGTTCATTTAGATGTATGTGGTCCTTTCTCTACAGTATCCCTTAGAGAGTACAAGTACTACGTCACCATCATAGATGATCACTCGAAGAAGTCTTGGATATTTTTCATGAAGAAGAGGGATGAGGTCTTCTTAAAGTTTTTGGAGTTTAAGGCCTTGGTTGAGAACCATACTGGCAGGAAGATCAAGGCGTTGAGGGTGGACTGCGATGGGGAGTACACCTTGAACGCATTTAAGGAGTTGTGTGCCAAGGAGGGCATCAAAAGGGAGTTAACCACACCATATAATCCTCAGCAGAATGGGGTGGCAGAGCTTAAGAATAGGGCCATAGTTGGAGCAACGAAAGCCATATTGCATGATCAGGGGATGCTTAAGCTCCTTTGGGTTGAGGCATGCAATACAACAGTATTCTTGCAGAATCGGAGCCCACATAGAGTGTTGGGGCGAGTTACACCTGAGGAGATGTTTACAGGGAAGAAATCGGACGTGTCTCATATTCGCGTATTTAGTGGCCTTGTATATTGCCATGTACCGGAGGAGAAAAGGAAGAAGCTGGAGCCCACAACAAAGAAGGGCATCTTCGTGGGTTACAACGACACATCCAAGGCATACAAGGTGTACATTCTAGCACATAGGAAGACAATCATCATGAGAGACGCGAAGTTTGAGGAAGATAGGGCTCTGAGAAAGTCTTTAGAGTGTGAGCAGGCTATTATGCAGGAGGAGGAGTAGCAGACTCCAAAGTAGGAAGCTCAACCAATACCTCAAACCACAGTTGTGCATGGGCAAGATGAGCATGAGAAGGGCACACAGATGGGAGAGTGAATGGAGCCCACTTAGGCAGCGACTCCCAACACAGGAAGAAGGAGAAAAAGATGGGAAGATCAATTGATTCAAGAGGCGCAGGAGCAAGTTGGTGCTCCAAGTACTTCAATTTGACAGAGTAGACAACCATAAAGGTACCCAGGATACATGACACTTATGATCAAGTTGATAGATGGTGAACCTTCTAGTTATGAGGATGAAATCACTCAGTAAGTTTGGAGAGATGCCATGGTGGAGGAGTATGCCTCCATCATGAAGAACGATGTCTCAGAGGTGGTGTGTAGGCTAGAGGGCAAATCTGTGGTAGGCTCTCGTTGGGTGTACAAGATCAAGCATGGAGTTGATGGGAGTATTGAAAAGTACAAAGAAATATTTGTGGCCAAGGGGTTCTTGTAGATAGAGGGAGTTGACTATGACGAGACCTTCACCCCAATTGCTCGATATTTTCCTGTTAGGGCAGTTGCAACTATTGCAACACAAATGGGGTGGAAAATCCACTAAAGGGTGTGAAAATTACCTTCCTCAACAAGGTTATTGAGGAGGATATTTGCATTGAGCAACTAGAGGGTTTCGAGACATGCAGTAGAGAGACATATTTATGCAAACTCAAGAGAGCCTTATATGGGCTCAAGCAAGCTTCATAGGCATGATATGCTTAGATAGGTAGTTACCTTTAGGGTTTGGACTTCACTAAGAGTAAACCGGACCCTGACCTCTACTACATTATTGTTGGGGGTTAGCTGCTTATTTTGGTGCTATATGTGGACAATTTGATTTTAATAGGTGCAAATCAACTCATTTTCTAGGCGAGCTTGAGATGAAGTATATGGGGTTGGGCTAGAGGTATGGCAGGGTGATGGAGAGATCTTCATGGGATAGGGCAAGTGCGCTCTGTAGATTCTGCGGAGATTTCACATGCAGGATTGCAGGCTCTTGACCACCCCTCTTCTCACAAATTGGGGGAAGTTCGATACATGTAGATCATAGTGAGTAGATCCTACACTTTACTGACATATGATTGGGATGTTGATGTATTTGATGAACACGTGGCCAAATATATGTTTTGTAGTTAACTCTTTGAGCTAGTTTTTGGTCGAGCCTATCAGAGTGCATTGGGCTGTTGCTACATGTTGAGATATCCCAAGGGGACAATGGAGCATGGATTGTGGTATAGACAGGTTGATGAGTTGAGGTTTGAGGGCTTCACTAATGTAGTTTGGGCAGAGAGCCCCATAGACAGGAAGAGCACATCAGGATGTGTTCAGTATTGGATCAACAACAGTTTCTTGGTTCAACAAGAAGCAAAGATCAGTGGCATTGAGTTCAGCTGAGGCCGAGTACATGGCTGCCAGTTTGGTAAGGTGTGAAGCTATTTGGTTGAGGGAGATTCTCGTGGGCTTATTCGAGACAGAGTTGGAGCCTACCGTGATACACTGCGACAATCAAAGTTGCATCAAGCTCTCTGAAAACCCATTGTTTCATGATTGCTTTAAGCACATCAACATATGTTATCACCACATCAGAGATATTGTTTAGAGAGGTCTCGTTACACTCTAGTATGTGCCAACAGAGGAGCAGACAACGAACATTTTGACCAAGGCATTGCGAGGTAGCATATTTATTTACCTCAGAGAGAAGTTGGGTGTAGTGCAGACCACCTTCCTCTCTAAGAGGGAGTGTTGATTGGAGTAGAGAAGAAGTGTTTCGCTTGTCTAAGTGCCAAGACTAGGAGAAGAACACATGAGACTGCTAGTTTACATAATATTAATTTATTTAATTATTTCCTAAAGTTAGACTTAGGAAAAAAGTTCCTAATTTAACTTATGATTTAATCTCAACCATTGAGAGGGAGATTAGGGGTGAGATCCAAATTGTAAGAGGAGATGGAGCGAGTTAGTGGCAAGTCAGTTGAGCACAAGTAGGTGTGAGAGAGAGCAACAGAGGAAGAGTGAGCGTTTCAGCAGATCACAAAACTCAACATCCAAGCAGAAGAAATTGAGTGAGGGCCGAGCCTTTACAACCTAGTGCAAAGGTCTATTTGTACATGTGGATTGTATTGTTGGTCTGTGTAGGAATTCCATAGATTCAATGAGCAGGAAGGGAATCAATTGAGCTAGAGTTTGTACGAGCATTTTTCTTGTGAAAAACTGGGAATTTTCTTCCTTGTTGTAGTTCTTAGAAGAAAATCTTTCGTTGTAGAAGAATAATAAAATACACACAATGTTGCAAATTTTCCCTGGAGTTGGGGTTTCCTGGGTATATCTCGTGTTCTATGGTTGATATGTTTTCTTATTTATTTTCCACTACACATGTTAAGTTAGAAAACTTAATGTATTTTTCCAGATAATCAGTTATTTGTGTTTCTGGGTTTTTACACTTAGAAATTGCAAATCAACTTATTGGGTTTTAAGGAAATCTAACATCACTTTTGGCTTCACACCATGAATGCCTTCTCTGGTGTTTTGTCCTCCAAGATCTTGGGCGAACACCTGTTTAAGATGTAGACTTCTATGTTGCATGCCTTTTCCCAAAATAACATGGAAAAGTCCTTGTCATGGATTATGGCTCTAGCAGTGTCTATGATATATTGATTCTTTTGCTTTGCAACCCCATTTTGATATGGGTCATACAAAACTATTAGCTCCCCTTTGATTCCTTCTTGCTCACAAAAATCCTTGAAATCATTGGATGTATACTCACTCTCATTATCTGATCTCAAAACCTTTATCTTCTTTCTTGTCTAGTTCTTAACAAGACCTTTGAACTCTTGAAAATTGCTAAAGATCTCATCTTTCGTCATCAAGAAATAAATCCACGTTTTATGAGAGAAATTATTGATAAAGAAAACATAGTACATACCTCCCAAAATTGATGCCATTGACATTTAGTCCATAAACATCTGAATCGGTTAGGTCTAAAATCTCCTTAGACCTATGCTTGCAACTTGGAAAAGCAACCTTGGCATGCTTTCCAAGTGCGCACCCTTTGCATACAACTTGATGCTCAATGCTAAAATTTAGAAGTCCTATGATTATCTCCCTTAGAATAAGCAATGCTCTATAATGCGGGTGCCCCATATTCTTGTACCCCATCCTTACACATGCTATTACTGCTATGAACTAGGGCTCAAATAGGTTTACCCTATAACCTATCCAAATTGTCTTCTCTAACCTGTTGAAATATGTAACTAGATTCGGTCTTCATAATGACATATGTAATCATGATTTTATTTATTTAATGAAAAGAGAAATAAATTTATTATTGTTATTCTTGAGGCATGGGTTTCATGCTCAAGGGACATTTTTAGGTCAAACACCCATTGAGTGCTTCTAGGGCTTGTCATTGAGTCTACAAGTCAGTTGAGTCATTGTCATGTATGAAAGACCCTTTTGGGCATGTTACATATTGTAAAGAAAATTTATTTGAGTCAAAAGAAAGTCAAAAAACCCTACAAGACCTCGTCATGATGCAAAGATCAAGTCGGCCTACATGAAGGGACAAGTCGGCCTAAAGATAAGCGATGTGTACCCCTCAAAAGCCTATAAATAAGAAGGAACTTGACCTCATTTGGACACACTCTCAAGCAAGTTGATCTCCTCAAGATAGAAGTTGGAAAAGGACGAAGAAGAAGAAAAAGAACAAGATCAAAGTTTTGGGCCTCTCTCTCTCTTTTGTTAGGGTTTCTATAGTTGTTGGGCAAGATGAAATTCTGAAGCTGCATCGAAGCTGTGAAACTACATCGAAGTTGTGAAGTTGCAACTAGGTCGAAGCTTTTTAGAATCAGTATTCGGAATATTAACCACAGTAGTCATGTTCAATGTTGACGTTTCAAGTCTACAACAAGACTCATCGTCAGGACAAATCCACAGACAAGAGTAAGGAGGAAGGCAATAAATAGTGCAATGAAGGAAGAGCAGAGAAAAATGGCTGACCATTTAACCCTAAATTATTAATAGAGGAATAAATAGAAAAAAGGGGGTTTAAAAATGTTAGGGAATAAAAATGATGAGGGAAAATAGAAATGAAAATTACAAATAATGATAATAATTATTAATAAATTATTAACTATTAATTAAGGTTAATTTAGGATAATGGTTAATTAATAAAGTTAATAATCATGTTATTATTATAAGAATTAATTATTATCAGTATTGGTAATAATATTTATTACTAATAATGAAGTTGAATTAATCGTATAATAATTATATTATTAACTAGATTAATAAACATGATACTAAATCAGACCTTTACTAATAATATTTTTTGTTTGTTTGAAATTAATACTAATGATTTATATTAAGGGGATGGGGGATAAATGGGGAGGAAGAGATTAATTATAAATGATGAAGGATAATATTATTATAAAGGTTGAATAGTTATTATTATAAAGGTTTAATAATTATTATCAAAGAAATAAAAACTAATCTTATATTACGATATTGGTATATTATTATTAAAGGGAATGATTAGTTTATATTAGTTAGGGAAATTTAAGGGAGGAAAGGAAGGGTTATGGGAAGGGAGGGAAGGGAGAGAATTATGAGGGAGGGATGAATATGAAAGGTAAATAGGGAAGATTATATACTGGACTAGTCATGGTTGAGAGTTCTAGCATTTTGAGTGAGGGCAGGAATCCAACTTCTGCTTACTTCCAGACCCCCATCTCTATTAATATTTTGAGGATGCTTTATAATTTCAAGAGCTTCCTAAATTTTACGTTTATATTGATGCTTCTCTTTAGCGATTATTTTAGAGTCTTCAAGGCATATGTGGTGACATGTCTTAGCTAAGTGTTCTGCCAGTGCAGATGACTTAGTTCTGTTATTTTTGATGTCAGCACCATGCTCTTTGAGCCTTATTTTAAAGGACCTTCCTGTCTCCCCAATATAACAATTTCCACATGAACACATTATTTTGTAAACGCCTTTTTGCTGGAGGTGATCCAGACTGTCTTTAACAGATCTCATCTTATGTCTAATGGTAGTTAAGGGTTTGAAAGAGGTTTCGATACCATTCTTTTTGAGAACCCTGACAAGCTTGTCAGTGACTCCTTGAATGAAAGGAAGATAAGCTTTATTGTTAGAAGTTTGAGAGTTAGTAGCAAGGGTTCTTACTTGATTTTTGGTCTTAGCTCTTTTGATGGTCTTAATGATGTCTTTATTTTTATACCCATTGCTTAAAAAGACCTTCCTTAAATATTCAATTTCTTCCCAACATGATTGGCATCATATATTCTTAAAGCCCTAGTGAAGAGGGTTTTAAGCACTCCCATCTTTTGAGCTGGGTGATGGTGAGATTCTGCATGAAGGTAGTTATCAGTGTGTGCTTTCTTTCTAGACACCTTGTGCCCAAGTGATCCATCTTTATTTCTAAGGAGGAGAATGTCGAGGAACGAAATGCTATTGTTTTCTTCAACTTCCATTGTGAATTTGATGTCATTAGATAAACTGTTAAGGTGGTCTAGGAAGTTACTCAACTCCTTGTCCCCATGAGGCTGGAAAATACAATGGAAATATAAAAAAAATAATTTCACACATAGGTATTTACTCCTTCAAATTAATTTTTCATTCCATCGAAAAAACTTACAAGGAAACTTCCACATTCTACCCAGAAAAAACAACTTGCACAAATACCAAAAAATGCCTTGAATTGAGATTGTACAACTTGCAAAAAAACAACATAGAAAATATTGTACAACCTGAAGGATAACATGTATGGTTTGTCTATACGTCTGTACAGACATGTACAATCTATTTGTATGTTTGTACATAATTGTATGGACCACTATCTCATACAACATAGAAAAAAACAACATAGAAAATATTGTACAACCTGAAGGATAACATGTATGGTTTGTCTATACGTCTGTACAGACATGTACAATCTATTTGTATGATTGTACATAATTGTATGGACCACTATCTCATACTGCATGCTGCCCGAGAATGCTTTTTCCTTGATTGCTTATTCTCTCTCTCTCTCTTCTTGCTCAAGTGTGGGTAATAACTTCTACCTTGCCCTGTATTTAGTTTTAGTGGAGAATCTGCTTTTAAGATTATTTCTAGTCTAAGTACAATTTTAGGCTCAACTGTGAAATATAAGATTTTTGCCTTTTTTTTTTTTTTTTTTATCCAAGTGAACTACAAAATAGAATTACTTTTCCAAAATTAGCATGACTTTCTCATGCTGCATGCTGCCTAAGAATATTTTCCCTTGATTGCTCTCTCTCTCTCTCTCTCTGTTGCTCAAGTGTGGGTAATAGCTTGTACCTTGCCCTGTATTTAGTTTTAGTGGAGAATTGCTTTTAAGATTATTTTTAGTCTAAGTACAATTTTAGGCTCAACTATGAAATATAAGATTTTTGCTTTTTTATCCAAGTGAATTACAAAATAGAATTGCTTTTCCAAAATTAGAATTACTTTTCGAAATAACCTTTTCAAAAAGATCTCAAATTACTTCTCACAAGTTCACACTGAACATACACGGAAGTTCCTATCTGAGCTATAATTCTCAACAATTCACACAGTACTTAGAAATTCACCCTCGAAACTCTTATCTAGGAAAATCAACAAATGTTTAGAGCCATACCTCTAACTCTCATTGTATTAACTTCACGATTTACAATACAATATGTAGGATATTGTGGCATCCAAAGCTGCAATCCATTAACTTGGATTAGATCTCTTAACCAGGATTACATTACAATAGGTTGAAAACCCATTAGTTGAAAAATACCAAAAATAGTTGAAAATGGACCAAAAACAACTTTCTTTTTGAATTTTCTCTAACTCATGGCCTATCTCATCGTCGACATTTCCTAGCGTTTGCTCGTGGCCCATTTTCCCTCATCTTTGGTGTCTATTCTCAACGTCTGCTTGTGGCTTGATTTCTGGTCTCCTTTGCTCCGAGTGACTTCTTGCGGCCCGATTTCTCTTGTTTGCTTCTGCTTACAACATTTGTTGATTTTGTAGCTCTGGAAGGTCTTCTACATAACATGTAGGAGAAGAAGTCATCTTTAGGTAATTGTTTGAGAGGAGCAACTAATATGATCTCCTTCCTAACTTTTTAACTTAGGTTAATGTACATTGATTAATTATTTAATTAATGTTGACTTTGGGCTAATGTTTATCTAAGGATCAATGTTAAATTATTTAAGTGACTTAGATCTAATCTCCATTGTTGCTCTTACAAGGCCGGGATTAATCTTAGTCGTCTATCACTTTGGGGCAATGTCACATGGTTTGGGTTTGAGTTCGAGTTTAGCAACAATGAACTTCGATTCGAATTCAAATTTGTCCATGAGGTTCGGATAAGGTTCACCATTAGTTTCATCCATAATACATATTTCAAATTCTCAAATATATATATATATAATTTATATTTTATATATATTTATAATTAATATTCTATTAATAAATTTATAATTTAAAAAATATAAATTATATTAATTTATAATATATGGTATACTATATTTATTAATTTATAGCATACGTTCTCTCGGACGAAAAGAATAAATAGCATTTACTCGATTCCATAAATGCAACTTGTAACCTAAACCAAAACGCATAACCTAGATTGTAACTTGTGTGCGATTGTAGCCCCCCAACTCAGATTTGTGCAATTTTATTTCTAACCTATAATCTACTCGCCCTGTAGCCTCCTCTCCCAGGGTTTTTTCTATGTTGGTTGGCCTTGAACGTAATGAAATTACATCAAAATCCATATTAAGCTGACGTTAAATTGCATGATACAAATTGTCTTGCGAGTGATAAACCACATCAAGGCCCTTTGAATACGCAACATCGCCAGTTTGGGGATTGTTAGTCAAGGTTGTCATTGATGTCAATATGGCATTGATGAGATGGCAAATATTCTTGTGATGCGTGATGTTGCCCTAACCCTAGGGAAATCCTAGCTTTACATAATGTTCTAACCCTAGTTGAAGCAAACACTAATCCTAATCATATCCAAACTATTGAAGAAGTTCCAAGTGTGAAGACCTTTCATATAAAATCCTAACCTAATCCCAATCCTAATCCTTTTACATATCCTAATGAAACCCTAGTTCTACTATGTATTTTCAAATGAATAAAACCCTACATAGATGAATCTTTAGGCATTAAAATATTAATGCAAGTCCCATATAATATCCTAGCCTTATTGAAGCATACACCATATACATGAAATGACTTTGCTTAATTCCTAAAACAGCTATGCAAACATCATATACCTATGCACTTTACCATTACCATATACATAAAATGACTTTGTTTAATGGCAGACAAACATGTATAGACTTTGTTTAATGGCAGACAAACATGGCATACATGTTTCCTATGACCATACATGGCAAACAATGTATAATTGCTGCATGTACATGGCAAATGGGATACAATAGCAGACAAGGTATTTTGCATGGCAGACAAGTCTTTAGCATGATCTCTTTTGTCTTTTTCCATCTTTCACATGACACATATAATGCATATACATCATGGCAGACCAATGAAAATTTGTTAAATATCCCCATGTCTGCTACTAAAGATATGACTGTCCATTAATTTACTTAGAAGGTTGGCTCCTCCATAAACAGTGATGTTTCAACGATAAGATTAATTTCAATATTCAATTCATATGTCGGCCTTATATTCATGTTGGCTCTAGCATGTCAGCTGCTATGAAAGGACATGTCTTTTCATTTATAGGTAAAATCTGTATAAATTGACGTTAAAACACTTCATTCTAGTATCCTATCTCGGTGATCAATACAGATATGAGGCTCAGAAGGAGACAGAACCCGAGGAGGAAAAAGAAGATTAATTGTTTGGGCAATTCTTATTATAACATAGTTTTTATTCTTCGGATCTGTGGACAGTACTGTGACAGTATCGTTTCAGATCTAGGACCTGTATTTGCAGAGGCTGATACCTTAAGAACAGTCCTAGAACTGTTATATTTCAGACTTGTTTTTGGCGGCCCGGATGAAGGAATGAGATTCTGTAATTATATTTATATCAGTAGAATTTGAGACGTATCCCTGTGGAAGATAGCGAAGAGCCTTTTGAAGCGTATCTGTAGTAGTTTTGTGTAGCTTGTGGAGACTGTGTAATTGAGGACCTCCTTGAGGTGAATTGGAACATATTTGAAGACATTATTTGAGCAATCCTGTTGCAGCCTTTTGAAGACAATCCTAGGGCAGACTTGAAGATCTTTTGGGCTCATTTGAAAGACATCTTGGAGACACTTTGAACCAGACCTTGAACTAACCTGGAGAGGCATTTATAGTGGCTATTTGAAGCATTTGCCAAAGCATATCTCGGAGCCATTTGAAGACCTATTGTAGCACTGTTGAGGCATGGAGAAGCATTGTGAGAGCATCATTTGTTGCAGGCAATTTTGAAGTACACTTGAAGATACTTGAAGAGCAGTCATCATATAATCCTTGGAGAATGACATCCACTAGACCATGATGCATTGTTGAAGGCCCTCATGATGTGACCTTGGAGATCTAGATTGGGTACCATGAAGGACAGTGGAAACACCTTCACGTGAAGATGCCAAACTCCATGTGTGTCATCTTATTTATGGCAGCTGATATTTTTCTTGGATCCCTCTCATCGAGAGGTGTAGGATTGATCTAAAGATCATCCGATTCCAACAAGTATTCATGGAGTTATGAATTTATTTGTGTTATAAGACAATTCGTCAAGGTCGGCCAGCAACCAAATAACCCCCGCATGTGCTCAACATTTTAGTATAAAAGGAGATGACTTGAGAGTCGTTTCACACACACTTCACTCTTGATTTCTCTCCACTTGTTCTGGGTTTTAGTGGATGAGAAATCTAAGAGAGGAAGCCCTAAACACAGAAGGTAAGGAGCCCTAGTACAAGCCCTAGATGCAGTCAAGAAGGAGGGCTACTCGCTGCCCTATACGCTGGTCTCTACAAGCCCTAGACGCAGTAGGGAAGGAGCCCTAGCATGAAGCTAAAACACAGTCCTAGATGATCTACGCATGACCTAGAGGAGATGCCCTAACTCCTAATGCAGTTATGGAGGAAAGGCCATAGTGCTGTCCTAAAGGGGTCATGACACCTACAGCGAGGAAAAGAAGGCAGCGTGGAGCCTTCTAGGATCTGTTTTGAGGGCTGGTTGCTATTGCAAGAAGGCCGAGTATGTTCAGGGCTAAACGCAGGTCAAAGACAAGTCTGTTGGGCTGCAAACGAGGTAAGGAACTCTGTTTTGGAGGGGGTTGTAGGTGACAGCAAGGACTGTGGTAGGCCGCAGGCCTAACCACTTCAAAACAGGGACATCGTGGAAGTGTTTGGGGCTGTAAAGTGCCCATAACAGTAGCACGAGTGGAGAGAAGCCTTACTTGCCTAGGCTGCATTTCATGAGGGAAATTCTGGGCCAGATTTGAGGACGGTTAGGGACTGTTGTGTGCCCTAACCAGTCCCAGAAATTACAGCAGTAATGAAGTGACAAACGACAGTGTTTGTATGGTGTGTTGGCAGCAAGATACATGGGACAGCAAGCTCACATGCTGCAGCAAAGAAAGATGGGACAACAAGGTCACATGGTGCAGCAAAGGAAGATGCAACAACAAGGTGCAACAAGCACATGGTGGCAAGCATGGTGCAGCAAACAAATGGGACAGCAAGGCTATGATGCTTGGTGGAGCATGGTACTTGGGACAACAAGCTATGACATGGTACAACAATGTCACATTGGGACAACATGGCAAGCATGGTGCTGCAAGCACATGGGACATGCAATATAGAAATCATGGTGCAACAATGAGATGCAGCATGATGGGCAAAATGAGGTACAGGATGAGGCAGCACTGGTGAGTGCAGCAAGATGATAAGGTACAACAAGATGTTGCAGTATAGGAAGGTGCAGCAGTATGATAATGAGGTCCAGCATAGTGATGATGGGTGCAACATGATGCAGCACAGTGAGGTGCAACATGATGACGAGGTGCAACACTATGATGGGTGATGAAGTCACCTAGGAGAATCAGTTGAAGTAGCATGTCTTCAACTGAGTTCAGCTACCTCATGTATCATCTTCTTAGAGATGATCTATGCTCTTATTTAGATAACTCAAAGTGTTGACTTCTGTGGTCAATGTACTATCTCTCTCTCTCTTTGCTGAACTATTGAAGAACATATAAGAAGAATTGATCAAGGGTTTCCCCACATTGGGGTTTGTCCCTGGCTAGCGCCACATCTTGTGTCCTCTTGTCTTGGCTTGTCTTCTGCAACCTATGTTTATGTTCTATCTGCAATTTACTTTAATGCTGTGTGATTGATAATTTGGAAAAGATATTGAGTTGACTGTGAAAATTGAAATAAATAGCTTTAAGCATTGAACATACCTAAAATTAACAGAAGAGATCAAGGTTGTCATTGATGACATAACGTGGAGATTACAAAGAAGACGAAGATAATGTAGAAATTCCCACTGTAGATCAACAGAGTATGCAATATACTAAAGCAAAATACAAGATCTACTTCTACAACAAACTCATGGAAGCTTAATCGAATATGAGCAAGATCAAATAGAACACATATAACAGATGAAGAAGATTTAATCACACATGAAACACAGAAGAATACTCTGGGGAAAGCCTCAGCTAAAAACCCTGCTATCTGTATTATCATACAAGTGGAAATATCTCAGGATAACACAAAGCTTTAGCTCACAAGCTATCCAGCTCTCAGTACAATCCCTCTGTTGCTCATAGACAGTCAAAGGCTTCTCACAAACCTTCTCCTTTGCCCTCCAAGCCTCCTATTTCCTTGCGCAGTTTCTCTTGGGGTCCAATGCTGCCACCTGTGTGAATTCACCTCTCACACAACACATTAAACTCAATAGTAATTGCGCAGTCTTGAAGGAGATAATTCCTTCTGCATGGATGAGTTTCCTTTATAGGAAAAATCCTCCAACTGATAGTACACTGTCCCTTCCTCTGATCTCAATTGGGTCTCTGACTGAACTGACATGCACGAGTTATTTATGAGAGAATATTCAGTTATCTGAAGTGCAGCGGTTACATGCATGCTTGCATTAACTAATTGAACTTACAATTAGTTCAACAAAGTTACAAACTATTTGAACTAATCTAACTGGACTTAACTCAGATAACTGAGCTAACTAATTACAACTCAAAGTAGAACTCATCTTGATCTCCTTTAATCAAGGGATAACTTCCTCAATTAATGGAGAAACTGTTGCATGTCTTCACATAGACTTCATGTTTGATTTTCTCCAACTAATTAACTCAGGATGAATTAATTAATTATCTTACAAACAACTCTTAAGATCAAATTCGAATTTTACTTCTCAATTTTAGTTCAGGGATTAACTAAAATTGGAATCTATCCCGAAATGCTATTTATAACGATGCTATTTTTAGCACTTCCATTTTCATTCCTTTTTGCTATGTCCAACACTGGTACCTAAGATGATATTTATAGCATTTCTTGTTGCCATTTTCAACAGATAGACAAGGCTCATTGAAGAAGACATTGGGATCCGTGAAGTATAACCAAATACATCTTGACAAAGTGAAGCTAAGGGTTGTAGCCCAAGAGGTTGGAACCTCGAAAAGACAAGGTTGGTGCCTTGGAAGATAGGGTTGGAGCCCTAGAGGATCGGAGTCCTCAAGAAACCAGGTCGGAGCTTGAACCGGATATAGGGTTGGAGCCCTTGGGGTTGGTGCCTCAGAATTGACAAGGTTGGAGCCTTGGAAGTCCAAGTTGGTGCTTGGCAAATACAGGTTGGAGCCTGGAAGATTGAAGATTAGTGTCTTCATCTAGGGTTGGAGCCCTACATATATTGTACTTGATTCATTGTAAAGAAGAAATTAATAAAAACATTTATTCTTATTGTTTATTTTGTGTTCTAAATATAAGTGATCTAACTGGTAAAAATAACAATTGAAAATAAATACTGATTCACCTCCCTCTCAGTATTTCCAACAATCAAGACGATAGATTCATATTGGGAAACAAAATTTTACATGATGATTTTTTTTTATATGTTCTGCGGCAACTGCCGCTTGGCCTCGAGGTTCGAACTTAATGAACTAGAATTTTTATGCCCTTTAACATGTTTGCCCAAGATGTTTCTATGTTGCTTAACTTCGAACCTGACGAAATGGAACAAATCTTTACAGTTTTTTGAGGTTTTTCGAATTCTAAACCTCAAGGTTCAGATCCAGTGAACCATGTGACATAGCTTTAGAGATTAGAGATTTGGCCCATGGAGAAATTATAAGGAGAACCTATGGGAGAGTATGAAGACACATTGCTATTGTTGAGAGAGTGACTTTTTCAAGGAGCGAGAGACTCTAGCACTGAAGAAAAGGGAGAAGGATTGCAGCAAGGAAATTTTGAGAGCAAAGTTCAAGGAGGTTGAGTCTAGGAGAGAGAGGTCGAGTTTCTAAAGTTCGGGGGCTGATTTTCTCAAGTGTGTGGGGGATGTACGAGAGGAGAAGGGGGGGGGGGATTCTCTAAGGACCAAAATCTTCCAAGAGGGCCAATTTCTAGTGTGTCGAATTCCTTGACGCCGATTACTAGACGGGTTGATTTTCAGGTTCTAAGCAACTGTAATTTTTCCGTGTGTTCTTTGTGGTCTAGGCCCTAATTTTCCTTCAGCAATATAAAGTGAAGGAAGATTACTTTCGGCAGAATTTTGTTGTTGTAGGGTGATTGATTTTCAATATGTTATTTCCACTGCATCTTAATTTTTGAAAGTTAAAATACTAGTGAATTTATTTTCCAATAGTTTTTAGATTGTATTGAGTAAATAATTTCAGGGTATAAAATAATTGTTGAGGTAGAAATAAATCAGATATGGCGTTAGAGATTTAACAACATTTGCTCACAACCCAATTTCTTGACTCATCTTTGGCATTTGATCCTGGTGTTTGATTGTGGCCCATTTTCCCTCATTTCCCTCATTTTTGGTGTTTGTCCCTGACATCTGCTCACAATCCGATTTAGTCTACTCTTGGCATTTTCTTGTGGCTTGATTTCTTGTCTTGTTTGCTCCTAGCTTTGCTTGTGGATCGATTTCCTGTCTCATCTAATCTCGACATCTGCTTGAGGCCCAATGCCAACAACGATCTATTTGCAGTTGTGTCCCTTTAATTTTCGTGGGGTTCAAGCTTGGTAGACTCAGCTCAATCCAACCCTAGACTTTTCCACTCACTCTTTCTCTAACCAAGTAATTGTCTTCGAGGGTTTCAAGCTTTGGTTCAATTAGAAGTGAGGGTTTTGGGTTGATTAATGGACATTGGAGGGCTCCCCTTTGTTAACCCTCAATGAACAGGGACAAATTTACAACCCCATAGAAATTGCCATGGAGTGTGATTTCTCATTTTGGACATCCCAGGTTGAGAGTCTACTACATCAGATGGAATCCCTTGAGATTGAAAATAATTAACTCCATTTAATTAACTCCAATCTACATGATGAGATCAAGAGGCCCTTCTTTAACAGAAGACAATAATCCAACAATTGAAAGTTAAATCTTGGGTTGAAGTGATCCAAAAAAGTGAATAGCACCCCAACTTACCTTAGTTGAAGCTATGATACAGGCAAAGTTAGACAAAGAACACCTTCACTGAGCTTGGAAGCTTAACTTGGGAGTATGTGGGATCCCCCCTTCAGTAGCTCCTTTTGACCCCCTATAGATAGGCATCTCTTTCCTTCACGACACATTGGATTTGAAGGACATTACTCTTGACTGGGCATGGGTGGGCCCCAACTCCACACTTTTCCCTTGCTTTCGGTCATTGGAGGACCGACTAAGAGCCCTCCGAGCGAAGAGAAGATTGATAACACTCCCAACCACACAAAATATCTTCCTCGACGTTGACCTCACAAAATCTTAGTAGGTGGAACTTAAGCTATCTAGGGACCGGGTCATGGTTGTGCAGAAGGAAGGCAAGTGTGTAGTAATTCAGGATCTCAAAGTCGTCATCTGTGTTTTGGCTACTCCAGGATACTCACACCCTTGGATCACTCATTCAACTATAAGATAGATTGGGGGGCGGGGTTGGCCTACCATATCCATTGGCAATTGGAATTCTAGTGTTGCATTTTCTTCTTCACCTAGCACGCTTCATGATGCGATTGGGTCTCATGATCTCCTTTTCCTTATAGAGATGTGTGCAAGCCCCATGCAGACACCACTCAAGATCCATGGGTATCATTTGCTGTGGTCTTGTCATCAGGAGACAAGACCTGACAACATTGGAGGATTTGAGGGGTTGTGTATCTTATACGAGATTCTCTTTATAACAAGATCACTTTGTTGTCATTGGATGAACATGCCAAATTTCTGTTGGTTTGGTTTTGTTGGCACAACTCCCTTCTTTGAGACAACTACAATATAGTTTGCTACTTCCCACTAGCCTCATCACACTTTTCACTTCACATAGATTCTGAGGGCGATCCTTTCCTCGACCTTTACGCATATCTTCCCATTACTCCACTTTTGATGATGTGATTCTTCTAGGTGACTTCAATGCTCGAACTAGAAACCTTTAGGTCGCCCTACATGATAGAGCATAAGGCACACTTTATGACATCCTGTTAGCAATTTTGCGTTGGCATTGATGTCAACAATGTTTGGCAGAACTCTCATATGATCTCTTATGTAGGTATGCAGGCTTTAATGTTGGATGTTTAACAGGACGATGATGCAGGGAAAACAACAAAAAAGATGCAATTAAAGTTTTTTAATCACAACAACATTTAACAGACTTGATAGGACTAGTCAGCTTAAATTACGTGGTGTTGTATTGATTAGAAAGCGTAAATTATGCATTGTTTCCAGCTAGAGCCCGTGCAGATATTGCCAGGCATAGAAAACAATAGCACCCCAAAAACCACATCCTTCTTTGGGGGTATTCTCCTGTAATTTTTACATCAGCAGATTGATTTGGTCAAAGGCTTGAACTGTATTTATGTCGATTGAGGATTTGGTTGCATGATTAATGGTGATGTTTGATCTGTAGTGATCAAGTGCATAACACGTAGGCTATGGAGAGGTTTGAATGCTATTTATTTTATGTTGTGGCATAGGTGCTTGGCGTAAGATTGAGTCTGATGGTGGTTGCAAAGCTCCAATATGATGAAGGCATATCCACGTGTATTTCTGTTTTGGCATTCAAGGACGCTCCGTTCTAGTACAATCACTTATTATTGTGTCTTCTTGTGGTGTGATCAGATGCTAGATTGCATATGATGGCGTAATCGCATGTCTGGTCGTAATTGTTTCCATTTTTCTGTTTTGGAACAATCACATTGTTTTATTTTTGTTTGGTATAGGTGCATGATGGTTACACATTCCTAGTGTGATGAGGGCATATCCAATTCTCTTTGATTTGGAACGATCAAGCGCATAGCATGTTGAGTGGTTCGAATGGTTTATGTTCTAGGACAGGTGCGATGAAGGCATATTTAAATGTGATTCTGTTCTGGCACTGAAGCGAGTCCTATTTGCATGTGTTTAATTGATTTGATGATTGTTTTGGTGCGCAAAGGTATTTAATTGATTTGGTGACTGTTACCGCTCAAACTAGTAGGGGACCTAAGGGGGATCCCTAAAGGGTGAATGCTAGGCCAAGGGCAACAAATGGAGACTTAGCCCACTGTCACCTTAGCTAAGGCTCCCTTCTATTTATTGACTTTCACCGATGGGAGGAAACCTGGTATGTATAGAGTCACTAATGGAGGATAAGTCAATGGATATGAGTGACCCAAATAAACCCTTTCCCAGAGGATTTTGAAGGATGGAGCTTGCTTGCTTTCTAAGCAAGGTACTATGTATTCTAGGTAAAGGAAGAGAAGATTTGAGGGTTAGGTTTATGGGATAAGACTTGTGGAGTTCCCCAATCCCTAAAATCCTTGCTAGAATTGGTATCCTGGATGGTTCTTGAAGAATGATCTTTCAAAGGAGCGAGACCACATAGGGCCAAGTGGACCGAGTCTAGGGTATGAGGAAGGAATATAGCAACCAATGATATTCTTACCTTAGACAAGGTGAGGGAAAGGATCAAAGAAATAATTGCACTTGAAGATGTTGTTTTGATCGTATAAGGTACTAGCCTTAGGGATTGCAGGGCAAGATTTGATCCCAGAGCTAGGGCTTGGCTTTTCTCCCATCTCCATCGTCAGAATGGCTTCAAGATTGGAGGAGAGCTTGAGGAAAGGCCAACGTAGGAGACTCTAAGAGATCAAACTTTTTGGAGGGCTAACTTGTCGAGAAATTGATGCCCTAGGTACCCCAACTTGGATAGACCTAGAAGGAGGTGAAAGAATATGATTTTTAGTGACCACCCTTGGTAGATCAATGCCTTAATATTTGGGAGAATGGAGTCTATGATGAATATGAGTAGGGTTTCTTGGTTCCCAGTCAAGGAGGCCTCAAGACCACTTCGCTAGACTTCTAGGTCTAGGAGAAGCAATCTTGCAACTTTTATACTTCGATGCACAAAGGGAGTGGCTTATCAAGGTCAAATTCTTTGATCAAATTACCCCTAGGAGATTTCGTTCATATTACAATAATTATAATAGAGACAAAATTCCACAATTTTAAGCAGTAAATGCATGCAACAATTAGCCCTAGAACAATGAAAATCCCAATCCAATGTACATGACAAAGTAAAATAAGAATAACATTAAAAGTGTGTACGTACATGTAACAAAATATATCCAACCATTCACAATTGACAAGACAGGAGCTCGAAGATAAGATAGACCAATATCCACACATCAAAATTCATCCATAAAGCTCCAATTCATCCACTAAGAAAAAGTGCGAAATTCTCAAAAGAGAGAAGAGATCCAATCCAAAGTGATGATGAGAAAATGAACTCATCTCACTTGTATTTATACACAAATTAGGAGTTCGAATTAGCCTCCTTGGCCTACATAAGCCCCAAAAATAAAATAATGTTCTAATAATTCAACTTTTGGTGACAAGCCCACCAAACTAGCTCATAAATGAAAGAGTAAGCCTCTCAAGAGGTCGAATGATAATCTAGGCATGCCGTAGGGCCCTCTAAGAGGCCTAATGAGGTCCATGGGTGCCACAATGAAGAATAGGACCCTCAAAAGAAGTGGACATGGGGTTGGCCCCTTGTAATAAGTTGTGGTGCTCCAAATGACATGTGGGGGCACACAAGTGTCCTCATGGGTCTCCAAAGAAATTGAAGATGCTTGTAGATCACTTGCAAGGGCTTGGATGATGGCGTAGGTGATGCCACATCATCGTGCAAGTCCTGGATCATCTGCCAAGTGTTTGGTGCAACTCTGGGGCCAACTGGGCATGATGGATCAGGTGCATCTTCCTCCTCCAATAGGTGAACCACGTGCAATCTTTGAATGACTGTGGGGATCCATGGAGTGTTGTTTGATGCTGTGGAGGCCCATGGCTCTCAACGCACACCCTACATGTGCCAATGTAGCCCTCTGGAGGATCAAGACCCTGTATAGGCAGACCAAACCCAAAATGGAGATCATCTACAATCTTGCATAAGATCCAATGTGTCCCCTAACCTTCCAGTACAACAAGTCATTAGAGAAATTGAGTAAATGAGCTTACCAATCATGGACCACAGGTGGGGACTTCATAATGGCCTGCCCTTCCATAATGGGCTTCGGGATGTGCCAATGTCTCCTAAACTCCAAATGGGGTTAACCAAGTATCATATTAGGTGGTTTCTACTTCTAAAGGGGATAATATATTCAAGGTACATCCTTCAAAAGGTGGTGGCATGTGACAGATAGGTGAATGAAGTAGGGGATGAGAAGGGGTAGCCCTGGGCCACATGCTGGGGTACAAGGGTAGCTAATAAAAAGGAAAGCCCACACTTGGGTTTATAATGTTTAGAAGGGAGCAATCATGGTACATGAGGTGCCTCGACCTTGATTTTTCCACCCTTCTTTATATGCCTTTTGCCTTTTTATGATTTTATTTGATTAACTGCTCGGGGCTCAAGGGGTAAGAGCATGATGTATAAGATATAGCAGTGAATACCCCCTTTTAAGGTAGGGTAGTTCATTGCCCACCAGGGGTTGGGACAATCATGGGTTCTTATATGATGAAGGAGGTTCATAGAACCTGTAGGAACCAGGGTGATGGCCATGATGATGGGGTAGAGCTCATGTATTGCCTTTTGCCCACGTGCTAAATGTGTTTGTCTCGACCATCTTTTGCATTTTGTGGTATATTTCCCTGTTGAATGTGGCCAAATATGCTTTTATCTTTCTTTTTAGCTGCATCAACCTCCGGGCATCTTTCCAGGCCATGACCCAAGGTGTGGGCAAGGGGAAGGGCAAGCTAACCTTTTGTGGACCCAGTGGAGAATGTCGACCCAGGTGGGAGAGATGATGAATGGGGTAATAATGAGTGGAAAGGGGTAATATAAGTGGATAAGGGAGTGAGACCACACAACCAAAATTGGGTTTTCCCGTGCAATACCATCCCTAAGGCCAAATGGTCAGTAAAAGAGATCCCATGGGACTAGAATGCAAGGTTAATATCCAAAAGGGGTCTAGGGGACAAGGGCATAGACCTAACCCATTCTTTCCGCCGAATACCCCCATTAATCCATGCCCAGAAGTGTCCATGATAAGCAAACTACAATACTCAATTACCAAATGACAAGACATACCTTTAGGTTCGGGAGGCCCACCTTCAAACATAAGATCATAGCAGATGGGCGAGGGACCACATGGTTGGCTCAAGTGGCGGAGAAAAGGCACAATGAACTAGCTAGTGGCTGCAAGGCGCTGTCGGCTGAGGATCATCTTGGAGAATTTTTTTCTGCAAGGGATATCACCCACAAAATGGTGGGTAACACATGATGGTTACATATTCCTAGTGTGATGAGGGCGTATCCAGTTCTCTTTGATTTGGAATTATCAAGTGCATAACACAATGAGTGGTTTGAATGGTTTATGTTCTAGCACAGGTGCGATGAAGGTGTATTTAAAAGCAATTCTGTTCTGGCACTGAAGCAAGTCCTATTTGCACGTGTTTAATTGATTTGATGATTGTTTTGGTTTGCAAAGGTGTTTAATTGATTTGGTGATTGTTCTAGTGCGCGAAGGTGTTTAATTGATCTGATGACTGTTCTAGTGCGCGAAAGTGTTTAATTGATCTGGTGATTGTTCTAGTGTGCAAAGGTTGAGTGTATTTCTGTTCTTGGAGCAAGAGTTGTGTTGGCAAAATCGCATGATCTTCGTTCTGGCATTGTAATTGTGGCTTCTGGTTGGATCAAATGTGCCAAATTATGACATGGGTTTAAAGTCTGAGGCTATGTATTGATTATCCCTGGCACGCATATCAGTTTGTAAATCTAGTGCTATGCATGATTCAGAGTGAGAGGCGATCTAGTGCAATGAATATGCTATCAAAGCTTTGCTTGGTAAGTTGACTGTGAAAGTTCCTGTTCGGAGTGTGGATAGAACGAAGTATGTGGATCATATAGGCTTTCCTATGTTATGACTGATGAAGTTGATTCACACTGATACAATGGTTTGTAATCTTGTACTAGGTAAGGTGAAATCGCTCTAAGGTCCAAAACTTGTATGTCATATCTGTATTTTGAAGCTAAGATCAGTTAAGTCATTGTTCCTGAAGCGGAAACAGAGGTTTGCATTAGGTATACTGTCTGCTTATGATGTTGTATGCTCATAATTGATATTTAGAAGCTACACTATGTTTGTTTTTACTATTGCATGATGTTTGGAATGAGATCAGGGCTGTTATAAAAGACTCTCAATGTTACAAAGGTTGCTATAGATCTTCTATAGTCTTTCTTGGCCCTTGCTATTGTATAATGCTTGGTGTGTTGAACGGTGAACCTCTAAGGACATAATTATAATTTGAAGTCTGCTGCTACCTGTTGACAGAGACATCATATGGATTAACTTGGAGAAGTATTTCCGAGGCTGTAAAGTACTTGCTGGTTGATTTGTTCATTGCTGCAGTATACTATTGTTGACTCATAAATTGTTGATCTGCTGAGTATGATGTTGAATAGGGATGCTGATAATATGTTGTTGATGCCCAGAGCTCCAAGAAGATTTTTGATCAAAGAAGATTTTTGCTTAGGGTTTGTATAGCAGAGATGTATTGTAACCAGTATGCTGATGAATGTTTATGATTGTTGAGCTAGGCTATCTATTGTCGTGTATTGCGAATGTGTGGTTGAGCAGAGAGAAATTGATGGTTGATTTTTGGAGTTTGTACTAAAGGCAGTGGATCCAGTTTGAAAATGGATGAAAGGGAGGTCCACATTGATTTTGGGGCTTGGTGCCTCCAGCTGGTTGGAGCCAACAAACTGATCTAAGAGAGTAAGTGCTTCTTGTTGGTGGTTGCTAGTGAAACAATGAAGGGAGTGGGTGCTCCCTGCTGGTGGGTGCAGTGCAAAAGGAGTGAGTGCTTCTTGCTGGTGGGTGCCAGCAAAGGGAGTGGGTGCTTTCTACCGGTTGGTGCCAATGAACAGATGTAAAGATTAAAGAAGAGAAGAAGAAGAAGAATGGTGGTTTTCTCTCTTCATGGGTTTACACCTTAAAAAATCCTGTCTTATGTGCTACCCATGTGATTTGACCTATGGTTCTTGATCTATTGATTTCATGCATGGTATTGTTGATGATTTATTAAGCATTTCTATTAAAAGAAGACGTTAAAGTTTAATTCGTAATCAAAGTAGCTTTATATTGATTCACCCCCCTTCTTAGTATAAACAACATTTATACACATCCATGATCACTCTCTGGGCTCTTATGTCCTTCTTTCCATGTTCCTTCTTGAGTCCCACATCTGTAGATATAGGAACAACATTTTCTGTAATGTCCCAAAGGTCATGCTCGCCTTCTAGGACAGAAAGTTAGATGCTCCATTAAGCCGGTCTTTAAATTTGAGACTAGCTGTTGCCATTGCTATATCTGATAAAATCTGTCTTATGCTAAGTCATTCTAGCACCAACAAGAATAAAAAACTGCTGTTGGTTTATAGCTTTGTGAAGATATCCTTGCAGATTTGATACATCTACTGCAAATCTCTGTGGATATGTGTTTTGGTCCTTTAAATCACCCATGAAAACTTACTTCCTAGTTCCTACCAAACCCTGGACTAGTACAGTCTCGCTCTTTCCCTCCAAAGATTGACCTTCATCAAATCGCTGCTAGTTAATTTGTGCAAAACCAATAAATTGGCCTCCCTATTAGAATGCATGCTTGGATACCATGTTAATTTTACTAACCCCATCTACTGGAAATTTATTCTTTAGTAAATACCTTGCTGTAAATTTATTAACTACAGATCTACTAAATAAAAGCACTGTTGGAATTTTTAATAGGTAAATAAAAGATAAACAATGGAAGCAAAATGACACCCATCTCATATACATGCACACAAGTAATTTTTTGCCTTCAAACCTGTTATTTTATTATTAAATTATCTTTAGCATATAAGGGCTCCCTTACTGGGAAAATGGCCCTTTGAGGGAAAATACAAACAACAAAAGCCTGGAAATTTTCAAGCTAACCAAACACTCAAAACTTGCCTTTCGATTTTGCTAGTTGCTGGATCCTTCTCCCTTGCTGCCCGTTCTTCTTCTTCCTCAGACTTTGCCCATTTTCCATTTAGATGAATTTCCTTCTCCATCCAATCACTGAGATCTCACTATCTCACTCTCTTGTGCTCATTTGATGTATCTTTTCGCTTGGTTGAACCTTCTTTTTATAAGTTTGAGTTATTGACCAAATCCACAACCCTAATCTCCAAAGTGATCGACAATTGAGATTAGATCTCAACTTCACGAGAGATCACAATGGTCGAGATTCATCTAATTCACTAATGCAAATGACTTTGCATTTCATTAGATTAACTAATTTTTTCTTATAAAAGAAAGTTACTTTAATAATTCCTTTAATTTAAGTAATTTGCTAAGGTTAAAGGTCCTTTGGACAACTTCCACGTGTCTAGGCTAGGCACTTGATTTGTGCGGAAGTACCTGTTTGATGCTACTACTATCATCAACACTCTTCATTCCTCAAGGCTAAATGCCAAATCTCTTGCAATGAGGCATCTCCTTGATACAAATGCTCTTTCTAATGGACAGTTTCAAACCATTCACAAATTTTATAATTTCTTCTTCACTCTCTCGTATAATACCAACTCTTATGGCCACTTTTAAAATTCTTCATTATAATTCCCTAAACATCTATTATTATGCTTTAATTCCTCTAATTTTATAAGCATATTCAAAGCATAGTCATAAGTTACAAATTAGCTCTGAACTTGGTGATTATTTTTTCCCATTGCTGGATCTCTTGACCTTTGTTTTTTTCTTTTCTATCCATTTTCAACCATTCCCACCATTTGGATGCATGGCCTTTCAATCTTTCTCAGGCAATCTTCGGTTTATAAGGGTTTTCAACTCCCTTGCATTAAAAAATATGCTGCAATTTTTCTATCCATTCTATCAATTTTTTTTTTTCGGTATAAACTTCCAAAAAACTCATGCATCTCTGTTATCTAACCCTTGCTTTTACAAAATGTCCAAAAGGTTTGAAGGCCTTTACAAAAATACATGCTATGTCTTCTTTGTGGATGATATAAGGAAATGGTCTGTAAAGGTCAGTACTCAGCCATGGTGGGCACAAAACCTGAGTCTTAGATTCCTTGATTCTGCTCCAAATGCGCACAGTTTGCTTGCAAAAATGCCCTCAGACATTGTTTTTGACATTTCCAAGAAATGCACACCATCATTACAAAAATGCATGTCAAGGCCTACTTACAGATCCAAATCAAGTTTTGTGAGAGGCTTTGAGAATAATGAAATTTTTAGGAGGCATATAATTTGGATATCGAAATTGTCTAAAACATTTCAGGTATCTTTGTATAGGGCCTCATCTTATGGAGTTAAAGGAACCACATGATGTGGTCTTCTTGAAAGCAAAATACTATGCATTGGTCCGAGTCATATATGTAATTGAGCATTCTCTCTGATTCTTTCATTCATAGTCCTGAATACTGTTCCAAATTTTTAAGCAGTTATTTATTTCTGCTTGGTACTTTATTTGTTTAGTCAATAGTGCTGGGGCTTCTAAATAATTGATGTTTTGATACAGGAGGAGAAGCGCTCATATAGAGACTGTGCAGGGGAAAAGGGTCCATCGATACCAAGTGAGTGTGCAGGCCTGAGGGAAACATATTTCAATTGCAAGCGAGGACAGGTTCTCTCTTATGGCCTATTCCAATCAAATCCCAAATATAATTGACCGCAAGAGTGCTTTTCCATCATATACGATGTAGCAAGATTAGGATTGATTTTCTCTTATTTTGAAAATTTGTTAGGATACTTAATATTTATTTTATTTTATAGTGCAATTTTGAAGCTTTGCATTTGGTATTGGTCGTCTTAGATATAGATGCAAGGTGTAGATATTGTCAATGTATGCGTAACTTGACAGAGAAGATTAATGTAATAATGGCACTATGGTTACATACAAGGAAACCATCATCCTCACAAAAGTATGTGAAGCCATTTTAACATTTTTCTAGTTTTTAATGAAGGTTTTCTTCCATGCACTCTTTTTTTGGAATATTTTTCTTCCTCCTCGTATAAAATCCAACGTTGGTACTAGAGTAGGAAGCACAATTCTTCTAAGTGTTAGGATGTGACCAAGCCTGAAATGTGATAACTCTGACAAATAATAGACAAATGGTGACATTGTTTAAAAACATGAATTAATTTTACTAAACGAATGATCAATTGAATGGTGATAGGCATATCCAACACCATGAAAGGTATCATACAATTCACTACAACAAATGCAAACAAAAGTTGCTGAACAGGTGCCACAAACAACACTGAGCGGGAGTACAAAATAAGAGTCAAAAAATTGTAAGATTTAACTTATGTTTTTTGGGTAGAGAAAAGAGATGTTTATATTATATTCATAATGAAATTAGAATATAGATGCAAAATTTACACCCTTCAGGATTCATTGGGGGATCCAATATTTCCTTGATTGGTTCATATTGACAACAAACCAAAATCAAGGTGGAACTCCTGTGTACTGATACCATGCAACAAACCAAAATCAAAGTAGAAACCTTTGTCCCGATAACTGGTTGTACTACTGGCTGGAGTCAGACGTAACATAATTAAACTTTTAAAATGAACCAATCCAATTGAGAAGGTAACTTGACAGGGAAGATATTATATATTATCTTGGCTCCAAGAGATGATACATGCAGTGAAAAAAGAGACAAGAAAACTGCATTAAATGGGGTTATTAGGTGGGTTGGTTGTGGATAAAGCTCATGTTCTGGTACTTTGTATACTCCTGAAAGTCCATGATCAGTTACTTGTTAATTTGGGGTAGCATCGGATGTGCTCTAGCCATGAAAATTGGTGGAGAGGCTAAAGCACATGAGATCTCCAAGACCCAGAAATGGTTTGGGTAAATTCTAACTGATTTGGGAGATATTAAAATAATTAATATTTTTAATGGAGTTCCTAAGTCTAAACATAGGAAAAATAAAATATTAATGGGTATTAATATAAAACGGGGTTAGAAGGTTCCAAAAGTCATGGATCAAGCCAAATCTAATCTTAGCCGTTGATTAGAGATTTAATTTCGGCTGTTGAAGGACTAACATGAAAAGTATAAGAAGAGGCTTAAGGGTCGGTTGGAGAACACACTGAGGGAGACCAGTCAGTTTTATTTCTGGAGTGGGTTAGCTGAGAAATATGAACTAGTGGTCTGGAGAGTAGCAGAAGGCAGCGAGTACAGAATAGAGAGTTGGGAACAGCACCAGGGGAACAACGCAGAGGTTGGAGAGGCAGACGCAGAGCCTCTCAGGCAGATGTAGAGGCTGCAGACTGTGTAGTCACTGGAGGGCCTGCATGGGTGACGCAGAGAGGCCCAGTGCTAACGCAAAGAGGTAGTGGTTGACGCAGAGGGTCTAGGAGCTACGCAGAGGTCAACCAGGGTGACGCTGAGATTGAGGGAAGTGATGAAGAATTTTCTCTTTGTTGGATAAGCCAGTTTGGCACCCAGTGGTACTGAAAAATTGCTGAATAATAAAATCCTCCCTTGCTGCATCGGTTTTCCCACATTGGGTTTTTCCGGGGACTGATTGTCCAAAATATTTGTGTCAATGTGTTAATTCTTGTGCATGTGTTTGTTTCTATATTATGAGGTGATATCTGCAGTAGAATTTATTTTAATGTTTATTGAAGGATTTTCATAAATAACTTATCGAGAAATAAGTAGGTAAAATAAATCAGTTGTTGCAGTGATAGAATTTTCACATGGTATCGGAGCAAGTAATCAGAGATAGGAAGGGAAAATCAATTATGGGTCGAGACCATGATGCAGAGGCATCTACGTTAGGAGACTCGCACAGATTTTCAGAAAATTGCACAAGAGAAAGTGATTTTGATTTCTCTATGTTGGCTTCCAGGCTGGAAGAAGAAGTGGCGTGTGTGACTAGCTCTACATCATCAGAGGTATGATATATAGATAGTGGGGCCTCTTGGCATATGACGGGAATCCGGGAATGTTTCTCAGATTATCAGGAGGAGAAGATGAACTTTCAGATCACCATGGGGAACAAGGCAAAATGTACTCCAGTAGGGAGGGGTACCATAGTTTTTCAAATAGAAATGGGAGAGCGGTTTTGTGCTACCAATGTGCTGCATGTACCAGGATTGGGGATGAACTTACTTTCCGTGTCGCAACTTCAAGGCAAAGGCTATGACGTTTTCTTCATCAAGGAGAAAGTATACGTCAAACACCTGAGCTGGAAAAAGAAAGTGCAGATCGGGATCAAAAGTAACAGGGTGTACAGACTACAACTAGAATCACCAATGGCACTAATAGGCACTCATGGAGACAAGGATTTGACCGAACTATGGCATAGAAGAATGGGACATTTGTGCCATGGGGCTCTGAGAATTCTCAAGAGCACTGTAACAGGAGTTCCAGATCTTAGTACGGAACGAGATGATGTATGCAGAGGATGTGCTCTAGGAAAGTATGCCAAGGCAACATTTCCTAGAAGTAAAAACAGGGCCAAGAGTGTACTAGGATTGATACACTCAGATATCTGCAGACCTATGTCCACTAAAGCTCTTAGTGGTGCCGAGTACTTCCTTACCTTCATTGATGACCACTCAAGGAAAACTTGGATTTATTTTCTGAAAACCAAGGATGAGGTTTTCTGTCGATTCAAAGAGTTCAAGGCCCTAGTGGAGAATCTGACTGGGAAGAAAATAAAAGTTTTGTGCTCAGATAATGGTGGAGAGTATGTAGATAAGGACTTCACTGATTTTTGTGCTAAGGAGGGCATCAAAGGGAGTGGACAACTCCGTACAATCTAGAGCAGAATGGAGTAGCAGAAAGAAAGAACAGGACTATTGTAGAAGCAGCTAGGGCCATGATGCATGATCAGGATATGCCAAAATTCCTGTGGGCAGAAACTTGCAACACAACAGTCTATGTTCAGAATAGAACTCCTTTTCGGGCATTGGGCAAGATTACTCCAGAGAAAGTCTTCACATGGAAGACGCCTGAAGTCAGTCATTTCAAGATATTTGGAAGCTTAGCATATTGCCGCATACCCGAGGAAAAGAGGAAGAAGCTGGATCACACTGCAGAGAAAGGATATCTAGTGGGATATAGCGAGAACGCTAAGGCATACATAATCTATCTTCTAGGGAGCAGGAAGGTAGTAGTTCGACGAGATGTGAAGTTCATGGAAGACAGGGCTTTCAGAAAATCTCGAGAAATGCCTTCCAAGGAGTAGTCAAAAGAGGAATTGTTGGTCAAACCTCTTCAATCAACGGAAGAAAAGAATTCTTCCTTGGATCAGGAAGAATCACAGGATGAGGAGGAGCTTACAGAAGCACCTGCTGGCAGAGGAAGAACAAGTAGGGAACTTTGTCAGATTCTGCGAGATGCAGAGGACTTCATCGGTGCGCCAAGGAACAATAAGAGGGAGCGAAAATAGCCAGATAGATATCAGGCATTAGTAGCTTAGGATGGGGAGCCTGCCAGTTTTCAGGAGGCAGCTCAACGTCAGGTTTGGCTGGATGCAATGGTAGAGGAGTACAACTCCATAATGGTGAACGATGTCTGGGAGGTAGTGCCAAGGCCTCAAGATAGATTAGTGGTAGGTTCGAGATGGATCTACAAGATTAAATACGCTGTAGACGACAGTGTTGAGAAATACAAAGCCAGGTTTGTGGCTAAGGGGTATGCTCAAAAGGAAGGAATTGACTACGAAGAAACCTTCGCCCCAGTAGCCAGGTATACATCTATTAGAACTGTGATATCTCTTGCAGCACAGATGGGGTGGGAGATTCATCAGATGGATGTCAAAACGACATTTCTGAACGGTGTGATAGAAGAAGAGGTATACATTGAACAACCAGAGGGCTTTGAGACACATGAGAAGAAGTCTCATGTATGCAGATTGAAGAAAGCCTTGTATGGGCTGAAACAGGCACCTAGAGCGTGGTATGGGCGAATCGATGGCTACTTGCAGAAAATGGGATTTGTCAAGAGTGACGCAGATCCAAATCTCTACTATTTGGTTGTAGAGAATGAGCCTCTAATCTTAGTATTATATGTGGATGATCTCTTCCTGACAGGATCATCCAGGCTCATAGGGGACTGCAAGAAGAATCTAGCCACGGAGTTCGACATGAAGGATTTGGGACGAATGCATTATTTCCTAGGGTTGGAAGTTTGGCAGCAAAAGGGGGAGATCTTCCTTGGGCAAGGAAGATATGCTACAGAAATCCTGAAGAGATTCAGGATGGAGGACTGTAGACCCATGGCTACTCCAGTGATAACCAACTGGAAGAAGATTGATGCATCAGAAGACAAAGATGTTGATCCCACCCTATACAAGCAACTCATAGGGTCCCTGATATATCTGGTCAATACCAGGCCAGACATTTGCTACGCTGTCAACACCCTTAGTCAGTTCATGGTGGAGCCGAAGAAGGCGCATTGGGCAACATCGAAACATGTTCTCAGGCATTTACAGGGAACAATTGATTATGGACTCTTGTAGACCATGGGTAAGGATATCAGATTGAGTGGGTTTACTGATGTAGATTGGGCAGGAAGTTCAGTGGATCGGAAAAGTACCTCTAGGTACTGTTTCAACATTGGATCAAGAATGACCTCCTGGTGCAGTAGGAAACAAAAATCTGTGGCTCTAAGCTCAGCTGAGGCAGAATATATGGCCTCAAGCACAACTTCGTGCGAGGCCATATGGCTTAGAAAACTGCTTGTGAACCTAGTCTGAAGAAAGATGGAGGCGACCAGGATCATGTGAGATAATCATAGTTGCATCAAGTGCTCTGAGAATCCAGTGTTTCACAATCGGTCAAAGCATATTGATATCCGGTGTCACTTTGTTAGAGACTGTGTCCAACGAGGCGCTGTACAGTTGAGCTACACTCCTACAGGAGAACAGGTGGCAAACATCCTTACCAAGGCTCTTGGAAGAACCAAGTTTGATTATTTCAGGGAGAAGATGGGGATGATAAATAATCCATTTCAGTAGCAGAAATGGGTACGATGTTGCAATGCAATAGTAGTCAGCAGTAGCACGATGCAACAAGATGAGAAGGAGTTTGCAGTGCAGATGCAGTGTTGGAGAGAAGGACCAGCAACAACACAGATGCAGAGGGAGTTGCAATGTTGGGAAGATGGACCAACAGTAGCACAGATGTAGAGGGAGCTAGTTCGACTTGAGTTCAAGCGGCCAATTCAACTTGAGTTCAAGGAGCTAGTTCGCTTGAGTTGAGGAGCTTGTTCGATTCTATAAAGAAGAAGGGCGCAGACTTGTTAAATCACGAGATTATGAACTAGAGACTTGTGTGTTCAACCCAGTGAAGAAGTGTTTCCATATCAGCACGCTAGGGCAGAAAGAGAGGCTGAATAGCCTCAACGAATTCTTCGGCCAACATACATCTTTTTAGGGCCGAGTCAACCTGTAACAGTTGCACAGATAAGCTTGTAACAGCTGCGCAGAGCACCCTATAACAGCTGCATAGACAAGGAGGTTGAGTTGGATAAGAGTGCACAAATCAGTGTGTCGAGGACAACGAATTGAAGGAGAATTTTTACCATTATTTGTAATCAATTTTTCTGAGATTTTGCTGAGCAGAATAATAATAGAACACGCATGTTGGTAGGTTTTCCCCAATTAGGGTTTCCTGGGTAAATTTTGGTGTATTTCTTATTGTGCGCTTCTTGTTAATTTTCTTAGGGCTATATTGTTCTTTGCTTTAGAGAATTACATTTACAAATTTGCCATTAATTTATATTTCATACACCCTATAACATCATCAACAATTATGTAGAAAGAACAATAACATTAACAGTGCAGCGAAACAATAAAGATCAAAAAAGAAAAAAAGAAAAAAAAACATACACAATAGAGACACCAAGATTTAGGTCAGAGACCAGGGCAAAACCCGATAAGGGGGAAAACGCATCCAACTTCTTCTTCTATTAAATGTTCATCAATTGTTCAACTGAGATACATAGTACAGTGAGATACATCCATAGGCCACTTAAGACCATCCTAAGTCAGTTCACAACTATGTTTGTGAACTGACATCCAATAATCCAAGAATGCTTCTGCTATATGACTGTTGCAAGAAACAATATCATCATGCTGTTAAGGATATGAGTCATCCACCACTGTTGTATCAAAGTCACAGTCATAGTGAAAATACTGCCACATTAGATTACAGTTATACCAAGCGTTGATTTGGGGTAGCATCGGATGTGCTCTAGCCATGAAAATTGGTGGAGAGGCTAAAGCGCATGAGATCTCCAAGACCCAGAAATCGTTTTGGAAAATTTCATCCGTATGAAGAGTTATTAAAATAATTAATATTTTTAATGAGTTCGTAAGTCTCAACTTAGGAAAATAAAAATATTAATGGGTATTAATAAAGCTAAGGATGAGGAGCTTCTAAAAGATAAGGATCAAGTTTATTTTAATCTTAGCCGTTGATTAGGGACTTAATCTTGGCCGTTGATTCGTCAACAGGAAAAGTATAAGAGAAGACTTGAGGGTCAGTTGGAGACACACTAAGGGAGACCAGTCAGTTCGATTTCTGGAGTGGGGATTGCTGAGAAATTCGAACTAGAAGACTGGATTGCAGCAAGAGGTAGCGAGTGCGTAACAGAGAGGTAGGGACAATGTCAGAGGACCAACACAGAGATCAGAGAGGCAGACGTAGAGGCAGTTGGACTGTGCAGTGACTGGAGGGCTTGCGTGGGTAACGTAGAGAGGCTTGCGTGGGTAACGTAGAGAGGCCAAGTGCTGACATAGTGAGGCAGAGTGCTGACGCAGAGGGTCTGGGAGCTACACAGAAGCTAGCTGGATTGACGTTGAGCCTAGGAGAAACGCGGAAGGATTTATCTTTGTTGGTTGAACCAATTTGGCGCCCTAGTTGTACTCAAGAAAAGCTTATTAATAAAATCCTCCTTTGTTGCACCGGTTTCCTCGCATTGGGTTTTTTTGGGGACAATTGTCCAAAACTAACTGTGTTGATGTGTTTGATTCTTGTGCATGTATTTGTTTCTGTATAATGGTGTGATATCTGCAGTAGAATTTATTTTAATATTTACTGAAGGGATTTCGTAAATAACTTATTGGAAAATAAGTAGGTAAAATAAATTAGTTGCTGCAGTAATAGAATTTTCACATGGTATCAGAGCAAGGAATCAGAGACAGGAAGGGAAAATCAATTATGGGTCGAGATCATGATGCAAAGGCATCTACGTCAAGAGACTCATGGAGATTTTCAGAAAATTGCACAAGAGATAGTAATTTCGATTTCTCTATGATGGCTTCTAGATTGGAAGAAGAAGTTGCTTGTATAACAAGCTCTGCATCATCAGAGGTATGGTATATAGACAGTGGAGCCTCTTGGCATATGACAGGAATCTAGAATGTTTCTCAAATTATCAGGAGGAAAGGATGAATTTTCAGATCACCATGGGGAATAAGGCAAAGTGTACTCCAGTAGGGAAGGGTACCATAGTTTTTCAAACAGAAACGAGAGAGTGATTCCATGCTACCAATGTGCTGCATGTGCCAGGACTGGGGATGAACTTACTTTTCGTATCACAACTTCAAAGCAAGGGTTATGCCGTTTTCTTCATTAAGGAGAAAGTATATGTCAAACACCCGAGTTGGAAAAAGAAAGTGCAGATCGGAATTAGAAGTAATAGGTTGTATAGGTTACAATTAGAATCACCAATGGCACTGATAGACAGTAATGGGGACAAGGATTTAAATGAACTATGGCACAGAAGAATGGGGCATTTGCACCATGGGGTTTTGAGAATTCTCAGGAAAACTATAACAAGAGTTCCAGATCTTAGTACAGAACGACATGATGTATGTAGAGGATGTGCTCTGGGTAAGTATGCCAAAGCAACATTTCCTAGAAGTAAAAACAGGGCCAAGAGTATACTAGGATTGATGCACTCAGATATTTGCAGACCAATGTCCACTAAAGCTCTTAGTGGTGCCGAATACTTCGTCACCTTCATTAATGACCACTCTAAGAAAACTTGGATTTATTTTCAGAAAACCAAGGACGAGGTTTTCTGTTGATTCAAAGAGTTTAAGGCTCTGGTGGAGAATCAGACAGGGAAGAAAATAAAAGTTTTGCGCTCAGACAATGGTGGAGAATATGTCGACAAGGACTTCACTGATTTTTTCTTTAGGGAGGGCATTAGAAGACAGTGGACAACTCCTTACAATCTGGGGCAGAATGGAGTAGCAACAAGGAAGAACAGGAATATCGTGGAAGCATCTATGGCCATGATGTATGATTAGGATATGCCAAAATTCCTATGGGCAGAAGCATGCAGCACGATAGTCTATGTCTAGAATAGAACTCCTCATAGGGCATTGGGCAAGATTACTCCAAAGAAAGTCTTCACCGGGAAGACACCTGAAGTCAGCCATTTCAGGATATTTGGGAGTTTAGCATATTGCCATATACCCGAGGAGATAAGGAAGAAGTTAGATCAAACTGCAGAGAAAGGATATCTAGTGGGATATAGCGAGAACGCTAAGGCATATAGAATCTATTTTCCAGGGAGCAGGAAGGTAGTAGTTTGATGAGATATGAAGTTCATGGAAGATAGGGCCTTCAGAAAATATCGAGAAATGCCTTCCGAGGAGCAGCGAAAAGATGAGCCATTGGTCAAACCACTTCAACCAACGGAAGCCAAGAATTTTCCCTCAGAATAAGAAGAATCATAGGAAGAGGAGGAGCTAACAGATGCACCTGCTACCAAAGGAAGAACGAGCCGGGAACTTTGACAAATTCTGCGGGATGCAGAAGATTTCATCGGTGCACCGAGAAACAATAAAAGGGAGCAAAGACAGCCAGATAGATATTAGGCCTTAGTAGCTCAGGATGGGGAGCCTATCGGTTTTCAGGACACCGCTCAACACCAAGTTTGGATGGATGCGATGGTAGAGGAATACAACTCTATAATGGTGAATGGTGTCTGGGAAGTAGTGCCTAAGCCTCAAGACAGATCGGTGGTAGGTTCGAGATGGATCTACAAGATTAAATACGCTGCAGACGACAATGTGGAAAAATACAAAGCTAGGTTTGTGGCTAAGGGGTATGCTCAGAAGGAAGGAATTGACTACGAAGAGACCTTTGCCCCAGTAACCAGGTATACATCTATTAGAACTGTGATATCTCTTGCAGCACAAATGGGATGGGAGATTCATCAGATGGATGTCAAAACGACATTCTTGAACAGGGTAATAAAAGAGGAAGTATACATTGAACAACCAGAAGGCTTTGAGACACATGAGAAGAAGTATCATGTATGCAGATTGAAGAAAGCCTTGTATGGGCTCAAACAGGCACCTAGAGCGTGGTATGGTCGAATTGATGGCTACTTGCAGAAGATGGGGTTCGTCAAGAGTGACGCAGATCCAAATCTCTACTATCTGGTTGTAGAGAATGAGACTCAAATCCTAGTATTATGTGTGGATGATCTCTTCCTGACAGGATCATCCAGGCTCATCGAGGACTGCAAGAAGAATCAAGCCACAGAATTCGACATGAAGATTTGGGACAGATGCATTATTTCCTGGGGTTGGAAGTTTGGTAGCAGAAGGGGGAGATCTTCCTTGGACAAGGGAGATATGCTACAGAAATTCTGAAGAGATTTAGGATGCAGGACTATAGGCCTATGGCTACTCCAATGATCACCGACTGGAAGAAAATTGATGCATCAGAAGACAAGGATGTTGATCGCACCTTATATAGGCAGCTCGTAGGGTCCCTGATGTATCTGGTCAATACCAGGCCAAACATTTGTTACGCTGTCAACACCCTCAATCAGTTCATGGTGGAACCAAAAAGGGTGCACTGGGCAGCAACCAAACATGTTCTCAGATATATACAGGGAACAATCGATTATGGACTTTTGTACACCAGAAGAAATGATATCGCACTGAGTGGGTTTACTGATGCAGATTGGGCAGGAAGTTCAGTAGATCGGAAAAGTACCTTTGGGAACTGTTTCAACATTGGATCACGAATGACCTCCTGGTGCAGTCGAAAACAGAAATCCGTAGCTCTGAGCTCAGCCGAAGCAGAATATATGGCCACTAGCACAACTTTGTGCGAAGCCATATGGCTTAGAAAATTGCTTGTAAACCTGTTCAGAAGAAGGATGGAAGCGACCAGGATCATGTGTGATAATCAGAGTTGCATCAAGCTCTCTGAGAATCTAGTGTTTCATGATCGTTTAAAACACATTGATATTCAATGTCACTTTGTCAGAGACTGTGTCCAACGAGGAGCTGTGCAGTTGAGTTACACTCCTATAGGAGAACAGGTGGTGGACATCCTTACTAAGGCCCTTGGAAGAACCAAGTTCGCTTATTTCAGGGAGAAGATGGGGATGGTAAAGAATCCATTTCAGTAACAGAAATGGATAAGTATTAGGTGTTGCAGTGCTATGAGCAGCATGATGCAACATTTGAGAGAGAGTTGCATTGCAGATGCAGTGTTGGGAAGAAGGACCAGCAACAACATGGATGCAGAGGGAGCTGCAGTACAGATGTAGCAGTGGCAGTGGTAGAGTCATGGGCAGCAGTACAGGAGGCAGTAGTGCAGAGGATGTTAGGCAGCAGGCCAAGCATCAACATAGGTACCAGTGCAGGATGATTAGGGTGATGTTCAGTGGTGGAGCATTACTAGAGCACATTCCTCGCTAAGAGGGAGTGTTGATTTGGGGTAGCATCCGATGTTCTCTAGCCATGAAAATTGGTGGAGAGGCTAAAGCACATGAGATCTCCAAGACCCAAAAATTGTTTTGGAAAATTTCATCTGGATGAAAAGTTATTAAAATAATTAATATTTTTAATTAGTTCTTAAGTCTCAACTCAAGAAAATAAAAATATTAATGGGTACAAATAAAGATAAGGTTGAGAAGCTTTTAAAAGATAAGGATCAAGTCTATTTTAATCTTAGCAGTTGATTAGGGACTTAATCTTGGTTGTTGATTCATCAACAGGAAAAGTATAAGAGAAGACTTGAGGGTCAGTTGGAGACACACTGAGGGAGACCAGTCAGTTCGATTTCTGGAGTGGGGCTTGCTGAGAAATTCGAACTAGAAGACTAGATTGTAGCAAGTGGTAGCGAGTATGTAACAGAGAGGCAGGGACAATGCCGGAGGACCAGCGCAGAGATCAAAGAGGTAGACGCAGAGCCACTCAGAAAGACGCAGAGGCAGCTGGATTGCGCAGTGACTGGAGGGCCTGCGTGGGTGACGCAAAGAGGCCAAGTGCTGACGCAGTGAGGCAGAGTGCTGACGCAGAGGGTCTGGGAGCTGTGCAGAGGCTAGCTGGACTGACGTTGAGCCTAGGGGAAGCACTGGAGGATTTATCTCTGTTGGGTGAGCCAGTTTGGCACCCTAGTTGTACTCAAGAAAATCTGATTAATAAAATCCTCCTCTGTTGCACCGGTTTTCCTGCATTGGGTTTTTCTGGGGACAATTGTCCAAAAATAACTGTGTTGATGTGTTTGATGCTTGTGCATGTATTTATTTCTGTATAATGGTGTGATATCTGTAGTAGAATTTATTTTAATATTTACTGAAGGAATTTCGTAAATAACTTATTGGAAAATAAGTAGGTAAAATAAATCAGTTGCTACAGTAATAGAGTTTTCACACCAAGCCACTGCCAAAATCGTCACTGCCTTAGATCAAGGTCCAAGCCATATCCTGTCTTTGAGATACATCAAAATAGATCAAGATCCAATTCATATCCTATCAAAATATCTATCATGACTGCTATATCATGTCACTGACATACATACACACATTAAGAGAGTCTACCAAATCTATTATACGAATCACTGTTATATATCATAAGGGTGACTGCCATCGTATATATACTGTTTGCCATGTCTTATATACCTTTAAGGTGTCTGCCATGTCACATATACTATTTGCTATGTCATACATGCTGTTAGCCATGTCACTATAAAGGAGTCTGCCATGTTTACATAAACTGTGTGCCATGTCATACATGCTATAAAGGTGTTTTTCCATGATTACATATTCTCTCTGCCATGAAGAAGATACTGTCATTGTGTACCATATAAAAGATCACTGAGTACATGTATCATAAGAGAACTCCGTCATATGTATCATAACAACCGTTTGTCATATAGATGTGAGTCTGTGTGTGTGTGTGTGTATATATATATATATATATATATATAGTCAATCCTTTTCACACAAGTCACTGTATATGAAGAACCAATCATTGTTATTAGATATACATAGATCCCGTTGGTGTCAGTCATGAATATCCAAAACACTGACATATATTGTAGGATTTAAAACAAAGGCGAAACCATAGGGATGCCATCTAAACTGAAGACTGAAAGCAATGCCACGAAAACATACAACCAGTTATAGAGCGCTTCAAAGAGATAACAAAGCGAGCTATAGAACTCGAACCATAGAATAAGACATGCTACCGTAATGATCCGACTGTAGTGAGTCATATGACACAATAATGATTCGATCGATGATATGAGTGAGAGCCATAGTCCCGTGCGAGAGTAATCTTGTACATGAGCGAGAGCCACAATCCAATGCGAGAGTGATCTTGTACATGAGCGAGAGCCACAGTCTAATGCGAGAGTACTCTTGTATATGAGCGAGAGCCACAGGCCACAAATAGAGACCATCAGACCTTTTTCTTTTGTTACCACCATGAATGTCGAATGATGGAAAGAGATGTGTCAATATATAGTTGAGTTGTCACATCTTTTGGGGATGAGCCAACTTGAAATCTCTTAGAGGGAATCACAATTTTGAATTTGAATTTCACTCTAAATAATTTCTCGCCCAATTAAGATTTTTGTTCAATATGATTTCTTTGTTCAATTTATTATCAAAATATTTCCCTTTGACAATAATAATTCGAAATCTTTCTTTCGACCAATATAATATCTCATGGGGGATAAGGGGTTTGCTTTTGGGGGCTTAGGGTTTCCCTTAGGGGAAATTCGTCTCGACACTGCCAAATTTCAACACTCTCTCTCAGCTAGGGAGGAACTTCCATTTGCATCAGAAATATCATCTCAGATGACATATCTCAATAGAAGAAGGCAAGCAGCTGCATCATCATCACATCTCATCTTGACTCTAGCTCATAGAAGAAAAATAGTCTGCAACCGATGGTAGGGGAGATTGGTCCTCCAAACCCTACGAGTCTCCATGTCAAATCATATGACCTCCATCTCAGCTATATCCATCTCATCACATCTTGTTTCAATTTTCTATGATCATCAGCTAAACAATCTTGATCCAATAAAAGAAGAAGAAGAATCATCATAGGGGAGCATCCAACTTCCACCTTATCAACTCAATCATCATCATAGGGGAGCATCCTGCTTCCACCTTATATCCAATAATCAATTTGATCATTTGAAGAAAAATCATCATAGTCGTCAAGTCATATCTCGTTTTGGTTCATTTCTGCCCATCTCCAACTGTTGAATAGTTTCAAATCTAGAGAAGAAGAATCATAGGGGAGCTACATCTACCACCCTATATTGAGCAATAGATGAGATGCAACTTATCGAGCAAGGATCAACCCATTATGTAATAAATGGGCGAGATACCACTTGCTATAAGAGTAAGGATCACATCCATCCTATTGCTTACTGATCTTCCCAGCGATGACCCTTAAGAGTCACGTGGTAGAACATCTCCATCATAATCCGAGCTTGGTGAGATGCCTGACTTACCAAAGGTAAGGATCACATGCCCAAAGCCTCCTCAACCCATTGGCCAGATGGGGAGGGACAGTCCCAACAAGCCCGACTTGTGTGTATGATGCCAACTGGAGTATACTTTGCTAATCTTGATAGGGGGAGATGCCCGACTTGTCATGAAAGACAACGATCAAACACACCCTACAGCGAAGATAATGGAGATACCCGACCTACTACAAGAGTAGGGATCACACAAACCTATTGTCTAAATATCCCTCAACACCAGGAGCACTTAATGCTCCATTCTGCACCTTGGGAGCTCAACAGGGGGGGAAGATTTATACTCAATGTTCTTGATGAGTGAGGACCCCTTCCTCTCATGAGTGCCTTCACTAGGGCTGCGGCTGTTAGTCCTAGCCATAGTGCATGACACTGAGAGATCATCGGGTCAGCTGCAATCATACATGTTGTTACTAAAGAATCCAAATATCTATCTGCTCATCAATCAAGAAGTTGATGGAGTCTCGTGCCTTATTTTTTTGTGCATCATATCCGGAATATCTAATTTGTCATGAAACACATGATTCTCTGTATGACGAATCTCTCAATAAGTCATAGTATATCATAGCCATGCCCAACACATGTTCAAAAAGCAGCCAATCATCAATCTATACAAAGTGATCGACATCAGTTCAAACAACTCATTGAAGAATCATCTTGCCTTATGCAAAACTTTAGAGCAACAGTCCTTTGTTTTCCTGTTTATATGGGACATCAACTCCAATACTATGTTAGAGAAAATTTATGACATAAAGAAAAGAATACCTTATACATACTTACTCCTTCTCACACAGGGAGGCAACAACCACAAGTAGCAACATTTTTCTCAGTCCATGATGATGTTTTTGTCCCAGTTACATATATATATCCGGACTCCATCTAGCTTAGGTTACATGCAAGCAACACAAGGATCCATCAAATCTAGCAACAATAATCCATTAATGCGATCTAGTGAAAAACACTTCTATACGAGAAGTGGATCCTAACCCAGTCCTGTCAGCAGAGAAATGTTAGCTCATAAAATCAATTAACATAGACAATGTCAGATATTCATTAATCCAAGTCCATCAAGCGGCTCCCTCTGAAATGAGAAGCTTCTTCATGCATCAAGATCATAGTTTTCTTCAGGACATCTTAGATCATACTGGACTGTCATATATCAGATCACAAAGTCAAATTATATCAGGTTCTCATATATATATATATATATCACAGTCAAGGCAAGTCATCATCAACTATTCAGTGATTAAACATTCATCAAGGGTTAATTTCATGTAAGAGTATCTTCATACTTCAAGGGTCATGATTACAACATCATTTCTTAGTGCAAACATTTTCATTAGAGTCCTATCACCATCAAGTCAGTCACATTGCAAAAATTAATAATGTTAATTCATCATGGTAGCTACAACTTATCAAAGTCTCATCAAAATCAATAAAAAATATGGTTAGTAAATACTGAATATCACGTTATTACCATTGAAGTTACCATATTTATCACAGGCATCATCAACAATATCAAATCAACGTATATCAAAGTCATTATTAACTGTTACTATAAAGTGCACCATTATGTACCAGGAATTAAGGCTCGAGGGTGATATTCTTGTCATACCTCAAGGCCTAACTTGCCAACATAACAATTACACATACCTCGTAATATTCAAATACCTTTATAGCACATACACTTTGTCATCTTGCAACAAATTAGCATTAAGTTCTTTTCCTGCTCTAGCTTCCTCTTTCCTGTACCAACTTTCTTCTTGCACCTTTTAGTATCCAAATGATTCTTAAGAAGGAACTGCTCACATATTCATCAAGAAGTTAGAAGAATTCCAATACTCAAATTTACATGCAGGAACAACAATAAAAAAAATGATAAACTTGAATAGTTCTAGAAGGGTACTTATCTTTACTGAGGGTTGAAGGAAGAGATCGACTTCCTCTTGATCCTATTACCAAGACTCTTTAGAAGAAATGCAATCATTTGCAGAATCTGTATTCCAAGTTGTTAATTTTAGGTATGTTCTATGCTGAGTGCAAATTTACTTCAATTTTCCATCTTAGCTCAATATCAATTCCAGATTAGCAATCACATTTAGCATGATAGTAAAATGCAGATAGAACATAAACATAAATCACAGAAGACAAGCCAAGACAAGAGGACACAAGATGTGGCGCCAGCCAGAGACAAACCCCAATGTGGGGAAACCCTTAATCAATTCTTCTTATATTCTTCAATAGTTCAGCAGAGAGAGAAATAGTACATATACATCAGAAGTCAACATTTAGATTTGTCATAATAAGAGCAGAGATCTTCCCTAGGAAGATGACACATGAGGTAGCAGATCTGAACACAAGTGATTCCATCACCATGTTGTACCCATCACTGTGCTGCACCCATCACTATGCTGCACTCATCATACTGCATCCATCATGTTGCATCAATCACCATGCTGCATCTCATCATGCTGCATCCATCATGCTGCATCTGTCCTCAATGAACCCATGATTATAGCTCTGTCCATCTCATATTGGAACATCACCATACAACCCTCTAATAGTCTGAGATCTCAGCAGTATTACATACAACAACTCCATACATAATGCTAATGATATGAGTCCTTAAATATCCATACGAAATTGATTGTGATGTTATGGCCTGCGGCCTAACACACAGTCTTCAGGCAGCATATTCATTTTGCTTGTCCCTTCACACAGTGACCCAATCAAACTTTATGCAGCAGCCCTATTGGATACTTCTGCCCAGCATAACATACCCAAACAAATGGCCATGCTGTCACCTACAGCAACGTGGCATAATCTCAGTGGCTAGGTGACTGTGTAAGGCTGCCTGTGACCATCCTCCTGTAGCTATGGACAGTCACCCTTAACTGCGTATGGGGTCACCTCTAGATCTGCGGTTTAGGACAGCAGATAGGAGCCTCTTCTTAGGCCTCCTTTACTACGGATAGGACAGAGACTAGAGCTCCCTTTAGCTGCGGATTAAGGCCTTATTGACTGCGTCCTAGTGCACATTTAAATGCTGCTGTTTGGAGCCTCCTTAAGCAGCCTATAGCACCCTCTTTGACTGCAACTTAGATCCCTCCGCAAACTGCGTATACATCTCTTCCTTGACTGCGTCTAGGGCACCAGCTTGTGACACTTGATAAGACTGCGGTTAGGGCTTGTCAAGGCCCCCTCTTTACAGTGAATACATGCCTCGTTTTGCTGCCTATGAAACCCTCACTGACTGCGTTCTAGGTGACTTCTTTCTCTGCGGTTATGACTCCTTCAGGACAACGATTAGGTCACTTAAGAACAACAGTATTAGACCTGCGTTTAGGTCACTTGCTTGCTGTGATATGGAAGCCTTCTTCCCTGACTGCGTTAGGGCTTCTTCCATGACTGCGTTAGAGTCTAGGGCATCCTCTAGGGCAGCGTATTAGATTCCAGGGCATCCTTCCATGACAGCGATTCTTCCATGACTGCTTGCAAGACTCCTCCAAGACTGCGTTAAGGACTTGCTTCATTGACTGAAAATTAGGGCAGCGTAGGATCTTCAAGAAGACCCTTTTTCTTCCACGGCTAGGGCACTTCATGGCAGTGTTAGGCTAAGTCACCAGGTTCGAGTTCGAGGACCATGAAATTCGAATAAAGTTCGGCAACTCAAATTTTGTCGATAAAATTCGACATATAGAAATTCGAAAAAAAAAAAGTATATTAAAGATAGAGGGCAGATTTATACACTTATAAAGACTATCTTATTGTTAGAAATTATATTAACTGAAATATACTTCATATTCAGCTATGGAATACCCATAAATTTGACCAGGAGGGAACCATTATAAGCTGGAAGGTCTGCGGAAATGTAAAGTTACAAGGAATGATATTAATGTAAAAAAATATTATTTATTAACAAAAATAACATCATTATAACAATATACTAATTATAAATTCAATATATCACTTACAAAAATAAAATATAAATAGTAAAGATAATACCCTATCTCACCATCACTTAAACTAAACCTGTTTAAATAATAAAATTTTGACTTAACACTAATTTTATAAATATTATGATTAAAATTAATTTTATAAATATACATAATTAAAAGAATTCTATAATTTTCATAAAATATATACTTTAAATATTTGCGTAAGGATTTTCTTAAAATATATATTGTAAATATTTTTATATAATTATGATAAAGAGGAGCATTCATCTTTCTCTAAATATAATTAACTGCATTTCAATTTCTATCAATGATATAAGTTATTATATTGAAAGTTTCCATTTAAGGAAAAAATAAAATGGATTAAAATAATATTATATTAAATATTATACAAATATTTCAATTTCTAACAATGAGATTCGACAACCACCACATGAGAAAGAGATGAACTTTGTTGGCTTGTGAACTCGTCATAAACGCCGAGTGGGAATGAGTCCTGCAAGGCACAATTATTGACTACCGCCGGCAGACGAAAATAACTAGCCGGGTGCCGGGAAACTGACACTCGATCAGATTGCGTCCGGCAATGGAATTGTCCTATGTGGCATTAAATGACGTGGCATTATTCAATCAGGTTGCTTCGTTTTCGATTGGTTGACCTGTCATGTCGGATACGTGTCAAAGTAGATGAAGCGTCCAAAACACATATATTGTTAGATTGCATTATCTTGAATCTGCGTCAACACTCAACAACGAAACCAATGAAACCTAAGGCTAAAACAGCAACACTCATACCCGCGGGCGCGAAAAAAGGAATTTTAACGCATCTAAACGAATTTCAACGCATCTAAACGATTTTAATGGCGAATTTAATCGACAAAAATTCGAATACGCCATGAAATTCGAATACGGCATGAAATACGGCGAACTGGAACGAACAAATTCGAATGAGCTTGAAATACGGCGAATTTCGAATTTTATGGATTAAATACGGCGAATCCGGTGACTTAGGTGTTAGGGCATCATTAGATTTCTTCCCTTTACAATGGATTAGGGCATCATTAAGCCAGCGTATATCTTAGAGCACTCCCTCTAGTTCTCTTCTTCATCAAACCCAAAGAATGAAGAGAGATCACAAGAATGCGTGTCAAATTGACTTGAAGGCCACCTCTATTTATACTAAAATGTGGAGGACAAGTGGGGGGGAATTTGGTTGCTGGCCGACCTTGACGAATTGTCCCATAACACAAATAAATTCATGTCTCTATGAATACATGTTGGAATCGGATGATCTTTAGATCAATCCTACACCTCTCGACGAGAGAAATCCAAGAAAAATATCAGCTGCCATAAATAAGTAGACCCACATGGAGTTTGGCCCTAGTTTCCAATTTTAACACAAGTTTTTCCCTTTTTAATCATGAGGTACTAAGGACACCAACCATATATCACAGATATCGTCAAAGGAGGGGATGCCCAACTGCTAACAACCAAATCAAACATATTGTCTCCTACAATGGATCTAGGGTTACACTGAATCTGTCACAAATGCTCATATAACTTTTCATTGATCATGCTAGGGTTTCAAAGCTTCGAGTCTTCATCATATCCAGGGCATACTTCTTCCAAGGGTTTCTTCCAAACACTAACCTCATGCTATCCACTAAACTCTAATTCCTTTAGAAAGGGTGACTAGGGTTTCCTTCAAACCCTAGCATTATTTTAGGTCTTTGTTATCGCTCAATTAACAGGGGTCCTAAGAGGGGATCCTATAGAGCAATTATTAGGTTATGGGGCAACAATGGAGCGATATCCCAATGTCACCTTAGCTAAGGCTCCCTGCTCTTTATGGACTTTCACTGATGGGAGGAGACCCGATATAAGAGGAATCACAATGATGAATGGATCAATGATTGAATAAGGAGTGATTCCTAAAGCCTATTCACAAGAGAGACTCAATTAAATAGCTTGCTTGAGAAGTGTTATGAATATAATTCATATAAAATAAAATAAATGTAAATAATAAATAATCAAAGTAGTGATTATTTTAATTGTCATTAGTTAATGAAATGGCATGTCTAAAAAGACATGCCCAGTCATGAAGGGGCACCTACCTAAGTATATAAGCGGGCCCTCATTGTAACATTCAATCATCTTTGTACATTTCATATTAATAAAATATTATTTACAAATACATTTGTTTATTTTATATTTAAAGTCAACAAGCTACAGTTTTGTTGATTCAGTGGTATCAGATCCATGTGAGACTTTGGACGTTATCTGCTGCACAATATGCCATTAAATTTATATCTTGAAATCATTGAGCAGTTAAGTGAAATTCGAGAATCTTTTCAGCAATTAAAAAAATCGTGTGCGGAATTTATAGCATGTCTAAAGGAAGAATACATTGACATGAAAGGAACTAACATTAAAGAATCTTCTAACCAAGGAAATTGATCCGGATTTAAATAGGAACGCAACAAATTACAGAGATAACCATAAACATAGAGATGCAGCGGAAATAATACTTCATTTCATTAATGTAAAACACTGAAATATGCTTACAAACATAAATGGAAATAAACCAGCTAGGGCGATGGTAGCTTATCTTTGAGAAGAGATGTGGTGGCTACATGCCTCTGAACTGTGTTACAATGAGGCTCGAAGGCCTGCTTATTGTTGAGAAACAATGGAAAACCTTAAACATCCAAAAACTTAACCCTAGAAGATGAAACGCCAAACTGTGGGTCCCGTTTGGGTAAATTGGTACATCAACTTCCTGGGGTTGTAACTTTGGCATACGATCTCCGTTTGACACGCACAATATCTCGTTAGAAAGATCTATTCAAGAACTACAACTTTGGGAAGAGCAACATCGGTCCATGGACCCATGTTGCTCCCAGTTTTCCCAAAAAACGTCGTTTAGGGCCTCAAAACAGCTCCAGAAGTTCAGGACCTGAAAAACTGCTAAAAATAGTAAATTGTGCTACAATTAAGGAAACTGAAAACCTGAAAGAAACAATGGTGGGGGTCCAAGTGGACTCGGCGGGTGGCCACCAATATCCACTTGGATCATTTCTCCCCCCTTAGGAAGCAGTGGTACCCATTGCGTTGAGTTCCTCCATGAGACGAGGAAACTTATGCTGAACTTGGTCCCTGGTGAGCCACTTGCCCTGGTGAAGGAGTTGGCTTGCTTTGACAACTCGATACAGTTGGATATTCTGCTGACGAGTGTGCTTGATCTGTGTATCCATGATCCGATCAGTTGCAGCTTGTTCCATGCAATCTGGATTTAACTCTGTGGGTGTGAGTTGTTCTGCAATGTCGGATGTGTCTAGTAATGGTGGAAAGCATGGCCAAAGGCGGTCCACATTGAACACTGGGTGCAGGGCAAGGAATGGGGGAATGCTGAGCTCAAATGCATTATCTCCCATAGCCTTGGTAATGGTGTAAGGACCATATTAGAGTGGTCTGAGTTTCCGATAGGCTTCGATAAGGCGTTCCTTTTGCAAATGCAACTAGACTTTGTCGCCCACCTGAAACTTGTGTGGCACTCGATGTTGATCATGTCGCTGCTTGTACTTGGCATTTGATTTCTCCAGAATGTCATGGACCTGCTGACGAATATGTTGGATGTGCTCAATGAAGTTGTTTGCCTTATCTGTTTTGGACTGGACATGAGCCGAATCTGCGTGAGTAGTTGCAAATGGTATGGCCACATCAATGGGACATAGTGGCTGGAATCCCAAGCCCACCTGAAAAGGGTTGTGGCCAGTCGAGCTGTGGAGAGCCCGATTGTAGTTGTGCTGAACATAGGGGAGGCTCTCGTCCCATGTGCGTGGATGCTTTGAGTTGTACATGCGCAGAATGTGTACGATCATCCTGTTGACAACCTCTGTCTGGCCATCAGTTTGAGGATGGAAGGCTGTGGACTTAGTGAGTTTGGTGTCCAGCATCGACCAGAGACTGGACCAAAATGTACTGAGGAACCTGCTGTCCCGATCTGAGATGATAGACTGTGGGATCCCAAAGTGTACCCACACTCGTTCAAAGAATAGTTTAGTAGTGGCTTCTATTGTGATATTCTTCTTGCAGGCCGCCATAATTGCCATCTTCGAGAACTTGTCGACGACCACAAAAGCACAGTCGTTTCCATGCTTAGTGGAAGGAAGGCCTGACATGTAATCCATGGAGATGGATTCCCAAGGTCAACTAAGGGTAGGCAGCGGGGTATAGAGGCCTTGCTTCTTGAAGGTTGGTTTGGCAATGGTGCAGGTAGTGCATGATCTGATGTACTTCCCGACATCCTGTTGAAGATTCGGCCAATAGAAATACTTTTGCAGTACTGCCACCGTTTTCTCGACCCTGAAATGCCCAGCAGCTTGACTGTAGTGTGCTTCCCAAATCATCTTGGCACGCTCGCTTGAAGGAACACAAAGGTGACCCAGGTGGCATAACAGGGCATCCCGAAGGTGAAAATTTGGAACATGCTAACCCTCCAGGAGTGTTTGGTATGTGTGGCCGAATTCTGGGTCGCTTTTGTAGAGAGGTGGCCAATCAAAAGTCTTGTGCCCACAAGAGTTGAGCACAGTGGTTAACGCCATGATCGGTGGTCGACTGAGGCAATCTGCAACATTATTGGTGCTGCCCTTCTTATACTTGATATTCAAATGGAACTGTTGCAGGTATGTGGACCACTTTTGATGGCGATCATTTTGCAATTTTCCTTGGGTTTGTATGAATTGCAAGGGTCGGTGGTCTGTGTGGATGACCATTTCCTTCCCCAAAATGTAATGCTTCCATTGTCGGCAGGCCTGCACAATGGAATACATCTCTTTGTCATAAGTGGGATACTTCCGGACTGTGTCTGAAAGTGTCTCACTGTGATATGCCACTGGATGCCCGTGTTGAGTAAGGACTGCCCCAATAGCATAGTCAGAGGCATCTGTCTCGACCTCAAATGGTTGTTGCAAGTCTGGTAATGCGAGCACTGGTGCCGAGCAGAGGCAATCTTTCAAATCTGTGAATGCCTTCTGTTGAGATTCAGACCAAAAGAATTTTGCTTTCGCTCCTCCCTTGGTGACTTGACTCAAGGGCCAAGTGATATGAGAAAATCCCAACACGAACCTGCGGTAGAAGTTGGCAAGACCTAGAAAGCTGCGGAGCTCTGTTAGAGTGGTTGGAGATGGCCAATCCCAAATGACTTGGATCTTGGTTGGATACACATGCACCCTCTGTTCATCAATAATGTATCCCAGATACTGAATCTGGGTCATGCCAAAAGTGCATTTCTCCAAATTGGAAATAACTTGTCTTGCTACAGTGTTTGGAGAACCTGTCGGATGTGTTGGAGGTGCTCTTCCCAACTCTGGCTGAAGATCAGGATGTCATCCAAGTATACCTCTACAAATGAGTTGGTGAATGGCCGCAAGATGTCATCCATTAGCCTCATGAAGGTTGCAGGAGCATTCGTCAATCCGAAAGGCATAACCAACCATTCGAAAAGGCCCTCCTTGGCTTTAAGGCAGTCTTCCACACATCGGAGGGTTTGATTGGTACTTGGTGATATCTTGACTTCAAATCGATCTTGCTGAAATATTTTTCCCCCTTCAGTTGGTCTAGGAGAAAATCAATCCGTGGGATCGGGTACCTATTACGATAGTGATCTTGTTCAGCGCTCGATAGTCAATACAAAGTCTCCAAGTCCCATCCTTCTTCTGTACCAACATGATCGGGCTCCCGCAGGGCGATGAACTCAGACGGATGTGACCTTTCTGCAGCAGCTCTTGAATCTGCCTCTTGATTTCATCGTTCTCTAGAACGGAGCACCGATAGATTGGTCCATTGGGCAGCGGCTCACCTAGGGTTAGATCGATGGAGTGCTTGACCTAACAGTGCAGAGGAACCCCTACAGGGGAGGTGAAGATGTTCTCGTACTCCTCCACGACCTTGTCCATCTGTAGTTGTCGTGCGGAGGGGCCTTGTTTGGAGGTCGTGGCCACCGTCTTCTTCTTTCCTTGAGGGCGTATCATCAGGAAAACAAATTTTCCGGTTTTGGAAATGAGCTTACTGCATTGTTTTGCAGTAACCAAAGAGATGGCGGTAGGCAGTGCTACCTTCGGTATCCTGTACAACTTATTTCCCAAAGTAACAATAACAGCACGGGGCCTTGATTCATACGCAGCATGTCGCTTCCACAAGTATGGTTGTCCTAATAATACATCACAAACTTCAAGGGGAGCAATGTCACACAATACCTCATCCATGAAGGGCTCGATGTTGTATTGAAGGCAACACTGCTGGCTCATGCGAAGATCCCATCCTTGGTGAAGCCACCTGATGGTGTACGGTTGTGGATGTGCTGTGGTCAGTAAGCCCAGCGGCTTCATGACCTCTGCCAAAATGAGGTTCTTTTGGCTCCCGCTGTCGACAATGAACTGTAGCGGGGAGCCCTTTACCCACATCTGAGAGTGGAAGAGACGCTCCTCCTCCTCTAGATCTTCGAGTTCCTCCTTCTGGATCTTCGTGGTGGCAACGGTGGCGTTGGGCTCCGCATGGATAATCTGCTTCCCTTTGGCATTCCCCTTGTCGGGTTCTGACTCAGAGTCGGAACATGCATTTGATTCTAAAACCTTTAGCTCGGCCACCAGTGACTGCTTGGTCCGACACTCACTTGTGTTGTAAGTGGAGCTCTTATGGAACTTACACCACTTTCTTGTGTCCTTTTTCGGCTTTGTGGCGCTATTCTTTGCTTGCAACTTTGGCGGGTTGTCTTGGGCCGCCCCACCTTGGCTTTGTCCTTTGTTCTGTGGTTTGGGGGCACCTTTCCATTGCTTTGGATTCGCAGATCCAAAGTCTTGCTTCTTCTGTTTAAACTTTTGCTCGACCTTGATGGCATATTGGTATGCCGTGTCGAGCGAGGAGATGTTCAGGAATTCTATTTCTTCTTGGATGTACTTGTGCAGGCAGCCACGGTATTTGAGTATCAAATGCTGCTCTGAATCCTTGATATCCAACTTTGTGCGAAGGCTATGGAAGATATTGGTAAACTCCGGCACATCTTGGTCCCTTCCCTATCGTAGCGTGGTCCACTTTATGTATTGATCGTCATAGCTTCCGACAGGGTAGTACTGCTCCTTGATGGCATCCCTGAATGAATTCCAAGTGGGAGCGGCTGAAAATAGTGAGCCGGTACTTTCATCCTTCTGCTCGCAGTAGGTTTCCCACTAGTCCTTGATGTGGGGGGTTGCTTTGAGAAGAGCGAAAATAATCTTTTCCCGACTAGAAAAATCATGAACAGAAAAATAACCCTCTAGCAGATTTAGCCATTTATCGACGGCATCTGCATCTATCTGACCCTCGAATATGGGGATTTCAAAATTAACTTGTACTTTAAACGGTGTGGCGTTTCCAGAGTAGTTGTTGGAAGCTGATGCGTCGCCCTTGGGTAGCCGCTGAAGGATCTGGGCAAACCTATCCATCATCGCGTTCCTTTGTCGCTCGAGGGCTTCTTCGAGCAAGATTTTGATAGGATCTCCTGCCCCCTCGTCTTTCTTTTCATTCGCCATGGGAGGCCGTCGGGATTTGCGAGGCTGGTCTTGCAAAGGTTCGACCAATTCAAGCCCTAACTCCTTATATCCTGACCTCGTTGGGGACATGCAAAGAAAAGCAGAGAAAAAACAGACCGCTCTGATACCATTGATCCAGATTTAAACAGGAATGCAACAAATTACAGAGATAACCATAAACACAGAGATGCAGCGGAAATAATACTTCATTTCATTAATGTAAAATACTGAAATATGCTTACAAACATAAATGGAAATAAACTAGCTAGGGCGATGGTAGCTTATCTCTGAGAAGAGATGTGGTGGCTACATGCCTCTGAACTGTGTTACAATGAGGCTCAAAGGCCTATTTATTGTTGAGAAGCAATGGAAAACACTAAACATCCAAAAACCTAACCCTAGAAGACGAAATGCCAAACTGTGGGCCCCGTTTGGGTAAATTGGTACATCAACTTCCCAGGGTCGTAACTTTGGCATACGATGTCCGTTTGACGCGCACAATATCTTGTTAGAAAGAGCTATCTGAGAACTACAACTTTGGAAAGAGCAACATCGGTCCATGGATCCATGTTGCTCCCAATTTTCCCAAAAAACATTGTTTAGGGCTTCAAAACGGCTCTGGAAGTTCAGGACCCGAAAAACTACTAAAAATAGTAAATTGTGCTACAATTAAGGAAATTGAAAAGCTAAAAGAAACAATGGTGGGGGTCCAAGTGGACTCAGCGGGTGGCCACCAATATCCACCTGGATCAGAAATGTTGTTGAACATGTTGAATTATGAAATCCTCAAGTTGATTTGGAACAGACAAGGGAGGATGAAGAACAAAATTACAAGGATCTTAATGAACCTGGGATTGATCAAGAGACTCCTGAAACTAACAGTATACGCAAATGCCAAATCTTGTAAACTTGATGATGCCCCTAAGGAAGTTAGAGCATATGAAACTAATTCTATCAAAGATGGGCACATTGCATTCCTATGGAATTCGCTTCATCTAGCAGCAGATAGGACTAATAGTGCTGTTGGAAAACTAGAACAAGGACAGATTAGTGTTGATTTGTCTGGAATTACCGCCTCAATTGAGAGTAACATTACGAATTCAAGTTTTAAATCAGAGTTGGCTAGTGTGGACTTGGGTGTATATGATACTTCAGAGAAACTAGTCATAGAAGAAGATAATAGCCATAATCAGTTGGGTGTCGGTGCAATAGGCTTATCGCATATGGGCTATTCATTCCCTCCTCCCCCTCCACTCCCTCCATTAAAAACCATGGCTAATTCAACTTCAAGAAGAGTGGGGTCATGTGTGTCAAGCACACAACGAGTGGGTCTTCTAGTAGAAATTCACAGACCACCATGGCATCAAGGTTTTCACCTACTAGTTCACACCCTTCATCACCAAGGTCACATAAAGATGAAGACGAAAAAGAGATTGATGAAATATTGAGTATGTAGAATCAAGGGTTTAGTTTGGTGAGAGATCCAGAAATAAGTAGTTGCTCAACTAAGGTAGAATCAACCTCAGATAACGAGACAACATCATTTTTTTATAAAGGCAATTCAGATACTGACTCTTGCAATGATGATGTAACAATAAATTTTTTTGTTGTTTATCTAGGTGGAAATGACATCGGTCCTAATGAAGATTCTCCTCCACAACAAGCTGGATTAGTGGCTGGACCTTCTTCACAATAGCTTGAATCAATGTCTGAAGCTTCTACACAATCATATGTTTTGGGTCAACCCAGGCAGCCTGGCTCTGTCGTTGGTGCTGAATAGGGACAACAAACTCACCTGGCTATTCCAAGTGTTGTTGGCAATAAGAAAAATACCAACGATAGAGCATCAATAACGTGCAATCCTGAACAAGAAATTACATTGCATAGCATGACATTACTGTCGAGTTTTCATAATCAAGCAAGTTTCCATGGGTCGCCATTGGCAGGGTGATGCAAATATTTTGTGATGATTAGCAAGTCCCATGATAATCTGCGATGGGCAGCAAAAATAGGGTTGTTGAAAACTTCACAAAATAACAAAACCATTCGTGCTCTGAAGGGGATTCTCAAGATTAACAAGGAGCACACAGAAACTATGGTGGGAGAGGGAACCGTTCCCTATTTAATTCAGCAGCTTGCAATAACTTCCCATCTTCCAGCCAATTTCGCTAATGGTGAATTGACAGGTATCTAGGACCTAGAAATCTATGCTTTGGGCCTCGTGAAATTTCTTCTTGGCATGGTTCTACTAATTTCCACCATTTTGCCATCGAGGACATGCTCGTCTTCTATAACCTTGTCTAGAATAGAGGGGTTAGCAATTGTTACAAACCGTCCCAAGGTTGCCTAGTGACACAGTCTTTCATTATAATCGAGTCCGTTAATTCCCCATACTTACTGAAATGCTTTGTAAAAATGTCTATAGTGGTACTCCTTGAAAGATCGTCGATGAAGTTTTTTCCAGGACTAGAAGTTGCTCTAGAGATATCATTATTCTTGTCTTCCTTCTACGCTTTTGCAATGTTTATTTCTTGTTCTATGCTATTGTCCACATAAGAAGGCCCATCCTGTGTTTTTAGGTCATTTGAAGAGTTCAAAGCAGCCTATTAAGATCACACGCCAGAAGAAAAAAAACCAGAAAATCACCTTTCGACCGATGATATGAACAAGTTTGTAAACCCTAAAGGCAGGTACAGTAGGTTTGTATAATAAAGAGGAAATTCTAAGGGATAGGGTCGAGCACCAGAGGTGTCATGTAATTTCCGCTCCATCACATTTTCCGACAGGTCAACCATCGTTCCCCACTGTCGTGTCTCCTCCTTGCGTCATTTGACCAGTCTTCCTTGAGGCTTAGGTTGAATAGTTGAATCCTCATTAATTATATATATAGTGTGGAATCATATAATTCTATTAATTGATTATATAATTAAAATAAGTATATATATATATATATATAATTTAAATAATTATATATATTTAATTATAAAAAAAGGTGGATTCGCAAGGGGGGATTCAACATCCCTAAATGACGTAAGCAACCTGATGAAATTGTCAGCGATTAAGCTTTGAGGACAACGTTTTTGAAGAAAGGAGCAATGTTATGAATATCATTCATATAAAATAAAATAAATGTAAATAATAAATATTCAAAGTAGTGATTATTTTAATAGTCATTAGTTCATGAAAAGGCATGTCTAAAAAGATATGCCCAGTCATGAAGGGGCACTTACCTAAGTATATAAGCAGGCCCTCATTGTAACATTCAATCATCTTTGTACATTTCATATTTTAATAAACTATTATTTACAAATACATTTGTGTATTTTACATTTAAAGTCATAACCTCATGCTATCCACAAAACTCTAATTCCTTTAGAAAGGGTGACTAGGGTTTCCTTCAAAACCTAACATTCTTTTAGGTCTCTGTTATCGCTCAAACTAGCATGGGTCCTAGGAGGGGATCCTATAGAGCAACTACTAGGTCAAGGGGCAACAATCGAGCGATAGCCCAATGTCACCTTAGCTAAGGCTCCCTGTTCTTTATGGACTTTCACCGATGGGAGGAGATTCGGTATAAGAGGAATCACAATGATGAATGGATCAATGATCGAATAAGGAGCCTATTCACAAGAGGGACTCAATTAAATAGCTTACTTGCTTGAGAAGCAAGGTGATGGGCTCTCTAAGAAGGGTTATGAGGATACCTTGGCCTAGGGTTGGAGGATATGCCTTGACAAGGGGCTTCCTAGACTTAAGGATCCTTATGGTGAAATGGATTCTATGTAGTCCTTGTTGAATTTGAGCTATAAATTTGTGGGATCACAAAGAACCTAGGTGAACCAAAAGTAGGTCAAGGGTATGGAGTTGATTGACCAAAGAGGTGCTTGACTTAACTAGGGAAGAGAATAGGATCAAAGAACTAATTTGCTTTTGAAATTTGAATGCAATGATCCAAGTGAGGACACTAACCCAAAAAGCAGCTTAGGGAGAGAAATGATCCTCGAGCTAGGGCTTGCAATATCTCGGGATTCCATTGTCGGATTATGCTCAAATTTGGAGGACCCCTTGAGAAGACCCCAATGCAGTTGTGGACCAATTTTCAAGGTGTTTAGATGGCTATAAAAGATTTTGTGTGACTAGGAGACCTTCTGGTGTTAGGCCTAGAATTGGGAAAAGTGAAGAAAAGTGAGGGAAATTTGACCACCAAAGGGATACGAGGATCAATGCCTTATTGCTTGGGCTTAATGGACTCAAGATACACATAGATCAAGAATTTTCGTGTGCTAAGGAGCCCTAATTGATCTTTGCAAGCCTCTACAAGGGAAACAACTAGGTCAATAGGGATTTATACTTCAAATTTGCCAAAGAGATGAAGTTTCGAGGTATTTCAACCTAAGAGGTGCCTCTAGGAACATTCCCCACTCTCTTCAAGTATATTGCATGCATTAAATCACTTATTCAAGGTTCCGAGAAGAATTTCGCATTTACAAGAATAATGATAATCATAACATGCAGTAAATCAGTAAAATAACAAGAATAGCATCAAAATTTGACTTACATGAGAGAGAGAGTATATCCATTCATCATATTCACATTAGAAAGAAGCTCCAAAGACAAAGCGAAAATCCAAACATCATAGTGCATCAAGAAAGCTCCAAAGATTTTACCCAACAAAAAGTGCGAAAATCTCACAAGAGATACTAATCCAATCAAAGTGATGGTGATGAAAATGAATCATCTCACTTCTATTTATACAATCCTCAAAGGGGTTCGAATGGCCTAATTTGGACTAATAATGCCCCTAAAATAAAATAATGTGCATAATAACAATACTTTTGGTGACAAGCCCACCAAAATAGTTCAATAAAACAAGAATAAGCCTCTCATGAGGGTAGAATGATCACTAAAGTGAGTCGTTGGCCCTTTGAGGAGGCCTAATGAAGTCCTAGGGGTGCCACGATGTGACACTGGACTCTAAACATAGTGGACAAGGGGTTGGCCCCTTGTTTTCCAGGCAAGAACTTGTGGTGCTCCCAAGTGGGTGTGGGGGCCACAAGGACATCCTCATTGGTCTCCAAGTGGATCGAAAATCCATGTAGACCATCTTTAAGGGCTAGGATGATGACATAAGACCTACCTCTGCAGCGGGAGACGTCCTCTGGACCCTGGAATATTTGCCAAGTGAATGGTGCATGTGTGGAGTCAATAGGGCATGGTGAACTAGGTGCATCATCCTCATCCAAAAGGTGGAACATGAGCAATAAACAAGTGGTGCTGGGGATCCATGAAGTACTCTCTGTTATGGTGGAGGCCCATGGTTCTCAACGCTCACCTTACAAGTGCCAATGTGGTCCTCTAGAGGGCTAGGACCCCGTATAGGGTGACCAAGCCCAATATGGAGATTCAGCTGCAATCCCGCATAAGGTCCAATGTACCCCCTTGCCCTCCAATACAATAAGAATAATCAAGTAAAAGAGCTCACAAGTCATGGAATCAATGGGGCACTTCATGGTGGCATGCCTTTTCATAGTGGGCTTTGGCATGTATAGGTATTTCCAAGCTCAAAAGGGGCTAATCAAGGACCCTATTAGGCAGTTTCAACCTTTAAAGGGGGGGGTGACATGTCCATGGTACATCCCTCAAGTGGTGGTGGAAAATGATATAGTAATGGAATGGAGTGGGGATTAGGGGATTCATCCAGACCACATGTCATGGTACAAGGGTAGCTATAATAAGGGAAGCCCACACCTGGGTATGTGAGTGTAGAAGGGATCAAATCGTGGCACATGAGTTACCCCGACCTTTGTTTTTCCACCCTTTTCCATATGCTTTTGCCTTTGATTGATTTTCCTTCATAACTGCTCAGGGCTCCAGGGGATGAGAGCATGATGTGTAATATATAGTAGTGGATATCCCCTTAAGGGGGGGTAGTTCATTGCCCACCAGAGGTTGGGACAATTATGGGTTCCTTAATGATGTAGGGGGCTCATCTAGGGCCCATAGGAACCAAGGTGATGGCCATGGATAAGGGGTAGAGCTCATGTTTGGCTTTTTCCCACATGCTAAATTTGTATGTCTCGACCATCTTTTGCATTTTGTGGTACATTTCCTGTTGAGAGTGGCCAAATTATGCTTTTTCTTTTCTTTTTAGCTGCATCAACCTCCAGGGCATCATCCAGGCCCAACCCAAGGTGTGGATAAGGGGGAGGGGGACGCTAACCTTATGTGGACCCAATGGACCCATGTTGACCCAAATGGGAAAAGAGATGAATGGAGCTAAAATTAGTGGAAGGGGGTGATGTATATGGTGTCGGGAAGCGGGACCATGCAACCAAAATCGAGATTTCCCATGTAGTGCCAACTGTTAATTTGTGGTAGCATCGGATGTGCTCTAGCCATGAAAATTGGTGGAGAGGCTAAAGCACATAAGACTCCAAAACCCAGAAATAGTTTGGGGAAATTCCACCCGGTTGGAGATATTAAAATAATTAATATTTTTAATGGGGTTCCTAAGTCTAAACTTAGGAAAATTAAAATATTAATGGGTATTAATATAAAACTGGGTGAGAATGTTCTAAATGACATGGATCAAGCCAAATCTAATCTTAGCCGTTGATTAGAGACTTAATTTCGACCGTTGAAGACTCGACTGGAAAAGTATAAGAGGAGGCTTGAGGGTCAGTTGGAGACACACCAAGATTGATCAGTTAGTTCGATTTTCTAGAGCGGGGCTTGCTGAGAAAATTCGAACTAATGATCTGCTGCAGCGAGGGGCAGTGAGTACATAACAGAGAGGCAGGGATAGTGCTAGAGGGTCAGCGCAGAGACCAAAGAGGCTGACACAAAGGCAGCTAGAGCTATGCAGAGGCAGCAGAAGCTATGCAGAGGCAACTGGGGATCTGCATGGGTGACACAGAGTGCCAGAGAGCTGACGCAAAGAGCTAGAAGGCTGATGCAAAGGCTTCAGGAGCTGATTTGAAGCTAGCAGGGCTGACGCAGAGCTAAGAGGAAGCGTCAGAAGGGTTTTCGTGGGGCAGACTAGCTGAATATCTGTCTCCGAAAATAGGTATTACTACCGTGTAACAATCTTTGTTGGGTGAGCCATTTCTGGCACCCTAATTGTACTTAGAAGTTGCTTAATAATAAAACCCTCAGAACTGCTACACCGGTTTTCCCGCATTGGGTTTTTCCGGGGATGATTGTCCAAAAATAACCTTGTCCCTTGTGTGTTTGTCTCAGTATTTCAGTTGCTGATCTGTATATGAGTTAAGGCTGTATTTGTGTTTATTTCAGTATTTATATTTATAAATAACTTGTTAATGGAATAAACAAGTAGGAAAAATTAAACCAGATAATGCAGTAGGGATTTCTAACGTGTCAGACTTAGAAATTTCAACACCAACCCTAAAGCTAATGGCCAGTAAAGGAGATCCCACGGGACTAGGATACAAGGCTAACCACAAAATCAGGCAGTGGAGACAAGAGTACAAACCTAGCCCACTCTTTCTGCCGAATCCCCCCACCAATCCATGCCCAAAAGTGCCCATGACAAGTAAGGAAAATTACTCAACTATACCAATGAAAAGCCATACCTTCAGGGTCGGGAGGCCCACCTTCAAACATACAATCATAACAAGTGGGCGAGGGACCACATGGCTGGCTCAGGTGGCGGAGATAATGACACATCGAGCTATCTGGTGGCGGAGATAATGGCACATTGAGCTATCTGGTGGTTTCAAGGGGCTGTTGGCTGTCGGCTGAGGACCATCTAGGAGAAAAAATTCTCCTATATACACTACCCACAGGTGGTGGGTAACAGTCTCCAACGTCTTTACTTCATCATCGGTGTCTTCAAGGGGTGATCTCAATGACTTTTCTTTAGCCCAACTCTGATACCATGTTAATTTTCTTAGGGCTATATTGTTTTTTGCTTTAAATAATTGCATTTACAAATTTTCCATAAATTATATTTCGTTCTGTTGAGAAATCTAGGGCATTAGAATTAGGAGATTTGACTATCAATGATAACTGCTTGTGAATGCTTTTTACTTATTAAGATTAGGATCTTTTCTTTACTTAGATTATTATAGTGTTCTTCTTCATCAAACAACTATCATAGCATAACCAATAAAGAGACAAGAGACACAGAATGTAGGCGATCGACCAGGGCTAAAACCTCTCCAAATTGAGAGGAAAACCCAAACGAACTCTTCTTCTTATAGAGACTCCAATTAACGAATACCAAGACCAAGACCCTTGACCAACAACCTCTCCAAGACCAAGTCAGAAGTCTTCTTAGTTTGATTTCTTCCTTGAGTCAACGATGGTCAAACTTCCTTCTTCTCCCACTATCTCAGCTTCCTTTAGATTTCGGTCACTTGTTTCAGATCTGCAACCCTCGGCCCTATTTCAAAAACCCTAAATGTGGCATGTGAGGGAGAATGACACCTTGATTCCCTTCGCTTTAGATGGAGACTCTTTCTCCTTCAACTCGGCTTGAGAATCACCTTGATGTTGGAAATAATACTGAGAGGGGGGGGGGGTGAATCAATATTATCACATCAATAAAACTTTGTCATTTCCATATTCAGATTCATATATGCTACTTCCACAACTTCTTATGATTCAGTTAGTTGATCCTTAATGAGTGCATTAGAACATTATCAACCATATTAACAGTAAACAGGTGCAGTAAAATAGAACAGATCATCACACATAAGCCACACACATGAACACCATGATATAAGGTGGAAACCCAATGTGGGAGAAAACCACCTGCTGCAAGTCATCTCAATCTTCTTCTTAATAAGAAAATCCTTTTACAATATTTATGTACTGGTGCAGTCTTATACTAGTACGCAAGCTTCTACCTGTAGAGAGCTACAACCCTCTTTCGTTCTCTTGTTTCTCCTGGAAGGGAGCTACAACCCCCATAGTTTTTGTACTAGTCGATCCATTTACTAGTACGCAGGCTGCTACCTGCTACAATGCTCCAAAGTTTTCAACTGCTACTGGAAGGGAGCTACCACCCCCTTAGCTCTTGTACTAGCTAAAATACTAGTGCGTAGGCGCCGACCTACAATCTTCTCTCCTCCAGGTACCACGTTTCATACATTTTCAGACTGGATATTCCTGAAGCACAACACATAATCTGAAAGGCCACGATTCATCCAATTTTCATACTGGACCCATTAATATCATTGAAGCACATAATCAATCAATCTTCTGAATCACCCAAACACCAGATCAATACATATACAAGGATAATATATGTGTTAGCACCCAGATCTAGTCCATCAGATCACACAAATATGAGTCATTATGATCCTGATCCAATATTAGTTCTCATCCATCAATACTGAAGCTAAACACAATCAACCAAACAGGATATGCAGAATACTGACACCTTTAAACTGTCATCAGAACCCATCAACAACCAGAACCACCTGTGACTTCAAATATCATAGCTCAAATTGTATACGCTACTACAATGAACCAAACCTGCATATATACGCGCTTACACCAAAGCCAACCCACGTACAGATCTATAAATATTCAAACATGACTTGCAGCGATTTCAAACTTAAGTTATACCCAGTTCAGATCATTTTTCAATATACAGATCTAGAATAAGCATAATCAAATAGAAATAGTTCATTTCAAACCATTTGATCCCGATCTATCCTTAGATCTTGTTCTCTATCAACCGGTGAGATCCCTCTTTAGCTCAGATCCAGATCTGCACCATAACCCAATCATAGTATTCCAGATCTAGCACTTTATCAGATATTCAATAATTCAGATGATGCTTTGCCAAATGATCTCCTTCCTCTTTTATAGCCTTAGTCCTTTCTCAATACCACGGTCCAAAACCATAGGATCAAAAAACTGTTGGACTAATACCATGAACCAACCATGAAAGTGCGTGAGATCAACACTTTTGGATGCAATACCACGGGCCAAAACCATAGGATCAAAAACTGTCGAACTAATACCATGAACCAACCATGAAAGTGCGTGAGATCAACACTTTTGGATGCAATACCACGGGCCAAAACCATAGGATCAAAAACTGTCGAACTAATACCATGAACCAACCATGAAAGTGCGTGAAATTTTCTCTTCATGAAAGGAACTTTTCTCTGCATGAAAGTGCGTGAACTTTTTCTCTACATGAAATAAACTTTTCTCTGCATAAAAGTGCGTGAACTTTTCTCTCCATGAAATAAACTTTTCTCTGCATAAAAGTGCGTGAACTTTTCTCTACATGAAATAAACTTTTCTCTGCATAAAAGTGCGTGAACTTTTCTCTACATGGAATAAACTTTTCTCTGCATAAAAGTGCGTGAACTTTTCTCTACATGGAATAAACTTTTCTCTGCATAAAAGTGCGTGAACTTTTCTCTACATGGAATAAACTTTTCTCTGCATAAAAGTGCGTGAACTTTTCTCTACATGGAAGGAAACTTTGTTGCACTATAATTTATCAAATAAATTTGCTGCACTATAATTTATCATTTGTGTGATTTGCCATCAAGGACAACACTTGTCTCATAATGCCAACAATCTCCCCCTTTGGACTTGTCATACTGAGAATTGTCATCTGATATCTCTTCTGTAGATTCATCTAGATATATATAAGTGAGTTGATCTTCTATGAGTTGTTTGCCATCAAGTACAACACATGCATCATAATGCCAACACTTGATTTTATCCTCGATCTGCCCTCTAAATATGACTGTGGTATTTCGGTCCTTCCTGCAATAGACAACCCTAGATCCTCGCACGTGTGGAGTATAACAACCCAAAACAGATCAGAAAACAACCTTGGTGATGATCCTTCTTTCTTCGCTTGGTGATAGAGCTTCTTCTTGTGATCTTCGCACTTCTATCTCTTTCTTTCTTGCTTGACCGAATTGTGTTCTTGAGTGAGGCCAAGCTGCCCTATATATAGTGATCTCTCCATCAAAATGAGCCGACTTCTGCTTGCATATGGGCCGACATGCTTGTCTAGAAACATCTTCATCTTCTTAGAAGGGCCGACATGAGAAGTAGCTTGTGACAAGGTCTTGGAGGGTTATTTACACAATCAAAATTGCCTTTTACAATATATAACATGTCTTCAATACATGACATTGACTTCCTAGACTCTATGACTTGATGACTAATTGTTAAATTTGGCAACTAGGGCCAAACTCCACCTTGGACAGCTCATATAATGATATTTTTATTGGATTCCTCTTTCCGAGAGGTGTAGGATTGATCTAAAAATCATCCCATTCTAACATGTACAAATGGAGTTATGAATTTATTTCTTTTATGGACAAATTGTCAAGGTCGACCAACAAACTCATGTAGGCTCAGAAGCACAAAAGTCAGTCTTTTCATCTTCAACGTAGCATATAAATAGGAGTATCTACCTCATTTAGACACTCATCATCACTCACACATCTCTCTCTCTCCTCATCTGATTGGGTGTACGGATTTCTAGGCAGCCTCTCTCCTCCACACGTGCGAAGGACAGTTTGTGATTTTCTATTTTATGCGTTGACCGAATTGCCAAAGGGTTGACCGGACAACAGTTGACCTTGTTTGACTGCAATTTTTCTTGGAGAAATTTTGTTTGGGCAGGCGCATTTCTAGGCATAGAAATCAAGGCATTCTGCGCTGTTTGACCAGCATTGACCGCATGTTTGACTCTGCATTGACCAAGTTTGAATAATATTTTCGGGACTGTTTTGGGTTAATTCAGATTGTTCTTGGAGGCCAAGTTGACTGGGTTTGATCGAGCTAATATGGAGGAAGATTTTTGCCAAGTTGATCAACGTTGAATTTCTGGTTAGGGCATCCTGTTGATTGCAATTTGACTGGATAGATTTGACTGTGATTGGGCAAGTGAATTTTGTATATTGTACTCTCTCTCTGCTGAACTTTTGAAGAATAATAAGAAGAATTAATCAAAGGGTTTCCCCACATTGGGGTTTGTCCTTGGCATGCGCCACATCTTGTGTCCTCTTTCCTTGGCCTGTCTTCTGCTTTTTATTTATGTTCTATCTACATTTATTGTCATGTTAATGTGATTGCTAATCTGGAAATTGATATTGGGCTAGTAAGGAAAATTGAAGTAAATTGCTCTTAAGCATAGAACATACCATTGTTATCTAAAATTAATGCCAACCCTAAAGGCTCACAATGGGAGCCTTAACTATGATCATGAAACCCATGATTCAAGCATTGCAAAAATAATTTTATTTTCTTCTTTACAACAATTACATAAAATCATGATTACACGTCATTAAGAAGATTGAACCTAATTACACTTTTCAACACTCCCTCTTAACTAGGGAGGTATGCATAATTCATACCAGGTACTTGAACATTCTCAATCCGAAGAATTCTCATAAGAAGAGTCTGATTAGTAACCCATCTGTATAGTATCATATCAACCAACGTTGTCACATAGCAAGGCCTTGACTAACAACTCAATCTCTCCACAAGATTAGAGCTCAATGCTAGCGAGACCAATGATGTATAGACACCCTCATCATTTTCTCTCTCAGAACATACCCTACCCAGGTTCTCAGAGTATGTTCCACTAGGACTATTCTTATCTTGGATTCCCAGTCCTCAAAGAATATTGGTCCTCTACGACTACTCTTATCTTGGATGCCCTAACTCATCCTCAAAGAGCATCAAATGCCAGATGTTTACCCAATCCTCCATTTTGTCTTCCCAAGTGAAGACAAGAATGATGTGTCTATCTCTCCCTCTCAACTTAGGGAGGACATACCCATTCCACTGAAGGAATGTACCCAAGCTCCCTCTTGACTAGGGACTTGCTTTCAACAACTCTTTAGGTGGAGATCATGGGATAACCAGTTGCTTGTAGAACTCCTTCCTTTGATGTCATGAATTTCTTCTTTGTCATAGAGTCTACATCTTTTGGGACTTCTTTGTAGGGCACAAACCATCCATCACTTTCATCCATGAGTCAGTCATGTCATTATTCCTTTCATTGGAAAGTGATCCATTAGTCCATATCTGGTCTTCCTTCATGCCACGTTGCCTTCTTCATGTTGAAGAATCTATGGCACATGTAGTTAATGAGATTCTTCTTGACTTGATAATTATTTGTGAGGAATCTTCTTATTAGCACAATCTTCTCTTTGACATTATTAGAGTGTGTGTTTCTTATTTCATCAAATAGCTACCAAACAAAGAGACAAAAACACAAGATGTTGGCATTCTTCTAGGGCCAAAACCTCTCCCTCTTGCAGAGGAAAGCCTGCACAAAATTCTTCTTATAGAGATTCCAATTGATGAACACCAAGACCATGACCCTTGACTGACTGAGCCACTCCAAGACCAATGCAACAATTCTCTTCTTTGTATCGCTGAGATCATCATCATCACTGCGTCACGAAGACATTCTTTAATGCTGCAACAACATTGTGCTTCCATTGAGAGACTCGTCATAACTATGAGCTTCATTGCCACTTCATCACAGAGATCACAGAGATCCTCTTTACCATGTATATTTCGAGACAGTGAGACAATGATCATCAAAATCGTGACTGTGTTTATGATATATGAAGGCTGAGACAGTTTTTAGATAGATCCTTCATGCCGAGAGTGTAGTCACTTGTGACTGTATTGTTATAGCGCTAAGGCTTGTATCATTTCTTTCCTTTGAGGAGTATTAGCAATATACCGAAACATATACTTAGGAGGTGACTGAGATTTCTTGTGAGGTAAGAAGATAGTATCCTGACTGTAGTCATCCGGGAGTATACTTCTTCAAATCATGCGAGGTTGCAGACCCTGTTTTCATTCGAGCTTCCTCAGAGAATTGCGAGATTGTGATCTGTGTTTTTACAGTGACTTCAGCTGCCTATTTATAGGTGTTGTGTCTCCATAATAAGCCAACATTACCAAGTGAACCGACATGACTTTAAATTCATTTTTGTTGGCCGACGTGACTATGTTTTTCATCGTTTTGCTTGCTTGTCTTCAAGAGGATTGTGCTGGTCTTGGAGGGTTGTTCTTAGACATTCGGTTGACCCATATATATTACATGAAGGCTCAAGAAGAGCTCCTTACATATGACTTTGACTCTTTGACTTTTCTAGACCTATGAAATGAGCAAGAAACTCATTCATTTAATTTACAAAAATAATATTTCTTTTTCTTGACAAGTACAAAGATCAAAGTTACATTTGTAAATACCGAACCTAGTTACACTTTCTTCAACACTCCCTCTTAACTAGGGAGGTATTTATAATGGTACTTGTTCATTCTCAATCTGAAGAATTTCTCATAAGAAGAATCCGATTGGTAACCCAACTGTATAGCATCATAGTAACCAAAATTGTTCATAGCAAAGGCCTTGACTAACAACTCTATCTCTCATAAGATCAGAGCACAATGTTGGCGAGACCAATGACTATAGACACCTTTATCATTGTCTCTCAAGGTACATACCCATTTGGGTGTTCACAGAGTATGACCTTCTAGGAATATTCTTATCTTGGGTTCTCAACCCTCAAAGAATGTCAGTCCTCTTGCCTACTCTTATCTTGGATGCCCTACACATCTTCAAAGAGCATCGGATGCCAGATGATTACCTAATCCTCCATTCTTTCTTCCCAGGTGAAGACAAGAATGTTGTGTCTGCATTTCCATTCATGGCCTTCACCTAGACTTATAGTTGTTAGTCCTGGTCTAGAACATGACACATGAAATAGAAAAAACACAAATGTCACTCCTTTGTAATCAGGGGTGATCTAATCCAAGCTCCCTCTTGACCAGGGACCAGTCAGAGCTCCCTTTTATCCAGGCACTCTTCCGTACAACTTCTTCTTTGTGGGTTCTTTAGCTGCTTGATCAAATTTTCTCCTTGATGTCATGAAAGTTAGTTGACCTTCTCAATGTTGCACGAAGCGCCCCCCCCCCACAGTTCCAAGCCCCGAAGTCCGTCCCGTATGGAAGCGCCTAGGAAGCTTAGCCAGAAGCGCTGCTTCTGAATTTTTTGCCGCTTCCTGGAAATTCGGAAGCGTGGTACGGAAGCGCCGAAGCGCGCTTCGTACGGCACTTCGGGCGTCAGAAGCGTGGCGCTTCGAAGGAGGAAGCGTACGCTTCCCGTACGCTTCTGGAAAAGCGTTTAGAAAATCGGTTTTTTTCAATTTTTGTTTTTTTTTTGTTTTTAGGTGAGTTTGCTTGTTGGGGGTGGGTCCACCTTGGGTTAGGGTGACGAATGAAGGCAAAAAAAAATATAAATATAGCAGATGCTCCCTCATGGTAATGTTAAATTCTTAAAGTAAAAGTGACATTCTCCTTTATTTTTCATTTTCATCCTTTTACTTAAATTTTTAACATTACCATGAAATGACTCAGGATGTTTGAGAGTGGTTCCAGCCTCATTGAACTTCATATGAGAAAATAGAATTTCATATCCTATTCAAAATTCAGCAGACTTCACAGTTTTCAGGAATTCAGGATCAATGGGATTGTGGTATTTCATTAGATTATATCAAGTATGAAGGTATGCGATTAGCATTTAATCAAGAGCACCAAGCCCTATATGTACCCTAGTGTTGGTGGTGTTAATTGTTGAACTCCTTTGTCACGCGGCACGCCCTTAGCAAAAAATTACCTTTCAATCAAGTCAAAATCATCGATCAAGCATGTTAAGCTTTTTCTACCATATTTTAAGTCTTGAATTAGGTAGTTTGATCAAAATTAGGCAATGTTGACTAACATCCCTAGACAATCGAGGTAGAGGCAAAGGCTAGACAAGAGGAGAAGAATCTAGATTCTAGATGGTTGATGCATCTAAATGGTTGATGCTCGAATAATTAATCATTAATGTACAATGGATGTTATATCTATCTTGATTTATGCAAAAATATGCATGTTTTCATGTCTTCTAAAATTAATTTTCTATTTGGGATGTTTGTTTTGAGTATAAATGCAAATATATATATATATATATATAGCAGACGCTTCTGCGGACGCTTCGCTTCCTAGATTTTTGGAAAATGACGCTTCCGCGTCCCCGCTACCAAAAAACGCTTCCGCTTCGCCCCCGCTTCGTGCAACATTGGACCTTCTTCTTTGAAGGGCAACAAACATCGATCACTTTCCTCTTTAGTTTGTCATGTCATTCCTTTCTTCATGGAAAGTGGCCTTCTTCATATTGGAACCTTCATTATATGACTACTTCTTTCTCATCACGCTTCTTCCATCCATCACATGAATGCTAGTTGTACTTGTATTTACAACTCTTGTTCGAGTAGCCCTGCATTATCCAGATATTATTCAAGAAATCAAAACATCATATTATATCAAATCATACCTTACGAGATGGCTTTTCATCATGACATCTTTCTGTAGGTATCAACATCTTGCATACATGTTGACACATCTCCCAAAGATATCCATTGTCAAGGGTCTTCATTTTTTCATTTTTTCCATCAGAGTCTTCATATCTTTTTGGGAGATTTTCTAGTCAAGTCTTCTTGATCTTTTGGATGTTGATTGCCTTCATCAGGGTTGCATATCTCACAATGTCTTCTTTCCTCACACATTCCATTCTCAGTAGCTTTTAATCAAAGTTTCTTCATTGTAGTCAACCACCTCATACTTCATATGAGGACATATTATGTTGATTTCATCTAGTGTGACTTATGCCTTCTTGCATTCTTTCAGAGGAGGAGATCCTTTTTCTCTTGTGTGACTTATGCCTTCTTGCATCCTTTCAGAGGAGGAGATCCTTTTTCTCTTGATCATGCTTCTTAAGATAGAAGCAATGATCCATGTTACCTGCAACCATATGACATGACATTATAATATTAAACACAAGCATACATAACTTATTTTACCTTTAGGTCATCGAGGCTTCTTCGGGCAGCTTTCTTGATTGAAAAGATCTTCAATTCCTTGATCTGCTTCATGTCATCGTATCATCATTTCATGGATTCCATAAGTTGGAGTTCTTGTTGAAACACTTGCTTCCTCTCTAGATTAGTGAACCCTACAATGGGGATTCCATCATAGAATTTTGAGGATTTTGTATATCCCCAATTGGAAGATGTTTCCTTTTTGACTTGATGTATGATGAGCCTTGTCTTAGATGACTTCTTCCTTTCCTTCAATGTCCACTGAGGTTCCCAAGAGCTATATCCTACATGTTTGTTTGCCATGGATTTTGTCTTTCATGATTTCCATGATGATGTCATGAGCTCTTGTTTCTAATGCTTCCATGATTCCATGATGCATCTTACTATCATTGTCATATCTCATAGCACAAGATTTAGGAGCTTATACTAGGACCCTTTTTGTGAGGGATACTATCTTACTCATAGGAGGGATTTGTTACTCCCTCTTTTCTTGGCCCTTTTCTTTAGCTTCCTCCATCTTTCAGTGATATGAGCTTCCAAAATATTTCTATAGCATTGAATCTTAGCTATACTTATTCTGTCTTGCTTTGCTTGAGGACCAAACTTTTGTGTAGGTCTAAGTGATGTGACCTTCTTTACTATAATTCCAGAGAATATATCTTCTAGTATTTCATATATCTCTCTTTATGTCTCCTCTTTTGGCATGTGAGGATCTTTGAGTGATTTCATATGATTCCTATGAATCTCCTGATGCATTCAAGCACTGCTTGACCTTTAGAGACCTTTCTATAGACATCAATGACTTTTCTTTTCTATGAGGATTATGACAATCCTCTTTATTCTATGCAAGGACCTTTTTCATTAGGACTATGACTATCCTCCAATATTTCTATTTCCTTGCAAAAGAAAGTTATTAAACCAAAAATTGATTAAACATGAAAGATACTTACTTGGTATGTGAAGAGGAGATCTTCACCTTGGTACTTTCTTTGCTTGAGCTTCCCATCATGAACCACTTGTATCCTTTTACCAAAACTTCTTTGGAGACATACTAGCATCATGACTTTTGTGATCTTGTCATCATCGAAATTGCTTTATGATCTTGAGATCATCTTGCTTCCTAATTCATCTTCTTGTTTCTTTTGACTCCTTCTATACTGAACACATTGTTGTTGATTTGGGGTAGCATCGGAGGTGTTCTAGCCACAAAATTTGGTGGAGAGGTTGGGGCACATGAGATCTCCAATACCTAGAAAGGGTTTGGGCAGATTCTCAACAAATAAGGAGATATTAAAATAATTAATATTTTTAATGAAGTCCCTAAGTCTAAACTTAGGGAAAATAAAATATTCTGTGTTAGAGTGGTCCAAAAGACATGGATCAAGCCAAATCTAATCTTAGCCGTTGACTGGGGACTTAATCTCGGCCGTTGATATGTCAACAGGGAAAGTATAAGAGGAAGCTTGAGAGTCACTTGGAGAAAACACCAGAGTGATCAGTGATTCTATTCTCTAGAGTGAGGTTTGCTAAGAGAGATAGAATTAGTGATTGGGAGATGCAGCTGAGGGGCATTTGAGTACAGAGAGACAGAGAGGCAGAGATAGTGTTGAGAGAGCAGCGCAACAACCAAGGAGAGTGATGCAGAGCCAGCTAGGGCTCACGCAGGGCCACGCAGAGGCAGTCGGGAGCTATGTAGAGCCTCAGAGAGGCAAGCGTTGCTAACGTAGAGGGCTAGAGGGCTGACGTAGGGCATCCCAGGGTTGACGCAGACCCATCTGGGGTGACGCAGTGCCAGCGTGGGACAGAGAGCGGCTAACCCAATCTAGAGAGAGGCCGACGCTGGGGTTTCTGGGTCAGATTGGTGCTGAGTAGCTACTGGAAGGATTATCCAGGGTTTTAACCAGGAAATTTGTCAGAAACTGAGAGGTATTACTGCTAAGGAAATTCTCTGTTGGGTAGGCTAGTTTCGGCACCCAGATTGTACTCAGATATTGCTTAATAAGAAAACCCTCAAATAGTTGCACTGGTTTTCCCACATTGGGTTTTTCTGGGGACATTAGTCCAATAATAATGGTGTCATATGGTGTGTTTGTTTCTGTTTCTTTTAGTTGCTGATCTGTAATATGTTTAGCATGCACTAGTGTTTATTTTCAGTATTTACATTGTGAATAACTTGTTAAGGAAAATAACAAGTAGGTAGGAATAAATCAGATAAAGTGCATGGAGGGTTTCTAAGTAAACTTAGAAACTTCAACATGGTATCAGAGGGTGCTCGCAGATCATAGGAGGACTAAAGGACATCAGCTGAGCATAGCAATAGCAGCAAAAAACAGCTGTCCTGAGGTGACAGAAGCTGTTTCTAGCAGAGCCACGCAGTAGCTTGGAGGGCTGACGCAGTTGGCTGAGGAGGCCGGGTCGCTGGTGCCGGGATTGCGCAAAGCCTAGGAGCTCTCACCTTCAGGTTGCTGGGGTTTAGAAGGCTGTGGGAATATTGCAGAGTGGAGCTGGTGAGGTACTGTAGTCAGAATAGTACCTGACAGAGCAAGGCCAGAGAAGTTGCTACTGAGGGTTTATAAGCCGAGGAACCCAGATTAGTGGTGTGGTTGCACAAGACGATCAGAGTAGGGGGCATCTCAACAGCGGCAGAAGGATTTCCAGGAGGGAAATCAAGACTTAGAGGGAGTTCAGAAGAGAACTTCCAGACGAGAAGTAGAGACGCAGAGGAGTCGAACAGAGAACTTCCAGGAGGAAGTAGAGGAGCATCATGGCACTACAAGGAGTAAGAGACCTGGATAGACTAGACGGAGCATCGAACTTCGCAGTCTAGAAGGCCAGAATCTTATCCATACTTGACAGGAATCGTGTCAAGAACTTCACCTTGAAGGTAATAGCTATCCCAGTCGACCCTAATGATAATGACAAGTACGAGGAGGCAATGGCGAGGGCCAGGAGCATTATCCTTGACGGGGTCAAGGATCATGTAGTACCACACATAGTCGAGAAGGAAACGACATTTTAGATGTGGGAGGCTCTCAAGAAGTTGTACTAGCATACTTCTATGCAGAGAAGAATGCTACTTGAGAATCAGTTGAGGTCGTATCAGATGAAGAAGGGAGAGCCGATTGACACCTTCCTTGGAGGACTAAATGAGATCTGAGATCAGTTGACTGCTATAGAAGCGACGCCGGATCAGGAGTTGATGGTGAGGACAACTCTGAATGCTATTTCAGAAGATTGAGAGGTATTTGTCCAGAGCATACTGGGCAGAGGGACTCCCACCTTGGGACGAGATGTGGGCAGCTCTTCGCCAGGAAGAGATCAGAGGGAGATGTGGCCCTAGCATTTGAGGGAAAGCAGGATAGAGCCGATTGACACCTTCCTTGGAGGACTAAATGAGATCTGAGATCAGTTGACTGCTATAGAAGCGACGCCGGATCAGGAGTTGATGGTGAGGACAACTCTGAATGCTATTTTAGAAGATTGAGAGGTATTTGTCCAGAGCATACTGGGCAGAGGGACTCCCACCTTGGGACGAGATGTGGGCAGCTCTTCGCCAGGAAGAGATCAGAGGGAGATGTGGCCCTAGCATTTGAGGGAAAGCAGGAGAAGCGGAAGAAGAAAGATCTCTCCAAGATCAAGTGCTTCCACTGTGGGGAGTTGGGTCATTATGCGACCTAGTGTCCAAGGAAGAAGAGTAAGGGAGAGCCTTCCAAGACTAAGGCAATGCCAACACGGGCAGAGAAAGAAGTTTTGACAGTCGATGACTGTGCCATGAGTGCACACACACCACTTGAGTGAAAGTGGGGAGACATCGAGTTGTAGTTAGGCGGACTACAGGCGATGAGGGGCAGGATCCTCGAGGTACCCAGCCTCTTGGATTAGACCTTGCTACGGGAGCCCCAATGAGGAGTAGCAAGACTGGATGATGTGGGTAGAGACGAATGCGAATGGAGCGGCAGAGAGAGCTACAGTGTAAGAGTCTTGAGACAGCGTGAGGCTAGCATGCTGCAGCAGTGCGAGAGGCACAGGAGTGTTGCACCAGTGCAGGATGGCACAAAGAGGTGTGCAACAGTGCGAGATGCAGGGAGTTGTTGCAGCAGCGCAGAGGTTTGAGAGGGAGCACTTGTCAGCGGCAGAGGGAGTTTCAACATCCGTGGGTGTCTCTAGCCCAACAGGGAGGTCAGATTGGGAGATCAGTTACTTACTTCTTCGTAACTGAGTTGCAGTGCAACAGTGGGCAGCACAATGCAACATGATGAGAGGAGGTTCAGTGCGGATGCAGTGCTGGGAGAAAGGACCAATAACAACACGAATGCAGAGGACGCTGTCGTATAGATGCAGCAGTTGCAGTGGTAGAACCATGGGCAGTAGTACAGGATGTAGCAGTGCAGAGGATGTTGGGCAGGAAGGCCTAGCATCAACATAGGTACTGATGCCGGATGATCAGAGTAATACTCAGTGAGGAGTATTGCTAAAGCACAGTCCTCGCTAAGAGGGAGTGTTGATTTGGGGTAGCATCGGATGTGCTCTAGCCACGAAATTTGGTGGATAGGTTGGGGCACATGAGATCTCCAATACCTAGAAAGGGTTTGGGCATATTCTAAACAGATAAGGAGATATTAAAATAATTAATATTTTTAATGGAGTCCCTAAGTCTGAACTTAGGGAAAATAAAATATTAATGTGTATTAATATGAATCTGAGTTAGAGTGGTCCAAAAGACATGGATCAAGCCCGATCTAATCTTAGCCGCTGATTAGGGACTTAATCTCAGCCGTTGATATGTCAATAGGAAAAGTATAAGAGGAGGCTTGAGGGTCACTTGGAGAAAACACCAGAGTGATCAGTGATTCTATTCTCTAGAGCAGGGTTTGCTAAGAGAGATAGAATTAGTGATTGGGAGATGCAGTTGAGGGGAATTTGAGTACAGAGAGACAAAGAGGCAAAGATAGTGCCAGGAGAGCGGCACAACAACCAATGAGAGTGATGCAGAGCCAGCCAGGGCTCACGCAGGGCCACGTAGAGGCAGCCAGGAGCTGCGCAGAGCCTCAGAGAGGCAAGCGTTGCTGACGTAGAGGCCCAGATGGTTGACGCAAGGCATCCCAAGGCTGACGCAGACCCATCTGGGGTGACGCAGGGCCAGCGTGGGACAGAGAGGGGTTGACGCAGTCCAGAGAGAGGCTGATGCTGGGGTTTCTGGGGCATATTGGTGTTGAGTAACTGCCGGAAGGATTATCCGGGGTTTCAGCCAGGAGATTTGTTAGAAATTGAGAGGTATTGTTGCCAAGGAAATTCTTTGTTGGGTAGGCCAGTTTCAGCACCCAAATTGTACTCTGATATTGCTTAATAAGGAAACCCTCAGATAGCTGTACCAATTTTCCCACATTCGGTTTTTTCGGGGACATTAGTCCAAAAATAATGGTGTCATATGGTGTGTTTGTTTCTGTTTCTTTTAGTTGCTGATATGTAATATGTTGAGCATGCACTAGTGTTTATTTTCAGTATTTACATTGTAAATAACTTGTTAAGGAAAATAACAAGTAGGTAGGAATAAATCAGATAAAGTGCATGGAGGGTTTCTAACTAAGTAAACTTAGAAACTTCAACAATTGTTGACATGCTCGTGATACTGCCATCCCACAAGTGGACCTTATTATACTTTAGCATCAGCAAATTGATGCTCTGATCCGAGCATCATGCTATTGAGATCATGTTTATAGACAAGATCCAGAACTGTGACAAGTATATTGTTGTAATACTGTACCGAGACAGTGATGTCTATGAGTGTTGTTCATTCGGATTATGTATTGTGTTGTGAGCCCAAACTTGTCACCGAATTCATCATTGTGTCTTTACTAAGATGTGTATTGGAGATCTGCCTTTTGAACTATAGAGATCATGATTGTCTCTTCATAGTTTTCACTGAGATCATAATCTTTGTTTGGATCCCGACTGCTCCTTGACCGAGAATGTACTTGTGTTTATCCTCGAGATCTTACTTGTCATGGCTGTGCGGAGAATATATATATCACTGTAGTATTTCTAAGTTTCTTATTCGAGATTGCGTGTATGAGACTATTCACTACTGTGGGATTACCATGATTCTTTCCATCGAAACTGAGTGGTGCTATAGTATCTTTGAGGTCATCATTCTTATGCCGAGAGGTTATCGAGACAAAGATACCAAGACTTTTTAGTATCTCGCCATCGTGAGCATGCTAATAATATATGACGTAGTAACATCATTTCGTATGTTGAGGGCTGCGATTATGAGGTGGTCGAGACAATGATTGTATTATGATCACAAGAATGTCGAGATATCATACTTCACTGTGCTCATTGAGATTGATAGAGGGAAACTTCATCAACGAGGTCCTGTACCTGTTTGTACTATCTGAAGATTCAGAGTGATCCGACTTCTGAGTACTAGCATTGAGACTGAGATTGATCTTGAATTGTCTTGTTATTGTATACTACTTGTTGAGGACTAATCTTTCAATTCCTTCAACTTGTTCTGATGTCCTTCTTGAAGCTGATCCTTAAGTGTCTCTTTTATGCCCTTCCTTAGACTGCAACCATAGCTCTGATACCATGTTGAAGAATCTAGGGCACATGTAGTTAATGAGATTCTTCTTGACTTGATAACTATTTGTGAGGCATTTTTAATCTTCTTATTAGCACAATCTTCTCTTTGACATTATTAGAGTGTGTGTTTCTTATTTCATCAAATAGCTACCAAAACAAAGAGACAAGAACACAAGATGTTGGCATTCTGCCAAGGCCAAAACCTCTCCCTCTTGGAGAGGAAAACCCGCACGAAATTCTTCTTATAGAGATTCCAATTGACGAACACCAAGACCATGACCCTTGACTGACTGAGCCACTCCAAGACCAAGGCACCAATTCTCTTCTTTGTATCGCTGAGATCATCATCATCACTGCATCATGAAGACATTCATTAATGTTGCAACAACATTGTGCTTCCACTGAGAGACTCGTCATAACTATGAGCTTCATTGCTGCTTCATCACAGAGATCACAAAGATCCTCTTTACCATGTATATTTCGAGATAGTGAAACAGTGATCATCAAAATCATGACTGTGTTTATGATATATGAAGGCCGAGACAAAGTTTTTACATAGATCCTTCATGCCGAGAGTGTAGTCACTTGTGACTGTATTGTCATAGCGCTGAGACTTGTATCATTTCTTTCCTTCGAGGAGTATTAGCAATACACTGAAACATATACTCAGGAGGTGACTGAGATTTCCTGCGAGGTAATGAGATAGTATCCTGACTGTAGTCATTCGGGAGTATACTTCTTCAAATCATGCGAAGTTGCAGACCCTGTTTTCATCCGAGCTTCGTAAGAGAATTGCGAGATTGTGATCTGTGTTTTTGTGGTGACTTCAGCTGCCCATTTATAGGTTTTGTGCCTCCATAATAAGCCGACATTACCAAGTGAACCAACATGACTTTAAATTCATTTTTGCTGGCCGACGTGACTGTGTTTTTCATCGTTTTGCTTGCTTGTCTTCAAGAGGATTGTGCTAGTCTTAGAGGGTTGTTCTTAGACATTTGGTTAACGCATATATATTACATGAAGGCTCAAGAAGAGATCCTTACATATGACTTTGACTCTTTGACTTTTCTAGACTTATGAAATGAGCAAGAAACTCATTCATTTAATTTACAAAAATAATATTTCTTTTTATTGACAAGCACAAAGATCAAAGTTACATTTGTAAATACCGAACCTCGTTACACTATCTTCAACACTTCATGCCATGTTTTCTTAAGGATCTTTCATTCTGCTACATGGGCATCAGTTGTGGAAGACATCCACAATTCTTCCCTTGGCAGCCCTGCATAAGCCCATCCAAATATCATTAAAAAATAAGAAATGAATGTTAAATCAAAATTACCTTTGTGATGGTCTTTCATCATGACATCTTTCTATTTGCATCAGCATCCGACATACATATTGACACATCTCCAAAATATATACACTGTCAAGGGTCTCTTTATTTTTCAAACTTCATTAGAGTCTTCTTATCTTTCATGGAGATATCCTAGTCAAATATTTCAATCCTTGGATTTCCCAATGAAACACTTGCTTCCCCTCTTGATTGATGAACCTTTCGATGAAGATTCCATCAGGGAATCTTGAGGATCTAGAGTATCCTCATCCAACAAATGTTTCCTTTTTGACTGATGTATGATGAGCTTTGTCCTGGATGATTTTTTCCTTTCCATAAGTGCCACTTACGAGGTTCCCAAGAGCTATATTGTTGATTGCCATAGATTTCTATTTCAACCATCTTTCATGCTTCTCTATGATGATGTCACGAGCTCTTGCTTTCAATGCTTCTATGATGCCATCGTGCATCCCATCATTTTTCTCAGTGAATCATGATAGCCATATCTTACAAGACTTAAGAACATGAACTTTGGAAAAAACTTGGGTGAGGAAGACTATCTCAGTCATAGTAGAGATCTCTTACTTCCTCATTCTTGGACTTCTTCTTTTCAGCTTCCTCCACTTCTTCGGTCATATGGGCTTCTTCTCTTCTTCTTTTGTTGTTTTCCTTCTTGATCTTAGGACAATCTATTTTGTAATGCCCATATTCTTGGCATTCATAGCATTGAATGTCATCCATGTTTTCTTGAGAACTATGTTTCCTGAACTTCCCTTTCCTTTTAGTAAGTGTTTGACCCCTTTCACTTGGTCCTTCATCACTTTTTACCTTCAACATGTCTTCATCTATCTTACATAGAAACCACAAGTTGTTGAATGGGATAACATTCTTCTTTGTACGGGCATTTCATACGAGGTTACCTTGTTCATCAGTTAATGCATTTAGAACAATGGAGACCATTTATTTATCAAATATCATCTCTCCTAGATCTTGCAGTTGAGTTCTTATTTGAGATGCTTTTGAGAGACATGTAGATATCCCTTCATCCTTTGATACCTTCAATTTGAATAGATGAGATCTAAGTGATATGACCTTTCTTATCACATTTTAGAGAATAGTTCTACCAGCTTATCATATATCTCTTTTGATGTCTCTAGCTCTGCTATATAGGGAATGAGGGGATCTTCAATAGACTCCATAAGAATCTCTTGAGCCCTTAGATCCCTTTCCATGTATTCAGATAGTGCTTGATCAATAACATGATCAATGACTTTATTTTGTTCGAGGACTATGTCTATCCTCCATTTCCATGCAAGGAAGTTCGATGACCCAACCAACTTATAGATCTCCTTGCAAAATGAAGTCATTTTACTAGATTAGATTGTAGAAGAAAAGATACTTACTGGTCAAGTGAAGTTGAAATCTTCAACTTGATCCCTTTGATGATGATGATTGATCAAGATGTATTAATTCCTTTTGGATGATCTTCTTCCAAATGAAATCCTTGCTCTAATAAAAGGAGATTGCCCTTTTTGACGATGCCAACGCCTTTTGATCTAACTTCCTTTAGATGAATAGTCTTCAAGATACTTCAACATCAAAATGATTGAGAGCGAATCCCAGGAATGCTTCTTTGATTGAGCTAGGGTTTTTACTTTCTTCAAGATGATGATGTGATCTTGATCTTGAGGTGCTTCTCTTGGATGAATAAACTTCAAGCTACCTTGATTCGTAGATCTCTTCAACTTGAGTAGATGTAGGGTCTTGGCCTTCTTTTCTTGATGATGATCCCAAGACTTCTTTTGGTGTAGATTTCTTCTTCGATCTAGGGTTTTGACACTTCTTCTTAGATCTTGACTTCAAGATGATCTTCTAGATTCACTTTGATGCCTTCCTCGAGATTTGATCCTTGAGTGTCCCTTGATAAGATGCCCTTCCTTGACTTTGTCACCTTAGCTTTGATACCATGTTGAGAAATCTAGGGCATCAATATTAAGTGATTTCTCTTCATTAGATAACTGCTTGTGAATGCTTTTTACTTTCTTAGATTAGGATCTTCTTTTACTTAGATTATTAGTATTCTTCTTCATCAAACAATGATCAATGCATAAATCATAAGGAGATGAGACACAGAATGTAGGCTATCAGCCAGGGCCAAAACCTCTCCCACTTGAGAGGAAAACATGAACAAATTCTTCTTCTTATAGAGATTTCAATTGACGAATACCAAGACCATGACCATTGACCTATTTGCCTCTCCAAGACCAAGACACAAGTTCCCTTTCACTGCTTCTCTTTCGTGCCCACGTCAACACTTAGTCCAACTGCTTGCCTTACTTGTACTTCAGATTTGAGCGTCCTTTTAGATCTGCAACTTCTCAACTTCCTTAAAAAACCCTAGCATGTGTGAAGTATCAACTTTGGAACCTTGATTCCCTTCGCTTTAGATGGAGACTGCTTCCTTGACAACTTAGCTTGATATCTTTCTTGTTCTTCACCCAAAATACTTTCTTATGATGATTGTAATATTTTGGCCTTCTTCCTGCAATAGACAGGTTTGTAATCTCGCATGTGTGGAGCTTACTTGGCCCAAAAACAATCCCAAAAAGTCCCAAAAACCTCGCTCTTCCTTCCCTTCTCCTCATTGGTTATAAGGCTTCTTCTTGATGACCTTCGTACTTATTTCTAGCTTCAGATCTTGATCGAAAATCTATCTTTGAAATGAGGTCAAGCTGCCCTATTTATAGTCGTTGGAGCCTCCATAATAAGCCGACTTGAACAGTGGGTGAGCCGACATGTTTGTTGGAACAAATTCATTATTTCATTTAAGGCCGATGTGAAGTAGATGCTTGAGCTTGGTCTTGGAGGGCTATTTGACATTTTCATTGACTCATATACAAATGTAACATGCCCAAGAAGGGTCCTTCATACATGACATTGACTCTATTTGACTTCATGACCAATTCTAAGGGCTCACAATGGGAGCCATTACTAAAAATAAAATTCCTTGCTCATGAAACCCATGAGACAAGGTTTACAAAAATATTTTTTTTTTTCTTCTTTACATCAATTACATAAAATCACAATTACACATGTCATTATAAAGACCTAACCTAGTTACATTTTTCGACACGGGTCTGTTACATACTTTAGCCATTCCAAGTCAGCGTTGGGAGGAGCTCTCAATGGATTTTATCACAGGTTTACCCAAGTCTAAAGGAAAGAGTGTCATCATGGTGGTAGTTGATAAACTTACCAAGTATGCACATTTTTGTGCATTATCTCATCCTTTTAAAGCCAATACAGTTGCTACTGCATTTATGGAAACAATTCAAAAGCTTCATGGAAACCCAAAGATTATAGTAAGTTACAGAGATCCCCAAAGATTATAGTAAGTGACAGAGATCCCATTTTCACTAGAAATTTTTGGACGAAATTATTTTCTTGTCTTGGTACTCAATTAGCTCATAGCTCATCTTATCATCCTCAATCTGATGGGAAAATTGAGATAGTGAACAAATGTTTGGAAGGATATCTTCGTTGCTTTGTATCTGATAAAAAAACACAATGGGTCAAGTGGTTACCTCTAGCTGAATGGTGGTATAACACTTCCTTCCATACTACAACAAAAATGACCCCATTTATGGCACTTTATGGATATCATCCACCATCCATCACATCATCTTTAAGAGAAAATTCTAAGGTTCAAGCAGTGGAAGATCACATCGAGCATCAACAACAAGTTCTCCAACTCTTAAAGGATAACCTCACTATGACGCAAAATCGAATGAAACAACAGGCAGATTAGCATCACAGTGAAAGAAGTTTTGATGTAGGTGACTGGGTATTTTTACGACTACAACCATACAAACAAATGTCTCTCAAGCAAGCTAAGAAGGATAATAAATTATCACCCAAGTACTATGGTCCTTACAAGGTGTTGCAAAAGATTGGTACTATGGCATACAAATTGGAGCTGCCTGCATCTTCCCGAGTACACCCAATTTTCCATGTTTCATGCTTAAAGAAGGTTATCGGTGATAAGCTTCCAGTTCAAACAATGTTGCCAGAACTTGACGAAGAAGGAAAAATCATATTTGAGCTTGAAGCAGTCACGGAAACAAGAACTCGACAGCTACGAAGTCGATCAATTTCAGAGTATCTCATTAAGTGGAAGAACTTCCCTGTTGAAGACTCCACATGGGAGGATGAAAATTTTATACAGAAGTATCCAAAAGTTGAACTACTCAAGCAATGGGGACAACACTTTTTTGAAGGAGAGGGGCATGTTAGGTCTCTATAATACTAGTGTAGCCCCCTTATTGTTATTGTTGTGCCCATGTAGCCCTCATATTGTTATTGTTGTGCCCCACAGAAGCCCACTATTATTATTGTTGTGCCCTTACATTATTATTGTTAGGTAGGCTTTGATTATATTGTGACCCCTTAGACTCCTATATATACAAAGGAGGTCTTGTCATTTGTATCATCCGAGAATTGTTCATTTATGTAATGTAACGGAGTTTTCCCCCTCGAAGAGGATACTTTTTAAGTCGTTGATCTATCTTTTTGTGCGCTGGTTGCATAACATTCCTTCTGATAGATGATCTCTTCTGAAGTTACCAAGTGCCAGCTTCCCAACTGTAGCTTCAACCCAGAATTTCGACCCCAAGCTTCACAACTTTGACCCAGCTTTAGGACTATAGTTTCTATCTAGCAACTTCAGTAGCTTCAGCCTAGCAGCTTCACAACTTCGACCTTAATGCAACTTCACAACTTTGACCTTGATGCAACATCAGAATTCGTTGCACACGAGAGAGAGAGAGAGACCCAAAAACTTCGATTCCAACTTCCTTCTTGAACTTCGCACTTTTTCTGCTTTCAGCTACTGCAATTTGAACTTGTGAGAGATGTGCTTCCAAATGAGTTGAGTTGCTCCAATATATAGTGAGTTTGTGAGGTCGAATTCCCTTGTTGAGACCGACTTGTCCTTTCTTGAGGTCGACTTGGTGGAGGAGGCCTAATTGACCTATTTTACAATAAAATGAATTTCTTTCTTGACAAATAAAGCCCAAGAATGTTCTTTTACATTATGACATGGACAAGGACACAAGACATAAACCCTAGAAGTCTTCAATGTAGACTTTGACCTAAAAACAATTGACCCAAGCATGAAACCCATGCTTTAATAAGTCAATTTTTTTAATAATAAAATTTCTTTCTTTCTTTTGACAAATACAATACATCATGACTTAAGTATAATTATGAAGACCGGCACTAGTTACATTCTTCAACACCTTGTAGCCAACATGACCTGGAGTGTCTGAAGAGACATTGTCAAAACTATGCTTACACTAGGAAGGGCACTACATTTTCTAGTGACTTGAAGGTGTCGTTTTAAAAACCGAAACCAGTCTTTCAATCAACCACCTATCAAACTTGGTACCAAACCAGAATTGGATTGAACCAAAGTCAATGAACCAGTTTTTAAAAAAATACATAAATTAATTAATTTATATTAATAAAAAATATTTCTAAGATTACAAACCATGATTCCATTCCATTAAAGACAATATATGTAAAGTTTGTTCGTATATATAACATGTAAGGGTGAATATATAAAAATGGCACATATCAGCAACAAAATACATAATCAGTGACGCTCTAAATGGCCTCTAGAGCCCAAAAGCCATGCTACAAGTTACTGGGCCACTAGTCTACTACAAATCATTGATTAACATGATCACTCATCAAACTCATCACCACTACTAAAAATGGGATCATCAGTAGGGGTTACATAAACATCATTTGGATTAGTCTTCAGACTCGTATTCCTCAACCTTATAATATGGTAGAAAAAAAATCTTAACAGGGATAACCAATGATTTTGGCTTGAGCAAAGGGTTCATCTCCTCAACCTTATCATATGGCAGAAAAAGCTTAACATGCCTAGCCACTTATCATGGTTTGAGTGAAGGTTACAGTTTTGTTAAGGTGATGGCAAAGGAGTTCAACAATCAATACCACCAACATCAAGCTACATAAAGGGCTTGGTGCTCTTGATTAAATGCCAATCCCATACCCTCATACATGATAGAATTTACGGGAGTGTTGGAATCCAACCAAGCCAAAAATCCTCAAAACTGTTAAGTCTGCTGAATTTTGAGTGGGATATGAAATTCTACTTTCTTCATATGAAGTCCGATAAGATTGGAACTCTCAAACATCCTGAAACAATTAATGGTAATGTTAAAAAATTAAGTAAATCTTTCCTCTTTATCCTTTAAGAATTTAACATTACCATTGTTTGCCAGCATTGCTAGGGTTGAGTTAAGATTTTTGTTTAAGTTTAGGGTTGAGGAGTTAGGTTTTTACTGCATTTCCGGTTCAGGATGGGATTGATCGGTTCAGTCCGGTTTTGACCTGTTTGTACTGGTTTGGTTACCAAACTGGTCCACCAGTCTGGTTTGGTGGCTGGTTTGACCTTGACCTATCTGACCAGTTCCAGTTCAAACCGGGTTGGTTTTTCAAACTATGGTTGAAGGTGGTCTGGTGGCTAGTATTTGCAGCACAGATTAAACCTATGTTTTACCTTTATGAAAGATCGATTATAATTAAATGGCTTCAAAATACACACAAAGAATCATGTGCAGAAAGTGTACCATGAAGCAATGAACATGAGTTTTGAGATAGCATGCTTGTGTTTCTGGAGTTTTGAGGAAGAGAGTGTGCAGTTGGGAAGCAATTGGGCACAGTCAAATGCCAGTGAAGGTGCAACATATGACAATTTAAACCGATGAAGTCCAAACCTTAAAAAATTATTGAAGGGAGTGCAGATGTCATTTAAGAATCTAAAATTCATTGAGAAAGAAATGCCTAGTTTAAAACATTGTAAATTGCCAAAAAACAAAATGCTTAATATGAGATCAGTAACAGGCTGATACGAATGTAGTGAGCAGGCCCAGACAAACACTAAGATTTGAATGTAAACAAAACCTTGAGATATCGATGTCAAAGGCTAGGCGGTGACTGTGAAAGTTTCGTGACTTGTAGCAGAAATTGACAGATGTGACATCAAGTTTGAAGCATTTCAAAAGGTGATAAGTTGTTATATACCTAGCAATAGATAAAATTATTTTTGATAGAATCCATCATGATCATCACCTATGTCATAAGGTTTGTCGAACTTTAACCTTAAAGGTTCGAATTTTGGCAAACCTTAAAAAAATTTGAGGTTCGGCGAACCTCATCGAACCTCATAGCCATTAACCAAGTCGATAGATCAAAACTTATAACTTCATATCACAACTCAAGCTTGCAATTTATCCTTGCAGTTTACATATCCGTGATAGCATTTTTGATGTTTACTGATGTTGATTTCTTACTATTTTATCATATAATTAATACATCTGTATATATATAAACGAACCTAATGGTGAACCTCATCCAAACCTCATAAAAAAATTCGAACTCAAATCGAACCTAAACGTTGTCGAACCCAAACCATGTGACATTGATCATCACACAGAGAAAGAACACCCGTGTTGTCATATTGCTATAAATATTCTCTGCAGCCACGTAACTAGGAGATGTTATCATTATTAAATATTTTATTTAAGTCACTGTAGCATAATGGGATTTTCTTTTCTCAACAAGTGAGAATTCCTCTATGAATTCATAGTAATAAGCTAATAGCTCAAAAACATCATCACAAGTGCAGATTAACAGTTAGAAATTGCTCTCTTTATGAAGCCCACATAGAGAACACGAATGATGAGGAAATAAAACAGACAAGGGCTATATATGGCACTCCCTTAGACCTGGATACCCTTTCTGCGGATTTACAATGATACAGGGCCACATCCTCTGGGGGATCTTGTCGATGTGGGGCCATAATAGCCAACACCCTTAATGGGGCCCTACGACTATAGAAGCTGTTGTCTGTATGAGAGCTGTCTTCTAAGATTGATGAAGTTCCCTTTTTCTCAAATCAAAGGCATCATCTAGTTTCTTGTGAATCAATCATTGAGGTCCTTTTAGTCAGAGTAACTTGAGCTATAACATAAACCATCGGAGGTTCTGGAATTTTAATTTTTGTGGAATAGGAAAATTAGTATTTCTTATTCAGAACCATATCAAATTCGATTCTTCCGATTTTGGCAAATATGTTTCTCATCCCAAGGTGCCATTGTAGAAATGTTTCATCCATTTTGTCTAAAAGTGCATCGATACGCATTTTGAAAAGGATCGATAGTTTTATTCCAGGCATGTTTCTTAATACTTCCAACTATCTGTGTAAAAGAACATTTTTTAGATGTCCAATCTTTCGTCAATTATTACCATAATACAAACGTATCTCCTATCAAGAATATTCAATCTTAATGTGACTTCTTCCGTTTTGTGACCTGGTTATTTTATTATTATGATTAGGGGAAACACGCTAAAGAAAAATATGTACTGCAAATCAGCATTTGATATATTTATGTCTCATATATAGTGCAATGCAATCGGAATTTTGTTATTCTGATTCCAACCCAGCCTGCATAATTAGGATCAATCGTAACCCAAGGTTTACTGATGTTTGTGTGGCAGGTGGATATGCGTACTCGTATTCGTGGGAACAAAGGGTACTAGCGTGGTTATTTTTTATCACACTAAAGCTCAGATTTCCAGTCAACAGAAATTTTCTGTTTGTGGGGAATCTTCGTGAATATGCAGTGTTTTAGCATGTTGAAGTATTAATGTTTTTGCATGGCACAGTAACAAGGTCATGCTAATGCTTAACGCTTCCCTCATTTTTTTTGTGCAATTTTGAGTAATACAATAAAATGTGATTTGGTAAAGGTGATCTATCTAAGCGTAACACTAGGGATATCTTTAGTCTGATTTTTGTCTACTCTGCATAATAGCTTTATAATGGTAGGGAACAGGCAATTTGGAGTAGTTCTCTTTTGCATCTGCATTGAATCTCTCTTCATGTGATTACTAGATATTTAAAAGTAACAATGAGGTAAATGCATGAAAATGTACCACGCTCAGGTACAAGGAGAGGTGGATTTCTGTGCTCTAATGCTTTGTTGATTGGAATTTTTTAATCCAAGGACTTTATAAATTTATCAGAGTGGAAGTTATTAATCATGGTGTTTGATTCTCTATTTGTTTTGTAGTTGCTTGCTATGTTTGCCCTTTTAAAGCTGTCTGAAACTATGAAGCTTTAGCTATGTTAAAACTTTGGTCCGTAAAGTGGCCTCTAAATGTGAAAAAACCCGAACATCAGATCAGCATTTACAAGTATGGTTGCTTCAATGCGCTCAGCCTTCTTAACCTCCAAAAGGATAGATATTCAGTTCTCAGAAAATATAACTTAGATGATTCAATAGCTTTAGGGTATTTCTTAGAGATGTTGGAAGGGATGTCAGAAGGGTATTTGATATTTTCCTCCTTCCCAAAAGGTTATTTCTTTTTGAATTTACAAATATGAAGGCCTTGAACATCAGCCTTCAAGAATCAGTTTCTTTTGTAATGGTATGTGCAATGAAAGTGGACATTAATATGTGACGGTTAGAAATGGGCCAGGTGTGATTTGCAAAATTGTTGAGCTATAGGATAAAAAGGTACTGACATTAATTGAAAACATACCTACAACCAATAAAATGCTAGTCTATCAATGTATGGATTTTGTTGAACTCGAGTTGGAGGACACTATATGCAAAACAACAGTGCAAGAGCTAAAGAAGAAAATTGATTATCAAAATGTCAATTTTGGATGCTCTGTTTGTGTTTGTTGTGGACATGCAATAAGAAGCTGTCTAAAAGATTGGAAGCAGAAAGGAAAGACAAATATTGCATGTGAATGACACCCAAAGAAGAAAATAGTCATCGATTGGGACATCTAACCTGATTATAAGAATGAATTCCAAAGAATAGTCATCAAATCGTAGCAAATACACCTAGAGCAATGTGATGACCGATGTTGATTGGTTATTATTATTAAACATTCTACTTCATGAGCACATCAGCGCTCAAATATTTTACCCTACAGCTGAAATTGAAAATGTTAAGACAAAATCAAAACTTAAATTTTTTTAAAGCTAAAAGCATAAGAGAATAGGTCAAAGATGTTGACACTGCATATCAGAATTTCAGATCAATCGGACAAGTGATAGAGTTTAGATATGAGAGATATTTAATCTGCAAATCAAAATGGGCAAGCTAGAAATCTGAGTGGTGATCACATGAATTTTCATTAACATTGAAATTACAATGACTATATTTTTGTGAATCTGCCCCCCATATATTTTCATAGAGTAAGAGAGGAGTCCACGCATCCAGAAAAAGTTCAAGAATAGAAAAGTGTAACTCCCTAAGTAATGTGCTCCACATGTGCTAGGAATAGGTAGATGCATGCCGACACATGCTAGGCACATTCCTCTGTGTGGCAAACAGGTGCCAACACATGCCAAGTACTCAAGTCATTATTTAAATGAAAATACCTTATTGATGACTAATCACTTGTCAACCAATGGATTTTATTTTTAAAATAGAGAATCCCTAAAAATAAGAAATGACAAAAGCTAATGTTTAATGGAGAAGAAACTGAGAGCAGCAAAAACTAACTCCTTTCCAAAGAATATGTTCTATACCAAACCAAAATTCCCTCTCAAAGTTTTGTACTTCCCCTTTGCTAGGGGTTTTGTCATAGTGTTGGCCACTTGTGAATATATAGGAATGTAATCTGGACCACTGCTCCTTTATTGTTAAAGTTGGCAACTAGGGCCAAACTCCATATGGGTCACCTTATTTATGGCAGCTGATATTTTTCTTGGATTCCTCTCTCTGAGAGGTGTAGGATTGATCTAAAGATCATCCGATTCCGACATGTATTTATGGAGATATGAATTTATTCATATTATTGACAATTTGTCAAGGTCGGCCAACAAGCTAAACAAGCACTTTTACCCCTAGCTCAACCTCAACGTTGCATTTAAATAGAGGAGACCTCAAGTCATTTGAGGAGCACATTATCTCATGATCTCTCTCTCCACTTGTTTGGGTTTGTCTTCTCACAAGGAGGACGTGGTGGAAAGAAAGATCAGAGAAGCCCTAGCCGCAGTCATGAAGAGAGACCTAGCCACAATCAAAGAGAGATCTAGATGCATACAAGAAGAGGCCTAGCCGCAGTCAAAAGGAGGCCCTAATACGCAGCAAAAGGAAGGCCCTAATCTGTAGCAAAGGAGGCCCTAATCCATAGCAAGAGGGAGGCCGTAAGCAGCAGCAAGAGGGAAGCCGCAGTAAGAGGGAGGCCCTAAGCCGCAACAAGAGGATGCCCTAGCTGCAGCAAGAAGGAGCCTTATCATAGCGTGAAGGAGGCAATTCAGCGTGGGTGAAATAGGGTTGTTCTGAAGCCATTTCAGGAAGACCGAAGGGCTGAAAGGAGGCTGAGTATCTTGTTAGAAGGCCGAGGAGAAAGGGAGCTGTTTGAGGGCTCGTAGAGGGTGGAACAATCCTTTAGAAAGGTTGTCGCAAGCCTGTTCTAAGGACTGTAGGATGCCGCTGTAATGAAAGGAGGGCAGAGCCATTGTTAAGGGCTAGAAGGCTGCTTTGAATTATAGCGAAGGGGACAACCTTCCCTTGGAGGACAACCACATTAATTAAAGGCAAATCTGGGCAGATTTTGGGGTTGTTAGGAGACTGTGTTTTGTGCCCTAATCAGGCCCAGACTTGCTGAGCTAGGCCGCAGGCCATAGCCAGCAACATGAGGCTGTTAGAAGTGTTGCGTTGAGGGTTATTCAGCCAGCAAGGAGCAGCGTGGTGGTGTAAGGGTCTCACCTTGGAGAACCATAGCTCTAGAAGCTTGATATGTTGAAATCAGTTGAAGATTGAGGGTTGATAAGTATGCCCTAACCAGTATTCAGAACTGCAGTCCTTGGTGCCAGAATTGCAACTTCATTGTGTCATCTTCATGGTGAAGATCTTTGATGTCAGATCTCCTATTTTGACAAGTCAGTATTGACTTCAAATAATTGTACTATATCTCTTTCTCTCTGTTGAACTATTGAAGAATATAAGAAGAATTGATCAAGGGTTTCCCCACATTGGGGTTTGTCCCTGGCTGGTGCCACATCTTGTGTCCTCTTGTCTTCTATTGTTTATGTTTATGTTTTATCTGCGTTTTACTATCATTCTGATGTGTACTCTATATAAAGTGGGATCAATTAAATTTGAATCCTCATTACCAGTTAACTTCAAATTTGGAACCATATGGGTAGAAATGTGTTCTTGGTCTAGCATTTGAAATCCCCACATTATACTCCCTTATCCAAGGAAGACTTCCCTTGCAACTTGTAGAACTTCTAGCCCAAGAAAATAGTGTAACAAACCAATGTCCTTCATGCTCAACTCACTGACCAATTTCTTCTTACACCACAAAATGAGATGGTCAAAATCCCCTATGCTGATTAGGTCATCTACATACAAGGGCAATAGAAAATTTATCAAATACAAAATAAAGATTAGGCTCTGCACAAGTCTTGGAGAAGCTCAACTTTAGTAAATACTCATCAATCCAAGAGTATTATCCTTGTGGTGCCTATTTCAATGCATAAAGGTTTTTTTTTCCAACCTACAAATATGGATCCGTTGCTCATGGATATCAAAACCTCTTCATTAATCTACAAATCCCTTTTCCTCAATCACACCATTTAAGAATGTTATATTTACATCCATATGATATTAAGATCAACCAACACTTTAATATGCTAAAGGTATGATGGTTTTGATGGACGTATACCTTGCAATTGGAGCAAAAGTTGCATCATAGTCAACTCCCTCTTTTTGAGAAATCATCTAGCAAAAAACTTGGCCTTGTACTTTTCAATGCTCCCCTCAATTGCATGCTTGATTTTGTACAACCATTTGGAATCTATCACCGATTTCCTTGTAGATCTTAGAACCATCTCCTAAACATCATTCTTGAGGGTGGAGTTGTACTCTCTATCATGGTATCATGCCATCATTTCTTTGTAGTAACCTCCTCAAGGCTAATAGGATATGTCCCAAGATTAGAAGTCTATAATGCAACATAGATAGGAAACTTATTAGGTGGATGACTCACCAAAAATGTAGATTTAGGTGCTCCAACTTTTCCTTGTGCATCCTATAATGTCTAGGTAAGTCATCTTGGGTTTCTTGCTAAACTGGAAGGTAGTTGTTGCCTCTTCACCTTGGTTGGAATCTTGAGAGTTTAATCTGATTTTTTCTTTGATTTTAGATATAAATATGGAATGAGAAACCTTTGCCTTCAATCACCATAGGAGGCTCCTGTGACCTTGAAGGCCACCCACACTCATCAAATTTCATGTTCCTACTTACAATAGTTGGTCTTCAATTTTGTTGGAATGTAAATCTAGTAGCCTTTCGATCTCATTATAGCTTCTCATCAATAAGAACTTGCTCTATTGTTTCGCCCTTTAAAATCTCATGTAGATAATATTGCATGATTTTGCCCAAAGGTGTGAGGCAAGTCCATGTCATGAATCATGCCATTTTCTTTATCAGTGTCAAATCTGATTATATGTTCAACGACCCCATTCTTTTGTGAGTTGTATGTTATTGTAAGTTGCCTCTTAAACCAAGGCCCCTTGATCCTCTTCCTTGTTTGATTTTCAATGGAGGCTTTGGATATACTGAACCATTCATCTTTATTTTTCATAAAACATATCCAAGATTTCCAAGAAGAATCATCAATAAAGAAACCATAATGTATATTACCATTTAGTGAAAAGGACATAGGCCCACATGTATTAGAGTGTATCAACTCATGATTCTCTCTTAATCTTTGCTTGTTGTATGGAAAAGTAATGTTAGGATAAGGGTGCACCCAATGCACATACTTTACACACACCAATCCATTCTCTCTTGAAAAGTTGACAATCCTTGCACCATATCTTTCAAGAGAGGAGGAGCTCCATAATGTAAGTGACGAAGGACCAAGTGCCACACCTCACACAACATGCCACTACTATGCACTAAGGCCTCTTGTTTTGTAGGAACACTGTTTTGACAAAAAATCGTTATTGCAATATTTTATGGTGCACCGTTGATCAATAATCTCAACCATACATTTAATATCTATAATGACTGAGACTAAAAGGAGATTTCTAATTAATCCAGGGATAAAAAGAAGATCGTGTGAAGGATCTATATGTGATTTTGTTGATTCAAGTTACTAGATATGTGATATCATCACTCAACTCCACTTGCATGCCCACATCTTGTTCTCAAAAATTGTTGAAAATTTTCTTATTGAATTTCATATACCTTGATGCTTCACCATCCAAATAATAACCAAAGTCATAAGTGGTATTGGTAGAAAGGCATGAAATCATAGAAAGCTATTTCAAACTTGGATGCCAAACTCATCCACTCCTAGACTATTTTCTCTCCTTTATACACATTGCCTTTTGCTATTTACCTTTTCCTTTTATCCTTTAGAAATTGATTAGAAAATGGCCTTTCTTGTGACATGATTATATTACTTATTACTATGATTTAAGATAGATGTGTCCTCCTTACCTTTTATTGGTCCACTTTTCTTTCCGCCTTTATTCACCTCCTTGATAAGTGCAAGGTATTGGTCATTGGTCATTTTCTCTTTAGGCATCTCTTATTGGACAAATATGTTTCAAAGCTTCTCTAAGCTTGAGAGCACACACACCTTGAACAAAGGCTTTCCAAATATGAAAGAAACCATTGAGTGCAATAGCCACTAATTAATACTCTTTGATCCTCATACGAATAGCAAAGTGTTGATCTTCGAGCTTGGTGATCTTCGTAAGGAAACTTGCCATGGTATTTGAATTACTCATGCATGTTTGGGTGAGCTTGTTCTTCAAGAACATATTCTTGGAATTATTAACACTTTGATAGAGTTTTCAATGCATCAAACTTCTCTTTGCCAATTTCCATGTGATGTGAAGAACTACATGGTCCTTCCCTACAATGTGAGGAATTAGGTGGTCCTTCATAGAGTAAAAAAATATATTCTTCATCTTAGAAACTCTCTTCTCACATTGCGGTAATTTTTGAATGTAAATGGTCCTTCCCTACAATGTGAGGAATTAGGAGGCCCTTCATAGAGTAAAAACTAATCTTCTTCATCTTAGAAGCTCTCTTCTCACATTGAGGTAATTCTTGAATATTGGTGGGGAATGCAAATTTACCCTGGAATATGGTTCATAGACCAATCTCTTCCATAAACATTTGTGAAATAAACTTCCCATGGATGAAAATGGAGATTCTTTCTAATCAACCATATTTTTTGAGCTTTGATATTTCAAAATCCACCATTCTTGCGCTTTTGTGGATCACAACTTTAGTAAAATTATTCAATGAAAGTCAACAACCTATCACATGTTCAATTTACCCTTCATGTGCATAAAAAATAGTTCCACCTCTGAGGGCTTTGTTGATGACCAAAATGGTTTTTAGGCATCGACATGCAAATTACACTGAAGAAATTAGTTGAGCGGAATGCCACAACATTATGCACGTTTTTAAAGTCCTCGAATTGATTGAAGGAGGACAAAAATTCCCCTGAAAGAGTACCTTTCCCCCTTACTAGGGAGGGTTAATGCAATTACATTATCTATATTGAAGTAAAAGCATTTATAAATACTGACACATAATTAGAATAAAATGTTTTGCATTTATATCACTGTGATTGGTGCCCTTTAAGTTGTTGTGAGTGTTGCATGTTTAAAGGTTTATATGATCTTTTTAAATATTATAACCTTTCACTATTTTTTCCTTTTGTGGACTCAAATTTAAGAAACAAATAAATAAATTACTTGAAACGTTTTATTTTTTAAATTATATTAGCAACTTTTATTTTTCTTTTCAAGTTTATCATTGTAATAAACTAAACTCCCTTTCTTTTTAGCTTATAATTACAATAAATATAAAGTTAACCTTTAATATAAGATAAACAATTCTTCATGTAGCTTGTTATGATTAATATTAGACTTTCCTCGAAAAGTGAAACTAACTCATGAATATTATTAACCTTCAATATACGTCCAAAAATTCCTCTTGTCCTGTGTTACAATTAATATTAGGCTTTTTCCTATTGTTGATCTAGATTGTCATTGATGTCAATATGACAATATTCTGGATAGTAAATAATGATGTGAAGCCAAGCAGAGCAGATCCGTGAAGCAACCGAAGCAAGAAGAGTTCATCGGAAGCCATCAAAGAAGAGCTATCGGAAGAAGAGCTATTGGATCAGAGAAAAGCTAATCGGAAGAAGAGCTATCGAAGCAGTGTATCGGAAGTCATAGGAGTAAAGAGAAACCACAGGAGCGACGAGCCAAGACAATACAAATCAATTGCATATGCCAAGAGTAAGAGCCATATCGGAGGAAGTGACAGTATATAATATCGACAGAAATCTTATCGATGATTTTATTATATTAAGTTATGTAAACAATGCTCAAACCCCCGATTGTGATATGGGTTATGGACCTGATCGTCCCATCACAATTCACCTTAATGAAATATCGCGTCCACCTATCAGAATGTTCATATCGCAAATCATAAGGAATGTATATCGAAATCCTCTGATTGCGATAAAATTGCAGACCCGCTACACCATTATAGCATGACTTAATGAAATATCACATCCGCAGGGATCACAAGTTTCAAAGGAATGTCAAAACGCTGATTGCGATATAATACGTAGACCCAATAACTCCATAGAATATACCTTTATGTAATATCGCGTCCAGGTATCAGGGAAGTTCCACAAATCATAAGGGTTGTCACCGTCGGTCACCGATTGCGATAAGACTTGTGAACCCGACCATCTATTAGGATAAGTCTTACGAACCCGACCACCGATAGTGGTATTAGCTATGGACCCGACGGATCTATTGACGATGGTTTAATATTATATCGCGTTTGTTTCATCAACATTATGAATATCGGCCATGTTACATCGGTGATGTTAAGAGTTGCGATTGTGGGACCTCCGAAAGTTGCGATTAATGACGTGGATGTGGGACCTCTTTAGGTACGGTCTTTCCTATAAAATCTTCCATAAATAAAACAAGCTTATGAGTAATTGGATGAATATCCATAAGTCGACCTCTCCTTTCAAATGAACGTGTCTTTTGAGTATTGGGGAAACCCGTATAAATAAAAGCTATAAAACCTCACCTTAAGGAGCGATTAGGCATCAACATAGAGAAGAATTAAAGAAGCTCACAACTCGTGAACTTAAACAGACAGAGGAAGCCGAAGGTCTAGTAAACGACGAAGGTGTAGCAGAAGCCGAAGGTTGAGCGAAGAAGGAAGCAGTAGACAGAGTGGGAGGACAATCTTTGAACTGATCCATCTTAGAAGTTTCAGACCCAAAGTGAAGCCATATCGCAGATAAACGACCTGTTGCAAAGACTACAAGGACATGATTTTGTAAAGAATTCCTTGGAAGAAGTATATTACAATCAAACATTTTTTGACAGAATAATTCTATAGGGTCGGAGCCCTTGGGTTTGGTGCCTCAGAATTGGAAGGAAAATTCAAGGTTGGTGCATTGGTAAGATAGGGTTGGAGCCTCATCAAAGTCCAAGTTGGTGCTTGGCAAAACTCATCAGATATTGTATTCAATCTTTTTCTATATTTAATAAAATCATTTCTTTGATTAAATTGTAAAGAATCTAAACTGGTAATAATAACAATTGAAAAGAAATATTGATTCACCCCCCTTTCAATATTTCCAACAATTGGTATCAGAGTTGATTTCTTCAGAATCAGCCTAACAACTAGAAGAAGGATTCTTAGTTACAATGAAGAATCAAGAAATGACAGCAGGAAGGCTTCCCTTGTTCGATGGTACTAATTTTGGTTTTTGGAAAAAGAGAATGTATTACTACTTAATATCCCTTGGACTTGAAGTTTGGAACGATGTTCTAAATGGGTACAATGCCTCTCCCACTCTCCCCACTGATCAAGATGAAAGGAAAGCGCACATTGCCAATGCCAAAGCACTAAATTCCATTGCCAGTGGAATTACTAATTCTGAGTTTATGAAAGTCTTGAATTGTGACTCGGCCAAAGAAGTATGGGATAAACTGGTTAGCTTATATGATGGGGACTCCAAGGTTAAGAAGGCAAAACTCGAAACTCATAGGAGGCAGTTCGAAAGCCTGAAAATGGATGATGAAGAAGACATTGCATCATACTTCCTCCGAGTAGCTGAAGTAGTCAACTCTCTTAAAGGATTAGGAGAAAATATTGAAGAAAGCATTGTTGTTCAAAAGGTCTTAAGATCTCTCCCAGATAGATTTGACTCCAAAATAAGTGCTATAGAAGAAATTGAGGAACTAGACATTCTCAAAATGGATGAACTTCATGGAATCCTCACTGCCTATGAGATGAGAAAAGGAATCCCAAGTTCCAAAGATGCAGCATTCAAGGCCTCAAAATAAAAAAATGGGAAAGGATGGAATATCAGCAGTGATGACTCCGATGTTGAATCGGAATTGGCGCAATTTGTACGAAGACTAAGAAAGGATTCAAGCTAAAAGGTAAGCATCCTCTTATATGTTTCAACTGAGGAAGAATAGGTCATTACGCTACGAAATTTCCTCATAAGCATGATGGTGATAATGAGGAAGGAAGGATATACAAAAAGAAAGGACTTACTAAGAAGATTTTCCTCTCTAAACAAGATGAATCTGATGAGGATGAATATGTGGTCATCAAGAAGAAATAATCCAAAGATATCTTCCATCACAAAGAAAATAATGATGAATTAGATGAAGAGAATGACTATGCTGGAAGTAAGGAGGTACTATTTATGGCATTCACTGAAGATGATGAACCAAGACAGGAAAATGAGGAAGATACAAATGAATTACTGATAAGTACCATTGACGAAAATAAGGAGTTACGAAAGAAGGTTATCTCTCTTAAAACAGACAAAGAGGAAGCTAAAAGAAGGGAGGACATTATATGTGAAAGCTATGAAGCTGAAATAGTATCTCTCAAAAAGGAAGTGGAACAAATCAAAAGAATTTGGCATAGTTCTCAAACACTTGATCACATTCTCAACACTCAGAAATCTCAAAGTGACAAGTCCGTGATTGGTTTTTCATCAAGTGCCAAGGATAATACAAGAAGTTATGTTGACGTACTTTGCAGCAATCCAAAAGAAGAAAAATCATCTCATCAAAGGCCTGACTGAATGAAGAAAGAGCAAATCCAAGGAAGAAGGTTTATTCAAATCATGGCTATTATAACAGGTATCAAAATATCTTTCTTGGACAGTGTTATTATTGTAAAAATTTTGGTCATCAAGCTAAACATTGCATGGCTCGTAAGAATGAAGCACCAAGATTGAAGAATCAGACAAACAAACCATGTAGTCTCAAAGGGCAAGGACAAATCAAGACTTTCAACTCGTTTGATCCTTTGGCCAAATTTGATCCAATTTGCTCATTATGTAATGATAATGGACATAGCGAACAAAATTTCCCCCTCAAAAGTAGAGAAGCAAAAGATGAAAATCCCAATATGGATAAATGTGGTTTGGCTTTATGTGCTCACAATGAAGAAAATCTTTGGTTTGTGGATAGTGGGTGCTCTAGACATATGACAGGTGACAAAAGGAAGTTTGTCTCATTAAAAAAAAGGAAGGAAATGTATCCTTTGGGAGTGGGTCTGCCAAAATTGCTGGAAAAGGAACCGTTACCCTTATTAATGGAAAAGGAAAGGCTCAAAATGCTTTGCTAGTAGATGGGCTCAAACACAATCTCTTTAGTGTTAGCCAAATCTGTGATCAAGGACATAATGTTGTCTTCAGCACTAAAAATTGTGAAATAAGGAACTCTTCCTCTGGAGAACTTGTGGCGAAAGGAGTTAGGACATCAGATAACGTCTACATTCTGAACAAAATTCAAGAAGATAAATGTTATCTAAGTCAAACAGGTGAAAGCTGGTTGTGGCATAATCGACTGGGGCATACAAGCTTTGATAACTTGATCAATATCAACAAAATTAATGCAGTAAGGGACATTCCAAAGATGTCAAAACCCGATCAAGCTGTATGTGGCCCATGTCAACATAGTAAGAAAACTAGAACCAACCACAAGACTAAGGAGTTTTCCACATCAAAACCTCTAGAGATCATTCATGCAGATTTATGTGGGCCAACCAGAACTCCATCACTCCAAGGAGAAAGGTATTTTGTTTTATTTATTTATGACTATACTAGAATGATGTGGGTATATTTCATAAAATATAAATCTGAAGCATTTGAATATTTTAAGAATCTTAAAGCTCTTGTAGAAAATGAAAAGGATTCCAAAATTAAATGTCTTAGAACAGATAGAGGTGGAGAATTCACATCAAAAGAATCTGATGAATTCTGTAAAGAACATGGAATCGAAAGAGAGCTCTCCGCTACTAGAACACCTAAGCAAAATGGGGTAGTTGAAAGGAGAAATTGAATTGTTCAAGAAATGGCCAGAACTATGTTACTAGTAGTTGACTTGCAGCGAAAATTTTGGAAGGAAGCAGTCGGGACAACAGTTTATACCTTGAGTCAAACACAACTAAGACCAAATAATGAGAAGACTCCTTATGAATTATGGAAAGGAAGACTTGCTTTAGTAAAATACTTCAATATTTTTGGAAGCAAATGCTTCATAAAGATCAGTGATGACTCACCGGGAAAATTTGATTCTTGGGTTGACGAAGGAATATTTCTTGGGTATTCTACTAGAAGCAAAGCTTACAAATGCTACAATAATTGACTACGAAAAATAGTGGAAAGTATTGATGTGAAGATTGATGAAGAGCTTCCAGAAAAGAAAATTGAAGATCATAAAGATGACTCCTTTATTGAAGAAAGTGAAGAAGAACTTGAAAAGGAAGAAAAAGGTCAAGAAAAAAGAAGAAGAAAAAGAATCATCTCAAACTCCTTTAAAAGTGAAATTCCTCCAAAAGAATCACCCGGAAGAATAGATTATTGGCAATGTAGATGAAGGAATACAAACCTGAAGAAGGATGACAGTACCCCAAAAAGAAATGACATTGCTCTCCTATCTATGATAGAACCATAAACTTTTACTCAAGCAAGGATCCTCATTAGGTGGAAGCCCTGGAAGAAGAAATCTCTCAAATCGAGAAGAATGAGACATGCGAGCTAGTACCTCGTCCAAAGGATAAAAATATAATTGGAACTAAGTGGGTGATAGAAAAAAATGAATGAAGATGGACAAATAATCAGAAATAAGGCAAGACTTGTTTGTAAAGGTTATTCACAAATTGAAGGAATTGATTTTGAATAAATCTTTGCACCAGTAGCTCGTATGGAAGCTATAAGGATGTTCTTAGCATTTGCATGCTCAAAAGGATTCAAAGTCTATCAAATGGACGTAAAATCAGCATTTCTGAATGGGGAACTCAAGGAAGAAGTCTACATGGAGCAACCAGAAGGTTTTGATCTAGCAGAAGGAAAAGACTTTGTATGTAAGTTGAAAAAGGCATTATACAGTTTGAAACAAGCTCCTAGAGCATGGTATGCAAGATTGGATCACTATCTACAACAACAAAACTTCAAAAAGGGGGTGGCAGGAAGTAATCTCTACATGAAGATGGATAAGGATAAATTACTAATCACCCTTGTATATGTTGATGATCTGATTTTTGCTAGCAATAATGATGAAATGAGCCATGAGTTTGCTCAAAATATGTCAAAAGAATTTGAAATGTCAATGATTGGTGAGCTATCCTACTTCCTTGGACTACAAGTATCACAAACCACAACAGGCATGTTTATCTCTCAAACAAAATATCTCAAAGATATGCTTAAAAGATATGGAATGGAAGAATGTGCACCTATGAGCACACTGATGACCACAAACTGCAAACTAAGAAAAGATGATGATTTCCCCCTCGGTAGATGCAACTCTTTACAGGTCAATAATTGGAGCTCTCTTATACTTAACTACTACAAGGCTCAACATTATGCAAGCAGTGGGAATAGTGGGAAGATTTCATTTAGCTCCTAAGCAATCCCACATGTTCGCTGTGAAAAGAATTCTCAGATACTTGAAAGGAACCATTGATTTTGGTCTTTGGTATCCCAAAAGCACAAATACTACAGTGACAATTTATACCGATGCTGATTGGGCTGGAAGCGTGGATGATCGTAAAAGCACCAATGGAAATGCATGTTTTATGGGAGATTTCTTGGTAGTTTAGCTCCCCAAAAAACAATCATCTATATCTCTCTCTACAGCTGAAGTTGAATATATAGCCATAGCTGATTGTTGTACACAAATACTATGGATGAAGGAAGCTTTGAAGGATGTCAACATAGAAACTAAACAGCTAATCACCATCCATTGTGATAACACAAGTGCTATCAGTCTTAGTAAAAATCCAGTGATGCACTCAAAAACCAAACATATACCAATCAAGTATCATTTTTTCCGTGAATAGGTGGCTGAAAAAAACATCAAGTTGGAATATATCAATACCAAGGAACATATTGCAGATATTTTCACCAAACCTCTTCCTCGAGAAACATTTGAACATCTCCGTCAAAAGATGGGGGTTATTGCTTTAGCATCACACTAAACCGATTCTTAAGATGCCACATGGAGGGCGGAGCAGTTCGGCAGGGGGAGTCCCTGTGCACTCCTTTGCCATTGATGTCAAAGGGGGAGAGAAGAAGAATATTGCCACCAATGTCAAAGGGGGAGATTGTTGATCTAGATTTTCATTGATGTCAATATGACAATATTTTGGATAGTAAATAATGATGTGAAGCCAAGCAAAGTAGATCCGTGAAACAATAAGAGCAAGAAAAGTTCATCAGAAACCATCATAGAAGAGCTATCAGAAGAAGAGCTATCGGAGCAGAGAAGAGCTAATCAGAAGAAGAGTTATCGGAGCAGTGTATCGGAAGTCATAGGAGTAAAGAGAAACCACAGGAGCAACGAGCCAAGACAATACATATCAATCGCATATGCCAAGAATAAGAATCATATCGGAGGAAGTGATAGTATATATCGGCATAAATCTTATCAGTGGTTTTATTATATTAAGTTATGTAAACACTGCTCAAATCCCCGATTGCGATATGAGTTACGAACCCGATCATCCCATCACAATTCACCTTAATGAAATATCGTGTCCACCTGTCGGAACATTCATATTGCAAGTCATAAGGAATGTATATCCAAATCCTCCGATTGTGATAACATTGCGGACTCGTTGCACCATTATAGCATGACTTAATGAAATATCACATCTGTAGGAATTGCAAGTTTCAAAGGAATGTCAAAACGCTGATTGCGATATAATATGCGGACCCGATAGTTCCATTGAATATACCTGTATTTAATATTGCGTCCAGGTATCAGGGAAGTTACGCAAATCATAAGGGTTGTCATTGTCGGGTCGCCGATTGCAATAATACTTGTGAGCCCGACCGCTGATTGCGATAAGACTTGGGAACCCGACCGCCGATTGCGATAAATCTTGTGAACTTGACCGCCGATTGCGATATTAGCTGTGGACCCGACGGATCTATTGACGATGGTTTAATATTATATCGTGTCCGTTTCATCGGCAATATGGATATCGACCATGTTACATCGGTGATGTTAAGAGTTGCGATTACGGGACCTCCGAAAGTTGCGATTGTGATTGATGACGTGGATGTGGGACCTCTTTGGGTACGGTCTCTCCTATAAAATCTTCCGTAAATAAAACAAGCTTATGAGTAATTGGATGAATATCCATAAGTCGGCCTCTCCTTTCAAATGAACGTGTCTTTTGAGTATTGGGGAAACCCATATAAATACAAGTTATAAAACCTCACCTTAAGGAGCAATTCGGCATCGATACAGAGAAGAATTAAAGAAGTTCACAGTTTGTGAACTTAAAGAGACCAAGAAAGCCGAAGGTCGAGAAGCCGAAGGTCTAGCAGACGACGAAGGTACAACATAAGTCAAAAGCCGAGTGAAGAAGGAAGTAGAAGACAGAGCAGGAGGACAATATTTTGAACTGATTCTTCTTGGAAGGTTCAGATCCAAAGTGAAACCATAGCACAAACAAGCGACCTGTTGCAAAGACTACAAGGACATGATTTTTTGTAAAGAAGTCCTTGGAAGCAATATGTTACAATCAAACATTTATTAACAGAATAAATCTATAGGGTCAGAGCCCTTTGGGTTGGTGCCTCAGAATTGGAAGGATTGGTGTCCTTGGAGTTGGTGCTCCTAAATTCAAGGTTGGTACCTTGGTAAGATAGGGTCAGAGCCCTAGAGGTTGGAGCCTCATTAAAGTCCAAGTGGGTGCTTGGCAAAACTCATTAGATATTGTATTCAATATTTTTCTATATTTAATAAAATCATTTCTTTGATTAAATTGTAAAGAATCTAAACCGGTAATAATAATAATTGAAAATAAATATTGATTCACTTCCCTCTCAGTGTTTTCAACACCTATGAGATAAACTAACTCATGAATATTATTAACCTTTAATATAAGTCGAAAAATTCCTCAGTTTCTTTTGTTATGATTAATATTATGCTTCTCTCTATGAGAGAAACTAACTCAAGAATACTTATGATGAATCTTGGATTTTCAAAATAGGAAATAATTTGTCTCCTTTTTTTATTTTTTTTTTGTCTCAAAATTTCTTATGTTTAGTCATTTATTTGTTTGAATATTCTCTTCTTATATTTTCCACAAACTTCATTCTCTTATATTTTTGGAGAGAGGGATATGATATATGATCTATTTCTAGTATATATATGTCAATGATGCATAATCATTATATCACATGAATCATTTACCTATGACTATTAAATATCCCTATAACAATTTGATCTCCCATTTATAAAAACATGAAAAAAATGAAAATAACTAATAAAGTAAATAATGTAAAATATAAAAATTAGAAAAATAAGAAAGTCAAATATGATTTTTAGTGCATATCCCTAAACATGGGATGTTAGTGGGAAAATATATGAAAAAAAAAGTTATCCATAAAAATTTATATGTAAAATTTCATGAAGATAACATAATTATCACAACATTTGATTGGTCGATAATTATTTGTGCACATATAAATAATTAGTTATACACAATATTAGCTTCTATGGAATTATAAAGATAAGGTTGACTTTAATCAGTGTGACCTTACCATGCATTGATATATCCGAAGTTGGAATTCACATTTGGAGTATTCTACTATTTTATACATAACCAATTGAATTCTGTCCTAGTGAATTGTGAATAAGCGAATCTTCAATATGAAAGTAATTGTTTTAATAAAGGAGCTTGTACACAATGCACTAAGTCAAAAAAATAATTGAGTTTTCTCTTTCCTTCATGGATGTCTCCCTTTTGAGGTTTTTATCACAAAACTCAAGCATTTTGTGAGTTTGTTGTGCTACCACAATCCTGTGACCATGTGCAAGTTCAAACATGGCATGAGAGAGGTTGCGGAGTAAAATTCAACTAGTGAACTAATAATATTTTTGGTTTATGTAGATTGATTACATGGATATTTTTAAGATTCAAAGATTTTGGTGATTTTTGGAGTTGATATCACTATGTGGTTGTGCTTAGACCCAATACACCCAACACATGATACCACTCTATTATGTCATTGTAACATGCAGAAAACCATGACATGTGGCACACTACCACATTAGCATAGTGAGCAAAGAATTATAGCACATGGTATTACCTCAACATGCCACATCAAATTTCTTTTGCATAGGTAGTGTTTGCCATCTAAGATTGCACAATCTTTATCAAGTGGACCAATCAATAACTACCACATGGTACCTTAGGTTCATCATCTAGATTTTGCTAGTGTTTTTCAATTTGCTATAAGTTTATCATACAACATCGATTCTCACTACAATTTTTTGTAGACTATGTATCTTTAAGTCCTCTTCATAGTGATGTAACTCGTTTTAATAATTTGTTCTATTTGATATCATTGAATCGCCATGATTTTATAAATAATAAAGCATAAACCTCATTTTGGAGATTCCCTTAGGGCCTCATCTCCTCATACAAATTTAGTTTAAGTCCCATTTTTCTTAAGTTATCTAATTTTGCACATTGTTACACAATGGTGTACTTTATTTTAGCTCATTTTGCTTTCTACTTTATAATTTGCAAAATGGATACTAACCTTTACGAGCTCCATTTGACAAGCATCGACTATTACCCCTAGAATACTTATCTGAAGGACCTACTCAAAAGTAAAGGTTTTTATTGGATCACAATTGTGATAGATCTTGCACCATAGGATAATGAGAGGCTTGTGAATGTTTGAATCGAAGGGATGAAACCAGAGGTTTCATTGACATGTTCATATTTTGGGACTTGAAATTTCATATTCATAACCTCAACTCACCAAAGAAGCATGGTTAAAATTTGAGTATCTCTATGAAAAAACCAATTTAATTCATGTTCATCAACTGGAAAATCAACTAATATCACTTGATTGTGCTAAGTTCCTAAAAAGATGAAGATTATATTTCTAAATTCGAAGTATTGATCTTTTAGTTTAGTAATCGTGAAATCACTAAACATGGAAATCAAGTAATACGAGATATCCTTTCCAAGTGAAAAGCATATTTTTTCTCTACATCTATTATACTAGAGATGTGTTTTGTGCTAATTATATTCCGATTTCTTTTAAACTTTTTGTGAGAAATTAAGAAGATGGGTTCTTTTGACATGTATTTCAGACAAAAAGCCTTGTTTGTTCATGATCACTGATCCATAAACTGTCGTGGTATTCCATTGGATAGTTCATCGCACTAGATCTAATAAAGTTATATTTAAAAATCCAAAATCTACACTTACAATTTTATTTCTCTTTAGATTTATAGCTTATTGTTAATATCATATGCATGTCAATTAAAATTATGCAAAAAATAGAGAATGGTGAAATAAAATCCCACAAACACATTTAACACCTAATATGACCCGGGAAACCCTTTCGGGAGAAAAACCCAGATGGAAGATGAGGTCACTCTGCTCTCTTTCTTTGAATGGAAATACGGTTGCGAGTACAAAGAAGTATGGCTTGTGGCCCGTGGGCTACTATAGTGAACAAATCCTCTCTGTGCGCTCTATCTCCTATCCCTATTGGTTATTTTCGCTGAACTATGAAGCAAATTCACTCGAAAGAATGGAACACCTTCTCCTCCTAGTGGCCCACTTATAACACAACCTGATAGCCTACCAGTGGTTAGGTTTGACTACCTCAACTTTTAACCAAAGTTACAATATAGAATCTTCTAGAGTCTTCTTCATCATAATCACATGGCTAGACCATTTTCCCTGAATTATATGGGTTGGTGTGGCATCCTCTCGAATTATGGCGGTGAAAAAAGGAAGGTCAACTTCTAAGTGGCATAATTTCCGCGTATAGACTCTGATTGGTGTAATTCTTGCGTCATTGGAAAGGTATTTGTGTGTAGAATAGGAAAAAAGGGTGTAATGCTAAATCAAAAAATGTTTACCCCCAAAAAACATCTTTTATGCCTCAAAATGCTCCCAGAAAGTTTCGGACCCCGTTTGCCAAATTAGGTCCCACTGGTAAAAATGGTCATGTGAGTTGATTCCTCTACTTTTTCCACTGTGAAAACATTGATATGGATGACAAAAAAATATAATGATCCAATATATATCAATGACAAGGGGAAGAACCCCTTCTAGAAGTTGTCCAAAGGATCCAAATAACCAAAAAACAACAATTCCCCTTCAACTATATCTACTCCACATTCTAACAAGAGAGCCAAATACAAAGAGAAAATTCCATGCAAGACTTATCATTTTGCGTTGAAGGTGGGCAACTTGATATACATTTTTGGAAGAAGATAGAAATGTTGTAAGCAAATATGAAGAAAATCAATTAAGCTTTTCCACCTATTCTTCTTTTGGTCCAACTAGATCTCATGCTCTTTCTGCTATACTATGTATTCCAAATAATAAGTGAATTAATTAAGTGGACTCTCATCATATGGCCAATGGTAGAAATTTGTTTTCTAGCATTGAGGATTATACAACTAAATTTTTTGGCAACATTTTTTGGAACACTGTGTAATCTTCATGGGATGTCCGACGTTTTGAGTGAACACTTCACCCATCTTCAGGGACAAAAATCTTGAATGATGAAGAGGAGTGTAAACTAAGTATAAATAGATAAAAAGATCAAAGAAAAATGATTTGATTGTTAGAAGGATAAGAGATAAAAAAGTGAACATTAAAGATGAAAGAAAAATGATTTGAATGTTAGAAGGATAAGAGATAAAAATGTGAACATTAAAAGCATGAATTAAGGGAATTTTATTTTTGGTATTAAAATTATTAATTAAAATTAGGGGCAAAAAAGAAGGTTGACTAAGGTTTAAATTATACATTAATTTATTACTATATAAAAGAAGTATAAATGTAAGTACAAATGTAATTATTATTTAATTTTTAGTTGAATTAAAAAAATGTGCCCATAGGGCATAGAATAGACAGTGATGGGGTGTATTGTTAAGGAACTCCATGATGTGAAGGTCATCGGTTCAAAACTTTGTGGGCAAAAATCCAACCATGTTAAGGGCTAGTGTGGTGTAGGCCATGTGCGATCCTCGGGCGATTTTGATGGCTTAGATACCCATGGGTTGCAGTTTGTCAAGACAAAGGTTAAGTATGTAATTATCTCAGGACTTACACAACTTAGCAAAAAAAAAAATAATAATAACAAAAATGTGACTAGAAGTCAAATTAACAATAAAGTGAATAGAATTTATGATAATAAAATCAAATTATGAGAATTCAATGAGAGGAATTAGATAATTATTATAAGATGAAATGAATTAAGAATCACTAATATTAATACTGGTTTAAATGAAAAGATATAAATAATAATACTCATATTAAGAATAAATTATTATTATTAGGAAATGTATTATTAAAGTTGACTAACACTTAAAGGAAATGATCCAGGTGGATATTGGTGGCCACCTGCCAAGTCCACCTGGACCCCCACCATTGTCTTTCTCAGCATTTTCAGTTTCCTTAATTGTAGCACAACTTACTATTTTTAGTAGTTTTTCGGGTCCTGAACTTCCGGAGCCGTTTTGAGGCCCTAAACGACGTTTTTTTGGGAATTTGGGGCAACATGGGTCCATGGACCCATGTTGCCTCCCAAAGTGGTAGTACTCGGATAGATCTTTCTAACGAGCTATCGTACGCGTCAAACGGAGATTGTATGCCAAAGTTACGACCCCGGGAAATTGATGTACCAATTTACCCAAACGGGGCCCACAATTTGGTGTTTCATCTTCTAGGGTTAGGTTTCGGGATGTGAAGGGTTTTTCATTGTTTCTCAACAATAAATAGGCCTTCGAGCCTCATTGTAACTCAGTTCGGAACAGTTCAGAGGCATGTAGCCATCACATCTCTTCTCAGAGATAAGCTACCATCGCCCTAGCTGGTTTATTTCCATTTCTGGTTGTAAGCATATTTCAGTATTTTCCATTAATGAAATGAAGTATTATTTCTGCTGCATCTCTGTGTATATGGTTATCTCTGTAATTTGTTGCGTTCCTGTTTAAATCCGGATCAGTGGTATCAGAGCAGTCTGCTTTTTCTCTGTTTTTCTTTGCATGTCCCCAACAAGGTCGGGATATAAGGAGTTAGGGCTTGAACTGGTTGAACCTTTGCAAGACCAGCCTCGCAAATCCCGACGGCCTCCCATGGCAGACGAGAAGAAAGACGAGGGGGCAGGAGATCCCATCAAAATCTTGCTCGAAGAAGCCCTCGAGCGACAATGGAACGCGATGATGGACAGCTTTGCCCAGATCCTTCAGCAGCTACCCAGAAGCAACGCATCGGCTTCCAGCAGCTACTCTGGAAACGCCACACCATTTAAGGTACAAGCTAATTTTGAAATCCCCATATTCGAGGGTCAGATAGATGCAGATGCCGTAGATAAATGGTTAAATCTGCTAGAGGGTTATTTTTCTGTTCATGAATTTTCGAGTCGGGAAAAGATTGTTTTTGCCCTTCTCAAAGCAGCCCCCCACGTCAAGGACTGGTGGGAAACCTACTGTGAGCAGAAGGATGAAAGTACTGGCTCACTATTTTCAGCCGCACCCACCTGGGATTCGTTCCGGGATGCCATCAAGGAGCAGTACTACCCTGTCGAAAGCTATGAGGATGAATACATAAAGTGGACCACGCTGCGGCAGGGAAGGGACCAAGACGTGCCGGAGTTCACCAATCTTTTCCATACCCTTCGCACAAAGTTGGGTATCAAGGATTCAGAGCAACATTTGATACTCAAATACCGTGGCTGCCTACACAAGTACATCCAGGAAGAAATACAGTTCCTAAACATCCCCTCGCTCGGCGCAGCATACCGATATGCCGTCAAGGTCGAGCAGAAGTTTAAACAAAAGAAGCGAGACTTTGGATCTGCGAATCCAAAGCAGGGGAAAGGTGCCCCTAAACCACAGAACAAAGGACAAAGCCAAGGCGGGACAACCCAAGACAACCAGTCGAAGCTGCAAGCAAAGAACAGCGCCGCGAAGCCGAGAAAGGACACTGGAAAATGGTGCGAGTTCCATAAGAGCTCCACTCACAACACAAGTGAGTGTCGGGCCAAGCAGTCACTGGTGGCTGAGCTAAATGTTTCAGAATCAGATGCATGTTCCGACTCTGAGTCGGAACCCGATAAGGGGTATGAAAAAGGGAAGCAGATCATTGATGCGGATCCCAGTGCCACTGTTGCTACCGCAAAGATCCAGAAAAATGAACCCGAAGATCCAGAGGAGGAGGACCGTCTCTTCCACTCCCAGATGTGGGTAAAGGGCTCCCCGATACAGTTCATTGTTGATAGCGGGAGTCAAAAGAACCTCATTCGGCAGAGGTCGTGAAGCGGTTGGGCTTACCGACCACAGCACATCCACAACCATACACCATTGGGTGGCTTCACCAAGGACGAGATCTTCGCGTGAGCCAACAATGTCGCCTTCCATACAACATCAAACCCTTCATGGATGAGGTATTGTGTGACATTGCTCCCCTTGAAGTTTGTGATGTATTACTAGGACAACCATACTTGTGGAAGCGACATGCTGTGTATGAATCAAGGCCCCGTGCTGTTATTATTACATTGGGAAATAAGTTGTTCAGGATACCAGAGGTAGCACCACCTGCCGCCATCTCTTTGATTACTGCAAAATAATCCAGTAAGATCATTTCCAAAACCAGGAAATTTGTTTTCCTGATGATATGCCCTCAAGGAAAGAAAAAGACAGTGGCCGCAGCCTCCAAACGGGGTCCCTCTGCACGACAACTACAGATGGACAAGGTTGTGGAGGAGTACGAGGACATCTTCACCTCCCCGGCAGGGGTTCCTCTGCACTGTCAAGTCAAGCACTCCATCGATCTGACCCCAGGTGCGCCGCTACCCAATGGACCAATTTATCGACGCTCCGTTCTGGAGAACGATGAAATCAAGAGGCAGATTCAGGAGCTCCTGCAGAAAGGTCACATTCGTCCGAGTTCATCGCCCTGTGGGAGCCCGATCGTGTTGGTACAGAAGAAGGATGGGACGTGGAGACTCTGTATTGACTATTGGGCGCTGAACAAGATCACTGCCCGTAATAGGTACCCAATCCCGCGGATTGATGACCTCCTAGACCAACTAAAGGGGGCGAAATATTTCAGCAAGATCGATCTGAAGTCAGGATATCACCAGGTACCAATCGAACCCTCCGATGTGTGGAAGACTGCCTTCAAATCCAAGGAGGGCCTCTTCGAATGGTTGGTCATGCCTTTCGGATTGACGAATGCTCATGCAACCTTTATGAGGCTAATGGATGACATCTTGCGGCCATTCACCAACTCCTTTGTAGTAGTATACTTGGATGACATTCTGATCTTCAGCCAAAGTTGGAAAGAGCACCTCCACCACATCCGACAGGTTCTCCAAACACTGCGGCAACACAAGCTATGTGCCAATTTGGAGAAATGCACTTTTGGCATGACCCAGGTTCAGTATCTGGGATACATCATTGATGAACAGGGGGTGCATGTCGATCCAGCCAAGATCCAAGTTATTCGGGATTGGCCCTCTCCAACCACTCTAACAGAGCTCCGCAGCTTTCTAGGTCTTGCCAACTTCTACCGCAGGTTTGTGTTGGGGTTTTCTCATATTTCTTGGCCCTTGAGTCAAGTCACCAAGGGCGGGGCGAAAGCAAAATTCTTTTGGTCTGAATCTCAACAGAAGGCATTCAGGGAGTTGAAGGATTGGCTCTGCACGGCACCAGTGCTCGCTTTACCAGATTTACAACAACCATTTGAGGTCGAGACAGATGCCTCTGATTATGCTATTGGCGCAGTCCTTACTCAACATGGACATCCAGTGGCATATCACAGTGAAACACTTTCAGACACAGTCCGGAAGTACCCCACTTATGATAAAGAGATGTATTCCATTGTACAGGCCTGCCGACAATGGAAGCATTACATTTTGGGGAAGGAAACGGTCATCCACACAGACCACCGACCTCTGCAGTTCATACAGACCCAAGGGAAATTGCAGAATGATCGCCATCAGAAGTGGTCTACATACCTGCAATAGTTTCACTTGAACATCAAGTATAAAAAGGGCAGCACCAATAATGTTGCAGATTGCCTCAGTCGGCCACCGATCATGGCGCTAACCACCGTGCTCAACTCTTGTGGGCACGAGACTTCTGACTGGCCACTTCTCTACAAAAGCGACCCAGAATTCGGCCACACATACCAGACACTCTTGGAGGGTCGGCATGTTGCAGATTTTCACCTCCAGGATGCCCTATTATGCCACCTCGGTCACCTTTGTGTTCCTTCAAGCGAGCGTGTCAAGATGATTTGGGAAGCACACTACAGTCAGGCTGTTGGGCATTTCGGGGTCGAGAAAACAGTGGCAGTACTGCAAAATTATTTCTATTGGCCGAATCTTCGACAGGATGTTGGGAAGTACATCCGATCATGTACTGCCTGTGCCATTGCCAAACCGACCATTAAGAAGCACGGCCTCTATACCCCATTGCCTACCCCTAGTCGACCTTGGGAATCCATCTCCATGGATTACATGTCAGGCCTTCCTTCCACTAAGCATGGAAATGACTGTGTTTTTGTGGTCGTCGACAGGTTCTCGAAGATGGCCATTATGATGGCCTGCAAGAAGAATATCACAGCAGAAGCCACTGCTAAACTCTTCTTTGAACGAGTGTGGGTGCACTTTGGGATCCCACAGTCTATCATCTCAGATCGGGACAGTCGGTTTCTCAGCGCATTTTGGTCCAGTCTCTGGTCAATGCTGGACACCAAACTCACGAAGTCCACAGCCTTCCATCCTCAAACTGATGGCCAGACAGAGGTTGTCAACAGGATGATTGTGCACATTCTGCGCATGTATAACTCAAAGCATCCACGCACATGGGACGAGAGCCTCCCCTATGTTCAGCATAGCTACAACCAAGCTCTTCACAGCTCCACTGGCCATAGCCCTTTTCAGGTGGGTTTGGGATTCCAGCCACTATGCCCCATTGATGTGGCCATACCACTTGCAGCTACTCACATGAATTCAGCTCATGTCCAGTCCGAAACAGATAAGGCCACCAGCTTCATTGAGCGCATCCAACACATTCGCCAGCAGGTCCATGACATTCTTGAGAAATCAAATGCCAAGTACAAGCAGCGACATGATCAACCGGGTGCCACACAAGTTTCAGGTGGGTGACAAAGTCTGGTTGCATTTGCAAAAGGAACGCCTTACTGGAGCCTATCGGAAATTGAGACCACTCCGATATGGTCCTTACACCATTACTAAGGCGATGGGAGACAATGCATTTGAGCTCAGCATTCCCCCATTCCTTGGCCTGCACCCAGTGTTCAATGTGGACCGCCTTCGGCCATACTTTCCACCATTGCTAGACACATCCGACATTGCAGAACAGCTCAAACCCACAGAATTAAATCCAGATTGCATGGAACAAGCTGCAACTGATCGGATCATGGACACACAGATCAAGAACACTCGCCAACAGAATATCCAACTATATCGAGTTGTCAAAGTAGGCCAACTCCTTCAGCAGGGCAAGTGGCTCACCAGGGAACAAGTTCAACAGAAGTTTCCTCATCTCATGGAGGAGCTCAACGCAATGGGGACCATTGCTTCCTAAGGGGGGAGGAATGATCCAGGTGGATATTGGTGGCCACCTGCCAAGTCCACCTGGACCCCCACCATTGTCTTTCTCAGCATTTTCAGTTTCCTTAATTGTAGCACAACTTACTATTTTTAGCAGTTTTTCGGGTCCTGAACTTCCGGAGCCGTTTTGAGGCCCTAAACGACGTTTTTTTGGGAATTTGGGAACTTCCGGAGCCGTTTTGAGCCTCCCAAAGTGGTAGTACTCGGATAGATCTTTCTAACGAGCTATCGTATGCGTCAAACGGAGATCGTATGCCAAAGTTACGACCCCGGGAAATTGATGTACCAATTTACCCAAACGGGGCCCACAATTTGGCGTTTCATCTTCTAGGGTTAGGTTTCGGGATGTGAAGGGTTTTTCATTGTTTCTCAACAATAAATAGGCCTTCGAGCCTCATTGTAACTCAGTTCGGAACAGTTCAGAGGCATGTAGCCATCACATCTCTTCTCAGAGATAAGCTACCATCGCCCTAGCTGGTTTATTTCCATTTCTGGTTGTAAGCATATTTCAGTATTTTCCATTAATGAAATGAAGTATTATTTCTGCTGCATCTCTGTGTATATGGTTATCTCTGTAATTTGTTGCGTTCCTGTTTAAATCTGGATCAGAAAAGAAATTAAGAATAGATTTATTTTTAAGAATAAAATTGAATATTATTAATGTATTAATACTATTTAAGAAATGAACTAAAAGATGAAATAGATATTAAGAGAAATGAGGGGTGTTGGAAATAATGATAGGGGAGGTAGTGTAGGAAGAGCAAGGGAAAGGAAAAGGATCTAGGGCTATTAGAAAAAAGAAGATTAAGGGAACAAAAAAGGAGGAAGGGAGGGAGGGAGGTGTTCAAAAATGTAACTAGGTTTGGTCTTCATAATGTCTAATGTAATCATGATTTTATGTATTTTTTTAAAGCTGTGGTTCACGGTCACTGAGTGGCCGCTACATCCACGGTAAATATCGGGGCAGTTCCACCTGAAGGGATCTGCCCGTCGGCCAATCTTAACAAGCCTAACCCCGAGGGCATCGAGGAGATTTGACCCCGTGACCTCCCAACTGGGAAAGTGCTTAGCAACGGGAACTCGACCATTTGAACTATCCCTTGGGGCTAAATCGTGATTTTATGTATTTGATGAAAAGAGAAAACTAAATTTTATTATTATTATTTTGTAGCATGGGTTTCATGCTCAATATTATTTTATTTGTAGTTCAAGCACCCATTAGGTGCCTCTAGGTTTTGTCATTGAGTCAAATAAGTCATTTGAGTCTTGTAATATGTATAAGACCCATTTGGGCATCATGTATCAGTCAAAGAAATTTTATGTAAGTCAAAAATGTCATAAAGAACCTCCAAGACCTTGTCAACATGCAATCAACAAGTCAACCTTCAAGGAGGAACAAATCGGCCTCATTAGGGCCATTTGACCACCATGAAGAAGCTTATATATAAGATGATCATTGACCTCATTTGGGAGACAGACATTCAAGCAAGAAATAGTTTGATCAAAGAAGAAAGAAGGAGCCTAATACCTAGCGAAGGAGAAGGACAAAAGGAGAAAAATAAATCGAAGTTTAAAGGATTGTTCTGGGCTATATCTTCTAACACGTGTGAGATCTAGGGCATCATAATTGTTGCAACAAGACTAATTTCAGACCTACCAAAGTGAAGCCAAAGTTTGGAGCCAAAGAATCAAGAAACAAGCCAAGTGCCCAGGAAGTAAAAGCACCCCAAACGAAGGAGAAAAATGTTAGAAATATTCACTATAACAGTCACACGTGCAAAATTAAATTATAGAAGGGCCAAGAATCACAGACTTGTTGCAGTGACCAAAATCCTGAAGAGAGGCTGAAATCAGAAGTTTTGAAGCAACATTGACTTGGGTTGACTTTATGAAGGACGAGCTGATCAAAGAAGAGATTAACTTGGTCTTGGAGGGGTCTTTGTCATGGGTCATAGGTCTTGGAATTCATCATCTGAACATTCTATAAGAAGAGAAGAATTATTGTGGGTTTTCCTCTCAAGAAGAGAGGTTTTGGCCCTGGCTAATAGCCTACACTGTGTGTCCTCTTATGTCATTGATTTTTATAGTTTGGTAGTTGTTTGATGATAAGAACACTACTTATAATCAAGTGAAAGAAGAAGCTAATGAAAGTTAAGTAAAAATACATCACAAGCAATTATCAAAGTAAGAGAAATCACCCAACCTAGCTGCGCCTAGATTCCTCAACATGGTATTAGAGCTAAGGTGACTACAACAAGGTAACTTGAAGAAGGTCATCCAATTAAAGAAGGATACACTAGGGTCTAGCATAAGGAAATCATTAAGGAGGACTATGAAGCATCAAGGAGGAGTACTCATCTCAAGGATCACATCATCATAAGGAGACAAAGACCTCAAGGACCCTACCTCCACTCAAATAAAGGACGACACATTTGAGGCATCTTGATGTCTGCATATTCTACATTTCTACATCCAAAGGAAGCAAGAAGAAGCATTGCCATCATCATCAAATAAATCAAGGTGATCTCCCTCTCTTTGAAGCATCTCAAGCACATCATCTAGAAAAGAAGTATTGTCATCTTTAAAGAAGAAAGACATCATTAAGAAAGCATTCATCATCAAGAAGGAATTCTCAATTATCAACATCATCAAGAAGGCATCAAGTTGAAGTTAACATCAACAAAGGAACATTTTCACTTGACAAGTAAGTATTCTATATTTTTATGTCTCAATCCTCAAACCAAATGACTTCATTCTACAAGGAGAACAATAAATTGGTTGGGACCTCGAACTACCTTGCATGGAAGAAGATAATTGATTTGATTCTCATGGAGAATGAGGTTATTGAATATGTAAAGGGCTCCATCACCAAACCATCACAAGAGCAATCTCAAGCTCTATCAAAGTTCATGAAAGGATAAATAAGGGCTCAAAGGATCCTTATAGAGTCAATCAAGGATTCGCTCATCCCTTATGTTGCAAAGTTGAAGATAGTGAAGGAGATCTATGACAAATTGGTGGAGTTTTTTTTTTCTGTGAGCATTGCAGGAGAAATCATATCCTTAAGAACCGAACTATACAAGATGAAAATCTCAAGGTAAGAAAAGATAGAAACATATTTCATGAAATTATCTGAAATTAGAGACCAATTACATGAACTTGGAGAAGTAATGTCTGATCGAGAGATCACCACCATAGTGCTCAATGCACTACCTCATGAATGGGGCAATTTTGAATCAAGTATCTATGCAAGAAGGAAACCACTCCATTCAGCGAACTGTGGTCATTATGCAAAATTAAAGAATCTAGTTTAAAATTGGATAACGATGTTGGATCCACTGAACCATCTCAAGCATATGAAACATCAACAAGGAAGAAGGGAAATTTTGGGAAATTTTAACCTTGAAAGAAATTTCAATAGAGAATTGACATGTCAAAGATAGAATGTTATGAGTGTAATGAATATGGGTACTTCAAAAGGAATTGTCCTAAACTCAAGGAGGACAACCAAAGAAAATTTTAGGGGCGAATCTTAGTCCATGGGCGAAATTTAAGGGGTTTTGTATTTTGGAGGGGAAAGGAACTAGAGCTAAAATAAAAATAAAAATGAAAGATTAAGGGAACAAAAGAGGAGGAAGGGAAGGATGTGTTGAAAAGTGTAACTAGGTTCATAATGTCTAATGTAATCATGATTTTATGTATTTTTTTAAAGCTGTGGTTCACGGTCACTGAGTGGCCGCTACATCCACGGTAAATATCGGGGCAGTTCCACCTGAAGGGATCTGCCCGTCGGCCAATCTTAACAAGCCTAACCCCGAGGGCATCGAGGAGATTTGACCCCGTGACCTCCCAACTGGGAAAGTGCTTAGCAACGGGAACTCGACCATTTGAACTATCCCTTGGGGCTAAATCGTGATTTTATGTATTTGATGAAAAGATAAAAATAAAATTTATTATTATTATTTTGTAGCATGGGTTTCATGCTCAGTATTATTTTATTTGTAGGTCAAGCACCCATTGAGTGCTTCTAGGTTTTGTCATTGAGTCAAATAAGTCATTTGAGTCTTGTAATATGTATAAGACCCGTTTGGGCATCGTGTATCAAGTCAAATAAATTTTATATAAGTAAAAAATGTCATAAATACCCTCCAAGACCTTGTCAACGTGCAATCAACAATTCAACCTTCAAGGAGGAACAAATCGGCCTCATTAGGGGCATTCGACCACCATGAAGAAGCCTATATATAAGACGATCATTGACCTCATTTTGGAGACACACATTCAAGCAAGAAATAGTTCGATCAAAGAAGAAAGAAGGAGCCTAATACCTAGTGAAGGAGAAGGACAAAAGGAGAAAAAGAAATCGAAGTTTGAAGGACTGTTCTAGGCTATATCTTCCAACACGTGCGAGATATAGGGCATCATCACTGTTGCAAAAATACTAGATTTCAGACCTGCTAAAGTGAAGCCAAAGTTTGGAGCCAAAGAATCAAGAAAAAACCAAGTTTCCCAGGAAGTAAAAGCGCCCCAAATGAAGGACAAAAGGAGAAAAAGGTTATAAATATGCTCTATAATAGTCACACGTGCGAAATTAAAGTATAGAAGGGCCCAGAATCACAGACTTGTTGCAGTGACCAAAATCCTGAAGAGAGGATGAAATCAGAAGGTTTGAAGCAACATTGACTAGGGTTGACTTTATGAAGGACGAGTTGATCATATAAGAGATTAACTTGGTCTTGGAGAGGTCTTTGGCAAGGGTCATAGGTCTTGGAATTTGTCTTTGAACATTCTATAAGAAGAGAAGAATTCTTGTGGGTTTTCTTCTGAAGAGGAGAGGTTTTGGCCATGGATAATAACCTACACTTTGTGTCCTCTCATCTCATTGATTTTTATAGTTTGGTAGTTGTTTGATGATAACAACACTAATTATAATCAAGTGAAAAAAGAAGCTAATAAAACTTAAGTAAAAATACATCACAAGCAATTATCAAAGTAAGAGACATCACCCAACCTAGATGCCCCTAGATTTCTCAACATGGTATCAGAGCTAAGGTGACTACGACAATGCAAATTGAAGAAGGTCATCCAAATAAAGAAGGATACACTAGGGATGAGCACAAGGAAGTCATTAAGGAGGACCATGAAGCATCAAGGAGGGGTACTCATCTCAAGGATCACATCATCACAAGGAGATGAAGACCTCAAGGACCCTACCTCCACTCAAATAAAGAAGGACTACACATTTTAAGCATCTTGAAGTCTCCATATTCTACATTTCTGCATCCAAAGGAAGTAAGAAGAAGCATTTCCATCATCATCAAAGAAATCAAGGTGATCTCCCTCTCTTTTAAGCATCTCAAGCATATCGTCTAGAAAAGAAGTATTGTCATCTTTAAAGAAGAAAGACATCATCAAGAAATCATTCATCATCAATAAGGCATTCTCAATTGTCAACATCATCAAGAAGGCATCAAGTTGAAGATAACGTCATCAAAGGAACATCTTCACTTGACAAGTAAGTATTCTATATTTTTATGTCTCAATCCTCAAACCAAATGACTTCATTCTGCAAGGAGAACAATAAATTGGTTGGGACCTCGAACTACCTTGCATGGAAGAAGATAATTGATTTAATTCTCATGGAGAATGAGGTTATTGAATATGTAAAGGGCTCCATCACCAAACTATCACAAGAGAAGTCTCAAGCTCTATCAAAGTTAACGAAAGGACAAATAAGGGCTCAAAGGATCCTTATAGAATCAATCAAGGATTCTCTCATCTGTTTTTTTTTTTTGTGAGCATTGCAGGAGAAATCATGTTCTTAAGAACCGAACTATACAAGATAAAAATATCAAGGGAAGAAAATATAACAACATATTTCATGAAAGTATCTGGAATTAGAGACTAATTACAAGAACTTGGGGAAGTAATGTTTGATCAAGAGATGACCAACATGGTGCTCAATGCACTACCTGATGAATGGGGCAATTTTGAATCAAGTATCTATGGAAGAAGGAAACCACTCCATTCAACGAACTGTGGTCATTATGTAAAATTGAAGAATCTAGATTAAAAGCAGGGAACGATGTTAAATCAACTGAACCATCTCAAGCATATGCAACATCAACAAGGAACAAGGGAAATTTTAACCTCAAAAGAAATTTCAAAAAAGAATTGACATGTCAAAGATACAATGTTATGTGTGTAATGAATATGGGCACTTCAAAAGGAATTGTCCTAAACTCAAGGAGGACAACCATAGAAAATTTTAGGGGTGAATCTTAGCCCATGGGCGAAATTTAAGGGGTTTTATATTTTGGAGGGGCGAATTTTTTATATTACACCCATTTTCTAAAGTTAATTGTTCATCCTTAGTTTCCAAAGAATCCTATAGTTTCAGACCAGTCGTCTTCCAGTAAAGCTTTATCTCCTAGATATATAGTGTTACCACAACAACAAATGGTTGATCAAGGGAAGAAAAGGTAGCAACGTATTTCATGAAAGTATCTGGAATTAGAGACCAATTACAAGAACTTGGGGAAGTAATGTTTGATCGAGAGATGACCAACATAGTGCTCAATGCACTACCTGATGAATGGGGCAATTTTGAATCAAGTATCTATGGAAGAAGGAAACCACTCCATTCAACGAACTGTGGTCATTATGTAAAATTGAAGAATCTAGATTAAAAGCAGAGAATGATGTTAGATCAACTAAACCATCTCAAGCATATGCAACATCAACAAGGAACAAGGAAAATTTTGGGAAATTTTAACGTCGAAAGAAATTTCAAAAGAGAATTGACATGTCAAAGATACAATGTTATGAGTGTAATGAATATGGGTACTTCAAAAGGAATTGTCCTAAACTCAAGGAGGACAACCATAGAAAATTTTAGGGGTGAATCTTAGCCCATGGGTGAAATTTAAGGGGTTTTATATTTTGGAGGGGTGAATTTTTTATATTACACCCATTTTCTAAAGTTAATTGTTCATCCTTAGTTTCCAAAGAATCCTATAGTTTTAGACCAGTCGTCTTCCAGTAAAGCTTTATCTCCTAGATATAGCATTGTTACCACAACAACAAATGGTTGGATTTAGATCAATTGTGACAACTCGGTATGCAACACAAGCACTTCCACCAGCAAATCAAATCCATGACTTTCTTGAAGGATATTTGAAACATCTACCCAAAGTTAATGGAGAAACAAGACCATCAACAGAGGATCATTTATCTACATTCCTTGACTTTGCTAATAATATGAACATAGAACATGAAGATGTTTATATGAGACTATTTGTTCAATCATTAGAAGGAAATGTCAAGATTTGGTTTAGACAGTTACATGCAAATTCTATAAATTCATGGATAGAATAAGAAAATATCTTCATAAATCAATGGGGAATAAAAAGGATCTTGTTTATTATCTTACAGAATTTAAATATGTAAGAAGGAATCTTGGTGAACTTGTTGCAGAATTCATTATGAGGTTTAATAAGATTTACAATAAGATTCCACCAGATTGTAAACCTCCAGTTGTTGTAGGAAAAGTTAGATTTTCTAAAGGATTCGATGATGATTTTGCTTTAATGTTAAGAGAAAGAAAATCTAAAAATTTAGTAGAAAACCAATGCAATTGAGGTATAAGCTAATAGGGAAACATCAGGTAAATTAAAGGCAAAGGCCAAAAAAATAGAGAGGAAACTGAAAGCTAAAGAAGAAAATGGCTCATCATCAAAGAATAAATAAGAGGAACACAAAATTGATGATATTACTTCATTATTAATAAATTTGTCTAACCAAATTTCAAGGATGGAAACTCAAACGAGAGTAGCACAATAAAATGTAAATAGACCTCCAGTACAATACAAAAGACATTTTTAGCTTCCATTGATGATTGATGATCAAGACCCTGAATAAGTAATACCAGTTGTGACCAATGATATCAATTATTTTGTTAACTAACCATCTGAAAATGCTATTGTCCCTCTCAATCAAATTCATCCTCTTGTTCAAAATAAAGAATCTTCTGAAATTTCTAAATATCAAGCTTTTTCTGAATTTCTTATTGTTGAGTTAATTAAAATATATGACTTGAGACCTAGAAAAGGCTCAGGTAGACCTGTAAAAAAGGTTACCTTTGATGTCCCACAAGATAAAGATATTGAAACTTCATTTGTTCAACCTCAATTCTAGCCATAAGATCAATCAACTGCAGAAAAGCCTATGTCACATGTTTTCAATGTGGAAAAAGAATTAGAAAGGGTCAAAATTCCAATTCCTCTATCTGAACTTTCAAGAAATCCAGGTTATAAGAAGCATGTTTCTAAATGGATACAGTCTTCAAGTGTAGATGTTGAAGGAGATGTGATTAGCCTACAAGATGAGAAATCTTTTATGGTTTTTGGTCCTGGATTGGATATTATAGATGAAAGTGTTCCACCTTTCTATGTCACATTAAAAGTTCATGATTTTCTTTTGTACAATTTTATGCTAGATTATGGTGCTTCTCACAATTTAATTCCTAAAGTTATTATCGATCAACTTCAGTTGCAAATCACTATGCCCTATCATGACTTGTATACATTTGATTCAAAGAAAGTGCCATGCTTGGGGCTAGTCAAAGATCTAGTTGTCACCCTTGCTCAGATTCCTGTAAAGAGCATAGTAATGGATATAGTAGTGACATATATCCATCCTAAATTTTGGATGTTATTATCAAGATCCTGTTGTTCTAAGCTTGGAGGAAGCTTACAAATGGATATGTATTACACTACCATCCTTGTTTATGGAGGAGAAAATTAATATTGTATAGAGAAGTGAGGTTTATAAATACTGTGTGTAATGTTAATCAAGCAGTAAATCCCTCTATATGCCATTGATAAAGATTTAGGATGTTTTATCTTGGCTGTAAATGATGAGTGCAATGTACAAAACACAATTGAAGATATTATAAATGTTCATCAGTCTTCAAAGAATGATATATGGAAAATGTATTTTGATGGAGCCTTTTCTAGAGATGGAGCCAGAGTCGGGATTGTTTTGATTTCACCTGAAAATAAAATCATCACTCAATCTTTCAAGTTATATTTTGAAGTCACTAACAATGTGGCAGAATATGAAGCTTTAATATTGGGATTAGAGTTAGCCAAGAAAATGAAGGTGCAAAATTTGACAGTATTTGGTGATTCATAATTGATAGTGAAATGGGTTAGATTTTTTTGTCAAACAAAACATCCTATATTAAAGGCTTACAAAAATGAGGTATGTGACTGTGTGGATATTTTCAAGCTTTTAACATCTCAACTATTCCAAGAGAAGATAACATACATGTAGATTCCTTAGCAGTTTTTGCAAGCACTCTCAAGATTCCAAATATCCTCTAGCTGCGATAAAAAATTGAAGTTAAGTACAAACCTTCTATCCCTAATAACTTAAGACACTGGCAAGGTTTTGACGATGATGAGAAATTGAAGAATTTTTTTTTAAACTATTGAGGAGTTCTTGCTCTCATATTGAAGAAGAAAACAGTGATGTGATAAAAGAAAATGATGGTGATCCAGATACAATTATGAAACAAAAAATAGATGATCATGATATTATACAATTGCCTAATAGTTAAATTCCTAAAGGACTAGTTCCTCTTGAAAAAAAATTGATCAAAGTGATGTACCAAGATCTTCATTGTCAAATTCATAGCAAGAAAATATACATGATTGCAGTATTGATACAATAGAAGAAGTAAGAAATATCAAAATATCAACAACCTTGCCACATGATATCAGAGATAAATATATTAATTTGTTCAAAGAATACAAAGATGTATTTGCATGGTCATATGAAGATTTGAAGACTTATGATACAACTATTATTGAGCACAAAATTCCTTTGAAACCAGGAGCTAAGCCATTTCAGCAAAAACTGAGAAGAATTAATCTTATCATGTTGCCAATTATTGAGAAATATGTAAGGAAGTTGCTAGAGGTAAAAATCATTGTTCCTTTAAGATATTCTGAATGGATAGTTAATCTGGTTCTTGTCAGGAAAAATAATGGAGAAATAAGACTGTGTTGATTTTAGAAACCTGAACAAATTGTCATTGAAAGATAATTATCCACCACAAAAAATGGATCAATTGCTTCAAAGAGTAACAAGTTTTGACAAGATTTCAATGTTAGATGGTTTTTTTTAATACAATCATATTCTAGTTAGTCAAGAAGATAGAGAAAAGATAACTTTCACAACAACACGGGGTACCTTCATGTATGCTAAAATGTCTTTTGGTTGAATAAATGTTGGTGCAACATTTCAAAGAGCCATGGATTTGGCGTTTTTTGGAAAGGTAAATAAATTCATAGTAATTTACCTTGATGATTTAACTATATTTTCATAATTTGATGCAAAACATATCAAACACTTGAAGAAAGTTTTTCAGAGATGCAGAAAATTTGGGATTTTTGCTTAATCCCAAAAAATAAGTATTTTCCATGATGGAAGAGAAATTGTTAGGACATATAATTTCAAAGGAATGAGTCACAATTGACCCTAAAAGAGTCTCGGAAATTCATTTAATCAGCCTTCCACGAACAAAAAAAGAAATTCAATCATTTTTAGGGAAAATATTTTTTTTAAGGTTCATATCGAATTATGTTGATATTGTCAAAGATATTACTAATATGCTTAAGAAAAATCATGAAGTCAAATGGAGTGCACAAGCTAGATTTTAATTTTCTCAGATTAAGAAAGCAATTCAAAGGCACCAGTGCTTTCCAGTCCTGATTATTCAAAAGTCTTTACGATTTTTTCTTTTGCTTCACATGCCACAATAGCAACAATTTTATTGCAGAAAAATGAAGACCATCATGAGCAGCCAATTGCTTTCTTTAGAAAAGTTATGAGGGATGCAAAATTGAAGTATGACATAATTGAAAAACAAGCCTATGCTTTAGTTCAATCCTTGAAAGCTTTTAGAATCTATGTGTTGCATTCTCCTATAATTGCTTATGTACCTAACAATGTAGTAAAAACAATGTTGACTCAACCTGATACAGATGGGAAAAGGGGGAGATGGATTGCTAATATCATGGATTTTGGTTTTGATATTAAACCAACAAATTTGGTTAAGGGGCAAGGTCTAGCTATGTTGTTAGAATAATCAAATTGTAAAATTTTGTGCATCAATTCAATCATGTAGGTTTCAGACTCTTCACAGGAGAAGAATCCACAAGAGACTTCTTCTGCTTCAGAGGAGAAGAATACACAAGAACCTTCTCCCATCTAAGTACCTGTACCACTTCCTCTGCACATTGATGAAAAGTTTTTCGTATCAGATTGGTATAAAGACATTGTACATTTCTGCGAGATTTTGAATATCCTCTTGAATTCACAAGGAATCAATGCAAATCTTTTAAGCTCGAAGCAATGAAATATTGTATAGTAAATAAAAATCTATCTTGGAATGACCCATTGAACATTCTTTTATTGAGTTTGATTGAAAGTGAAATAGAAGGGGTGATTGAACAGTGCCATGAAGGAGTGTGTGGAGGCCATTATGCTTGGAAAGCAACAACACACAAAATACTCGGAGCAAGATTCCATTGGCCAAAATTGTTTTCCCGAGTTGGTACAAAGTTCTATTCCTTGTCAGATTTTTGCAGGAAAACAAAGATTAGTTGCTCTCCCTCTCATTCCAGTTTTAGTTGAATCTCCCTTCTTACAGTGGGGACTAGACTTTATTGGTGAAATAGTCCCTTCTTCCAATAATCAACACAGGTGGATACTTACAACAACTGATTACTTCACAAAGTGGGTAGAGGCTATTCCTGTAAAGAATGCAACTGATTCTGTGGTCATGAAGTTTATTGAGGAAAACATTATGTCTAGATTTGGTTGTCCAAGACAAATAGTTACAGATAATGCTCAAACTTTTAGTTCCATTAAAATGATTGATTTTTGTCAAAAATATCAAATTTCATTACATCACTCTACATCTTATTATCCACAAGGGAATGGGCTAGTAGAATCATCAAACAAAAGTCTGATTAAAGTCATCAAGAAAGTGTTAGCAGATCATAAAAGAAATTGGGACAGTCATTTGAAATATGTAGTATGGGAAAACAGAGTTTCACCCAAGAGATCTACTAGTATATATCATTTTCAACTTGTTTATGGAACATAAGTTATTTTACCCACTCAATTATCATTTCCATTCATGAAGCTTTTGCTGGATTCATATGAGGAGAATGATGCTTTCTCAAAAAGGATTGTTGGAAATATTGAGAGGGGCGGGGCGGGGGGGGGGGGGGGGGTGTGAATCAATATTTCTTTTCAATTGTTACTTTTACCATTTAGATCACTTATAATTAGAACACAAAATGAACAATAAGAATACATTCTTTTATTAATTTCTTCTTTACAATAAATCAAGTACAATATATGTAGGGCTCCAACCCTAGATGAAGACACCGATCTTCAATCTCCTAGGCTCCAACCTGTATTTGCCAAGCATCGACTTGGACTTCCAAGGCTCCAACCTTGTCAATTTTGAGGCACCAACCTCACGGGATCCAACCCTATATCTGGTTCAGACTCCGACCTGGCTTCTTGAGGACTCTGATCCTCTAAGGCTCCAACCCTATCCTTCAAGGAACTAACCTTGTCTTTTCAAGGAAGGCACCAACCTTGTCTTTTTGAGGCTCCAACCCTTACTTTACTTCGTCAACATGTATTTGGTTATACTTCACGGCGCCCAATGTCTTCTTCAACAAGCCTTGTCAATCTTCATCTATGCCTTCCCTTAGTCTCCACATCACGTCATCAATGACAACCTTGTCTTCTTAGAAGGTATCACCACTACTTTTCATGTCACCCAAACAAAATCTCCAAGGTTACCTCATGATGGCTTCAATGCATCATGGTATTCAATGATCTCCAAAAATCTTCAATATGTTGATTCAGAAAGTTCTCCAACTCTGCCCTATTTTGTTCTCAAGAGAAGACTTCAACAAGCCCTATTTGTCCAATCCTAATAAATCAACACTTCGACCACGACAACTTCAACCACGACAACTACGGAAACTTCGACCACGATAGCTTCAACCACGGCAACTACGGAAGCTTCAACTACGACATTTGTGACAACTTCGACCACGAAAACTATGGAAACTTCAACCACGGTAGCTTCAACCACTACAATTACGACAACTGCGACTACGACAACTACGACAACTTCGACCATGGCAACTATAGTAGCTTTGACCACGAAAAGTACGACAACTTCAACCACAGAAACTACAGTAACTTCGACCACAACAACTATGACAAATTAGACCATAGCAACTACAACAACTTCTCTGCTCCTAACTCGAACCCGTGGGAGACTATTTAACCCAGGAACAATTCCACAACCTTGCCTTCGTTTCTTTTCTAGGTTGCAGTTGCTTCTCTACCTCTTGTCTTATCTCCACTGAAAAATCTGAGCTTAAATGGATGAATTTAGGTTTATATTTATAGTGGTTTTTCCATATTTTGAAGGGACACGTCTCTTTGCCAAGGGTTATGAGCCTACTCAAGTCGGCTTGGATAGTTTGATAATTTTTGACATATGTTGATTTCAAAAATTGATTTCTCTTCAACGATAAGGAATTTGGGGGCGTGTAATAGCTTGTTAGAAAGAGGAAAAAATCCTCTACACTCCTATGCCAATCCCATCCTTAAATAGGGTCATTTTACCACCAATAAAATTATTTTTGTGAGACTTTCATTATTATTTTATTTATGGCAACCATTAGGATTTTAGTTTTAGGCATCCAATGTTTAGGGCTCCTTCTTTATATAATTAGGTCATCAAGCTGATTAGGATTAGGGATTCTTTAAAGGTATCATGGACATCAACAAGATTAGGGTGCCTTTTCAATATGAATTCATGGGCATCTTCATTTAAGGATTCATCATCAATGATCTAAGGCTTTTCATGGACATTAGGGCAAAGGCTTATTCATTACGATTGGGGATTCATACACAGGCTTCCATTCATGTATCTTAAGGGAATCATAAGTATTAGGAATTGCATCAATGTGTTAGGGATAAGGCATCTTCTAGAGTATTATGGGCATTTAGATCATGCATCACCAATCTAAGGCATAAATGTACTTAGGGTTTTGCCATGTAGTTAGGGCAACATCATGAAAGGGTTTAAGGCATGTATCACAAGAATATTTTCCATCTCCAACAATGTCATATTGACATCAATGAAAAACTTAACCAACAGTATCCCCCTTTGTCATTGATGGAAATATTCTTGCCCTTCCAACATTTTCTCCCCCTTTGACATCAATGGCAAACGGGGTGCCCAAGTACTCCCCCTATTAAGTTTCTTCTCTTCATCATATTTTCTTCATCAATAATAGTTCTTCATAGGTATGTTTCTCCCCCTGTTATGGTTCTCTTCATCAATAATAGTTCTTCATAGGTATGTTTCTCCCCTATTGTGGTGCTCTTCCTTTTGGAAATGTGGTCCATGATAGATTTGTTTACATTTCTTCATGTGATGAACCAACTCCCCCTGCCTTTATAAACTCCTTTAGCTCAAGAAAGATTTCTTGCTTTGTGATCAAATGGAAGAAATATTCAACAATAGTCCATCGGATGAGTAAGGGATCATGTTCTTCAATGGAGTTTCTCCTGAGAGATGATCTATCAAAGGAAGATTGTCCATGAGTGACTCATCAATGATTTCATTGGGCCCTTTCATAGATAGCTTCTACAAGCTCCCCCTAATTGTATGCCTAGTATTCTTTTTGGTAGAGTATCATCATCAAACACTTGGAATATGACATATGTCAAAGATGTATTCATCAAATCAACAACATGTGTTGTTGGCTAGAGTGTCCAAGAAACTTTCAGTTCTGTTGTGGCCAGCAACAACCCCCCCCCTTTTTTTCATTTAAGTGTTGTCCAAAATACTAAATGAATGGGGACCCTTAGTTAAAACTTTAGGAAAAGCTAGAGTTTCCTTTCTTCGAAATAAGTTTACCATCGTAAGCTTAGGAAGATCTTTTGCATACTTTAAAACCTAAGTTTATGATAAGAAAAATCTTTAAAAAGTCGCATAATAAAATGACTAAAAAACTCCTCCATTTGGGTATAATCCTGGTATGTGCAAGATTCTCGTACTAAGCGATATATCGCATCGCAATAAAGTAATGCCAATGGGAAAGCCTTCAAGGTTTTCCGATTTGCGATAACCCCGATCGCAAGATTGCATATCGCAGGAATGGGCTAACAAAAATATGACAAGCATAAAACTTTTGCGATCTGCGATGTGTGCGATGGTGCGATAACGCGATGGTGCGATAATGCGATAACGCGATGGTGCGATAATGCGATGTCACGATCTGCGACGATTGCGAGCCAAATCGCAAAATCACCCCATCACGAAACTTTTGGGCGCGTTATTCAAGAAAAGCCACTTACCATAATCTGACTTAAGATCATGCGCTTTTAATGATAATAAAGGAATTAGTTGTCATCTATTAAATGTAGACGCGTGCTTTTGCAAAGAATTACTTCACGTAAGGTGGCATATTTGATATATCTGCGTCATTTAAGACTCTCCCATCACCTTTCTTGATCAATCATTTCCATTTGTGAGCTACAGGAACGAAGAACGAAAGGCGATACAAAGCCATACGCAGGAAGAGATGGGAAAGAAAAGTAAGGCTCAGGGCTTTGAGGTGAAGGAGATGGCACCTTTATATACAGACACAGCTTGTAATAGAGATGCGGGAATATCGACGTGGGAAAGCATGTACAGACTGCTTGAAGAAGAAAACCCCAGAATAATGAAGGTTACCGCTGTCGCAGATTCACAGGGCTCTTCCGAAGCATCCTTAGAAGAACTGGCATGCTCATTCCTTCATCGGATAGCAGCAAGGCCTAAAATTCTCCCATATACGGATATGATCAAGTGGATACTTGACAATGCAGAAATGAACGACAGACAGTTCAAGATTCAAGGACATGGGCTCATCGGGTTGCTGCACAAGACTTGAAGCTCATGTATCATCTTCCTGAACCGCAGGCGACTTACAATGCACAATTCATTAAAAAATTTGTGGCAGAGAACCCGAACCTATCAGAGACCACTAAAGATTGGTCCAGAAAAGATGAACCGCTCAAAAAGGATAAAAACGGTATGTACAACACTGGTTCCCTCACCTCTCCGTATTGTTTTGCTGCGGCCATGCTTTGTAGATTATTTGGGATGCCAGATATCAATAAGTTTTCGTCTGAATGGTTACCATTGATTGATGCTGCCACAAATGCCGTTATTATAGATTGGGCCAAGATCTTTTCTGATAACCTGTTCACAACTATTATCAAATACCGGTCTAAGAGATCCATGTCTCAAAGGATCTATCCTCCTTTTTACCTATCCGCATATGTTATGGATTCTATTTGTTATGTGTCTAAATTTCCCTCTATGGGTTGGAAATGGACAACTCAGGACCCATTACCCATCCATGTTTATCATAAGATATTATGGGATTCTCAGTTCATTCCGCATTTCTACCAAATTTGTCATGGGCTTATCTTACCCATGTATAGAATGATGTATGATAAAGAACCCCCGAGGTGCTCACCTGAGGCACAGATAGATATCATCCCCATCGCAAGATGGTTCGGGGAAGAATGGTTCACCTATATTAGAGTATTTGGAAGCACCGTCCCTCCTCATGTCCTACCTTTATATATTCCTGACAAACTGCTGGCTCGAGAAATTGCATATCAAACCTGTTTAGAAGGTGGCCTAACCAAAGACCTAAAAGACAAAAAGAAGGCCATATGGCCCCAGTTTCCTGTAGCTTGTGGGGCCTTTTCATTGTTTGATGTAGGTCACGCATTCACCGAAGTGGAGAATATGACGTGTCTACAATTATTTAAATTTCCGGCAAGGCCATTTGACCCAAATGAAGTTGCCCAAGATTTCACAACGAACGTCAAGATAAAGATATTCATTGGAAAGAAGGATTTATTTGATGATTTATTTCAGAATAAAAGCTCACTCCAAGAAATTTTGCGAGAAGCTCAATCGCGATTGTCTCCAGATGACCTCCAAAAATTCATGGTATACAGGGAAAGAAGACTAGCCACTGTTCCTCTAGAAAAGCTGCAACTACCTGCCAGAGAACCTACTCCAAGCATTAGCCTTAGTGAGAATTCAAGCGCTGCTGGATCTAAATCTAAGAGTGGACAAGAGATGCCTGAGCATTCTAAGAAATCCGTAAACGACCAAGATAAAGGCGAAGAATCAGCTAAGGACACCGCTCAGTCAATGGAATTTCCACAGTAGCAAGTTATCGCCTCCCCGTCAAGAGATGTTCCCCCTCTCATCGTTGAAGCACCACCCGTCACACCAGAATTAGAAAAACAATGGGAAACCTTCAACGAACTGATCAATCTTGAAGGACAGGCCCCAAAAACACCTGTGAGCAATACACAGGTAACACAAGAAGTGTGCTCAACCATAGTCAGCAATGTCACAGAAACGGAGCATATTCCTATCGCTCCATCTTCTGAGCCTTCTACATGAAATTCCCCCACTGGACATATTTTATAGTCCCCAACATAAAGCAGTTGTAAGAAGGCAAAGAAAAAAGAGAAAGTTAGAAAACACACTTTCTCAGGATGCTGAGCACTTAGACGTCCTGTGGAAAGATCCTGTCAATAATCCAACTGAAAATCTCACCAAACTGTCTCAGATCGCAGGGGCGTATGCCTCTACGACAATTGACAAAGCGTCAGAAGTACAACAATTGCTGAAAGAGCAAGAAAATCAGATACAGGTACTGCAACTACAATTGCAACAAGCCAATGCCAATAATGAGGTACGCAAACAGCTTGAAAAGTTGCAGGAAGACTTCCAGCAAATGCAAATAAGCTATCAAAGAAGTTTGGATGAAAAGGGAAAACAATTGCAGGATGTACAGGAGATGCACAGAGACGACCCCAAAATTACAGAGTTCATTTCAGAGTCTATTGCCTTGAACCAACAACTACTGCAGCAACAGGAGGAGTTGGGATAGAAGATATCACAGTGGAGTTATTATTGCGAACTGAGTGATAAAATCACCAATCAAGTAGTGGACTTGCGAAGCGACTATGATCAGATTGACAAACGAGTGACGGAGTACTTGGCTTGGCAGGAAGAAGACGAGGGAAAAAGAGCAGGCGCACCCAAGATAAATGAAAATCATAAAGACTTGCTCTTCAACAAATGGGACGATCAAATCAGGGAAGCAGAACAAGCAGCAGAAACAGCGGCTACGACAGCGAGCATTCTTGTCGACTGTGTAAATGAAAATTTGCACAGAGCAAACTTGATCGAAGAGACCACCCTAGGGTATTTGCCAAATAAACTGCGACTAGAAGCAGAATGGAAACAGAAAGCACAGGAAAAGGAAAAAGCGTCCAAGCACTAGACAGGTTAAATTGGGAGTGTTACTGGGCATACTTAGTGAAGCCGCATAGTCAGCAGATGACTATGAAATGTATCATAAATGCGGCCGAGAAAGTAGTGCCAGCTCTCATAGATTCTTTTTTCTCAGCCCAGCTCAAAGCAGAAGTCAGCCAGCCGACTCTCCTCAAACCCATGATGAATGCATGCAGCTTTAAGGATCAGATTCAGAAGTAATTTTATTTAGAATGTTGTTTTTTCTTTAAAATTAGATTAGAAAAAGGACGATCATTTGAAAACCGCATCCTAAATTTTGTAAATTAACTATTATTAGAATTAGGAAGTAGTATTTTAACCCTTCTCATGCATTTGGAGAAGGGTCCAGAAATTTGTCAAAAACTTGTCCTCAGAACATGCACTTCTGCACCCTCAGAGGAGGTTTTGATGAATGGATGGATCGAGGTTTATTAATGTTTGCATTTGATGTCTGCTACTGATGTTGCACTTTTGTACTCTTAGTAGATGTTAGAAAAAGTAGAGATAAATCATTTTTGCTTGAAGCTTATGAGTAGGACTAGTCATAAATGGTACTTTTATCTCTTGGCCATTTCTGCTTATATTCTTGAAGTGATATACAGTTTTTAGTTGTTTATATGTTATTGCATGAATGTGTGAATTACCATTTGGCACTTTTGTACGGTGGAGTCATTTATTTATGTTTGATATATGAATAACTTTTTATGCAATATGCTGTTCACAACTGTTTTGCCTAACTTTTTATGCAAAGTGGTTCATCTTAATTGATTTCCATTCTTATGATAGCTGAATGATCTTTATTACCAGTTATTGTTTGAAATCTCTTTAGATCGCATAATAGAAGAAATACACCCCGGGTTAGCATAGATTAGATGTGCTATTTTCATTAGATTACAATAGCATAGAATTAGATTAAAGTAGCTTAGATCAGAACTCTTAGATCAACATAATCCAACTCTGCACACACACACCCTTAGATTGGGAAACTGGTCCCATTATCCCCAGTCGGACCCGCTATACCAAACGGATAAGGAGCTGCCAACCAAGGTCCGGACCGGGTGGGTATCCCCCTTGTTGTCGACCCGATTTTCGGGGCTTCAACATATTTGGCGCTAGAAGGAGGGCCTGAACATAGTGTCTGTTGGAATGGTTTGAAATCGTAATCATTTGAATTAGGATGGCTGCTCACAAACTTCCCATTTGGTATTGCATCCATGTTCGTGCCTATTCCAACACTCCACCTGAAGTGGTAAGACTCTTGTCTCATGTAAAATTCAATGGTAAGAATAATTCTTCTGCTTTTAATCATGCTCTTCAATTTATTCAAAGAGTTTCAAGTTCGAACGTTCAAAGAATTGATGAAGGCGTTTTATGCAGAATTTTTACTCTTACATTCACGGCGGAAGCTAGAAAATGGTGTAGAACCCTCCCAGTTGCCTCAATTCACAGCTGGGATCAATTTGTCAAAGATTTCATCTGTAAATTTGATTGCTATGATTATGATCAAGTATATGATGAGATTGAATATCTACGAAAAGAAGATGAATCTGTTAGGGATTTTAATATGCGATTTCATCTTGATTGTCTAAAATATGATTTAAAAAATGAACTCATGAATGAAGAATCTTCAGATTATTTTGAACGTTCCCTACCTCCTATGTCTTATCCATCAGAAATCAGTTCGAGTCTTGTTTTATTTTCTTCTAATAGGAATGAAAATTCCAATTTAAATGTGCGAATCACTCATGAGGAAGAAAATTCCCAAAGCTTAGGAAACCTGCCTGCTCTAACGCAAGAAGATAAAAGCGAAGATGTTGAAAGAGAGCCTGCCTTGGAACCAGAAGACAACTTGGAGACAAGGTTCGATAATATCATCGCAAGTCAAACGCCCAGGTTAGAACAGCAAATTAATTCTCTTTCAGAAAATACAAACACGCAAAGGTATGATCTAAAGCCCGATGTCTACGGTGAATGTGATGAACAAGAATTTTTTCACGATGATATTTTCAAATGCATTGTTTCGGAATCACATTTTTCTCTTTATCCTGATGTATTTAGTGATGATAATTTTTTCCCCCTCAGTATTGATGATATCTCATAAAGTACGGAGGATTATTCAAATAAATCACCATTAGGTTTTCAAAATAAAGAGGCAGCTATAGAACATCCTTTGGTCATTAATAAACAAGAACGACTTGACCTTCCTTTTATGAAAATATTGGATGAAAAAGAAAAATCTAGAGAGACCAGTAAAATCATTTATGATAGCTACTATGATGATGATGATGATGTTGATTTATCTCAAGTAACTCAACAGAGCTCAGATAATGAGAGATATTCTAATTCAAGAATCATATCAGTCGATCCTCATTCTAGAGCGACAGATCATTTGCATAATTTTACTATTCAAAACAATGTCCCGATCTATGATTCGTATCATGAGCAAACCCCTATGCCTGTTCCCAATCATAACTTGTTTTCTGATTCACAAGACATAATTCAAAGTTACTCAGATCCCATAATTCTGGCCAGTTCTTGTGAAGAAGAAGATATTTCATGTTAGTCCCAGTTGTGCTGTAACATTAACTGTACAAATAATCATTGCATTCTTTTTCGCTTGCACTCATTTTGTACAAAATCGGATCGTGTTTTAAATTTTCAGACTTTCGATAGATTACTATGGTATATTGAGCACCTGATCAAAGAACATTCGAAAGATGTATGACCATTTTGCAAAACTAAATTGTGTCAAGGAAATACAGAACTTTTTCAATTCCACGACCAATCAATATCAGCCTTTCAGAAGAAACTTCTGTGTCATCCAAAACATCAACAACAAAAAAAATATTTTTGGAAACTTGCCAGCAATTCGCGTTAATTGATAAATCTCTTTCCAAAAATTTCCATCTATTCTTCATTAATTTATTTAGTGATTTATATGTGGAAACTTTCCTTTTACAAGAAATTGCTAAAAGCTTGACTTTTATGCATAGTAGATTATAGGCCATCAAAACTAAAAAATCATATTCGCAATCTGGCTTGTCATCTTTCCTATTACGTGATCACCAATCCATAACAGAAATTCATCCCGATTTTTATGATCCAATAGGTATCCAATTGGACAAAAGATTTCATAAGAAAGAAATTTCAGGCGGAATTCCAACTGAAGTTACACTTTCTAATCCTACCTCCAATGTTCACAGTCCAAGAAAAGTTTTATTCTTAACACTAATGTTTAAAAGGTACATACGTGTAGGAATAAAATGAAAAGATGGTTCCACTGGAAATATCATTTTACCTAGTTAATTTTTCTGTTTATAGTTAGAATAGGAGTAGGGGTAGTTTAGCTAGGTTATTAAGTGGATAATTTAGTTTTTAAATATTGATAGGCAAAATAAGAGAAGAACTTATCCCTATCATGTACATAATCCAAGGGAATAGTTACCTCTCATTTCTTTAAATTTTCCCCTCCCTAATAAAGTTTGCCTGTGGTTAATAGCATTTGACATTTACTAAAGACACCATTTCTCTATCAGATTTTGAACTTCTGCTCGTTTAAATAGCAAATCTTTTGGAAACTTAATCTTTATTATTAATAGATACAGTTAAAAACTTTAAACCAGATATGATACTAGTTTCAACTTCCAAAAAATTTGACGAAAGCAATCTTAGTGAAGAAATTGTTTTATATTAGTACAATGAAAGGTATCAATAACGAAATGAGGATTCCCTGTAGATCAGCCATGTCCAAAAAAACTCTATTATTGTCGTCCAGAGCTTTCTTAAGGAAAGCGATGATATCCTCCCTGTTAAATAAAATCGCAACATTCAGAGAGACAATCCAAGAAACACTATATCTCAAAGAATAAGAGGTCTCATCACGAGCCGGCTTATCATGATCACAGATATTATAACTTTGCTGACTTTGCCAAACACTGTCCATCAAAACAGGGCAATGACTCAAGATTGTTGAAATCAAAAGATAAGGGGTCTCATCACGAGCCATCTTGTTCAGCGAAAGTGTAAATCAAGTGAATGACAGTGTCATAATTTGGCTACCAAACCAAGACATTGTTCTTTAAGAATAAAAAAAGGAAAAAGTGTCAATATGGGTTTTTCTTTGAAAAGTTGTAGATCACCTTAAGCAGGATAAAGGATCATTACTGGGTAATAGGTAACCCTGTCGAGGCTATGAACGCCTGCTGGCAGCAGAGGCTCTACCTGCGACAAATGAGCATATTTTAAAAAGGAAAAAAAAAAAACTGGTACACAGGGAATACCTTATTTTTATTTTTACAATACCAAGTAATGGCTGATGTAAATGCAAGGACCAGCTGAGGAAGCAAATAATTAAAGTAGAAAGAGGTTGGAACGAAATGTCGTTGACAGTTTAGGGTATAATGCACTTCATCTTTTTATAATAAAGTTTAATTTTCCAAATTTTTTTTTTTTTTTTGAAATTTGAAAAGTTCAATAGAAAATCAGAGATAACTGGTTCTCCCAAGTGAATCGCCAATTGTTGTGGCCAGCAACAACCCCCCTTTTTTTCATTTAAGTGTTGTCCAAAATACTAAATGAATGGGGACCCTTAGTTAAAACTTTAGGAAAAGCTAGAGTTTCCTTTCTTCGAAATAAGGTTACCATCGTAAGCTTAGGAAGATCTTTTGCATACTTTAAAACTTAAGTTTATGATAAGAAAAACCTTTAAAAAGTCGCATCATAAAATGACAGAAAAACTCCTCCATTTGGGTATAATCCTGGTATGTGCAAGATTCTCGTACCAAGCGATATATCGCATCGCAATAAAGTAATGCCAATAGGAAAGCCTTCAAGATTTTCCGATTTGCGATAACCCCGATCGCAAGATCGCATATCGCAGGAATGGGCTAACAAAAATATGGCAAGCATAAAACTTTTGTGATCTGCGATGTGTGCGATGGTGCGATAATGCGATAACGCGATGGTGCGATAATGCGATGTCGCGATCTACGACGATTGCGAGCCAAATCGCAAAATCACCCCATCACGAAACTTTCGGGCACGTTATTCAAGAAAAGCCACTTACCATAATCTGACTTAAGATCATGCGCTTTTAATGATAATAAAGGAATTAGTTGTCATCTATTAAATATAGACGCGTGCTTTTGCAAAGAATTACTTCACGTAAGGTGGCATATTTGATATATCTGCTGCATTTAATACTCTCCCATCACCTTTCTTGATCAATCATTTCCATTTGTGAGCTGCAGGAACGAAGAACGAAAGGCGATACAAAGCCATACGCAGGAAGAGATGGGAAAGAAAAGTAAGGCTCAGGGCTCTGAGGTGAAGGAGATGGCACCTTTATATACAGACACAGCTTGTAACAGAGGCGCCGGAATATCGACGTGGGAAAGCATGTACAGATTGCTTGAAGAAGAAAACCCCAAAATAATGAAGGTTAACGTTGTCGCAGATTCACAAGGCTCTTCCGAAGCATCCTTAGAAGAACTGGCATGCTCATTCCTTCATCGGATAGCAGCAAGGCCTAAAATTCTCCCATATACGGATATGATCAAGTGGATACTTGACAATGCAGAAATGAACGACAGACAGTTCAAGATTCAAGGACATGGGCTCATTGGGTCATTCACTGCACAAGAATTGAAGCTCATGTATCATCTTCCTGAACCGCAGGCGACTTACAATGCACAATTCATTAAAAAATTTGTGGCAGAGAACCCGAACCTATCAGAGACCACTAAAGATTGGTCCAGAAAAGATGAACCGCTCAAAAAGGATAAAAACGGTATGTACAGCACTGGTTCCCTCACCTCTCCGTATTGTTTTGCTGCGGCCATGCTTTGTAGATTATTTGGGATGCCAGATATCAATAAGTTTTTGTCTGAATGGTTACCATTGATTGATGCTGCCACAAATGCCGTTATTATAGATTGGGCCAAGATCTTTTCTGATAACCTGTTCACAGCTATTATCAAATACCGGTCTAAGAGATCCATGTCTCAAAGGATCTATCCTCCTTTTTACCTATCCGCATATGTTATGGATTCTATTTGTTATGTGTCTAAATTTCCCTCTATGGGTTGGAAATGGACAACTCAGGACCCATTACTCATCCATGTTTATCATAAGATATTATGGGATTCTCATTTCATTCCGCATTTCTACCAAATTTGTCATGGGCTTATCTTACCCATGTATAGAATGACGTATGATAAAGAACCCCCGAGGTGCTCACCTGAGGCACAGATAGATATCATCCCCATCGCAAGATGGTTCGGGGAAGAATGGTTCACCTATATTAGAGTATTTGGAAGCACCATCCCTCCTCATGTCCTACCTTTATATATTCCTCACAAACTGCTGGCTCGAGAAATTGCATATCAAACCTGTTTAGAAGGCGGCCTAACCAAAGACCTAAAAGACAAAAAGAAGGCCATATGGCCCCAGTTTCATGTAGCTTGTGGGGCCTTTTCATTGTTCGATGTAGGTCACGCGTTCACCGAAGTGGAGAATATGACGTGTCTACAATTATTTAAATTCCCGGCAAGGCCATTTGACCCAAATGAAGTTGCCCAAGATTTCACAACGAACGTCAAGATAAAGATATTCGTTGGAAATAAGGATTTATTTGATGATTTATTTCAGAATAAAAGCTCACTCCAAGAAATTTTGCGGGAAGCTCAATCGCGATTGTCTCCAGATGACCTCCAAAAATTCATGGTATACAGGGAAAGAAGACTAGCCACTGTTCCTCTAGAAAAGCTGCAACTACCTGCCAGAGAACCTACTCCAAGCATTAGCCTTAGTGAGAATTCAAGCGCTGCTGGATCTAAATCTAAGAGTGGACAAGAGATGCCTGAGCATTCTAAGAAATCCGTAAACGACCAAGATAAAGGCGAAGAATCAGCTAAGGACACCGCTCAGTCAATGGAATTTCCACAGCAGCAAGTTATCACCTCCCCGTCAAGAGATGTTCCCCCTCTCATCGTTGAAGCACCACCCGTCACAACGGAATTAGACAAAGAATGGGAAACCTTCAACGAACTGATCAATCTTGAAGGGCAGGCCCCAAAAACACCTGTGAGCAATACACAGGTAACACAAGAAGTGTGCTCAACCATAGTCAGCAATGTCACAGAAACGGAGCATATTCCTATCGCTCCATCTTCTGAGCCTTCTACATGAAATTCCCCCACTGGACATATTTTATAGTCCCCAACATAAAGTAGTTGTAAGAAGGCAAAGAAAAAAGAGGAAGTTAGAAAACACACTTTCTCAGGATTCTGAGCACTTAGACGTCCTGTGGAAAGATCCTATCAATAATCCAACTGAAAATCTCACCAAACTGTCTCAGATCGCAAGGGCGTATGCCTCTACGACAATTGGCAAAGCGTCAGAAGTACAACAATTGCTGAAAGAGCAAGAAAATCAGATACAGGTACTGAACTACAATTGCAACAAGCCAATGCCAATAATGAGGTACGCAAACAACTTGAAAAGTTGTAGGAAGACTTCCAACAAATGCAAATAAGCTATCAAAGAAGTTTGGATGAAAAGGGAAAACAATTGCAGGATGTACAGGAGATGCACAGAGACGACCCCAAAATTACAGAGTTCATTTCAGAGTCTATTGCCTTGAACCAACAACTACTGCAGCAACAGGAGGAGTTGGGACAGAAGATATCACAGTGGAGTTATTATTGCAAACTGAGTGATAAAATCACCAATCAAGTAGTGGACTTGCGAAGCGACTATGATCAGATTGACAAACGAGTGACGGAGTACTTGGCTTGGCAGGAAGAAGACGAGGGAAAAAGAGCAGGCGCACCCAAGATAAATGAAAATCATAAAGACTTGCTCTTCAACAAATGGGACGATCAAATCAGGGAAGCAGAACAAGCAGCAGAAACAGCGGCTACGACAGCGAGCATTCTTGTCGACTGTGTAAATGAAAATTTGCACAGAGCAAACTTGATCGAAGAGACCACCCCAGGGTATTTTCCAAATAAACTGCGACTAGAAGCAGAATGGAAACAGAAAGCACAGGAAAAGGAAAAAGCGGTCCAAGCACTAGACAGGTTAAATTGGGAGTGTTACTGGGCATACTTAGTGAAGCCGCATAGTCAACAGATGACTGTGAAATGTATCATAAATGTGGCCGAGAAAGTAGTGCCAGCTCTCATAGATTCTGTTTTCTCAGCCCAGCTCAAAGCAGAAGTCAGCCAGCCGACTCTCCTCAAACCCATGATGAATGCATGCAGCTTTAAGGATCAGATTCAGAAGTAATTTTATTTAGAATGTTGTTTTTTCTTTAAAATTAGATTAGAAAAAGGACGGTCATTTGAAAACCGCATCCTAAATTTTGTAAATTAACTATTATTAGAATTAGGAAGTAGTATTTTAACCCTTCTCATGCATTTGGAGAAGGGTCTAGAAATTTGTCAAAAACTTGTCCTCAGAACATGCACTTCTGCACCCTCAGAGGAGGTTTTGATGAATGGATGGATCGAGGTTTATTAATGTTTGCATTTGATGTCTGCTACTGATGTTGCACTTCTGTACTCTTAGTAGATGTTAGAACAAGTAGAGATAAATCATTTTTGCTTGAAGATTATGAGTAGGACTAGTCATAAATGGTACTTTTATCTCTTGGCCATTTCTGCTTATATTCTTGAAGTGATATACAGTTTTTAGTTGTTTATATGTTATTGCATGAATGTGTGAATTACCATTTGGCACTTTTGTACGGTGGAGTCATTTATTTATGTTTGATATATGAATAACTTATTATGCGATATGCTGTTCACAACTGTTTTGCCTAACTTTTTATGCAAAGTGGTTCATCTTAATTGATTTCCATTCTTATGATAGCTGAATGATCTTTATTACCAGTTATTGTTTGAAATCTCTTTAGATCGCATAATAGAAGAAATACACCTCGGGTTAGCATAGATTAGATGTGCTGTTTTCATTAGATTACAATAGCATAGAATTAGATTAAAGTAGCTTAGATCAGAACTCTTAGATCAACATAATCCAACTCTGCACACACACACCCTTAGATTGGGAAACTGGTCCCATTATCCCCAGTCGGACCCTCTATACCAAACGGATAAGGAGCTGCCAACCAAGGTCCGGACCGGGTGGGTATCCCCCTTGTTGTCGACCCGATTTTCAGGGCTTCAACAAGTTCCAATTTGCTTCTTTCTCCATATTTGTGTAATTTTCTTTTCTTGCTTGGTTATCATGGTTCTAGCTTGTGTAAGGACCCAAGTCAAGTTACAATCACATGTCATATGTCGAATGTTATGGAAATTGAAGCACTCCATCTTGTTTATGAATAAGTAATCTTGAGTTCTTCTTGCAAAATTGCTTTTAGGAGATCGACGGGGACCATTATATTTTTCTTTGTGATATGCCCTACAATATTTTGCCATGTGCCCAAAGTTTGTACAAGAATAGAAATAACCAAGAAATATACTTTGGTACCTGGGAGATGAAGATTTCCTTGATGTACTTCTAAAGACCTTTTTCCTTGTGATTCTTTGATGATATTCATTGCCTTTTATATTCTTGACACCATTTGCAAGTCTTCTTGGAGTAGGATTTCTTTCAATGTGTTCTTGACTCTTCTCCTTGCCTTTGTTGGAACTGAGAGCATCTATATTTCTTCCAGTATTCCTCATGTCCTTGTTGTTTGAAGCATTATGGTTTGCATCATTCTTTCTTGAAGATTCACCTGCATAGCCAAGACTTGATTTATCAAGGGGAGACCTTTGATGACTTAAGATGTCATCTAGGGTTTGAGAACTCTTCAAGTTCTTATTCAGCAAGTCAACTTCCTTTTTAAGAAAGACAAATTCTTCTTTCATTTTCTTTCATTATTCATCCTTCTTTGATAGTATGATCTCCATTTCTTCCTTCATCTTGGTTGCTTCACATGATTGGGCCTTAAGAGAAGTAATTTCTAATCTTTAACTTGGTGATGTCATCATTCTTTTCTTCTAGTTGGCATGTCATGGCATTTCTCTCCTTTTTTGCTTCATCAAATTGTCCTTCTATGAATGCCAAAGCTTCCATAACCTTCTCAGCTCCTTGTGCTTGTTTCCTTGCTTCTTCTAGTTGAGATCTAAGGGAGGAGACCTCTTCCTTGTATTGACCAATCTCTGCTTCAAGTTTTTCTAAAATCTTGAGTCTTTGTTCAAGGTGGATTGACAAAGTTTCTTCCCTTTTCTTTTCCTTATCTAATTGATTTGTCATGGATCTGACTTCTTCATGATGATTTCTTTTGTTTTGATGAAATTTATCCTTAAGTTTGGTGAGTTCCTCATCTCTTTCTTGTAATCGAAGCTTGAAAAGGTCAACTTCCTTCCTTGTCTTGTCCTGGTCACCATCTTTTTCTTTCTTCTTAAGTTCCTCATTTTCCTTTTTCAAAATATTAATCTCTTCCATGGCAGTTATAAGTTTAGTCAAGAGATATTATTCAAATTCTTCTTTACTTTCTTCTTCTTCTAGGCCTTCTATGGCCTTGATGTCATCACTCTTATTTTCAGCTTCCTTGACAGGTTCTGGATTTCCTTCTTGCTTTCCGTCATCTTCTTGACTAGGGTTCATGGTCAACGTTCCTTTTAAGTGAAGGTCATGAAGTTTGTCCCATATATCTTTTTCTGACAAACATTTCTCCAAATTGGCCTTTATAGAATTTGGTAGCCCATTCAAAATTTCCTTCATCACTCTTGCATTATACTCCTTGGATTCTTTGTTCATCATGCTATCAGTAATCACCAATTCCCATATTTCAAAGCCTTGAGCCATTAAGAAATTTCTCATTCTAATCTTCCATACATCAAAATTTCCATTAAGCAATGGAACTTTCCCAATTTGATTATCTTCAATTTCATGGTTGAGGAAGAGACATCTTTAGGAGGATTGGAGGATTTATTCCTTGGCTTTGACATTTGTGTTTTAAGGATCAACCTTCAAGCTGTTTGGTTGTGTGAAGGTACTGGCTCTGATACCAATTGTTGGAAATACTGAGAAGGGGGTGAATCAATATTTCTTTTCAATTGTTACTTTTACCAGTTAGATCACTTATATTTAGAACACAAAATGAACAATAAGAATAAATTATTTTATTAATTTCTTCTTTACAATAAATCAAGTACAATATATGTAGGGCTGCAACCCTAGATGAAGATACTGTGACTTGGACTTCCAAGGCTCCAACCTTGTCAGTTTTTAGGCACCAAACTCAAGGGCTCCAACCCTATATCTGGCTCCGACCTAGTTTCTTGAGGACTCTAATCCTCTAGGGCTCCAACCCTATCCTCCAAGGAACCAACCTTTTCTTTTCGAGGCTCCAACCTCTTGGGATCCAACCCTTACTTTACTTCGTCAAGATGTGTTTGGTTATACTTCACGGCCCCTAATGTCTTCTTCAACAAGCCTTGTCAATATTCAGTTATGCCTTCCCTTAGTCTCCACATCACGTCATCAATGACAACCTTATCCTCCACATCACGTCATCAATGACAACCTTATCTTCTTAGAAAGTATCACCACTGCTTCTCATGTAACCCAAACAAAATATCCAAGGTTACCTCATGATGGATTCAATGCATCATGGTCTTCAATGATATCCACAAATATTTAGTATGTTGCTTCACAAAGATCTCTAACTCTCCCCTATTCTATTCTCAAGAGAAGACTTCAACAAGCTCTATTTTTCCAATCCCAACAAATCAACACTTCGACCGCGACAACTAAGACAACTTCGACCACGACAGCTTCAACCACGACAACTACGACAGCTTCGACCACGATAGCATCAACCACAACAACTACGGCAGCCTCAACTACGACAGTTGTGACAACTTCGACCATGAAAACTATGGCAACTTTGACCACGGTAGCTTCAACCACAGCAGCTATGACAACTTCAACTACGGCAGCTGCGGCCACGACAACTACGGAAGCTTTGACCATGACAACTTCGACCACAAAAAGTACGGCAACTTCGACCACAAAAAATACGTTAACTTCGACCACAGAAACTGTGACAACTTTGACCACAACAACTACATCAACTTCTCTACTCCTAGCTCGAACCTATGTGAGACTATTTAACCCAAGAACAATTCCACAACCTTGTCTTCCTTTCTTTTCTAGGTTGCCACTGCTTCTCTACCTCTTGTCTTATCTCCACCAAAAAATCTGAGTTTGAATGGATGAATTTAGGCTTATATTTATAGTGGTTATTCCATATTCTGAAGGGATATGTCTCTTTTCCAAGGGTTATGAGCCTACTCAAGTCGGCTTGGACAGTGTGACAATTTTTGACATGTGTTGATTTCAAAAATTGATTTCTCTTCAACAGTAAGGAATTTGGGGGCGTGTAATAGCTCGTTAGAAAGAGGAAAAAATCCTCTACACTCCTATGCCAATCCCATCCTTAAATAGGGTTATTTTACCACCAACAAAATTATTCTTGTGAAGATTTCATTATTATTTTATTTATGGCAACCATTAGGATTTTAGTTTTAAGCATCCAATGTTTAGGGATCCTTGTTTATAGAATTAGGTCATCAAGCTAATTAGGATTAGGGATTCTTTAACGGTATCATGGACATCAACAAGATTTAGGTACCTTTTCAATATGTATTCATGGGCATCTTCATTTAAGGCTTCATCATCAATGATCTAAGGCTTTTCATGGACATTAGGGAAATGGCTTCTTCATTACGATTGGGGCTTCATACACATAGGCTTCCATTCATGTATCTTAAGGGCATCATAAGTATTAGGATTTGCATCAATGTGTTAGGGATAAGGAATCTTCTAGAGTATTATGGGCATTTAGATCATGCATCACCAATCTAGGGCATACATGTACTTAGGGTTTTGTCATGTAGTTAGGGAAACATCATGAAAGGGTTTAAGGCATGTATCACAAGAATATTTTCCATCTCCAAAAATTCCATATTGACATCAATGACAATCTTGAACAACAAGGATAAAGCAAATCATTGAAATAAATCATGATAGATAAGAAGTACAACACAAACTCCTACAATATCAAGACAAGATGAAAAGTTTGTTTGACATAAAATCTAGAGAAAGGAATTTTAGACAAGGAGACTTGGTTTAAAGATGGGATGCAAGAAGAGAAGGAAAAAGAAACCATGGAAAGTTTGACAATCTCTGGTTGGGACCTTTCAGTATTGCAGAAGTCAAAGGAAATAATACATTCATTTTTTTGAATTTGGAGGGAGAATATTTCCTGTTGTTTTTCAATGGGCAATATTTAAAGCACTATATCTAGTACTGAGTAAGTTTCTCTTACAATCATTGTATATATATGGTTTCACTTATGTTTCCAAGAGAAAGTGTGGTTTTTCTACAGCAATGACTCCATATCCTGAGGAGAAAGCACATGAATCTACATGTTCTCTGCATTCCGCAAGGGGAAGCAGTCCCCAGATGGAACTAATGTTGTAACTTCTTTTTACCTATACAATTTATCTTTTAAATTGTATAGTTTTCAAAACAAAACAAAAAAGTTAATTTTGTTATGCACTTTGTAATAAAGATGATCATATGTTAAAATGTAGCTTTAAGTTTAATATAGGCATGAATATTCCATGTAAATGGTTTTTTTTAAATATAAATATTTTGTCAAAGAAGTTATCATCCAAGTAGTTATGGACGCTCCGGATCACCATCACTCTGATCAACAGATAATAAAGAATTGCGAGACCCCCCACACTCCCGACGGTTACCAAAGGGAGTCTGCAAAATGGTTTCGCATTTACCCCTCTATGTGAGGTGTTGAATTTTCAAGGATTACAGGAGCCCCTCCCTCCCCCTTACTGCAAACTGCTTCCACCCTCTGTCGTCACTCCCGTTATTTTGTCACATCGCCACCATTTCCGCCAAATTGACCTCCGCTATATTTCCTAATAATTTAACTATTTGACCGTTAAATTATTAAATCCCTCCCGCCAACATCTCGATTTTCATTTGTTGACATGAAAATAACGGTTATTCAAACCACAATTATTCAAACCCATTTGTGAATCCAAATATACTTCTATCAAGTGCATTATTCTTTAGCTCGCCAGAGTACTCAGTGACACCAAATTTCTGGATTGCAGCAAGTAACCAATGATATCAGTTGCCAATTCACCGGTTATTCTCTTTAAAAGTTTCTTTATTTGTTTTATTTTCAAAATGATCAGTCAAAGGGTAAATCTAAGGTTTCCATTAAAAAGCTAATCCTACCTCTCGTTCCTAATTTAGATGAATTCCCTCTATTCGATACTCATTTTAAAATCATAGAGACCCAATGTGAATTTTACATGTAGGAACTACATAATTGGGCATTTCAGAAGTTCAAAGATGCCAACAATGAATTCATTTTTCTGGAGTCCATGTTACCCCAATTCATTTTCCATCAAACCCATCATTTCCCTAAATACATTACCTAGTGTGAAAGTCATTACCTACCACGTCAAAGAGCCATAATTTCCCGAAATAATGAGATTTAGTTGTCCATGACCCAAGAATCAATTTGTCAAGATTTGGAGATAAACCCTTAGAGTTCTCTTCATCCTTTTTCAGTTGATTCTATGATGGAAATTTTTTCAAAAACTTACTTTTCAGCAACAAGCTCATATTTTCGAGTCATTTTTACCAAAAAATTCAGAATTGCTATTCTTCTGCTATCTTTCCAAAAATGTCCAAACAGGTTATTTCTATGGTTTTTTGTCTCTTAGGTTACCAAAATGATCAGTGGGTTGATGAAGTAATCTTATGATTTCTATCAGTGTTTTCATTTGGCAAAGAACCATTAGTCCTTTTTAATTTTAGCAAGTTTATATCAGATGTCATCCATGAACAATTTTTATGAATACCATAGTTTATCCTCCAATGGACTTCTTTGGTCAAGAAAAGTTCAGAAGAGTATTCTTTCAGTGGTTTTGTGGATTAATTTTTATACATGTCATTGTGTCTCCTTAGTAGTGATGCAATACCAAGAATATCTACATAAATCAAAATGATCTTGCATGATCTGAATTTGAAACTACTTGAAATTTGTTTGCAAGGTATTCAATTCAGAATTAAACATGTTTAAAAGATTTCCATGTCTTGCAGAAAGAAAACACATGAAATTTGCAGCTGTTCATGACCCATTTAAGCATAGCAGAGTTATTTCCTTTTACTGTTTAACACATTAAAACGAATTTGATCTACAAAATAAATCAACCACAAATGCAAAAGAAGTTGATAAAGCAGTTCACCCCCTCTAGGGCTACGTCTGCTGGGTCCAAAGCTCCCAACCGGGCTTGTCCTTGTTTTTATTAAATGCTCAAATTGAAAATATAGCTGAATAGAAGCATCTACAGGAGAAATAGATGGTAAAAATGGATTCAAAACACTTTAATCCTTCAGGATTGACTATTGGATCACCTCCAATGGATACCTGCAACCCTATACAGTCTTCACAAAACTGGGCCCTGGTGGCTCCTAGAACTTTCACGGCTCCAAAATCTCTGCAAATGACCTCAGATGGCTGTAAGACCTACACCAATGGCTTCAGAAGGTCGAAAACACCCAAAATAAAAAAAAATTCATCCAAAACCGACTTTCCTAGCCAAAGTTATGGCCATTTAAAGTTTCTCCAGTTTGCCCCTAGAAAAACTCCAGCTAACTTTAGTTAACTCCAGTTAGCTCTGCCAATTATGGTGGGTCTGCCAAATTTGGCGCTCCTGCCAAAATTCCGCCAACTTAACTGCAGTTACATTTAATGTTTGGTGGTTGCCTCGGATTTCGTGCCCGGCGGAATATTCCTTTTTTTTTTTTTTTTTGAAAAATTAAAATTTCTAATGTTATGGACAAATTCTTCTTTTTGCCATAACTTCCTCATACGGCAACTGTTTTTCGAACCGTTTGCGGCGCCGGAATCGGGAAGACGAGCACTTTCCAGTCATTCAACTTTGAACCAGTTCTAAGCACTTTAAATTTTGAGCATTTTACGACACTTAGGACATGAGCACCTAATCACGCCTCCCCATTGGGAAGCTTTTGGACCCCAAAAGCCTTCAGCTACCTGTTAAAGAGGTGAGGGTACAGATCCCTCACTCTGTCCACCTCCATCCATTTTGCCTTGTTCGCTTTGCTGCCTTTGAAACCAACCCGAACATAATCTACACTGCCCCTCCTTGAAGTGCGTGTTCTTCTGTCAAGGATTGTATCTTCTTTCAGCTCATCTAAGAATTCTGGCGAGAAATCTTCTATAGATGGCAGCTGAACAACATTTTCATGATCAACAATCAAAGGAGGTTCATACAAACGTAAGTTCTCCACATTGACAACAGAATACATTTGCATGTAGGAAGGCAAATCTAATTGAAAAGCATTATTTCCAACCTTCTTGAGGATTTTGAATGGACCATAACGAATAGGATTCAACTTTTTACCTTCTCCTTGCATTCTTTCCTTACTAATGTACAGCCATACCTCATCTCCTTCTTGAAACTTGTGATCGACTCTATGCTTGTCGTGTCTTTCCTTGTACTTGCCTTGACTCTTCTCAAGCTGTTCTTGAATTTGCTGATGTATTTGTTGAATTCTTTCAATGAATGAACGAGCTTTGTCAATGTCACTATGTCCCTCAATGGCAACATCTTTCTCAAGAATGAAATCAAGAGGTGATTTTGGCAAGTAACCAAAACAAGCTTCAAACGGTGAGGTGTTTGTGGAAGAGTGCTTGGCACGATTGTAAGCATGCTGTATGTAGTGCAAATGTTCATCCCAAAGCTTGGGATGCTTGCTGCAATAACCTCTCAAGAGGTGCACAATGGTTCTGTTCACAACTTCGGTTTGTCCATCTGTTTGCGGATGGAAAGCAGTACTTTTCTTCAACTTTGTGTCCATCATCTCCCATAGGTTGGACCAAAAATTCCCCACAAATCTGGAATCCCTGTCACTAATAATGGAAGTAGGCAAACCAAAGTGAATCCATACATGATGAAAAAATAATTCAGCAGTTTGTTCACCAGTTATAGTTTTCTTACAAGGCATAAGTATACACATTTTGCTGAAACGATCAACTACTACATATAAATAATCATGCTGCTTTCGAGATTTTGGCAAACCTCCTACAAAATCCATAGAGATGCTCTCCCATGGTCTAAAAGGTACTGGCAAAGGAGTATACAAACCAAGCTTCCTGTTGCTAGGCTTGCTTGTAGCACATAATGAACAACCTCTTATGAACCTTGAAACAGAATCTACCATGCGAGGCCAATAGCAATACCTCTGTAGATGTGCAACTGTTTTGCTCACACCAAAATGGCCAGCAATAAGAGAAGAATGAGCTTCTCTTATGACATTTATCCTCTCCCCCTGTGGTATACACAACTTGCCCAAATGAAACAGCAAATTGTTATGCATGTGATAGTCATTTTCCTCTACATGATTTCCTTTACTCAAGTTAGCATACACATCTTTAAAGTCATCATCAGATGCATATTGTTCTATGTAACTATCATGTACAACGGAATCATTCTTAAGTAAAGTAACAACACCAATAATAGGCCTTGAAAGCATATCAACAACCTTATTCAAAGTACCTTTCTTATACCTTATTACCAAATGGAACTGTTGCAAGAAGCCCATCCATCTGAAGTGTCGTGACTGTTGTAACTTGCTTTGTGATTGCAAGTACTGTAAGGGCTGATGGTCGGTATGTATAACAGTTTCTTTGCCCATCAAGTAGTGTTTCCACTTTTTGATGCTTTGTACCAACGCATACAACTCCTTATCATATGTAGGATAATTTACAACAGCACCATTAAAAGTTTCAGAATGAAAAGCAATAGGCTTACCATGTTGTAGAAGAACTGCACCCATAGCATAATCACTAGCATCAATTTGTATCTCAAATGGCTGTCTCAAATCCGGTAATGCAAGGACTGGAGCTGAACTAATCTTCTCTTTCAAAGATTCGAAAGCTTTTTGCTGCTTGCCTCCCCATTGGAAAGCATGCTTCACACTTGTCACTGCATGCATAGGAGCTGCTATAGAAGAGAAGTTAGAGATAAACTTCCTCCAATATTGAGCTGCACCCAAAAAACTTCTTACCTCTGTTATGGATTTGGGAGTAGGCCACTTCACAATAGCCTCAATCTTAGCAGGATCAATTCTCAAAGCACCTCCTCCTACTATGTGTCCCAAATAAACCAAAGAAGTCTTTCCAAATTCACACTTTGACATTTTAAGAAATAACTGATTCTTCTTCAAAACATCAAGTACTTTTCTAACATGCATGACATGATCTTCTCTAGACTTGCTAAAAATTAAGATGTCATCTAAGTAGACAATAACGAAATCATCAAGAAAAGGACGCAAGACATCATCAATTACCCGCATGAAAGTTGCAGGTGCATTGCACAAACCAAATGGCATCACAAGCCACTCAAAGAGTCATTGTTTGGTTTTAAAGGCTGTCTTCCAAATGTCACTTTCTTCAATTCTTACTTGATGATATCCACTGCGCAAGTCTAGCTTAGTGAAATATCGAGCATCTTTCAGCTGGTCTAGCAAATCATCTATCCTTGGGAGTGGGTAACGATTCTTTACCGTTATCTTGTTCAAGGCCCTAAAATCAACACACATACGCCAAGTGCCATCTTTCTTTGGAATCAATACAATCGGTGACCTACATGGCGAAGTACTTGGCCTTATGAAACCCTTGTCCAACAAGTCCTTGATTTGCTTCTTTATTTCAGCATTATCCATAATAGACATGCGGTACATGCCTATGTTTGGAAGAGGACAATCTGGATGCAAATGGATTTCATGCTGAATCTCCCTCTTAGGAGGCAAACCTGTTGGCTCCTGAAACATCTCATGATATGCATCAACTACATCATACAGATCTGATTTAAGTTTTGGATCGCAATTGTCAAATGACTCATGATTTACATCAACCTTGGGCTTAATCATAAGAAGAACAAAATTCTTACTTGAATTGACCAGCCTTTTTACCTGTCCTGCATTCACCATCGCTATATTTGTCTTCTTGCGATGAGCTCTAACAATGAACTCCTTGCCATCTTTGAATAGATGATATTTGTTTTCATGGCGATGAAAGATAGCTTTCCTGTCAAACAAGTAAGGACTTCCCAAAACAATTCCTGCTATATCAAAAGGTACCACATCAAGTTCAACTGTGTCAATAAAATGTGCAGTAATTGCAAAGCGCAATGTGCACTTTCTTGAAACTTGTAAATTTGCATCCTTGCAAATCCATCCAAGTGGATATGGCTTCGGTTGTGGAACGGTCTCAAGTTTAAGCTGCTTGACCAAGTCCTCTGATATAAGGTTTGCTTGTGACCCACTATCAAAAAGTGTGTCAATTTTAGTATGTTTTGAAATCACCCTCACATGAAACAGTTCAATTCTTTCTTCCTCATTAGGAGCTTGTACATGGCAGTTTGAGGTACTAGTGCTGGCTTGAGTTTCAATTTCTTTTCCCTTCAAGTTTTTCAAACCCATGGCTGCAATTTTGGTTTCATCACCTGAATCTTCCCCTAAATCTTGTGGTGTAGATGTAGTAGCAACAATTTTCTGTTTCCCTTTGGATTTGTTAAATTGAGGTCTTTTTTCAGGATATAATTTTCAACAGTTTTTCTCCTCATGGCCTGGTTTAGAATAGTGTTTACAGATCACTTTCTCACTCTCCTGTTTGACAGATGCATTCTTTTTGATCTTTCCCTTGGAGGTTTTCTCTTTGTTTTTCCCCTTGGGGGGCTTGTTTCTACCCTCTTCAAATGTGTTTTTTCCCCTTGCCTCTAAAGGGGTAGCTTGGACACAAACCTCGTCCAGGCTAGTAGGGTTAAACATCAAGATGGTGTGTCTAAGGTAGCTATGCAAGCCACCAATGTATTTCAGCAAGGTTTCCTGAGTCTGCAAATCTACCCCTAACAAGAGAGCTCTTCTCCTGAATTCTTGGGTGTAGTCTTGGACACTCTGACCCTTAAGTTGTCTGAAATTTTGCCAATTCATAATGGCCTTCTGCATGTGAGCAAGAGGATAAAACTGTTTTTTAATGGCTAACAAAAATTCAGGCCATGTTAAGGTAACCTTACCAAACTTCTTGATCTCCTCTTTAGTCTTGGCCTCCCACCAGACCAATGCTGCTCCATCCATTCTCAAAGAAGCCAACTGAATCTTTGTGGCATCATCATGCATATTTTGGATCCTCAAGTAAACTTCCAATTGCCTAATCCAGTTATCAATATTTTCTGCATTCACTTCACCATTAAACATAGGTAATTCGAATTTTACATCAAGCTTCAAAAAAGGATTTTTTCCAGAGGATCTATGCTTATGAACAGAAGAAGACGAGGATGAAGAGGAAGAAGGTGAAGATGGGGGTGGTGGATCACCATTTCCTCCATGTCCTTTCTTGGAATGATCATCATCCTTCTTACCTCCTGAAGAGCCCTCTCCTTGATGTGGATGTTTGGACCCTTCTCCAGCCAATTTCTCATTTCTTTCTTGGTACAATATCCTCACCATTTCAGTGAGGTCCAAGAAAGCCTTTTTGAAGACTCTTTCTTCTTCTCTTGGATCTGTCTCTGTAGGAATTTCTCCTTCATGTTCAGACATCCTTGAAGCTTCTACTGAGACTCTTGAGGGTGAAATTGAAGGTGGAGGTGATGGCTCTCTGGCCTTCCTTGACTGAGGATTCTCTCGTTCTCTAGTCAACTGTCCTTCCCCTCTTTTAAGTTTCAACCTGGTAAGCATCAATACTTTGCAAGACAGTTAGAAGATCTTTGCACAAAAACCCTGAGCTCTGATACCAACTTGATCTGAATTTGAAACTACTTGAAATTTGTTTGCAAGGTATTCAATTCAGAATTAAACATGTTTAAAAGATTTCCATGTCTTGCAGAAAGAAAACACCTGAAATTTGCAGTTGTTTATGACCCATTTAAGCATAGCAGAGTTATTTCCTTTTACTGTTTAACACATTAAAACAAATTTGATCTGCAAAATAAATCAACCACAAATGCAAAAGAAGTTGATAAAGCAGTTCACCCCCTCCAGGGCTACGTCTGCTGGGTCCAAAGCTCCCAACTGGGCTTGTCCTTGTTTTTATTAAATGCTCAAATTGAAAATACAGCTGAATAGAAGCATCTACAGGAGAAATAGATGGTAAAAATGGATTCAGGACACTTGAATCCTTCAAGATTGACTATTGGATCACCTCCAATGGATATCTGCAACCCTATACAGTCTTCACAAAACTGGGCCCTGGTGGCTCCTAGAACTTTCAAGGCTCCAAAACCTCTGCAAATGACCTCAGATGGCTGTAAGACTTGTACCAATGGCTTCAGAAGGTCAAAAATACCCAAAATCAAAAAAAAATTCGTCCAAAACCAACTTTCCTAGCCAAAGTTATGGCCATTTAAAGTTTCTCCAGTTTGCCCCTAGAAAAACTCCAGCTAACTTTAGTTAACTCCAGTTAGCTCCGCCAATTATGGCGGGTCCACCAAATTTGGCGCTCCTGCCAAAATTCTGCCAACTTAACTGCAGTTATATTTAATGTTTGGTGGTTGCCTCGGATTTCGTGCCTGGCGGAATATTCCTTTTTTAATTTTTTTTTGAAAAATTAAAATTTCTAATGTTATGGACAAATTCTTCTTTTTGCCATAACTTCCTCATACGGTGACCGTTTTTCGAACTGTTTGCGGCGCCGGAATTAGGAAGACGAGCACTTTCCATTCATTCAACTTTGAGCCAGTTCTAAGCACTTTAAATTTTGAGCATTTTACGACACTTAGGACATGAGCACCTGATCATTGCATCTCAATGAACTATAAAAAGTGGGAGATCGGTACATTTATCAGAATTTTACAGAAATCAGAGTTTATGGTTGTGAATTTCCCCCATATAAATTGCCAATTTTCATGCCCATAAGGACCTTTTCTCTAGAATTCATTAGGCGGAGGTTGAACATGGATGAAATTCATTTTGTGTATAGGAAACAAAAAGCCCAGTTTAAGTTGAAAGCACAAGTTTGCCTATTCATAGTTAATACCAGAGCAACAGAAAAGGAAGTAGAGAATTTATTGAGACAGATAAAATTCAAGCTAAGTTTCAATTAGCCTTAGGACCCTCTGGGAGTAATTTCATCCATGAGAATTGAACAAAAGTCAGCTCCTTATACTCACATATCAAAACTAGAAATTGAGCAGTATGCAAATTAGGAAGTACGGGAGGAAAATACTTTGAAAGAGGTTGAGGAGAAAATTTCCAGTTAGATAGCTCTTGACACTCCAAGATTAGAGGAAAAATAATTAAAGAGACCAAGTGAGAGTATGTCTCCTACAGGTTCAAGTTTTAAACCAACAGAATTTGAAGTTTTTAAAAGGAGAAAAACAATGAATGTAGAAGAAGAATCGTTAGAGGTCAGAAATCCATAAGAATATACTACAAATGTGTTATCAAGCGAGCCTGTGTATTCTCTACCAGCAAGCTGAAGAAACAATTTTTGACTCCCATGCTTCCCCTTCTTCACGAAAACAAAGTATTTTCTCAATAGTCGAAGAAATGAAGAAGAAGAATGAAGCACTGAAGACTTCTACCTATTATGAGTTTTGGAAACAATCTTCTACCACTCAAACCAGATTGTTTCCTACACTGGATCCTGACAGAAGACAATTTCAATTGGAATTTCTTGAGCCAAAGGTTTCGGTTCCTAAAAGTGTAGAGGATTACAATACTTCTGTATTTTCTTTTGATACAAAGCAGGTTCATCCAATAGATCAAATTTACCTACATAAACAGACATGTGAGATGATTTATTCCTCTTTGACAATTTCTGCCATGGCAGCTTCAAAGTTACAAGCTTCTCTAAACAACATCCATTCTCATATTAAGCTAGAAAATATGTCCTCCTTATCTAAAGATACAAGCATGAAAGGATTGGAAGATTTGGTAATCAAATTAGGATTAGATCCTAATGATGTTAATGTTGTTGAAGAAATTATTAAGAGAAAAAATGCAAATATTCAAGCATTAAGAAAGCAGTTGAAATTACCAACAACAAAGCATCCTCAAACTCAGGAAGTGGGGAAATTAAAGAAACACACACACACACACACAGATATATATATATATATATATATATATATATATATATATATATATATATATATATATATATATGCAAAATATTTAGATTCAAAAGATGGAAGCAGATATGGAAAAACTCTTAAAAGAGAAGGAACAACAGATGAGTGCAGGGATTTTCTACAGTACAAACAGAATCAACCAACGAAGAAGCCACTAAAAATTTGTCAAAGGCTATGGGATATTTGTCATTAAGAAATGTTGAAATAGAGAAGTTAAAGGCATCACTGCAAAGAATGGAATAAAATAAACTCAAGGCAGATAATGCATATATCTCAGAAGTGCAGAAGAATTTCAAGCTAACTAAACAACTTGAAAAGTACACAGATGAATCAACCAGTGCACAGACATTACCTTAAGCAAAAGAGAAAATCTAGATTGATATCAATTCAACTATTTCAAAATTGTGGACATCTATTGAAATAATTTTTGAACAGGAACAACTGGTAAATAAAGAAAAAGCAGCCATAATAGAGATCAAAGAAGAGCTGGACCACAAAACAGGAGAAGCAACAAGAATCATCAAAGTGCTAAACTCAAAAATCAAAGATGAACTTAATGACTTAGGAAATTAAGATAGGACAAATACAGTCCTAGAAGTTAGAAAGGTATTAACAAAAATAAATTTAATGTTTCAACTGGAAAACAAAAGCCAAAACTTAGAAGCTCAAATCAAGAAGTTCGATTGAAAGTTTTCTATCTTCCAACAAAGAGGAATTTCATCCTTAAGAAATTCTCATGGCCAATTGATTCCATGAGAAAATTACCAATACAAGTTACATGACATAGCAATAGATAAATCAAAGTTTGCTAAGGTAAAAGGAATCATTAATGGTAAATATTTTCTGGAAGGTTTGGAGAATGATTTATTTATTTCACATGAGTTCCATCATCTATTTATCACTAAGCCAACTTTTGAGAAGTACACCGAAGTGGATGAAGCCTACAGGAGGGTAATTATTTTTTCATGTCCAGATGATGAAAAATGGGATAAGTTCGTTGAACTTCTTGAGTGAACTAAATGCATATGTTTAGGTGTTAGTATAGTAAAGATGGTTGAAAAATTAGCAGGAACAGATTTCAAGGCAGATGTTATCTCTTAGAGGAAACCCGGTTGTGAGAAAACCTCCAAGGTAACCTCAAACCTCTTTTAGGTTGAAAGTTAGCCCTTCAATCTGGAGAGGGATCTCTCCCTAAAACTCAACTACTCTAGGTCACTGTAGTAGTAGGTTTTGCAATTAAGTTCTATGGACGGATTTAGTTTGTAGGATGAAAATTTGGTTGGGTTGTATCTAAAACACACCATTGGGCATGGAGTCTAGTTTTATCAAATGATGCTATAGATAGTAGGACACAAAAAGCAAGGTAGCAATAACTCCTTTGGCAATTTGAGAAATTTAGAAGAAGAAGACTGAAAAGAAAACATAAATATAGCTGATAGGAACAACAAGTACTAATGACTGAGAAATACAAGAAATGAACATTAATGAATCCCAATCTCAGATACTAACATTTTCCATACATGAAGAAGATTTTTCATAACAGAGAAACAACAGACAGGGAACTACAACACATGAATTTTCTGTAAATGCTCATCAAACTATAATATATTTAAGATTTGCTAAAATACACCAGAATGTTAATGTTTTTACAATAAAAGGCAACCTTTTTCTCATTACACAGTCCTTGTCTTTATAGAAAAGATAAACTAACTAAAAACCAGTTTCTAACAAAGCTTTAATTACAAATTCTAAATAATCACAGTGTACATCTCAAATACATGCATATAAAACTTTCTAATCCTATCTGCATCTAAATATCATGTTGTTGCTAGAGTCATGGCTAGAGATAAGAATCAACAAGTCGAATTTGGTGAGGTCGCATCCAAGTCAACAACTGTCCATGAGCTTTTTCCTCATGAAATCCTGAACAATAGGGTTCAGTGATCCCTTCAAAAATATAACACCGTGATAGTTTTTAGAAAACAGAGAGAGGTTTTTTTAAATGGGTCCATTTTGGACAAAAACCTCTTTCGGTTTTGTAAAATTTGTTATCAATTGTCTGGAAAGCGTGCCCAAAATTACTGTTTTGTATAGGAAAAACAAAGTTTTAATTGGCGATTTCACTGACAGACCGACTGTCAACAATTCCTTTCTGCATGTTTTTAGAATTCACTAACAGTGGGAATGTCAACATTTCTCTTGTCAAACATTACCAATTTCACAGCAAAATAACCAAACTTACAAACGAAATCACCAATTTACAAAGTGAAATGAGTTTAATCAGTGGAGAGGGGAAATCATTATAATTCGGGGTGAATTCACATTTAAACCATGATTAATCGATAAACAATATATCAATGGTGGCAGAGAAATCAATGATTTAGCATTTCACTTACCCGTGGCATGCTTTCAAACCTTATCATTTCCGATAACGTGGCTAGTGTAATTCCAAAATTTAAATTTGAAATTTGTTTTGGCATTGACAGTCGGCCTGTCAATTATATCAGAAATGCAGATAAGCCCGTTGTCGGCGAATTTATTAAAAAAAATTATCGAAACATTAAAGCATTGATAGCTTCGCTACCGATGATTTCCCTATTTATTACAACTAAAATGCTGACACGGAAACTGTCAGCGTTTTCTGAAAATAAAAATAAAACACAGAGTTAATGTGATAACATCTGGCTCCAAGGGGATGTTTTCGATCATATATGGCAGCAAGAACCCCATAGAACAGAGGCCTGATCCATTGGACGACTCCAAACCAGTAACCTTGCAACCTATAAACTATACTACACTGCTGTACACTGCAAACTGAAAACTGAAATTGAAATTTGCTACAAAACATGCTCAGAGCGTTGAGCTTATTGGCATACCAACCTATCCTAAACTACTAAAATAATTGCTCGATCAAATAACACAAAAATTCCAGTGCAACCAATCTAATAGCTGCTCAAATATCGTGTCCTTTTTGTTGTGCTTCAGCAAAATCAAAATTGGACAATATAGTGGCAAAGGCAACTCATGATGTAATTTGTATCCACAATGAAAAAATGATTGAAAATTCAAACTAAAAAAAAAACCTTCCATGTAGTCAACTACGGGATCATAAAAATGATGATCTATCTGATGACCCTCAAGGTATTATATGAATGGATAATCATGGTTGAAATTTTCATGCATGTTTTCTATTTCAAATTCATAATCCAAAATAGAAAATTCCCCACTCTCAATAACCAAGGGAAGCAATATGTATTTTCGTTGTTGTTGAGAAGAAATTCCAAAAAAATGATCTTGATATGGAAAAATTTGTTGATCCTCTAAGATTACAATATCTATTTGAATTTCCTTCGAATACTCTTCTAAGAAATGAAACTTTTCTTCTAAGCTACATTTGCATGACTTTAAATAAGAGGACAAAAATGCAAAAAATTTTGTATCCACTTCACCATCAGTATACCCATCATTCCATTCTCTAAAACCTTGGATGGAAACATGATCTACTACATATTCTTCTTTCTCCATCCATGTTTCCAAGAAGATAACCCAAAAGCTTGTTATGGATGTTATGGACTTCGCAAACAAACATTCAATCCAATTTTTTCACTTCCCTTTGAATGAATCATAAAATAATCTCATGTATACATCTTCACACTTGACTTTAAGAAGATCAGTAAAGTCACGAAAATTTGCAATATGTTTCAAAGTCAGGCTCAAATCATCACCACTAAATTTTGGTCCATTTCTCAGAAAATATTCATCTTTGGGTAGATGATTAGGAAAACCAGGAATAACTACAAAATCTAAATTTGCATAACCTGAAACGATAGTAGCAGCTTCTGAGTTCTTCATTGGCCTAGTGAAATAACCATTGAATCATCTGAGCTATGAATCCTTCTGACAATGGAGTTTCCATGGAATCTTCTAACTCTGGATTCTTGAAAATGGAGTCGCCAGAGAAAACACCTTGCAGCCAAAACTGATATCCAAATCTTTGTTTGTCCTCAGAAATCTGATCTTAAACAATGAAATCGTTTGGGGAAAATATGTCTTTCACTCCCCGGCAACGGTGCCAAAATGTTATCTCTTAGAGGAAACCCGGATGCGGGAAAACCTCCAAGGTAACCTCGAACCTCTTTTAGGTTGAAATTTGGCCCTTCAACCCGGAGAGGGATCTCTCCATAAAACTCAACTACTCTAGGTCACTGTAGTAGTAGGTTTTTCAATTGAGTTCTATGGCCAGATTTAGTTTGTAGGATGAAAAATTGGTTGGGTTTTATATATAACACACCATTGGGCATGGAGTCTAGTTTTATCAAATGATGCTACATATTTAACGAGTAGGACACAAAAATAAAGGTAGCAATAAATCCTTTGATAGTTTGAGAAATTTAGAAGAAGAAGTATGAAAAGAAAATAGAAATATAGCTGATAGGAACAACAAGTACTAATGAATGAGAAATACGAGAAAGGAGCATTAATGAATTCCAATCTCAGATACTAACATTTTCCAGACATGAAGAAGATTTTTCATAATAGAGAAATACAAGACAGGGAACTACAACACATGAATTTTCTGTAAATGCTCATCAAACTGTAATATATTTAAGATCTACTAAAAAGCACCATAATGCTAATGTTTTTACAATAAAATCCAACATTTTTCTCATCACACAGTCCCTATCTTTATAGAAGAGACAAACTAACTAAAAACCAATTTCTAACAAAGCTTTAATTACAAAGTCTAAATAATCACTACATAAATCTAAAATACATACATATAAAACTTTCTAGTCCTATCTGCATCTAAATATCATGTTTTTGTTGGAGTCATGGTTAGAGATAAGGATTAGCAAGTCAAATTTGGTGAGGTGGCATCCAAGTCAACAATTGTCCATGAGATTTTTCCTCACGAAATCCTGAAAAATAGGGTCCAGTGATCCCTTCAAAAATCCAAAATCGTGATAGATTTTAGAAAATTGAGAGAGGTTTTTCGAAATGTGTCTATTGTAGACAAAAACCTCTTTCAGTTTCATAAAATTCATTCTCATTTGTATGGAAAGTGTTCCCTAAATTACTATGTTGTACAGGAAACACAGAGTTTTAACTGGCGATTTCGCTGACAGACTGACTGTCAGCATTTCCTTTCTTCCTGTTTTTATAATTCGCTGACAGTGGGAATGTCAACATTTCTCTTATCAAACATTACCAATTTAACAACAAAATAACGAGACTTACAAATGAAATCATTAATTTACAAAGTGAAATGAGTTTAATTGATGGAGAGGGGAAATCATTACAATTCAGGGTGAATTCATGTTTTAAACATGATTAATCGATAAACAATATATCGATGGCGGAATAAAAATCAACGATTTAACATTTCACTTACACATGGCACACTTTCAAACCTTATCATTGTCGCTAATGTGGTCTGCGTAATTCCAAAATTTAAATTTGAATTTTTTTTTGGTGCTGACAGTAGGCCTGTCAATTATATCGGAAATGTTGATAAGCTCGTTGTCAATGAATTTCTTCAGAATACATTATCGGAATATTAAAGTGTTGATAGCCCCATTATCGAATGATTTCCCTATTTATTACAACTAAAATGTTAACACTGAAATTGTCATCATTTTCTTGAAAATAATGAAAAAAAAAAAAAAACAAACAAACAAACAAAGAAACAAAAAAGCAAAAAAACAATGTTAATGTGATAACAACAATAGTTGCAAACAGTATCCTCGAATAGTGTGTTGTTTCTTTAGAATCAATTTCAAAATCCCTGTTTTGAATTGTATTAATTAGATATATCCAAATCATTTTGAATAGAACTTTGTTTTTGTAAACGATTGTATTAAATTAGATATTTTTTAATTATACTCTATATATACATTGTAATTCGAAGTAAGAAGGGTTGAACCATTGAAAGAGCAAAGAAACATCATTGTACTTTTCTAGAATATTTTGAAGATAAACAAAGGATTATGACTTCAGTTTTAACAACAATTGTGTTCATGTGAATTTTTTTGTCATATTCATTTATGTTTTTCATCATATGTTCAAGGTAACATAGGAGTTAAGGTAAGGCTAAGTTAAGTATTATCTTACCTGATAGCCCATCGCAAAGTTATAATCATTAATAAGAATAGCTAATTAAACAAATTGTTTAAATTAGTACCTTTGCATCATTTCATTCTTTCCTTCTCTCATCTCTTGAATGTATATGTGTTGGATGTAGAAATTTCTATACATTCTTATACTATATCTGATAAATTAAGTATTCAAGATGAATATTTAATTATCATATATCTTCTTCTTTCCTTTGTCACAATCAATTGAAGGATTATATGTTGTTAGTAGTGAAAATCAACACTTTAAAAATCTCAGAAGTTGTTGGATTATAAAATTGTAAATGGTTTGAATCATTGGTCATCCATTTAAATTAAATCCCTCGCTTAGATGTTTTGGCACAATTCCCAGGCCTATAACTGTCTTCAAAGATACTACACATATGATAAAGAGTTGTATGATTTACTACAAAGTGTTAAGAAATGGAAGCATTACTTAATGGGAAAGGAAAATATAATACATACAAATCATCAACAATTATTTTTAGTTGTAGACGAACCTACAACAATCAAGACATTTTAGGTGGATGGGTTTTCTACAACAATTTCATTTGGTCATCAAGTACAAGAAGGGTGTAAGTAACAAAGTGGCAGATATTCTATCGAGACCTTTGATTAATGCATTTGTTGTCTTGTATAATTATTCTTTAGAACTTGACATTTATGTTCAGTAGTATGCTAGGGATGTGGACTTCAAGGATGTGTACGAGAGGTTAACTCATGGTTCACAAGAGGAGAATTACCATTTGAAAGGAAAGTTACTCTATCATGTTAATAAACTATGTATTCCAAAAGATGAAAGAATGCATGTGATTAGAGAAGCCCATACTTCTTGTATTTCAGGGCATTTTGGTGTAGGAAACATTGTAGCTCATTTGCAGAGATTTTGTTATTTGCCTCAAATGAGAGAAATAGTATCCAGATATATCAAAGGGTGTGTGTTGTGTACCACTAGTAAACCCACTAATAGAAAATTGAGTTTGTATATAACACTTCCAGTTCCTTCTCATTTGTGAGAGAGTATCTCTATGGATTTTGTAGGAGGTTTTCCTATGTCTAAAAGAGGTCATGATTACTTGTATGTAGTTGTGGATAAATTTAGCAAGATGTGTATTTTGATTCCTTGTAAGAAGAAAGTGACAGTTGAATAAACTGAATAACTATTCTTTCAGCATGTTTGGGTTCATTTTTTATTTCCTTCTTCTATGATATCAGATTGGGATTCCTGCTTTCTGGGAGAATTTTGGTCTAACTTGTGGAGAATGATGGACACCAAGCTAAAGATAAGTATCATTTTTCATCCACAAACTAATGGACAAATAGAGGTGGTCAATAGGATTGTGGTACATTTCCTTTGAGGATACTGCAACAAGCATCATAAATTTGGGGATGAACATCTACATTATGTACAACATGCCTACAACTGAGCATTACATTTGTCTATATAGATTTCTCCATTTGAAGCTTATTTTAGTTACATGTTGAAGTCTCCATTGGATTTGGTTTTTGGGAAAGATGTTGATTCTGGTGAGCACAAAGATGAATATAAGGCCCAAAAATTCATACAAAAGATCAAGATGTTGCATCAAGTAGTGCAAGAACGGTTGGAGAAGAGCCAATCCCAATAAGATGCTAGGCGTAATAAACAAAATATGGATCATCATTTCCATATTGGTGATTGATTTTAGTTATATATCAGCAAAGCTAAGTTAACACGGGAAAGTAAGAATGCCAAGCCAATCCATTATGGCCCATTTACTATTTTGGAGAAGATTGGAAAAAATGTTTTTTAGTTAGATTTACCACCATATATGTAGATTTATTTAGGTGAACGTCAAGAACTTGAAATTGTGTGAGCCACCAATGATCATAGATCAGGATGAGAGTATTCAAGTTCCTTCCATTGACGATTTTTCTCTAGAGTATTTGGATAAGTTGCAGGAGATTTTATTCTAAATAGAAAAACAAGGACTTCACATTGAGGAAATGTGGAATATCTCTGAGTGGTTTTAAAGGAAATGAATCTAAGTAAAGCATAGTGGATTGAGAGAGAGAAAGTGAGGGAACAATACCCTCACCTATTTGTTCAGTAATTTACCTTTTGGTGGTCCAAAATCTTCTTAGTGGGGAGGATTGATCCAAGAGGATACAAAAAGGCCAAAAATTCAAAGTCCCCAAAATTTCATGGAAATAATTCCATATCGAAGAGCCTGGCGATATAATTTTAATGCAACTTGAAACACGTCAAACAGAGTATGTATGAGGAAGTTATGGCAGTTTGAATATTTTGACCAAAGGGAAAATATCAAACTTGTCATGACACGTGGAAGCACATGGCTGTGACACATGGCAGTGGATACATGGTGACATGGCAAGTGTAGGATGATGTGGCATAGTGAGAAGTCGACACATGGTATACATAAGGTCAGCTAGAAGGGTAGGTGGACCAATATGGTGGTAACACGTGGCTCAATCAAAAGGTGCCATGTGGCACCTCAGAACACCAAATTTTTGAATGGTTGGATCAGCAGGGTTCGAATCCCAACCTCAGTGGTAACAATCCCAAGCTCCACCAATGGGCCACAAGTTCATTTTGTTCTATGAATGGTAGATTCCATATTTGAATGTTTGTTGTAACCTGTTGCCAAAAAGGGGGGATTCCACAAGCTTCACATTGCAACCTCCACATAGCCACCAAAAACAAGATTGACAACCCACCGACAAACATACCACATGATCACATGTTATTGGTTGGCCGTTAAAGGCACAAAGGTTGAAGTTACATGGCATATAGTTCATGAGTTAACAAATATGTTATATAATGTGCCCCCTCCAAATGGTTGTTATAACGAACATTAATATGTTTCATATATATAATATGGTTAAAATGATAGACCATATATATAATATGGTTATAAACAAAAAACTTTAATACGCACTATTTTTGTAATATGCTAATGGATGAGGGTTGTGACTATTGGAAATACTGAGAGGGGGGTGAATCAATATTTATTTCCAATTAATATATTTTTAACTTCACAAAGAATTAAATGTTATTAACATGAGATAAATATAAACATCATCAACACCATTCAACAATGCACAATAATAAAGACACATTTTTTTAAGGTGGAAACCGCTTTGGAACAAAAACCACCAAATACTTCTTAATATTTGTATTTAAAGATTTATATCAAGTTTTCAGCTCCAAGTGAGGGAGGCTCCAACCCCTTGATTTATAGGCTCCAACTTGTATGACACTCAAATGCCTTGTTTACCAACTGCAACTGGGAGGACGGTCCAACGCCCTAGTTTAGAGGCTCCAACACCCTGTTTACCAGTTGGAACTAGACAGACACTTCAATTCCCTATTTAGGATCAAACCTGCCCTATCACCACCCTATTTCCCTTAAGTGTTCTTAGGTTCCAACCTGAAGGATACTCCACTCTCCTACCTTGCACCACCATGCTACCTTGATCAGTCGATAGACCACATTTCATAATTTTCAGACTTGATCCGCCTATGCTCTAAATCAATACAAAAAAAACAAACTGAAATGTAATCATTGTTGCTTCTTCTCAGTATGTAAATCAATGTAAAATCATGGCAACCTCATTGCTCAACTCTCATCAAACCCTAGTTGTTAATTCCAATGCTCAACCTCTACTACTGAAACCCTAGCCACACAACTGTGACCAACACTGCATGTCAATAGGAATATATTTGTTATTGGTTCAAGTAGTAGTACATCCAATGCACTAACAAAATGACTTGTACTTTCTTTGCTCTGGGATCATGAACTACAATACTGTACTTCCACAAGCATAACCCTAAATGTAGAGACCAACCCTATATATATATATATATATATATTTTTTTTTTTCCTAAAATAAACTAAAAATAAAACCATGAGAAAATAGCATTGGGAACTCAAAATCTATTAAGAACTATATAAAACATCCCTGAATTTCACTTCATTGAACATATCCTCTGATTTACATACTATTAACTAAAGCCATAATGAAGTCATACAAAAGAATATTATAACGACATAGGTACCATTCACCAGAAGACGAGATTCAAACTTGACTTGCCGCTACTTGCCTTCCTTTGTTGTCGGTCGCCTTCGAGTGTGAATGTTGACGTGCTTATTCTGAATGTAATGACCCACCAGTTGACCTCCCAGCCTGCACCTTGGGTACTCTCCTTCCCCACGGACCCCCGAGTTGCAATGGGATTGTACAATGGAGGAATGTATTAGTTGGTCGAGGAGAGCACTCTTTGGCTCAGGAGTCCCCCCTCTAAAGTCTTATACCTTACCAAACTCACTATAGCTCGTAGTCACTACTCTCACATAGTCTCATCCATCCAATAATAGGGTAAAGAAAAAGTCCTTTCTCCCATGGCTTGCCCCTTCTTTTATAGGAGTCCTCATAGTGACACTTCGCATTTCATGCATAATTAATTATTTTTGTTAATCCGATAGTTTGATTTGTTGAGATTGCAACAAGATGATGGAGCTTAGTGAAAAGAGTCGCCTTCACTAAGTGGGCCCGCAGGCTATTTTTGGCGCAAGTCTATTTTTAGACTATGTCTATTTTTAGACATATGGATCATGTCTATGTTTATGGATGATTGATCAAGTTGGGAAAAATAGATGGACTTCTATTTTTGATGAAAGTGTGAGTGATCACAGTGTGAGTGATCAAGTCTATTTTTAGACTGGCTGTCAAAAATAGAAAAGTCAAATATTATTATCTCACAATAATATTTGGACTATAAACTTAATCTTATTCTCTTGGAGCACTTCAGTTTGAGCTACGGAAGTGGCACATGCAGCTGTCAGAAGGAAATTCGTTTTTCTTATGAGTCAGTTGAGTTGTTGCATGCATGACTTCAGTTAGAACTCAAGTGAGTTGAGTTTAGTGGACTGGAGGTACAGTTGATGGAGTTGTGTTCAGTTTAACTTAGTTAAACTGGTTGTAGTTAGTCTAACTGCAGATAGACTAATGATGAGTTTTTAAACTAATTATTAACTCATAATACAACTAAAGAATACATCAGTTAACTCAGTTGCATGTCAGTGCATGTTCAGTTCAACAGGGACAGGTGGTAGAGAATCAGATTGCTATCAGTTGTGACTATAGTTGTGCACCAGATCTTGCACAATCAAAGGATTGAGTATGCCAATGAGTTTGCTCACGTATTTGGCCCGCATTTTAGCCTTTGCTCACGTCCACAAAGAGTGAGTGACTATTTTGCAGGTGAAAATCGAGTTTGGGAAGCAATTCTCATCAGTTCTTGAGTAGGTATTGAGCAGTGGAGGCAGGCAAGCAGTGGAAGAGATTTGGAGATCAGATCTGAGCTGTATTGTGTGTAACAGAGGTGGAGATACTTGTGAGAAGTATTATGCTGTGTAATGTTACATGACTCAATCAATATAATATACAGATAGTGTGGGGTTTTTAGTGAGATGCTTTCCCCGGGATACATACTGTGTTTATGAGTTTGATTGATGCTTCTATGTGTGCCTGTGAATGTTTCTGCTTCTGTAAATTGATGATCAACGTAGAGGAGATTATGTATTATACATGTTCCGCTTATAATTGTATGATCAGGATAATCTCTGTGAATATGTGTTAAATTATTCAAAATTTCTACATGATTATTCACCCACCCATGTGTCACTCTCTCACCAAGGACTCCAAAATTATTTACTTAAATTTTAATTTAAAAATAATATTTTTCCTCACCTCAACAAGATTCCTATTTCCTCTCCTAGTTGTCTCTTGATCCTCCTTTTACTCCTTAATTTGTGTTCATTACTTAAGTTAATTGATAAGTCACAAATTTGATCCCATGTCTACTCCCTAATTTAACTCAAGTTGTCTCTTAGATGGATATTCTTATGTTGGTTGTTGCCACATGGAGGTTCTCTAAATTTCTCTAAAATTTAATTTATTAATCTTATTTTAATTCACCACCCTCTTCTCTTAATTAGGTTTAACTATTTTAGGATTAATATTTATCCTTACATTTATGTCCCTCTTTCCCCTTTTTACTTAATTAAGTTACATTATCTACCTAATATTTTCCAACATGGGAAGGGTAGAGTTTTTAAGGTCAAATATTTTATTTCTTCCTATGATCCCCTTAACCCAAGTTTTATTATTGATCTAGTTACCTCGGTTATACCATCATTTACCACTTGATTTGAATTTACGTGGTTTTCATATCTTGATTATATTTATTAATTTATTTATTTTTAATGATTCCAAGGATGCCAAGTTTGGTCGTGCCCTTCAAGAACTTCCCTGGAAGTTCCAAGGGTTTCACGCCTAATAGTTTATTTGTGATGCCAAGGGTGCCACACCACTTTCCCTTCAAGCATTCAGTGGCTACGAGGGGAAAGTATAGGTGCAATGACAGAGACCACTATCATCTCTTATGTTGCCTGTTATAGTGAGACTAATGGTGTCGGGGATCATGTAATCCACCTTGATGTGTGCCCCCCCCAATAAAATCCTCATGAGCGACCCAACTTTGGGCCCTGCCCCCATGACATTGTGATCTTCAAGGCAAAGGTGTTTCAACCTTTCCAACCCAAGTCATAGTGGGAGTGCTAATGGGTGAGATCAGGGACATTGTCCCACCCCTCCCATGAAGTTCCATCCAATTATACAACCCCATCACCCATATGTGAGTCATTTGGCCAAGCAATGTTAAAATTGGCAACCAGGGCAAAACTTCATGTGGATCATCTTATTCATGGCTGATAATATTTTTATTAGATTCCTCTCGTCGAGAGGTGTAGGATTGATATATAGATCATCCGATTCCGATAAGTATTCATGGAGATATGAATTTATTTTGATTATGGAATTATTATCAAGCCGACCTACAACTCATGTAGGCTCAGAAGCCCAACAGTCGCATCTATTCACCCACCAACGTTGTGTATAAATATAAGAGGACTTTTCCTCATTTGGACTCACTCATCTCATCACATCTATCTCTCTCTCTACTACACAAAAATGAGTCTCTTCTCTACTGCGCTGAAATGGGTCTCTCTCTCACACATGTGAAGCCGGAAGCTGTTGAATTTGAAGCTGCAACTGTAGAAGTAAAGATTGACTTGCGTGGAATAGAAGATCTCCTCTTTGGAACTGCGGTGTAGGTTCATCTGAACCTCCTCTTAAAGCTGCAACTTTTGGTGGTGGAATGAAGTCAATCCGATGAACAGTTTGCAAGATATCAACTGCCCTAGTTTGAAGCCGGAAACTACTGAAACTGAAGCTGTAACTGCAGAAGTAAAGATTGACTTGCGTGGCATAGAAGATCTCCTCATCTGAATTGCGTTGTAGGTTCATCTGAACCTCCTCTGGAAGTCGAAACTTTTGGTGGTGGAATGAAGTCAATCCGACGGTCGGTTTGTGAGATATGGTCTGCCATAGTTTGATAATGAAGCCGCTAATGCTGATGCTGCTGATCTAGGGTTTGCTACTGCTGATATGAATCAGATTTATTGTACTATTTCTCTCTGCTGAATTATTGAAGATAAAAGAAGATTTGATCAAAGGGTTTCCCCACACATTGTGGGGTTTGTCCCTGGCTAGCCGCCACATCTTGTGTCTCTTGTCTTGGCTTGTTTTCTGTCGATCGTTTAATGTTCTATCTGCACTTTACTTTATGTACATGTGATTGCTAATCGGTGGAATATAATAAGAAAAAGAAGCAAATTGTTATAAGCATAGAACATACCATAACTTAACATGGTATCAGAGCAGAGGTGAAGACAAAGCCCGAGCAAGAGCAAGAGCAATCATTGAAGGGAAGATTGGCAAGGCTATTCTAAAAGAACTATGGGGTCCTCAACACTCTTCCCTGCCGAAGACAAGCTCCGTGAGAAAGCTGACTATCACGGATGGAAGATGTCTATCGATCTAACCCTTGAGAATCAAGGAGTGTTGGATCATGTGAGAGGCAATATTTTTGAGCCTCCATCAAATGCATCCGCTGCTGCCTGGAACAAATGAAAAATAAAGAAGTCAAAACAATAGAAGATCATCTGGGACTCTATCAACAAGCACTTGGTGGCCTACATCTCTGAACTGGACACCTCCAAGGAAATCTACAATAGACTGGTGAGTTTATTTAAAGTTAATGATGCAAATCAAGTTTTGTTTCTTAGAAATAAGCTGAGGTAAATCAAGAAGAGTAAGGATGAAAGTATGCAAGCATACTTCTTAAGAATCACTGAGATCAAGAACGATCTCCTATCTATTAGGGAAACTATTACTGACAGAGAAATGGCACTCACAACTCTTGGAGGATTACCATCTGAATGGTATGTGTTCAAGACTACTCTTCTGAACTATAATGTAATTCCTGGTTTCGAGGAATTAATGGCTAGATGCATTCAAGAAGAAACAAGGGAAGAAGTGCAAGAAATTCCCATGCCCAAAGGTCCTCCTGCTGCCTTTTCTTCTCATGCAAAGAGAAGGAAGGACTCACATCAGAACGATGATCAAAATCCCTCTTATGGCAAATCAAAGGAATGAAAAATTCAACAGCAAAGGTAAGAGGAGAGCTGGATATCGAGGAAGAGGACAACCATTCAAGAAGGCTAGAAAGTCCAGGATGTATTAAATGCACCTGACCTCAAAAGGAACCTAGTGTCCATCTTGGCAATGGAAGACAGAGGCTACAAGGTAACCTTCAGCAATGGCAAGGTATGTATATGGAAAAATAATGTTAAAGATGCCTTTACTCTTGGGTTTAGTGTTGATTCATTATATCAGGTCGATGGAAGTCCGCTAGGTGTCATGTCTTGTGACACAACTCTTTAGTCTAAACTTTGGCATCAGAGGTTTTCCCACCTTCATTACAAAGCTCTACCCGATGTAAGACAGATGGTAACAGGGATGCCCGAATTCCAAGTAGAGAAAGAAGGTGTATGTCCGGGATGTGCCAAAGGAAATCTCAAAAGGGGACCATTCCCCTCAAGCCAAAGCAAGACCTCCGATATATTACAATTGGTTTACTCAGGCATACCTGAGGTTGGCATTAAGAGGGAGACTACTACACCACATACTCCTGAGCAGAATGGTGTGGTGGGAAGGAAGAACCACACGATGATGGAAGCTGTCCGGGCCATGCTACATGATCAAAGACTTCCAAAGTTTCTATGGGCTGAAACTACAATCACCGCCGTATATGTACAAAATCGATGCCCTCATCAAGCATTGGGTTCCTAAACTCCTGAAGAAATGTTCACCACTGGTCAAAGGGAAGTCGTGATTAGTCATGATGTCACCTTTGACAAAGATATGGCTCTCAGCAAGGTGGACAATCTGCTGACTTTGAGTAGCTCTCAAGAAGCTGACACCAGGGAACTGAAAGAAAAGGATGATGAATCAATGCCTGATGTAGAAGAACCCATGGATCTGATTGATCCTCATCCACATGAGCCTTCCTCTTCTAGGAAGAGGCCTTCATGGCTTAGGGGATACTTGATAATGCTGAAGGACATGCTGCACCCTGAGGAACCTTCCATCAAAGTAAGAAACTTAACAGGAATCAGGGATACCTGACCATCATGAGCACGATCATACAAAATGAACCTTCATCATTCTCAGATGTCATCAAGCATTAACTATGGAAGGATGCTATGACCATAGAATATGAGTCTATTATGGAGAATGATGTCTGGAAAGTAGTTCCCAGACCCTGGACAAGACAATTGTTACTTCAAAATGGCTTTACAAGATAAAGCATGCAACAAATGGAAGTATGGAAAAGTATAAGGTTCATTTTGTTGCTCGTGGTTTATCCCAGAAGGGAGGTATAGACTATGATATTTTCACTTGTTGCCAGATATACGACCATCCGCTTGATCATAGCCCTTGTGGCTTCACAAGGATGGAACCTACATAAGATGGATGTTAAGATCGCGTTCTTGCATGTTTCTATCAAAGAAGAGGTCTATGTGGAGCAACCTGAAGGATTTGAGATTTATGATTGAAAATCTCATGTATGCAGGTTGAAGAAGGCTCTCTATGGGCTGAAGCAAGCACCCCGAGCATGGTATGAGAGGATCGATAGCTACTTGATGAAGCTGGGATTCACTAGGAGTGAAGCTGATCCTAACCTTTACTTTAAGGTTGAAGATGACAAGCCTCTCATACTGGTGTTGTATGTGGATGACCTCTTCCTAACAGGTGCAAACCCTCTCATTCACATATGTAAGAGGGAGATGGCTTCTGAATTTGAAATGAAGGACCAAGGACTTGAAGTGTGGCAGAAGCCAAGGGAAATTTTCCTATCTCAAGGAAAATATGTGGTAAATATATTGGAAAGATTCTGTATGATGGACTGCAAGCCTGTGACTACCTCGAGGATCTTAACTTTTAGAAGTTATATGGTAGTGATGTCAGACCAGACTTGGGAAATGCCTCTGAGTTTCAAAAACTCATTCGCATTGATGTTCTTGGTGAACCTCCGTCCAAACATATGTTTTGCAGTTAGCATTGTGAGCTCATATTTGGTTGAGCCTCACTGGATTGATGCCAGGAATCTTCTGAGATGTCTTCAGGACACAATCTCTCATGGATTAAGATACACTGCCGGAGATGTGAGACTACTTGGATATACTGATGTTGATTGGGCAGGCAGTGTGGTGGACCATAAGAGCACTTCCGGGTACTGTTTCACCTTGGGATCTACTTCGATATCCTGGATGAGCAGGAAGCAGAAGTCGGTGGCTTTGAGCACCGCCGAAGCAGGATATATTGTTGCTAGCATAACCTCGTGTGAGGCAGTCTGGTTGCGAAAGCTCTTCAGTGAGCTATTTGGATTTACATTGGATACCACTGTGATTCTCTGTAACAACCAGAGGTGGGATTCGATTATTGAGGAATCCCGTATTCGTCAATTTCTCCAACAGATAGACATCATCTGGGATATGGTAAGTCGATGATCAAGGAAGCTCCATCACATTAAGATGATGTACAGGTTGATACACCTTGTCAAAGCCCCAAGGAAAGATCTAATCTGTAATTTTCCCAAACGACTTGGAGTCGGCAAGAAACCCTTGTACAAGGGTCCTGCATGTTGCATACATTGAGCTCTGGGAGCTCTGAGGGCTTGCGGTTCCTACTGGAGAAACATATGACCACAGGGTGACTCACCCTCCCCTGGTGGTGCACACTGGAACAAGATGATTCTCTCTCTTGTGGGACAAGATGATTCGCTCTCTTGTGGAACAGGATGTTTCGCTCTCCTGTGTAGCAGGATGATTAGTTCTCCTGTGAGCCTAGATTGATGTGTTCTCCATGGCAGCCTAGATTGATGTGTTCTCCACGGCGATTGTAGCAGGATTGATGTATTCTCCTGTGAGGACAGGATTGATTAGTTCTCTGTCGAGGCATCCTACCCATGTAGTCTGGGACTCATGGGAAGTACCTCTCATCTGACCAATGAGCAGGGAAATGAAGTTAGGGACCATAGTAGTACCGATGTACGCATCGTTGTATCTACTGTACTCCCTACGCTAGGATGACCTCCATTGATCTGGGACCAGTGGTAGGAGTTGTACCATACTATGACGCTGACTTCAGGTCGGTTGAGACTGGTCTGGGACCAGTGGTACATACTCCGAGACTGACTTCGTGTCAGTGCAGTACTGGTCTGGGACTAGTGAGAGTGGTACATACTATGACGCTGACTTCGGGTTGGTTGAGACTGGTCTGGGACCAGTGGTACACTCTCTAAGACTGCGATACTGGTCTGGGACCAGTGGTAAGAGTGGTACTTACTATGAAGCTGACTTCGGGTCGGCTGAGACTGGTTTGGGACTAGTGGTACGCACTTTGAGACTGACTTTGAGTCAGTGGAGGATGATACTGGTCTAGGACCAGTGGAGTTGTACTCACTATGACGCTGACTTCGGGTTGGTTGAGACTGGTCTGGGACCAGTGGTACATACTCCGAGACTGACTTCGTGTCAGTGCAGTACTGGTCTGGGACCAGTGAGAGTGGTATATACTATGACACTGACTTCGGGTCGGTTGAGACTGGTCTGAGACTAGTGGTACACTCTTTGAGACTGCGATACTGGTCTGGGACTAGTGGTAGGAGTGGTACTTACTATGAAGCTGACTTCGGGTCGACTGAGACTAGTCTGGGACCAGTGGTACACACTCTGAGACTGACTTTGAGTCAGTGGAGGATGATACTGGTCTAGGACCAGTGGAGTTGTACTCACTATGACGTTGACTTCGGGTTGGTTGAGACTGGTCTGGGACCAGTGGTACATACTCTGAGACTGACTTTGAGTCAGTATGATACATCCTCGATCATTTCTTCTTCTTCATAATTCGGACAAAAGCAGAGCAGAACAGAATAATGCAAGAGCAGAGCAGAACAGAGCAAAACAGTATAGATCAGTGCAAGGCAGAACAAGACAAAGCAGAACAGGTAGAATAGAGTAGAGTAGGGCAAGGTTCAGGCTGTACAGGGCAGTGCATTTGATGGATGAATAGTAAAGACCGATAGACAGATTGCAGATGAAGTTCTCCATGGTTGAGAGGGAGTGTTAAAATTGGAAACCAGGGAAAAACTTCATGTGGATCATCTTATTCATGGCTGATAATATTTTTATTAGATTCCTCTCGTCGAGAGGTGTAGGATTGATATATAGATCATCCGATTCCGATAAGTATTCATGGAGATATGAATTTATTTTGATTATGGAATTATTATCAAGCCGACCTACAACTCATGTAGGCTCAGAAGCCCAACAGTCGCATCTGTTCACCCACCAATGTTGTGTATAAATATAAGAGGACTTTTCCTCATTTAGACTCACTCATCTCATCACATCTCTCTCTCTCTCTACTACGCAGAAATGAGTCTCTTCTCTACTGCGCTGAAATGGGTCTCTCTCTCACACATGTGAAGCAGAAGCTGTTGAATTTGAAGCTGCAACTGCAGAAGTAAAGATTGACTTGCGTGGCCTAGAAGATCTCCTCTTTGGAACTGCGGTGTAGGTTCATCTGAACCTCCTCTGAAAGTTGCAACTTTTGGTGGTGGAATGAAGTCAATCCGATGAACGGTTTGCAAGATATCGACTGCCCTAGTTTGAAGCCGGAAACTGCTGAAACTGAAGTTGTAACTGCAGAAGTAAAGATTGACTTGCATGGCATAGAAGATCTCCTCATCTGAACTGCGCTGTAGGTTCATCTGAACCCCCTCTGGAAGCCGAAAATTTTGGTGGTGGACTGAAGTCAATCCGACGGTCGGTTTGTGAGATATGGTCTGCCCTAGTTTCATAATGAAGCCGCTAATGCTGATGCTGCTGATCTAGGGTTTGTTACTGCTGATATGAATTAGATTTATTGTACTATTTCTCTTTGCTGAATTATTGAAGATAAAAGAATATTTGATCAAAGGGTTTCCCCACACATTGTGGGGTTTGTCCCTGGCTAGCCGCCACATCTTGTGTCTCTTGTCTTGGCTTGTTTTCTGTCGATCGTTTAATGTTCTATCTGCACTTTACTTTATGTACATGTGATTGCTAATCAGTGGAATATAATAAGAAAAAGAAGTAAATTGTTATAAGCGTAGAACATACCATAACTTAACAAGCAACTAATATGTGCCTGCAACCTCTAACATATTATCATAATATAGATAAACATATATAGCAGGTTTGAAAATTGACTTAGAATTTCAAAGACAAAACATAATTTTCATCAAACCATGTGTCGTCAACTCGTCATATGTGAGTGCCTCTGGTGGTTTCCTGCCATACTCAATAATCATCAATAACAAGGTTTCCTAGTGTTATTCATTGTCATAATTGCATCATCAACATCACCTAGTCATTTGCATCATTGTTCATTGTGAACCAGAACTAATGCAAGTAGGTAACATATGGGACACATCCATCATGGCTATCATCATCATAACATCAATGGAAACATACATATCCATCAAAGTTATCAACATCGTAACATCAATAGAAAACATACCTATCCATCAAAGGTATCATCATCATGATATCAATAGAGAGCATCCATATCCTTTACTGTTATCATCATCATAAATTCAATAGAGACCAAACATAACCATTTATTCTACAATCGTCATAATATCAATAGAGAACATGCATAACCATTAATTCTACAATCATCATAATGCCAAGAGATAACATGCATAACCATTAATGCTATCTTCATCGTAATATCAATGGACAACATACATAAACATCACAACCACTAATATCACAACCACTAATAATAGAGTCATGTGTTCGGAGCCTCATCCTGAGGTTCTCAAAGAATAAAGTGTGGGCCTTAGGGATAAATAAATGTTAATGTCATATCACTGTCAGTCAACTAGAGTGGGGCACTACATACACCCCCTCTTAATAATAGACTTTGTCTTGAAGTCCTTGGGATAGGTAAGGAAAACAGTGATGCATCTCCTCGGAGTCCTCCCAAGTAGTTGAACTGGGACTATAATTGTCCCACTAGACCTTAACCTGGTCCATTAACCATCGTCTAAGTTACAAAGTTTTTTGGTCCAGTATCCGAACTGGTTCGGCCATTACTGTTCCCTCGTCTGAAACCTGCAAATGACCAAAGTCAATAACATGCGAAGGATATGAAATGTAGTGATGCAAAACAGAAATATGAAACACATCATGCATACACGCTAAATATGGAGGTAAGGCAAGCCTATATTCCATCGGCCCTTTCCTTTCTAAGATTTCAAAAGGTCCCACAAACCATGGAGACAATTTTTCTACCTTTCCAAATCTTATAGAGATTTTTTGGGGCCTTACTCTTAGGAACACCCTATCTCCCACTTCATAACTTTGGTCTACCTGATGAGCATCAGCATAGCTCTTTTGTCGATCTTGTGATTCTTTTATCTTTCCCCAAATCATAGTCATTTGTTCTTCCATATCTTGCACCACTTCTAGTCCTATTAATACTCGGTCCTATAATCGGTCCCAATTGAGAGCTGTTCTATAAGGTCTTCCGTACAAGAACTCAAATGGCACCATCTTGATGGAACTATGATAACTATTATTGTAAGAAAATTCTACGAGGGGTAAAAACTCCTCTCATCTCTTTTGTTGGTCCATCACATACATTTGAAGCATGTCCTTGAGGATTTGATTAGTCCTCTATGTCTGCCCCTCTGTCTCAGGGCTATAAGAAGTGCTGAAGTTCAACTGGGTTCCTAAGGCTTCTTGGAAATTGATCCAGAACCTTCATGTAAACACTGCTCCCCTATCTGATATGATCTTCTTAAACACTCCATGCAATCTCATAAACTCATCAATAAAAACTCTGGCTATTTCTGGTCCCTTATATGTAGTCTTAACTGGTATGAAATGGGCACTCTTGGTCAATGTGTCCACCATTACAAATATGGATTCATGCCTTTCTTGAGGTCATTGGTAGTCCCACAATGAATTCCATTGATATAACTTCCCATTTATATTTTGGTATCTCATGGGGTTGCAATAACCCTGCTGGATGTCTGTGTTCAGCTTTTACTCATTGGCACTCTAAGCATCTTGCTACCAAGTTTACGATGTCCGTCTTCATCCCTTTCCAAAAGAAGAGTGGTTCTAGGTCTGCACTCATTTTCTTAACACCAGGGTGTGCCATGTATACTGTGCGATGTGCTTCATTCAAGATTAACTGGCGTATATCTTCATTCGGTGGCACATATATCCTTCCCTGAAATCATAGTAGCCCATCATTATCAAGGGAGTATTCTTCATATTTTTGGACTATCATTTCATCCTCCCTCAAAATTTTGCTAACCTCCTGGTACCAGGTGTCTTTAAATTGTAAGTCAAGCAATTTCTCCCTCAAATTTGTCTTTAAGGGAATCACTGAAAATATCTGAGGCCTCCTACTTAAAGCATAAGCCACCCTATTTATCGTTTCTTTTATGTAAATGATATTAAAATCATATTCAATAATTAGCTCAGACCATCGTCTTTGTCTTGCATTTAAGTGGTCTTGAGTGAATATGTGTTGTAGCCCACAATGGTCAATCCTAAGATCAAACTTCCTTCCTACAAGGTAGTGTCTCCAAATCTTTAGTGCATAAACAATCACTGCCATTTCTAGATCATGGGTTGCATAGTTTTCTTCATGGGTTACAAGTTTCCTTGATGCATAAGCTATTACTCTTCCTTCTTGCATCAATACACAACCCATCCCTTCCTTGGAGGCATCAATGCAAACCAAAAATTCTTGTTCCATATTCGGCACCTTCAAAATTGGTACTGTCGTTAATAACACCTTTAACCTTTGGAATGCCTCTTCACATTTTTCAGTCCAAATGAATTTCTTGTTCTTTCTTTGGAGCTCAATAATGGGGCTTGCTATCTTCGAAAACCCTTCAACAAATCTACGATAATACCCTGCCATGCCCATGAAACTTTGTATTTCATGAACATTGGTTGGTGTTGGCCATTCCATGATGGCCTCGATCTTTGTCGGGTCTACTGCGATACCATCCTCAAAGATAATGTGCTCAAGATAATGAATCTTGGTTTGGTAAAAGGAACACTTTGACAACTTCCTGTATAATTGGTTTTCTCTAAGACATTGTAGAACTATCTTCAAGTGTTCGTCATGCTCTTCTGGGGTCTTTGAGTAGATCAAAATGTCATTGATAAAGACTTGTACAAAATTGTCTAAGTAATTTCGAAATATTCCATTCATGAAACTCATGAAAACACCCAGGGCATTTGTCAGTCCAAAGGGTAAAACTACAAATTCATAATGCCCAAATCTTGTCTTAAAGGTTGTCTTCAGGATATCTTCTTCCTTGATTCTTAATTAATGATATCCTGATCTCAGATCTATCTTTGAAAACATAGTTGCCCCACTCATTTGATCAAACAAGTCATCTATCCTTGGCAGAGGGTATTGATTTTTTATTGTCACTTTGTTCAACTGGCAGTAGTCAATGCACAGTCGCCAAGACCCATCCTTCTTCTTAACAAAAATCACAGGGGCTCCCCACGGAGATATGCTAGGTCATATGAACCCCAAGTCCAACAATTCCTTTAATTGGATCTGCAATTCCTTTAGCTCTGGAGCCGACATATGATAGGGTGCCTTTGCAATAGGCTCAGTGCCTGGTTTAAGGTCGATGGTGAAATCAATTTCCCTTTTTGGGGGTAGCCTGGGTAGTTCTTCGGGAAATACATCCTTAAATTCAACAAGAAATGGATGTTTATCAAGGTTTTTAGAATCACCCTTATCGTTTAGAGCTACCACTGAGAACATTTGACATCCCTTTCGCCTATATTTCATTAGTTGCATGGAGGAGATGAACCTCAGGGACACCCCTCGGTTCTTTCCCCTTAATGATTTTCTTTGGCCATCATCATCTGTGAAATGTAGAATCTTGTCTTTGCAGTCTAGGAGTGCCTCATGTCGTTCCAACCAATCCATTCCTATAACTACGTCATAGACTCCTAAAATTGTAGAGTACAAGGATACCTTGGTCTTACATACACCCAGGTCCACCTCACAATCCTTTACCATCCTTCCTACATTTATTTTCATACCACATGCCATTTCTACATGTCTAAATTCATATTGTGCAATTGCTTTATGTTTAATCCTTGATAATGCATTTAGAGAAATAAAGGAATCAATAGCTCCTGGATCTATTAAAATGAAAAAACTCATACCATCAATATTACCTGAGGTTTCCAACACAGTGGATTGGTGTTCGACCTAGCGATCGTTCACCGCTGCATGGATGCGTTGAGCCTTCCCCAGATCCCCCACAGTAGTTGCATTCTTAGTTGAGTTGGTATTACTTATTTTTTAAGGGAAATCCCTCTCATAGTGAGGACCTCAACAAGTCCAACACCCCCTCTTAGGAGCTTGGCTCCTACTACCGACTGAGCCGGAAGTTGGCCTGGAACTATGTTGGAAATAGCCAGATTGTTGGGATCGATGCTAAGGTGGTGTGACTTGGTGTTGTCGCATAGGTCAATGTTGTTGTGGTTGACAATTTTGTTGAGGTACCTTATGCGAATGCTGAGTTGGATGCTTATATGGTGTTCTTTGATTTCTTGTTGACCACTTTTGATGATTGAGCACAGGATCCCTTTGCAAACTTCTACATTCCATACTGTTTCCACTTGGTACTCTTGATCCTGTGGGCTTTGTTGACTTACTAGCTCCACTGCTCATGATCTCCTCCCGCAATGATTCCCAGCTGAACTGCCTTGTGCAAGGTGCGAGGCATTAAGATTCTAACCTTGGCCCGAATGTTAACATTTAATCCATACACAAATTTTTTCACCTTGAGATTTTCTGCGTTTAAATGAGGGGCATAACAAAGTAATTCCATGAAATGAGCCTCATACTCTGGTAGTGAGTGACTCCCTTTCTTTAATTCATTAAATTCATTTAGTTGCCTCTCAAGGAACTCCTCTGACAGGTAAGGTTCTCTAAATTTTTCTTCAAATAGTTCCCAAGTTACTTCTAATATATCCATCCCCAATTGGGTTAATAATTTCTTCCACCAAAGTAGTGTGTTTCCCTTTAGCTGGAATATACCCATCTTGGCCTTCATATTTGAGGTGTAATCTCTCAGGGTAAAGCACATAGCCATGTTTTCTAACCATGCCTCTGCAGATTGACCATCCGTGGACCCCCAAAACTATGGAAATTTTACTTTTTCCAAATCTCGACGTACATCATTTCTTGTAGTGTTTTGGGGTACTTCGTTTTGTATGACAGGTCCTCCATGCTCTCGTTCCAAATGATTTATTAATGCCTCAGACATGTGTTGGAACGATCTCATTAAGTTCAACACTTCTCCAGCTGGTATTTGTTCTGGTGTTGTGATGTTTTCCCCATCATTGGGTGGGGAGGTAGGAGTCGGTTGTTGTGGTGGTGCCATGTTGCGCCCTTTAGTTGCCCCACTTCTTCTTGTACCTCTTCTAACCATGGTTTACCAATGAATCCTGCCGTAATTTAGCACGCTTTTTCCTTATAATATAAAAATAAATAAATAAAAATCATAACCAACCTGGGTGGTTCTATAATTTACTGTTATGTTTATATACTTCCAAAGGAACAATCTATGCATTTATAAATTCTTGATTATATAATTCGCCTATCAATTTCAAACATTCCAATCAGATTTAATCAAAGAATACCATCAATTTACTCAAATAGTATGCTTAGATTACATTATGTCATGTAAATGGTAGAGGTGGTTGGTAGCATTATCATGACATAAACTGAGAATGTCTTTAGTAAAAAGAGAGAGAGAATACATTTCTAATGTTTTATGATTTTATGAGCTTAGCTATCAACAATTGTCAAAGGGATTGACCTAAATTCCAATCCAATGCACACTGCCTTATTTCTCACAATCTCTAATGAGCTTAGCTATCCACAAACACAAAATATTGGATGTTGAAATTTTCTATCCATTGTGAAATCCCGCTTATATTGGCCATATTGAATGGTGGCGACATATGCAACCACTTCACATTCAAATAGAATAAGTTGGAACACCCTTTTAGGTTGAGGGGAGTTAAGTCCCATCGTATCTAGACTATGTCATAACACCACTTGGTTTTGCATGGCGCCATTGATCTCATACTTCCATTTAGCATGATTTTTTCTTTTTTTTTAGATGCCCATAAATTATAAAACTATAAGATTAGAGTTGTTAAGATCCCACATTTTATTCAATTTTTACAAATTCTTGTGAGAAACAACATTTATCATTTTGGTATATTTGATAGTTTAATCAACCAAAATACTGGCCACCAAATTTGTGAAATTACATTAAAAAATCTTATATAATTATCAAAATTTTAAGTTTAATTAAAATTTTATATAATTATCAAAATTTTAACAAAAATCTTAAATTTTTAATATCTACCTTGACCAAAATTATCCAATACTAATTTTATTTGTCAGGATGTCTGATATTTTCCAAACTTATTAAAAATGGAACGTGAAAGAATAAAATGAATTAATAAAAACTATAAATACATAAATAAAATAATATAATTTATATTTTATTGATTATAGAGTTCTTAATTTCTCAAAATCATTTTATATATAAATTTAAAGAATATGGTTTATCTTTTTTTTTACTAAAAAAATTACACCTAGAATAGTTCTCAAAAGTATATCATTTTGTTCGAGATTAGACCATAAAATATGGAGACCAAATCTCCCACCTAACCCTCAAAAGATACATCAATTTCATAAAGTGAATAAACAACTGTGAAAAAAGATTGAACAAAACTAGTATCAAACAAAATGAGCATCAAACTAAAACAAGCTTCAAATGAAATGGCCTTGGAATAGCCATAAAGTGAATTGAAATTAATTGAAGCGTGAATTGCATAGATATTTTGCAAGAGGATGGAAGATTGAAATGTAGAGACAGAGACATTTAGCCACATAATGTCGATTATATTTTCCAATCTGTCGATCACATTTTTGAAAAATTATGAAAAATGGGAAACATGCAAGATTGGGGTAACGAAAAAAGAATATAAAAATATATGGTGGAAACGAAATACATATGACCCGAGTAATATATGTTGATCCCTAATTTGGAAGCTATACATTGTAAAGTTGTTTTGTATTAAAAGCACTGTAAATGCTTATTTTGTGTCAAAAGCATTGTACATATATACTATAACGCCTTACTATTTATGAAGTTAATATACTGAATCAACCTGAGTATATTATATTCGTCTTTCATTTTCTATTTTCTCCTCACATTTTTGTTTTCAAACTTCAAAAATGTTTCTTGTTTCGTAAATAAATGAATTGGCGTACATATCCCTCATCGTTCCATAACTCGGACAGGCACACCCTAACATATTATTTAATCACAATTTTTAGTGGATTCACTTTTTAGTGTTCTAAGTATTCAAAAGGTGGAATCACCATTGGGGATGGTTTCTCCAGGGATGGATGATGCACGAGCATGTGACTCAGAGGGGAAAAATCTTCCAAATTATTCAAAAAAATCCAAAAAAATCTACAGGCAAGGGAGTGGGGTCCTTTAGCCTGCAATTTCTATGTTTTTTAGTTAAAAGATAGAATAGAATCTAGCAATAAAACATGCTATTTATGCTCAGCTGTAACAAAGCTTTTCAAGCTTTAAATCATTCTGTAAAGCATGCTTTTCTTTGTATCGGATAAGGACCGAGAAGGCCTATCCTTAGTTATAAATAAAGAGGCAGCGAAGCTCTCGAGGAGGAGAGAAGGGAGGAGCGAGGCCACAACATTATTATTAAACTTCCTCTCGGCGTTTCTTATTCAATGATTTCTGATAATATGCATGCATAGATTCTTATTCTCTGTGTTGATTATGTAGAACTGTATTAATATTTCCGTATGGTGTATCTGTTGTGTAAATTGGCATTCGGTCGTTTCTTTACCATTTATGCATCCACAGGCCTTTAGTCATCCTTTATAAGTTATGCGCATACTCCTGTTTACATTAAAATTTCATGCAATTTTCCATTGGCGGCCACTGTAGCGGACGTGGGAGATTATTAATATTGGTCCAGACCCATATCGGGTCCGTGACTAAATATTGCACCGGAGAAGGGACTTAGAACTATATTGTGGGAGCTCCGACATATATCGGAGCCGAAACCCTTATCAAGTCAAGTGTAATCCATATCGGGTCCGCTGAACCCTTGCATCGCATCGGAAGGCTTGTTGATAGTGGAAGGATCCGCTCCGAAATCCCGGAGCCGATCTATTATAGAGTCCGGTTTATAAAGCCTTTCGGGTCCGAAAGGAGCCATAGCGCAACAAGGGCCGAGCTCCGAAATCCGGAGCCGAAATATTATTCAGCAACTTCTATAAGGCGTCGGGTCCGCTAACCCTCCGACTGTTCATTCCATATCCGGAGCCGAAGTAAAATAGACTACGATATATATATACCGTCGGATCCGTCATTTCGGAGGTGGGAAAGTTGTTAATTGTGGCGACCGCCGATAACCGGACCCGCCGAAATTATAAAGGCAGCTTATAATGTGGATCGGGTCTGCGGAGGACTTGTAACACTTCGGAGGAGTGACTAACGAGACCCCGAAAAGATCCGGACCCGAAATCTTTATAGGGCGGTTCGGAAAGAGGCATCGGGTCCGTCAGTTCGGAGGAAAAAGATTATTGGTTGGGGCGAATGCCGATATATATATCGGACCCGAAATCAGCATAGGGGGAGTATATATATAGACCATCGGGTCCGTCGGAGCCTGTGTTCCATTGCAAAGCCCGCCGATAGCAATCGCCGATGCGATATCGCATCGGGGAAATGGTAAAAGAGACAATATAAAGTGGGATTATGTTATAAAGTAATTCTGTTGAATTACTGCCCCGATAGTGTGTTGCGTAAGTCCTTCCTTTGCAAAGCCGCGATAGTGTTGTAAGGCCTCTGATAGTGTGTTGGCGTAATTCTTTTAGAATTACTGCCGATACAAATAAAGCCACTGTTTTGCCAACTTGGAAAGGAAAAGGAATTCGGAGGGACAATGAGGCTATCAGTTAATGACTGATACGCATCGGGAAAGAGAAAGAGAAGCTAATCCGGACATTGAAGAAATTACAGCCAGATTAAGGAGGTTGTCTCTAACGCCTGCAATCCCGCCATCATCAGTTGGTATCAGAGCGAGAAAAAGATTCTGCGGAAGGAGGTACAGTTCTTGATAAAGTATGTCTGGTCTTTATATTTTGTGTAGGTAGCAGCAGAGGAAGGTCAGAAGGTTGCAGAGGAAGGTGAGAAGATTGCAATAGCCTAGAGCGGTTACCAAAAGACCAAGTCTAGAGGAGAGCTTGGTGAGGTAAGAGGCAGCAAGGAGGACTTGCTGTTGCAGAGGTAGATTGCAGCTCACAAGTTAAAGTTATTACGAAGACCAGAAGCATATGACCAGGAGGTCATAAATTTTTGTGCCTCGGGAGTCTGATGCGGGAGCAACCAGCAACAAAGCGAGCAAACATGGGCCACGGAAGCAGAACAAAGGAAAGTCTGCCTTAAAGCAGAAAAGATAGATTTAAAGCGAATAAAGCAGACTTAAAGCAGATTTAAAGCATGCATGCATCTTTTGTTGGAGGAAAGCAGGAGAGGATAGGATCAATCCTTCCCAAGACTTCTTATATAAATGTAATGCGATAGGCATGTAATAGATATCTGATTAGTGAGGCATCTGTGAGTGGGCAAGATGTAGTCGAGCGTGAGCTCGTTCTTAAGGCTTAAATGCCTTAATTTTGTAACTGTTTTATAAGTATATAGAATCGTGTTCAGTGCTATTTGTTTACGTCTGTGTGTGTGTCTTCCGTAAAGAAGTTAAATTCTGTCTTTTTGTATCGATGGCGATCTGTATTATTGTGTAGCTGATAAATATGTTGGTCCATTATTGTTTAAACGCTATGTATGTTAACCATTGCTTGAAAGGGTTTTCGACCTCTGTTACATGTAATTGTTTGCTGAAGACAGCGTGCAGCACAGGCAAGAAACGAGTCTGGTTACGGATTACATACTTAAGATATTATGGCTGGAAATTTATGCGGATACGATCGGGAGAGTTGAGATTCGACGAAATATCAACAGGCTAGACAGCTCAACCACGTTCCAGATTGTGAAATGTTTATGCCAAACTGTTCATGTTTTGGACGGCACAACCTTCATTTCGCTGCTGCAATCGGCCTCCGAAACTTATGATTTCTTTGATGATATTGTTCTTCTTCCGGAGGGTCAGATAGTTTATCAGGGGCCTCGCGAGCATGTGTTTGAATTCTTTGAGTCAATGGGCTTCAGATATCCGGAGCGTAAGGGTGTGGCTGATTTTTTTTAGGACGTCACTTCGAGGAAGGATCAGTAGCGATATTGGGTTTCGAAAGACCAACCGTATAGTTATGTTTCCGTTAAAGAATTCGTGGGGCATTTCAGTCGTTTCGCATTGGCAGAGATTGACGGAGGAGTTGTTTGTACCTTACGATAAACTGAAGAGCCATCCGGTAACATATATTTTTATGATGGTCTTTATAAAGTTCAACACTCATGCACAGATAAAGGGATGGCTCAATTGTTAATGAAGATCCGCGTCAAATAAATAAAAAGGTTTAAAGTGGTTTAAACGCTTCCGTCGGACTTGTGGGCCCATAACCCACAGGCCCAGGTTCGAATTTTACATGAAAAGGGATTTTGGGTTACCCCCAAATTCTCATTTTCATCATTTTCATCAGTGGGTAACCTGGGCTCTGATACCAAAAACTCTGTTGCTTGGAGGGAAGGACTAATTGAAGCAGATTGAAGAAAATGAGGTAAACTTTGCTGTAATTTGCAAGCCCAAGGTAATATTGACTTCTACTAAAATTTCTGAATTACCCATTGAAATTCAAGAAATGCTGGAGAATTATTGTGATATTATTGTTGATGATTTGCCTAATGAATTACCGCCAATTCAAAAAATCAGTCATCATATAGATTTGATTCCTGGAGCAAGCTTACCTAACAAAGCAGCATATAGAATGACTCCTGCAGAAAATGAAGAAGTTAAGAAACAGGTGCAAGAATTGCTTGACAAGGGGTTGATCAAAGAAAGCCTGAGTCCTTGTGCAGTGCCAACAATGTTGAGCCCGAAGAAAGATGGAGGCTGGAGAATGTGTACAGATTCAAGAGCCATCAATAAGATTACAATCAGGTATAGATTTCCGTTACCCAGAATTGAAGATTTAATGGATTGCTTGTCTGGCGCAAAATATTTTTCAAAGTTAGATCTTAAAAGTGGCTATCATCAGATAAGGATAAGAGAAGGGGATGAATGGAAAACCACTTTTAAGACCAATGAAGGATTATATGAGTGGAGAGTGATGCCTTTTGGGTTGTCCAATGCACCAAGTACATTCATGAGGCTTATGAATGAAGTTCTTAAAGAATTCATTGGTAAATTTGTAATAGTATATCTGGACGATATATTAGTCTATAGCAGGTCCAAGGAGGTGCACTTGAGGCATTTACATTATGTCTTACAGAAGCTACAGCAAGAAAAATTATTGTTAAATCTGAAGAAATATTTATTCATGAAAGAGGAGCTAGTGTACTTGGGATTTGTTATCTCAGTTGAAGGATTAAAGATGGATCCAGAAAAGATCAAAGCAATTGTGGAGTGGCCTTCACCCAAGAGTATTTTTGAGGTAAGGAGTTTTCATGGTCTTGCTAGTTTTTACAGAAAATTCATTAAGAATTTTAGTAAGATTAGTGCACCTATTATTGAGACCATAAAGAAGGATAAACAACCATTTAAGTGGACTGCTGAAGCAGAGAGAAATTTTCAGCTGTTAAAGAGGAAAATAACTGAAAAGTTTGTTTTGGTTCTTCCTGATTTTAACAAAACTTTTCAAGTTAAGTGTGATGCCAGCGCAGAACCAATTGGAGGAGTTTTAAGCCAAGAAGATAGACCAATAGCTTACTTCAATGAAAAGTTAAATGATGCAAAAAGGAAGTATTCTTCTTATGATAAGGAGTTTTATGCAGTTGTGTAGGCACTAAAGAAGTGGAGGCATTATTTAATGTCGAAGGAATTTATCCTTTATTCAGATAACCATGCATTGCAATTTATAATGCAGCAGCCAAAACTCAGCCAGAGACATGCTAAATGGGTAGAGTATCTTCAAGGCTTTCATTTTGTGTTGAAGCATATAACTGGACAATCAAACAAAGTCGCAGATGCCTTAAGTAGGAGAAGTGTACTGCTGCAAGAAAGTCAAATCCAAGTGTTGGGTTTTGATTTTCTTAAGGAATTATATGAGACCGATTCAGATTTTAAAGAGGCATTTGAGGCTTGTAAGAATCCTGTTTTGGTGGACAGGAGCAAGTGGCTGGATTATTTTATACAAGATGGACTGTTATTTAAAAAAAATCAGCTGTGCATACCCAACTGTTCAATGAGAGAGAATTTAATCAAAGAGAAGCATAGTGGAGGACTTGCAGGACATTTTGGTAGAGAGAAGACCTTTGAACAACTCAACAGATTTTACTTCTGGCCGAAAATGAAATCTGAAGTAGAGAAATATGTAAGAAATTGTAAATTCTGCCAGTATGCAAAAGGAAGGAGCCAAAACACAGGGTTGTATATTCCATTGCCAATTCCAGATAGGCCTTGGGATATAGTAAGTATGGATTTTGTGCTAGGATTGCCAAAGACTCAAAGAGGCTATGATTCAATTTTTGTTGTAGTGGACAGATTTTCAAAAATGGCACACTTTATTCCATGTTATAAAACTAGTGATGCTTCTCACATTGCTAACTTGTTTTTTAAAGAAATTGTATGATTACATGGATTTCCCAAAAGCATTGTTTCAGACAGGGATTCAAAGTTCGTTGGACATTTCTGGAGAACACTATGGAAGAAGCTGGGAACTAAATTAAATTTCAGTTCTGCCTATCATCCACAAACTGATGGACAGACTGAAGTTGTGAATAGAAGTTTAGGCAATCTTTTGAGGAGCTTTACTGCAGAACATCCAAAGCAATGGGATCAAGTGTTACCACAAGTTGAATATGCATATAATGACTCACCAAACAGGAGCACAAGACAGAGCCCATTCCATATTGTTTATGGAATGCATCCAAGGGGAATATCTGAATTAAGGAATTTGGGAAAAGAAGAAATGAGAAGTGCAGAAGGTGAAGACTTTGCTTCAAGAATGCAGACGATACATGAACAGGTGAAACAGCAGCTACAAGACAGCAACATTCAATATAAAACTAGAGCAGACACGAGGAGAAGAGAAGTGAACTTTGAAGTTGGAGACTTGGTTTTAGCACACCTCAGAAAGGAGAGATTTCCAAAGGGAGAGTATAATAAGTTAAAATCCAAGAAAATTGGACCATGTAGAATACTGAGGAAATTCTCTGCAAATGCTTATGAAATTGAATTACCACCTGGTGTGGGAATATCACCAATTTTTAATGTTGCAGACTTGTACAAATATGAGAATGAAGCTGCAGATGATACAACACAGGATCAAGAGACTCCGGAGATTGACTGGGTAAAACAGTTACCCACAGCCAAGGATTTACAGCCAGAAAGAATTCTGGATAAGAAAGTGTATAAGAAGACAAGGGCACGAGAGTATTTCCAGTATCTGGTGAAATGGAAGGGACAGCCGATCGCTGAAGCTACTTGGGTTACAGAAGACATTCTACAGAAATTGGGAAAATCTGTAGATGAGCTCATGGACAGGAGCCCATGAAGAATTTTGTCCTCAGGAGTCTGATGCAGGAGCATGTGACTCAGAGGGGAAAAATCTTCCAAATTATTCAAAAAAATCCAAAAAAATCTACAGGCAAGGGAGTGGGGTCCTTTAGCCTGCAATTTCTATGTTTTTTAGTTAAAAGATAGAATAGAATCTAGCAATAAAACATGCTATTTATGCTCAGCTGTAACAAAGCTTTTCAAGCTTTAAATCATTCTGTAAAGCATGCTTTTCTTTGTATCGGATAAGGACCGAGAAGGCCTATCCTTAGTTATAAATAAAGAGGCAGCGAAGCTCTCGAGGAGGAGAGAAGGGAGGAGCGAGGCCACAACATTATTATTAAACTTCCTCTCGGCGTTTCTTATTCAATGATTTCTGATAATATGCATGCATAGATTCTTATTCTTTGTGTTGATTATGTAGAACTGTATTAATATTTCCGTATGGTGTATCTGTTGTGTAAATTGGCATTCGGTCGTTTCTTTACCATTTATGCATCCACAGGCCTTTAGTCATCCTTTATAAGTTATGTGCATACTCCTGTTTACATTAAAATTTCATGCAATTTTCCATTGGCGGCCACTGTAGCGGACGTGGGAGATTATTAATATTGGTCCAGACCCATATCGGGTCCGTGACTAAATATTGCACTGGGGAAGGGACTTAGAACTATATTGTGGGATCTCCGACATATATCGGAGCCAAAACCCTTATCAAGTCAAGTGTAATCCATATCGGGTCCGCTGAACCCTTGCATCGCATCAGAAGGCTTGTTGATAGTGGAAGGATCCGCTCCAAAATCCTGGAGCCGATCTATTATAGAGTCCGGTTTATAAAGCCTTTCGGGTCCGAAAGGAGCCATAGTGCAACAAGGGCCGAGCTCCGAAATCCGGAGCCGAAATATTATTTAGCAACTTCTATAAGGCGTCGGGTCCGCTAACCCTCCGACTGTTCATTCCATATCCGGAGCCGAAGTAAAATAGACTACGATATATATATACCGTCGGATCCGTCATTTCGGAGGTGGGAAAGTTGTTAATTGTGCCGACCGCCGATAACCGGACCCGCCGAAACTATAAAGGCAGCTTATAATGTGGATCAGGTCCACGGAGGACTTGTAACACTTTGGAGGAGCGACTAACGAGACCCCGAAAAGATCCGGACCCGAAATCTTTATAGGGCGGTTCGGAAAGAGGCATCGGGTCCGTCAGTTTGGAGGAAAAAGATTATTGGTTGGGGCGAATGCCGATATATATATCGGACCTGAAATCAGCATAGGGGGAGTATATATATAGACCATCGGGTCCGTCGGAGCCTGTGTTCCATTGCAAAGCCCGCCGATAGCAATCGCCGATGCGATATCGCATCGGGGAAATGGTAAAAGAGACAATATAAAGCGGGATTATGTTATAAAGTAATTCTGTTGAATTACTGCCCCGATAGTGTGTTGCGTAAGTCCTTCCTTTGCAAAGCCGCGATAGTGTTGTAAGGCCTCTGATAGTGTGTTGGCGTAATTCTTTTAGAATTACTGCCGATACAAATAAAGCCACTGTTTTTCCAACTTGGAAAGGAAAAGGAATTCGGAGGGACAATGAGGCTATCAGTTAATGACTGATACGCATCGGGAAAGAGAAAGAGAAGCTGATCCAGACATTGAAGAAATTACAGCCAGATTAGGGAGGTTGTCTCTAACGCCTGCAATCCCGCCATCAATGGAGCACAAGATATGGTGGTGCTCTTCAGAGAGTAAGATTACACATCTATCCTAGACGTTAACCCTTCAAATGTTTGCAGGTCTAACTTTTCTTTTTCCCCTTCTCTTTCGGACATCTTAGAGCAGGAGACTAAGCGGGAATAGGAGAGATTGTATTGGTTTTACATAAGATAATCGGAGTTCCACTGTGAATAAAGAGACAAAACAGAGGGACAGTTGCTGAGAAGTTGTAATTTTTCTTAAAAAGTAACATTCCTGGTCACCCACTCCAACTTCGATATTTGCAATGGGACTTCTCCTCACAATCTTCAGTACTGCGCTATGAGCATAAACAATTAATAAGTTTAAAGTAGACTGAATGCAGCTCTTCGCTCAGAATCTGGCCTGCTAGATTCATGCTGTCACAGTCATCAAGGGTTCGGTCTTCTTGAGGCTGAAAGAGGACACTACGCAATTTCTCAACAAACCAGATCTAAATTCAATGATCTTTCCATGCATAAATTTACACTTACGTGTTGGGATAAAACTGGTAATGATCGAGAAATGTTGCAATCAGAAGCACCGAAACCTCTGCGTGAGAGAATTTCGTGAAACCCTTGTGCCCATAACAATGAAACCCTCATACGTTTCCGAGTACCTACAGGACATTAAATCTCTGATCGCAGAGCAACTCAGTTATTTTTATTAAAAGAAGTCGCTCATATACCCAGCATTGTGCAAAGTTTTAGTCTCAGGTCTGCGTAGAAGAGGGTTTAAGGGACTGCGTGATATCTTTGTTGGCGATCGATAACCAACTGACATTCGCGATCAAATCTCTGATAATTTGGCTATATTTCTCAGGGGAAGCTGAGTTACAAATTTTCCCTTATTTTGTTCTAACTTGTGTCTTTTTCTCTGTAGTTCTTTCTCTTTTTTTTTTTGGTTTTGTTTCTGCATTGTTGTTACAGTTTCTTTTTTCAATACGTAAAGCATGAAGACTAGCCTCGAATCGCCAATGTCTGTGAGTGCTAAGAAACCCTGCAAAAGACCAGAGCAAAGGCGCCCTCTACATGAGCATTCAGCCCTTTAAGACAAAATAGTGATAGGTTATTTTGCACAGGGGATCCATGGATTTTGATGTGGATCGATATTTTCTCACCAAGAAGGAAAATGATAATAATGGCGTTTATACAATGCCCTCCAAGGAATCTTATAAGATGGAGATTGTAGCAAGTTTATTGCATGATGGAGATATTGCCTCCAAAAAACAGGATTCTAAGATTTACCAGCAAAGCTCCTGCTCCTCCTGAGGATTTTCAGTCCCTCTATTATGAAAATGTGGTTGTTGATAATGTGCCAAAATCCAGTAAATCACGTTGTTATATTCCTCAGTCTGCGGAGCGAACTTTGGATGCCCCTGAGCTTGTGGATGATTATCACTTGAATCTCTTGGACTGGAGTGCCAATAACGTTTTATCGATAGCCCTTAGCAATACGGTGTATTTATGGGATGCCTCCAAGAGCACAACTTCTGAGCTCCTCACAGTCGATGATGATGTTGGTCCAATAACCAGTGTTAAATGGGCACCTGATGGAAGACATATTGGTGTTGGCTTGACTAATTTTGTTGTACAGCTATGGGATTCTGCATCTAACAGACAGCTAAGAGCCTTGAAAGGTCACCATACACAATTTTAGGGTAGAATGTAGTAGATATTTAACAAAACTAGTCATGCATGCATGGGCCCATAGGTATCAAGGGTTCAACTAAGCTTTGATACCAAGTGTAGAGACCAACCCTATTTTTTTTTCTAATATAAACTAAAAATACAACCATGAGAAAATAGCATTGGGAACTCAAAATTTATTAAGCACTATATAAAACATCCTTGAATTTCACTTCATTGAACATATCATCTAATTTACATATTATTAACTAAATCCGTAATGAAGTCATACAAAAGAATATTATAACAACATAGGTACCATTCACCAGAAGACGAGATTCAAACTTGACTTGTCGCTACTTGCCTTCCTTTGTTGTCGGTCGCCTTCGAGTGTGAATTTTGACATGCTTATTCCGAATTCAGTGACCCACCGGTTGACCTCCCAGCCTACTCCTTGGGTACTCTCCCTCCCCGCGGAACCTTGAGTTGCAATGGGGTTGTACAATGGAGGAATGTATTAGCTGGTAGAGGAGAGCACTCTTTGGCTCAAGAGTCCCTTCTCTAAAGTCCTCTACCTTACGAAACTCACTATAGCTCGTAGAAACTACTCTAACATAGTCTCATCCATCCAACAATAGGGTAAAGAAAAAGTCCTTTCTCCCATGGCCTGCCCCTTCTTTTATAGGAGTCCTCATAGGTGACACTTGGCATTTCATGCATAATTAATTATTTTTGTTAATCCAATAGTTTGATTATTCACCCACCCATGTGTCACTCTCTCATCAAGGATCTCCAAAATTATTTACTTAAATTTTAATTTAAAAATAATATTTTTCCTCACCTCAACAAGATTCCTATTTCTTCTCCTAGTTGTCTCTTGATCCCCCTTTTACTCCTTAATTTGTGTTCATTACTTAAGTCAATTGATAAGTCATAGATTTGATCCCCTATCTACTCCCTAATTTAACTCAAGTTGTCTCTTAGATGGATATTCTTATGTTGGTTGTTGTCACATGGAGGTTCTCTAAATTTCTTTAAAATTTAATTTATTAATCTTATTTTAATTCACCACCCTCTTCTCTTAATTAGGTTTAACTATTTTAGGATTAATATTTATCCTTACATTTATGTCCCTTTTTCCCCTTTTTACTTAATTAAGTTACATTATCTACCTAATATTTTCCAACATGAGAAGGGTAGAGTTTTTAAGGTCAAATATTTTATTTCTTCCTATGATTCCCTTAACCCAAGTTTTATTATTGATTTAATTACCTCGGTTATACCATCATTTACCACTTGATTTGAATTTACGTGGTTTTCATATCTTGATTATATTTATTAATTTATTTATTTTTTAAGATTCCAAGGATGCCAAGTTTGGTCGTGCCCTTCAAGAACTTCCCTTGAAGTTCCAAGGGTGTCACGCCTAACAATTTATTTGTGATGCCAAGGGTGCCTAGTTGGTTGTTCCCTTCAAGAAATTCCCTTGAAGTTCCAAAGGTGTCATGCCACTTTCCCTTCAAGCATTTAGTGGCTACGAGGGGAAAGTATAGGTGCAATGACGGAGACCACTATCATCTCTTATGTTCCCTATTATAGTGAGACTAATGGCGTCGGGGATCAAGGAATCTGCCTTGATGCGCCCCCCCATTAAAATCCTCATGAGTGACCCAACTTTGGGACCTGCCCCCATGACATTGTGATCTTCAAGGCGAAGGTATTTCAACCTTTCTAGCCCAATTCACGGCGGGAGTGCTAGTGGGTGAGATCAGGGACACTGTCCCACCCCTCCCATGAAGTTCCATCCAATTGTACAACCCCATCACCCATATGTGAGTCATTCGGCTAAGCTACTAATTTATGCCTGCAACCACTAACATATCATCAGAATATAGATAAACATATATAATAGGTTTCAAAATTGACTTAGAATTTCAAAGACAAAATATAATTTTTCATCAAACTAGGTGTCGTCAACTCGTCATATGCGAGTGCCTCTGGTGGTTTCCTGCCATACTCAATAATCATCAGTAACAAGGTTTCTCAGTGTTAGTCATTGTCATAATAACATCATCAACATCACCTAGTCATTCGTATCATTGTTCATTGTGAACCAGAACTAATGCAAGTAGGTAACATAGGGGACACATCCATCATGGCTATCATCATCATAACATCAATGGAAACATGCATATCAATCAAAGATATCAACATCATAACATCAATAGAAAACATACCTATCCTTCAAAGCTATCATCATCATGATATCAATAGAGAGCATACATATCCTTTACTGCTATCATCATCATAAATTAGATAGAGACCAAACATAACCATTTATGCTACAATCATCATATTATCAATAGAGAACATTCATAACCATTAATGCTACAATCATCATAATGCCAATAGATAACATCCCTAACCATTAATGCTATCTTCATCATAATATCAATGGAGAACGTACATAAACATCACAACCACTAATATCACAACCACTAATAATAGAGTCATGTGCCTGGATCCTCAACCTGAGGTTCTCAAAGAATAAACTGTGGGCCTTACGGATAAATAAATGTTAATGGCATATCACTGTCAGTCAACTAGAGTGAAGCACTACACTAAATTCCACCAATATGATCGATACCCAACTGTACATAGTATCATAGGTTGGTAGACTAATGTGTTGTAACAAACCCTAGCATCAACATGCTATGCTTCATTGTACCAAATATGCCAAGTACCTTTTCATGCCTCTGCTCAACCTCATATGATGTCAAGAGTCTTGATATCTCATTGTTGCTTCCAAACCCTAGGCGTTGTCACAAATTTTCTCAATCAATACAAACCCTAGAAGCTCAATAGGTTTCATCACTGCCACAGATACATATAAAGTCATCACAATCATCAAAGTTACCACTCTCATCAAGAATGTTGCTATCCTATAGCATTGTCATACAATGTTGTCCCAACAACATCAAAGTCATATAGTCATCACCTCATGCACCTCACTATTGTGTCAAGGTTATGTACCACAAACACTGTCAAGGAGATATTGTCACAAGTAGTAATACAAAAATATCGCTTTTATATATTGTAGTATTGCTCAACAAGACTTATTCATTACCATATGAAATCTCTACATATGATTCACTTTAAGATCAATGATATGCATTAAGCAAAAGAATCACAAGTCAACATCATTATGTAGCAAGTATAATTGTCATCAAGTCTTTGTGAACATGTTTCATGACCAAGTCAATGTCTAAATCAAGAATGCAACTATAATAAAGTTGAGGATCATTGTATTGTAATATTATCACAATTGTCACAAAATTATTGTTGAGGATACATTGTCTTATTCATAACTGTCATAGAGAACTGTCAAAAATAAATCCAAAACTTCAACTCTGATACTAATATATCATATATCTATGCAATATAGAATCATTGTCATGCATAAGTCTTCCAAGTACAAGGTTACTTTTCTTTGGATAGTGAACACTTTATATTCTAGATGCCATACATTTTCTACATTTGTCTTCAACAATTAATTGCTATTCCAAAACCAAAACAATTCAGTCATACCTTCACATCACTGTAATTTGAACTGTTGTTGAATGTTATTTGCAGTGCTTATTAAATCATCCTTGTCAATCAACTTGTATCAGGTCGACTTATCTTGCAAGCTAGTCTATATATGTATGCATACTTTTGTTTCTGAGACAAAGCAAGGAACTGACATAAATATCAACTTGCATCAACTAAACTTGGATATGGACTATAGATCTTTAATACTTGGTTCAATTAATTTATGAGCTTCTATTCTTGAAACAAGCCTAAAGATTGTTACAGTTTTAATGCTAGAATGACCACAGAGATGGATAGACCGCAAGCCTTCCATAAATGAAGAATGGATAATAGAATGATCACAATAATGATCCACTTATGCATTAGTTCAGAAGTAAGAATAAGTGCCCAAACTTTGTCAAAATGTTGAGTCTCGATCACGGTTTTTTTTTTTTGAGTAATAATTTCATATTAGGCCACAATTATAGGCTCATGACATTCACTCCATATTCCTTAGTAATAATCACAGAAGTCTTATGTATAAGGCCGCAAGAGTGAAGGACTCGTTCACATATTTAATGGATATCTAGTTATAGAAGCTTCTATTAATTAGGTCGCATAAATAGACCCAAAGGAATCCCACACAAATCCAGAACAAAAATTAAAAAGAAACCCCTATCATCTGATCTCATTCTATCTCCATAGGGATGAAATTTTCGAGCTAAATTAATTAAAGAATTGTTCATCTGTTCATTTGTTTAGAGCAAAATTCCAATCCCTTTTATAGATTTAGGAAGGGATTCATAGGAATGCAACAATTCCTATTTTAAAGGAAGAAATTTTAATTTGAATTTAATTGTAGAGGGAAAACCTTTAAGAGTGTTGTTGCTGTTGTTGTTGTTGTTTTTTGTTTTTTTTTTGTTTTTGTTTTTGTTTTTTTTTTTGTTTTTGTTTTTTTGTTTTTTTTTTTTTTTGGTAATTAAATTTCAATTAACTTAATAAACCCCAAAAGCCCTCATAAAGCCTTAATCATTTGAAACTAATAATTCATGACTTAGCCCTTTCCATAGGAAAAAATATTTTAACTCATGGTGAGGAGCTTTGTAACATGAGCCTTTGACTTGACCAAGGTGAAGGAACCATATGGTCACCCTCTAGGATTTTTGCCCAGAAGTTGGGGGCTTCAACTTCAAATGAGAATATCTCTCAAACCATGAGGTTGTTTGAGATGTGCCATATACTACTGAAAAAATCTCGATGAGGATATTCCAATGAAAAGGATCTCCAAGGTACACTCGGTGATTTGTTTATCCAAAAACTCTAAACAAGTGTGGGGTATGTCCTTAGTCTGGGGAACCCAAAATCTGGAGCTAGGGTTTTCAACCATCCTTCAATGGAGCTTCCAACTTAATGCAATCTAGACAAATATAAGAGTTTTCATTAACTAACATTGACATCAATGACAACACCATTCAACAATCTCCCCCTTTGTCATTGATGGCAACACACGTACTCCCCTTGTGATCATTGCACCCCCTAACATCATGCCTTGATATCCTTATCCTGATTTATCTCTCCCTTTGACATGAATGGAAAAGTGTGATTTCCCCTGACAATCTATCTGCTTCATGTGAACTTGTAACTTGCCTATGCTCCCCTTAATGAAAGGACTTCTATTTTCCTTCAAGGCACCTGTTAACTTTCAAAATGCCTTCCTCAATGCTTGCTACCATAAACAACATATCTCCCCCTAACATGTGCTTCATATATATTGCCACAAATGATTATACCTATCAATATGGATAAACTCGCCTACCAAAACTGCTACACCACTGAAGCTACCCATAATGCTAAATGAAGACTTCTTCATATTTGTCCATTGTCAACCTGTCAATGATCAATCTTCAAACGTGTAACTACTGTCGCATAGTTTCCCCCATCTCAATGTTCACAAGACATGGAGCCAACATGCTGAATCTTCATAATAATATGTGAACTAACTCTTTGGTCGGAACATCTTGAAACTCAACATCTTCCATTAGAGATTCATCATCTCCTTTTGCTTTTACAAAGCCCGAAAGAATCACTATTGAGAATTTCTCATTTGCTTGGTCTTCTTGCATATTTTTTATTCTCTAGACTTTCTTGTACCTGATATTAGGGATATCCATCATGAAAGATTCCATATTTTACTTGCAATCACGTGTTATACGTCCATAGTTATGGCATTTGTAGCATTCAACATTTGGCCTGAATGAAGGACCCATAGACATATACTTTCGGCTGACAAAATCATTGAAGTATCTATCTTGAGTTCCTGCAACCTTACTTCTGGGGTTTTGATAATGCCCTTGATAATTGTACATGTCATAATCTTTAATTTCCCTAGCCCTGTGTGTTGGCATTGATGATGCAATTGTTGTGTTGCAGTGATTGATGGTTGGCATTGATGTCAACCTGGGCATGTATGGCATATTTTTGTGTTGTTGTGATGTGTTGCAGGTAGCTTGAGTGACATATGTACTCCTTGATGGATGGTCTTCCAGATGTTATGATTATGTTGCTCGACTTGTTAGATGCAGGGTGCTTTGACAATTGTGAGGGTATTGGTAGGTGTGTGGAGCAAGTATTACTTTGGTACAGGTATCCTTGGTATCATCTTAACCATGGTATCTGCCTATGGTATTGGCTTGGATATTACCATTGTACAGGGGTTTGTGGTATTGGCATAACCATGGTATTTACCCGTGATATTGACTTGGAGATTACCATGGTATAAGGGTCTATGGTATTGGCATAACCATGGTATTTACCTGTGGTATTGACTTGGAAATTACCATGGTACTAGTGTCCACGGTATTGGGATAACCATGGTATTTTCCTGAGGTATTGATTTGGAGATTGTTGAGGATATTTTGGTAAATGCTTTTGTGAGAGTTTGGTATTATTTTGGTTGTATGAGAGTATTGTTGGTGTGAGAGTGAGTGTGTGCTACAATATTTTTTCTTGCATGTTGCTTACTAGTAGTTGTGTTGGGTGATGTGATTATTATATTTTATTTTCAGATCAAATCAGAGTAGTTGTTGGGTTGCTCATGTTGAGCAGATTTGAGAACCTAGTTTGAAAATGCATGAAACGTGGTTCGCACGGAGGTGGTGAAGGCATAGAGGCTTCATAACAGGCAGTGTGTAAATAAGGTGGGGGCCTTCTAGCACACAGATCAGTATTGTTGGGTGAGGCTTGTTGGTCGTGGTGGCTTCTAGTGAAAAGTTGTTTGTAGAGTCATGAGAGAAGAGTCTTTCCAATTGATGTTTCTAGCAGACTGTCTTAGTAGTCGAGTCTTCCAGCTACTGGGTGGTAGCTCCTCTATGCAAAAAATTGTTCAGCATAATAGAATATTCGAGCAACAGCAACAATGGGTGGTTTTTTCCCTCGAGAGGGTTTTCCACCAGAAAACTTGTGTTCATTTTTATGCATGGTTTGGATACTATTTATGGTGCTTTTACATGTTGATTTTCTGTCCATTTCATATGTTAGCAAATATTTAAAAATTTAATTAAGCTCTCACACTACTAATTCACCCCCCAGTAGTGAGCTCAATTCCAAAAATTGGTATCAAAGCGGGGTTCTCTCAGTGAAGCTTGATTGCTTGAGAGTAGATTATGGTACCATGGCCAAAAATAAGAGGAAACAATCTGAGAAGAAGAAAAGTTGCTGCAAAATCTGAAGAATATCTCTTGCTGGTAAAAGTTATGGCAAATAGTATTTTCAGTGATGGACATTTTCCTTACCAATCTAGTGATGATGATTTTGGGGTTATTGAAGAAGTTGATGATCAGTGTTTTGAAGTTGATTCCTTAAGATGTGAGGAAGGTGTATTTCTAGTGCAGGAATCTGAAGATGAAGAGCTTAAGAGACTAGTCATCTTTGAAGTAGGAAACAAAGTTCAAGCAAGACTGATAGAGAAGCTCACATGGGAAAATAAAGATCTTAAAAAATTACTCCAAATTCTTGAGGAAAGAGGGCATGCATTTAAGGAAGAAATTTATGATCTGAAAAATTAGTTGGAGAAGGCAAGGAAGAATGAGGATGAGATTGAAAATCAACTTAAGAGTCAGATCACCCATTGTAAGAAATTAGAAATGGAAATAGAAGAGAGCAGATCAAGCCTAAGAGGATAAAATGAGACAATTGTTGAGAAACTCAAAGTAGATACTTCTAGCAAAGATCAAGGAAACATTCATCAAGATTAGAAACCGAAAAATGTGATAAAGAAAAGCATGACAAATGTGAGTTGTTTTAGCTGCCAAAAATTTGGACACATTTATGCTAATTGCAGAAGCAGAATGATAAGATATTCCCAACAAACGAAGTAGGTAGATGAGGATAATTCTCAAGCAATAAGTCAAGGAAAAGCAGCCCCATCAATATCCAGGTAAAAATATAAAAATCTTTCATGGGTATTGTTATTTGTGTAATGATTTTGGGCATAAAGGTATTCACCTTAAAAAACAGTCATTCCCACCCTTTCTTGGGCACATTACATGTTTTATCTGCAATAATATTAGAGGTATGGCCAAAGACTGCAAGTTTCCCATGCCTATCTTGGAATAACATCCGAGGAAAAGGAATTTTAGCCCAGATTCTTCCAACATGTATCAAAAAAATCATCAAGTAAAAACCAAGAGAATCTGGAAGAGAAAGGAGGAAAAAGAAAATTGAGGCCTGCAGGGGGAGCTTCAAGTAGAAAGAACAAAAAATTTAAGGGGCCTCCTCCAGGAAAATTAAGATTGTTAAGTTTTAAAAGATTTGTTTTAATAACTCCTCTTTGATATGTTTTAAAAATGATTATGCTGCAAATCCTGCATCCATGGGAAATATAGCCAGACATTGCAGCAAAGGAATTTTATTACACATTTTTGGTCAAGTGCGCATCAAACAAGAAGTGGTCTGATTTGCTAAATGCATGAAGCAGAAAAACAACAGGGAAGTTGATCATGGATTTTTTAAAACTTTTATTTTCCAGTGGTGAGAGATGGGTCGTTGCAATGTTTTGGTCATTTGTGCACAAGAGGATGTTGATTACCAACCTACAGTGCGTTCAAAATGAAAAATACATTGTTTTAGTAAAGGTTTGAAAAGATTGTGAAGTGAGTATGGTCCTAATGTAACACAAGAATGTAATTTATTTTTGGAATTAAATTGATGGTCTGGGCTTGGTCGATTGGATTTTATCAAAGGCACAGTAAGATGGTGTTTTGGAATTATGAAGTTATATGAACCAAATCCAATGTATATACCCATGTGTTTTCAGAAATCGATGTCTTATGTATAGGCGATTCTGTCAAAAGGGAAACTATAGACTTTTACCATTATATCTGCCCATGGTCTTGTTGAGAATGCTCGTTTGGCTTTTTATTGTTGTTGATCTGGTCAAGTATTGTCTACAGTGGGCTTTAATATTGATTTAAGGAATAATTGTTGTTAAATCAGGAGGGCAATGGTGAGGTATTGTGTGAATGTTTTTAGTGTAATGAATTGATGACTTAACATGTTAAAAGAATAGTGGAAGTTGTTCTAATCCTCCATGAAAGATCTTAACTCATTGATTGTGTGTTGAACTGGTTATGGATGAATTGCTCACCTGTGAATTCAGTCATAGATTAATTGGTTCTATTATGGATCAATATGTTGTGTAGATCGCATTCAATGTGTAATTTTTTTTTGTTGAGTGGTTGAAAGTTTATTCGATTTTGGAAAAAGAGATACATGTTCACAGGAATTCAATGGCACAAGCATATACACAATGTGATTGTCAGAAAATTGTGTTACAAGTGGTGCAGAATGGAACAACGAACATCTATTCATCGATGAGTTATATTACTCCAGTGTTTAGGATTTCAAGTATATGAAGCTCAATTCTACAATGACGGCGGCAAAGGAATAACCAAGTGAGAAGCGATGAATCTTGGAAAGGAACATAGCACGTTCGTGGATATATTCTGATCTCTCATGATTTGTGCACTCGCATACTTCTGAATAGGAGATGGCAAGAATTTTGGAATGTAAGAGCGGCACCACCAGGCATATGGGGAATTGGAAGAGAGCTTCATCTCGTTCAGAACACCCGACGTAAGATACAAGCAACTCCACGTGAAGCATGTGATCACCAAAAAATTTAATAACATTGTAACATGGCGAGCCTAATACTCTTAGGATTCAGGTTAGTGGTGTCGATCTAGAAGAGGCAACCTTGGACATTAATGATGTTTTTAAAATGGGCCAAGTTCTGGGGCAGTTCCTATTTCGGATCCCATTGAAACATAAATGCTTTTAACATGCCAGGGAAATAATAGTTTTAAACATGCCAGGGAAATAATAGTTTTAAAGTGAATTTTGAAAGAAATATAAATGTAAAGAAACCGCTATACTCCCAGCATGTTAGACTGCATTTATGTTTCAATGAGATCTGAAGTAAAACTCGCCAGTTCTGGGACAGTCCATCCAACTTTTCAGACAATGGATAAAACGTGTAAAACCCATCAAATCACTTGATTGCATAGTAAATTTATGACCAAATGGCAGATTGTTCCAATTACCTATTTCACGTCCCAAGTTTCATTCTTCTCATCTCTTCTTTGGTTGTTGTTTTTGGGTTTTTCATGTATATGTTGTACTTTGTAGCAATAAGTGCAGGGGCTTTGCTGATTGTATTTAAAGTTCTATCATTATGTAAGTCACAATCTATCTAGACATTATATTTACACCGAAGGTGTTACTTTTTGAAACCCTTCAGCACCGACTTTCGTCTACCATTTTGTTTTGCACCGTTGATTCAAACCAACAGCTGTCACTGTTCTCCACCATCGGTTCGAGCACAACCACATCCATTAATAAATTCCACCATTTGCCGCCACTGTACCAAGGGGAGTAATCAGAAGCATCCCCGATGGGTATTACCCACAGCACGAATGGTGGAGGCGGCAGAGGCGGCAATATTAAGGGAAGAATCAATGATAAAGCTGTGCGTAAGAAAAGGAACAGTAAAGATGTGATGCTGAAGTAGTTAACCATCTAAGAAACCCACCTACTACTACTTGTCTTCGTTCCAAACTAATTCTCTCACAGAAGCATGGTTAAAGGTGTTATTCATTCTTTCTGACCAAAATTGTAAGTTCACCTTGCAATTTTAGGTATTCAGCGCATCTCAATCTGCATTTTTGAGATATTCAACGCATCTCAATCACATGCCTTGGCGTGTTCTGTCCACATAAACAACGACCCCAGGAGTTTCCAACCAAAAATGGAAGACAAACTCTGAAGCATTCACGTTTTTCTTCACTCGTCCTTACGAAATCTCTTCTTGGTCGAACTTGAGCCTTGGATCAGATCAGATTACACTAAGTAGAATTAACAAACTCCGCTCGCTGTTGCCAAATGAAATTCATTTGCTTTTCAACCTTGAAACAGCGTCCACCTCCAACATCTGAACAAAAACTCTAAACCTTACGAGAAATTGCTAAAATCTACAAAAAGTGAGAACGGGAGCAACATACAGATGGCCCGATCCGATCTTTTAGCCTTTTCTGAACAGACTATGGTGAAAACCTCCGAAATGCATTTGACATTAAAATTTAGGCAAAAACGCCCATCTGTAACTAGAAAGGCTCGAATAATTTCAAGATTTATCAAAATATTTTCAATCCTCAAAGCAAATGTCCATAAGACTTCAAAAGCTCGTGCCATAACTTTCAACCTTGAAAAACTTCAGAAATGTGTACAACTTGTAAAATTTAAGTAAAGGCATCCAAACCTTCACTCGGAGATTCTCAAAATATATGTCAATTTTTCCAATCTTCACGTCAAAGCTTAGTTATTTATGGCAAAATTTCCCATCTTTATTCCAAATGCAAGATCAAACCCTCCTGTCGAGCCATGTGGAACATTGTTCGATTCATTGAAAACAAAAAATGAACGGATGTGAGACAACAGGTGCAGCTCTTACAGACATTATACTTTTGGATATTCAACAGATTTTGCGGCGATTGCCAACAAGTGGATGGTAATTTTGAGATTCCGTTCTGCAGCTACTAGTTTGGATTCCTGAACCAATCTTTACATCAACTCTCCTGCGTATCTCATTTCTTCTGAGATCTTATAAATTATCGATCCAAAACTAGAACTCACGTAACAAAAGGTTACGTTAACCCAAGCGGTCGTTAGGATTTGACCATTAGTGGGACGGAGGGAGATATTTGGAATCTTTAACGTGTAATATCTCGTTCTCGTTAGTCGTCAATGATAGTACAATTCCATTCGATGACAAACCTTTATCTTTACATTTAAATCTTATATTTTCCTTGTGGCATTAACTGGACAATGTTGAACTTTCACAAACCGATTTAACAAGTCTCTACCAAAGTATTTATAGTTTGATTTCACCAGCTAAGTCATTTTAATACTTTGTTGTTAGGTTGTAATTTTTATATCATCATTATTCGTTTTAATTAAATAAAATGTAATGATAAATAATTATATATATATTTTTATATGTGGTTTAGTGGGCTAGTTTTGGAGGAATCAATTTAGATAAGTTTTATTATATTAAATGTGGGTAAAAATAACACCATAGACCATCTCTAGTACACGATATATAATGGTTTGATAGATAATTATCATTTTTATTTTAACTAGCAATTGTCCTTAAAAGTACAAAGATATATTCAAGGAATAGAAGATTTGAAAAGACCATCTTGAAAAAACTAATTTATTTTGAAACTTTAGAGAAGCAAAATTATTGTCAACATAATTACATTTTACCTCTCCGCTGCTCTTCTATCATCATCATTCTCTCATCCTGAAGATGGATCCCACTTGGGATTCGAAAAGTCGATCCAAAAATGATAAAACTGTGGATTCTCCGGTCAATTATTTAAAAGATTCATGCCACAGATCTCTAAAATCCATAATCTTATCCTAGTACGGAGGGGATACTTGGAGTGATATCCTTTTACTCGAAAAATCGAGAGTGAGGATAGCTAGAAGAGCAGCAGATTTACATTTTACCTCTCCGCTGCTCTTCTATCATCATCATTCTCTCATCCTGAAGATGGATCCCACTTGGGATTCGAAACGTCGATCCAAAAATGATAAAACTGTGGATTCTCCGGTCAATTATTTAAAAGATTCATGCCACAGATCTCTAAAATCCATAATCTTATCCCAGTACGGAGGGGATACTTGGAGTGATATCCTTTTACTCGAAAAATCGAGAGTGAGGATAGCTAGAAGAGCAGCAGACCTCTCCGCTGCTCTTCTATCATCATCATTCTCTCATCCTGAAGATGGATCCCACTTGGGATTCGAAACGTCGATCCAAAAATGATAAAACTGTGGATTCTCCGGTCAATTATTTAAAATAATTCAATTCTATAATACAACCATATAATTTTATTTTATATAAATTTTCTAATTACAATTTATATATAAATAATATTAAATATATCTATATATATATATATATATATATATATATATATATATATATATATATATATTTATATAATTAAAAACCAGATACATTGATGGACTGGTGGCAATATATCTGGAAGCTATCCACACCTCCGCGATCCAAGCTTTTTTTCTGGTGCGTTCTCCGGAATAAGGTTCCCACAGGAGACAATCTTCAGCGCAGAGCACACCAGGGCCCAACCTGGTGTGTGTTATGTAAATCCGCGTTGGAATCTATAGACCACATATTTCTACATTGCAGCGCCGGGATTGCATTGTGGACTAATATCAGAAACACCATTGCATACAACGGGTTCTGGGCTGGTCATAACATCATGGAGGCATCGACTGAATGGTCTACCAGACACAAAGGCTCTAAATCAATAAACCTTCCTGCCATAGTAATATGGCACTTATGGAAGGCGCGGAACCTGATTGTCTTCCAGGACAAACCTGTATACTGGCACCTGATAGAAGCTCGCATCATTGCGGCATTCAACGAACTCCCGGAACCCCCACCTGCTCACGTTCGACGACCACACCCGCCTCCACTCATAGACCAATCTACCCCGTGGGCATTCTTTGACGGCGCAACAAATCATCAGGGCTGTGGAGGAGGAATCATCATACACAAATCGGATCAGCACCACTACAGAATCAAAGCGGGATTGGGCACTGGCTCAAACAATTATGCCGAACTTATTACTCTCAGACACCTCCTCCACTTTGCATTGGGCCATAACATTACTTACATAAACATATTTGGGGATTCAAAAATCATTATTGACTGGTTCAACAACAATGCAATCTGTCACATACACACACTCAGTATAATTTTGCATGAGATTCAAGATTTCAAAACTGCATTCAACATCATCTCATGTTCGCACATCTACAGGGAGCACAATGAGAGTGCCGACAGATTATCCAAGGAGGCCGCGCAAATGGACCGAGGTGTATGGGAAGTTACTGAAGTTCAAGGACAGCGGGAATTCAAATATTACCACCGTCCTTACATAGATCAGCGATACCAGCAAGCATCAGAGCAATAACTTTATGAATCATTTTGATTGTTTATAGCAGTATTTATGTATATATTTTCAAGAACTTATAGAGCAGTAAGCGAGCCAAATGTGGCTTTTTTGTAATAATTTTGACAAAAGATAAGATGACCCTGCGCGGAACATCTTAAGTTTGAACTGATCTCAAATTTTTGCTGATGGCATAGGCTCGCTGTATACACAGTGACCTCTAGCATTTTCATAACGATATCAATGTAATTTTCAAATCATTAATGAAAGTTACAGATTTTTCCAGTGGAAAAAATAATTAAAAAAAACAATAATTTGAGAAAAATTATGACAAACAACCACCATGAAAATGCCATAGTGAGTATGGAAAGTGTCCTTTGCCTTCACCAACTCTCTCAAACTTTCTATTACATCAAAATATAACATCAAAATGACACGAGTTTCGACTATGGTGTAATGAGACAAGTATCGAGGAATTCACCCACGATTGTGTACTTATAATTTCCATAAAATTGAGAAGCTTATAATTTCCATAAAATTGAGAAGCATCCAATTTTTCGTATCACAATTCCCAATTCTTTCATCCTTTGGTGTATCTTTGCACCTTTAGGGGCAATTGCTAGTTTGTATCAATCTCTAAGATGCCATTTGTTGTGGTTGAACCACTTTCGAGTCCCAACCAAGAGTTTCAAGTACATGGTATTAAACTTTCAGTTATCTAGTTGTGTGTTAAAATCTATATTTGCTCTTGCTCGCAACATTTTTTTACTATTGAGTCTTATGTGATAGTTGGAGTAATACAAAATACATGTCAAGTGCTATGGTGAACTAATTTAAATCATTATACTTAATATAAATTTGTTAGATTCAATATCCAATAAAGATGTGTATGTGACTCTGGAAAATCAAGGTGGGTGGTATGAATTGAAAAACGACAACCAATACTTAGAAAATTGATTTGTACAATTTCAACAACTTATCCTAGTGGCATTGTTAAAATTTCCCATGATCTGGTAATGCTTGGCATTTGGAAATTGTTCAATAGACTATGTTGGAGAATGACACTTGATGATCAGGGGTTGTTCTTTCAATGTGAGACATACATGTTTTTCCAGGGGAGATTGATGACTAAGAGATAGAGCTCTATAGTTGCTTGTTATAAGATTGATGTATTTGTGATTGTAGGGGAAGAGATCGCACTTGTATGACTCGATCATTGTTGTAAGAGACTTTTTATGCCATGAGCTCATGTGGATTTGTATGTAGCTATATACAATGGTTGAATATTTTGTTGTCCAGGGTTGTCATTTTCATGTAAAGAGTCATGTATTTTATGCATTAAAGTGTATGTATTTTTTCAACCATTGTCATAGAAATAAATTTGCAGTCATGTAATGGGCTCAATGCAAATCAATTTATGAGAAGGTAATATTCATAACCTTATTACTGTAGGAAAAAGGTGTAAGTATCGAGTCCATGAATTTTTTGGTGTCAGTTGAGTATTTCAGCCATGTAAGATAATTATGAGGCCTTGTAGTCATGTGTTCAAGTTTTTGGGTCCGTTTTGGCATCCCTCGGTGATGGGAAGTGTCTTGTGTAATGGAGATTTGTATTTATTTTTCACATCTTTGTAGTCAAGTCTTATTGGTCAAGAGTCATTCTTTTGGTTCATAGCTTCAGCATGAAAGCTATAATTACAGATTGATATTGATGTTGATGCTCAAGGGGAGCATGTCTAGTGCATGGTTGTTGTTCAGATGTTGGTACTTGATATGGATGGGAGTAAATTTCCTTTATCATCATGCTTGCTACTACTATGTTTTGACAAAAGATGTTGCTACTATCCATTGAGTTAGAGAATGATGATGATGATCATGGCATGTTGTTTTTGCCTGAGAATTGATCTTGGCATAGATGGATATTATGCATGAGTGTGTTGCTACTATTATACATATATCATATTGATGATCAGTTGTGCTACTGCTACTTGATGTTATGATGCTCAAGGGGGGAATGTACAGTTATTGATTAGTTATGGTGACTTTGTTGCTTGTGGGAGTATGGATGGCCATGATTGTTGCTTTGGCCTTATCTATGTATGTGTTGTTGCTTGAGGATGATCATGTTTATTGTTATTGTGTAGAGTGATGTTGCTTCTATAGTGGCTTATGATGTGTTGCTGCTACACTATATTCTTGTTGATGATTATGCCATGTTGCTGCTGATGTTGATGGAGAGAGTGTCACTTCTCTTGTTGATGCTTATGATGTGTTGCTCATGTTATATTGTTGGTGTTGCTCATGTTGTTTCCTTGGTGTGATGCAGGTAAATTCTAAGTGCAAACACAAACAATTCCTCTATCCCGAGAGAGCGGGTCTAGTCACAAACAGACAATCTACGGAAGATTTCCTTAGGCTATAATCAATTAAGAGGGCCTACCTCTTAGAATGTTATTCCACTTGGTGATGATCCTACTTCCTCGCTCTAGCTATCTTTCGTTTCATTCCATTGCACACCTGAAACAAGCAAACAACAACAAACGTAATAGCATACAATATTGTATTCAGCCTACTTAACAGGTCAAGGAACATTAAGCCATAAAAATGTAAAATGACACTTCGTGTAGGAAATAAATCGATAGTTGCATTTATATAAATCAAAAAGAGATTACAACCGATGCCTTGATGTTGTTGGTCTCCTCTGATGTATCCAGGTTCCCACACTTCTGCTAGCACTTCATGGACAACCCCAACAATAGAGATTTTAAGGCCTCTTTCCCTCTAGTCTCAAATCACACCCAAGCACACTATTCTCCCTCAAACATACACTAGAAAACTTCAAACTATAGATGTCTTGCTGATTATTCTAACTCCAAACTAAAACTCTAACTAGCTTTTGCTTGGGAAAAAGAGAGGCTTATATAGCTTGGATGGATGGGAGATGGTTCCTCTCATCATGGGAGAAGGTTTTATCTCTTGAGGTTGTTCCATCCTAATAGGGGAAAGGAGCCCAAACTAACTTCCTCGGCTCTATATGGCCCAACCATCTACCCGACTTCTGCTACGAAGCTTCTAGACATGAAAGCTTTGGCTCCTTATTTTAAAAACCTTCCAAAAGAGGATCAACGCAACTGAAAAAGGGCTCAATCAATCCGATCGGCACAAGGGCTAGTTTTAACCTCTGCAAATCGGCGTGAGGAGAAAACTAGTCAGTAGCGCCAGTCTTGTAAACTGGGATAGAAGGAAGATTCGTGGGAAATGGTGTAAAGGGGAATTATTCTGCTCAGGAAGAGGAACATACTGGGAGTTTTTTCATGATGGGAAAGCATGTCGGGTACATTGTAGAGGTCCTCCAGGATCATAGACAGGGAGTACAGAGATAGTGACAAAATGTTGTGTAACAGATGCCCCCTAAAGAGTGAAGGCCGAACTAGAGTGAGGGGTGAAATGCTTTATAAGTGGAAGCGGGGAACCAGAGTTCATCATCCAAAACCCTGCAAGCAAGCATAAATACATAAACATCATTGAAAACCCTGAATAATGATACATGAATCATGGTATGGACACAACCATCTAGAGAATGATCATGTAAATGGATCCAAGGCATGGGCGCAACCATCTAGTAGAAAGGATCATAACGAAACCAAGGTATGGTCGCAACCATCCATCTGAAAGAGACATGTATATCAATATGACCATGTCACATTGCCTCGCAACCTGGACTTGTGTAATCTTAGCCCAGGGTCTTACGCTCCAAACAACCCAATCAAAGTATAAATCCTAACATGTGAATGAATGTATTGCAGTTGAACATGCTAGGAAGTCGCTTGATTACCGGTCAATGATGTGAACCGTTAACAAGCGCGAGATAAACCGCCAATAATGACAATGGCTCTCAAGGTACTGGAACCACAGTTCACAGAATGTGAATAAATGAACTAATGTCAAACACCCGTGAAATCACCTGATCGAAAGCCAATGATGTGAACTTGTCATCGAGTGCAAAGAACTTGCCATTAGGGCAAGAAAGCTCTAAGGTACTGGAAGGGAGTCTCTCAACCAGCTTCCTGGATAATGAGCTGTGTCAAAGGAGGGCCATGATTTATCCCACATCATTGACACAAGACAAAGGGATGCGAATGATTTCAGATGATACAGAGAATCAGGAGTAAGCGTAATTGCAGAAGGACTAACTCTTGAACATATCGGCAACATGCTTCCGAATTTTGGCAGCTTTTGGATCCATAGGATCGATGGTCATGATGATGTGGCAAAGATCAAATGGAAGGCAAAATGAACGGCCCAACCCAGGAAGGTCAAATGAAAAGGAGGATATCCCAACCCGACACGAAGCAGAAAGTGTCATGTTAAAGAGTGAGCTGCCAACACGATTGAAAGAATTTCCAAATTCCCCCCCACCATTTCTAGCAGGTACCCCAATTATTTTTTATTGCAAGCTTGAAGGGGATAGCATATGCTTGCACTGTAAGTTCATCTTTCAGATGAATCTGACCTAGTAATTTTAATGATCCCTAGGAAGGAGAAGCTCGCGTTCGTCATGGCGACGAATCCAATGTCGTTTAATGTTTTAACGACTCCGACAAAGGTGTAACTTGGTATCTTTTTCATGTTTAGAGAGTTTGAAAAAGACATGAAAAAGAAAACTCGACATGGTTCCTTTTCGTACATTTGTGTCTCTTGAGCCCGAAAAGGTAGAAAACAATACTCGAGAGAACCACTTGACCATTTCAGTCAAGCAGTACCTTTTTCGTAAACAATGCACCCCAACCCAAAAAAGGGGTAAACGTATACTAGGTGCACAATGTTTCACAGCCTTTTACAAGTTCAAAACGTCAAGAGCTCGACAATCTTTTCGTGTTTAAAGAGTCAGAAAAGAGCTTGAAAGCAAAGCCCCCATTTTATTTCCTTTAACGAGTCAAAAGGGAAAAATACTTGACAATCTTTTCATTTGAGTTTTACGAACCAAGAAAAGAGCTTAAATGGGACTCGAGTATCATCGTCAAAAATCTGTCACCTGTCGCTGCACAAGAAAGGTAAATGCATTATGTCGTTCTGAGGCAAAATAGTCAAAAATACTTTAAAAACCCTAATATTTTCATAAATATGAATAAAAAAGGGAAAAAGTAATTATTTTTTACCATTTACCATTTTACCTTTGTGTGAAGATCTTTTTACCCTTTTGTGCCCTAATTTTTCTGGCAAAAAAATTTGCCTTCGGTCGGCGCAATTTCCAGGCATGGAATCGCATCGATTGGGGGTGGCTAAAACTGCCAACAGCGCCGTCGGTGCCACTATTTTTAAAATAGTCACACTGACGCCGTGAGCAAAAATTTACATGTTTTTTGCTCAATTGGGCTGCTTGAATCCAAATTTCTTTGTCAAAAGATGATCATTGACTTGATGAAATGGTTTTTGCAGGAAGAAAATCATTGAAAATGGTGGATTGGAAAGAATGAGAGCATGGGGTAATCGATACTCAAGCAATAGCTGATCCAAATTACTTGGAGGCTTTGAGGAACTGTGGGCTCCTCAAGTTCTTTTTCACACCAGGGATGCAGGCTCAACCTAAGCTGCTACAGTATCTGATTAGTCTCTGGGACATAAATCGGGAAATTTTTATCATCGGTGACCAAGAGCCGGAGTTGGAGACTTCATATATTTATTTCATCATAGGACTGTCATAGAGAGGGGAACGAGTCAACCCAAGTGGGTCGAAGCCGATTGGGGCAAGTGTGTCCATGTTACTTGCCAAACATTGCCCAGAAGCTCTCAAATCCAAGAGTGGCAAGATCGAGATTGCGATTGTTTGGGATCTTGTGTTGAAAGTGTTATTGTTGACCATCAACAGAGTGGACAGGTCCCAAGCGCCGCATGAGACTAACAAGTCGAAATTCCTGTATGCTATCTAGTGCACAGCGCCCACTATTTTTAACTGGGCGAAATCTATGAAAATCGACATGAAGCACCATCTATCAAAAGCTAAGGCAGGAAACCTGAAGCAGTTTTGCTTTGGGTCTGTGGTAGTAACCTTCTTCCTGGAGCGGGTTCTGCTGTTCCAATACTAGCTAACTAAGGTGGATCCACCGATGCCACGAGACCCATGGATGGTCCGTTGGAGTGAGTTGATGCCCAGAGTTATGGGGGGCCAACAGATGTCCTACAAGCCCGCCTTCTTCTCATGGCTACGACGACAGCTGATCATAATGGAGGATTGGCCTTACAGCGGTACCGACTTCCGCGGAGACCCGGATATGTCGCTCCCAGAAGGGGAGGATTTTGATGATGGAGGTAAAAACAAACAATTTTATTAGTTTTTGATGTTTTTATTGTTTTTGAAATATATATGTGGTGGGCTCCAGTATTGTAGCAATAATGCTACAACTCCTGGAACTCCCTTCTTTAATTTTATCATCCCGGTAGTTCGTAACAAACTTGGAAGCGACAGTGATGTATGCACTAGTACTAGCTCTTGCCGCAGCTGTCACTTGGTCAGCTGGCACAAGTCCACTAGGAGCTTAAGCCAACTTCTATGAGCTCTTAGAAGAAGCTTTTTAATTGATGGATGAAAGCTAACTCGAAGGAAGCTAATCTAATTGCAAAAAGAAACTGAAAGCCAAAAAGAAACGTAAACCCTAGCAAACCCTAATTCTACCAGCTAGTCCTACCGATGCAAAGGAGAGCATGCAAACTACCGAAAGAGATGTCATTACTTCTAAGAAGGTAAAATGCATGTGTCTAAGTTATCACTATCTGAAGAAAACGTCTTTTTGTATTTTTGTTTAAGTTATTAGAATTATCATGCATGTGCTTTTAACTGGCTTTTCACTGTGCAGGGGTGGATCAAGGAGGAGAAATGCTTGGAAAAGGTTGGGAAGACTCGGAGAGGGTCTAAGGGATCCCTATCATCCTTTCAGAGAGTTTCACAAAGTTAGGATGCCATGCAACCGTGTTTATGAACTTCTACAGGAAGACTGCAGGGGTTTCTACAGGATGTTCTGGGATTTCTACAGGATGTTCTGTAATGGAATTTCGGAGCATGGGTGAGTGAGGTAAGGTGCATGAATGGATAGGGAGGCAGAGTAGGGGCCTGAAATGACCCAAGGACTGATGGATAGAGTTGATGAGAGGGTGTGGAAGTCTAGCTTGCATCAAAGAAGGTTTAGGCAATGGAAAAGCAAGAAGGTAGGGTTACTTGGCAAAAGAGCAGATGGGAGATGAGGAAACAGACTTGGTGATGGAGGAGCTGATCTGGACGAGGCTCAGATGAACGAGGAGGTGATGAAGGTGCCCTGCTTAGTGTCTACCTGATCAAACCAACTACGTCTTGCATACAAGCAAAATATCAGATGATCTATCTAACAGTTTAATGAAATCAGTGAACATCAACCTTATTCATGACAAGAATCACGTACAGCATGTGAACAAAACATTATCAAAGAGATATAAACGCATGACTAACTCCTACCAATCCATCCTAAACATAAAAAGCTACTTCAACCATAAAAAGCAACCTAAGTAACAAAGCACGAATTAAATCTAAAGAGCAGACTTTGTTTTAAGAATGCAGAGAACACACATAAAGATAAACAAGGGAGGTACTGGGCGCTTGAGATGGGCCCAACCCCAAGAGCTACAGCCTCCCAAGAGAGATTTAGAGCTGGTGCAAAGCTTGATTCATCTTTATTAATCAAGAATGAAGAGTTACATCAAAACTATCCACAAGGAGAGCTTGAGAATGAGCTGAAAGCAGAGCTAATCTATTGCCTACAAATCGAATTACAAAATGACTACAACAAGGCTATGAAATGACTAACTACTAGCTACTATCTACTGGCTAACTAGCTAACATCCACTGGCTAACCCAAATGAGGCCCTAAGCCTTCTTATTTATACAAATTGAGGACCCAACAGTCCTCCTAAACTTTAGGGACTCGGCTGCCCAAAACTTGGAGTTAACAGCAGTCCTACTTGACTTGCTTGGCTGCCCTTGTGCTGATTGATTCGGTGGCCCTTGAACTCCGAGCTGATGGTGGAGAATTCGAGGTAAGGGCCCATAAATGAAGGGGACACCTTCCTACAAATCCTCTCCCTTGTTCTCCCACGAATTTGGCTGCCAAGTGCTCATTAAGACCTTCAATTTTGTCTCCAAATTGACCAAAAAGGCTACACAAAGCACCCATTAGACTTGTTGGCATAATGACTAACCAAATTCACTCTATTAACATAAATATAATCAAAAACATGCAATAAACTAATGAGAATGGTGGATTAAGTCAAATTAGGAGGTTGAATGAGCCCAAATAATTGTCCATTTTTGGGGCTCATCATCACCCCCCTACTGAAAGTGTTGCTCATCCTCTGAGCAACCAATCTCTCTCCTCATCTTTGATGGCCCTGGTGGCTTCTTTGGCTAACATCTTGGCCGATTCCTCCTTTGGCTTCCCTCTTTTCAAACTTCCTGTAGAAACAGTTCGCTGGCTTCCTATAGAAACAGTCTGCTAACCTCTTGTAGAACCAATTTTCTCTGACTTTGCTTGCTTGGCTGGGGGTGCCTTCTCCTTGAACTGTGCTGCTGCCTGAAAGCTGACGAATCCAACACAAATGGCAAGTCTAATGTATTATAAAATCACACAGGTACAATGAACTGCCCGAGAATAGATATTGCATGCCAAAGCTGGATGGGAAAAAGTGTTTCCAGGCCTTTAACTGAATCAAATGGCATTCTTAATCTTGGATTTGAACTCTGCTAAGAATTGATAACAGAAGCAGAACAGAACATAAGATAGATCAAGGGCAGAGAAAATATGACTTGCTCACATATCACTGCTATGAATCAGCATTTCCCTTCAATCTGAAATTGCTTCAAAACATGCCAAAAATGAGAATTCCCAAGTTTTGTTTCAAGCTGCTGTATAACCAGGAGTAGAGCAAAACTTCATACCGAATCACACTTTTAAGAATTCTTTCACATGGAATAATCTGGCTATTGCAAAAGACCTTGTGAACCCCTTGGAAAGTATTGAAATAAACAAATCTAACCAGAACAACACCAGAACTTTCCAGTTTGTTTCATGGTAGATTCACTTCATGCAAAATCACTGTTTTTCCATTAGTTAACTTGAATTCAAATTTATGTTCCTAACATGACAATACTTTCTGACTGCGGCAGCTTTCTCTTCTTCATTTGAAGATGTTGAAATAAGTTTTGCTAAACATTTCATATATTTTTCTCCAAGATGTTCTGCTAATTTTCTTTTATCTCCATCTTGAGACAAGATAAACAACAGTTTCACAGCATAAGCTCGCATTTCAGAGTATGTAGCTTCACAAAAAGGGAAGCAATACTTGAATTGCTCCTCCCTCTCTTAAATTTGTCCTTGCCTCAAAAATATCTACACCGAATGCTTTAGCCTTGCTTGCAAAATAATCGAATGAAGTAGTTGCAGCACCTGCCTTGACTTGGGCAGCGAGTTCAGTGGCTTCAGCTTCTTTTTCTGCAAGCCTTTTTGCTTCTGCTTCAAGTTGTTTAGCAAGCTCCTGTTTTTTTTTGCGTGAATTTTCTGCAGCTATGCGCTCTTCTTCTTCAGCTTTGGCTTTCGCTTGGGCCTCGGCGAAAACTTCCTTTCTTCCATCTGTTGGAATGGCACTTAAAAGCTCATAAACTGGCAGAGAAGGTGCAGAAGGGCTGGCTGCAACATCAATAGTCTTGTTCTCTAAGATGGAAGTGTTTGCGAAAACCTTAGCTACCACAGATGCAACTTGTGTCTTTGAAACCTTAAACCATGGAATGCAATGCTGAATTTGCATTGATTACTTTGTTGTTTACGTCTGCATTTCCTTCCGCCTTAAGAACAAGGTTGCAGTCTTTCTCTGAAATAAAATCATCCGGTGGAACTGGCCTTCAGGATAGTGTAACTTAATCCCATTTCCACAATTCTTTCAGTAAGCTCTGATAATGATATTTTTGATTTTCCAAACAAGTTGCTGAAAAATGAAGAGATTCCATCAAGAAAATTTGAAGACCCTCCATCAGATTCGTAAACACAACAATATGATTCACATTTGCTAGCTTGGCTTCTTCAATAACGTTCAAAGCATCAGTTGTAGTAACTTTGGAACTAGGTCCATCCTCTGTGGGTCCTATTGATACCACTGTTTTATTGGCATTTCCGATGGCTTTAGCTGTGGATTCAATATCCTCAAAACTGAATTCTACTGCATTAAGACGCTTGGCATCCTCTGCAGCAATTGTCTTTCTCGGGACTCCAAATTTGTCGAAGAAAAATCCATTTTCTCTGCTTTTGAAAGCTGTGTCGTACTTCCTGTAGAAGACCCACCCGTTTTCTGTAGAACGCCCTTACATAGGTGGGTTTTAAAAAAATGGCCGAGAAAGCTTGGTGGAGGATGACAAGTTAATAGATTGTGGGAGCAGAGGACGCGTACTTCGGCTAAGAACATTGTAGGTGCAAATGAATCAGCAGGTGGTGAGAGTCAGCCGAACCTATTTTTCAATTACAGTGTGATTCGTGGTGAGGAAGTGAAGTGGCCAGGCATACGTGGCCACATGCAGACTGCAGTGCTATCATGAACTGCATGTTTTCTTCTATTTGTTAATCAATTGATGCCCTGTGCACTGAAGTTCAACAAATCTTCCATTGCCTGTGTTTCTCATCTTCCACGTGAATGACTATCCACGCATGCTGCGTGATTTTCTCGTGAGTGCTAGAGAACTGGGTGTCTTGCTACATTCATGGCTTAATTTCACCATTCCATTCGTTCATGCAATGCTTAGACTAGATTCATGCAATAGATGAACAAGGTTTAGTCACGTACCTGAAGTCAAACGGCTGCTTGTGAAACTTTTTGCTGCTGCATGCTCATGTTCTACTGCTGCATGCTTGGATCCTTTGGTTACATGAGGGCTTGGCTGATGATTTTTGATTGCTTTTCCTTGTGCAGGTGTCCTCTGACCAGATCTAAGCTGCATGCATTTGTTTCCACGTTCAAATCTGCACGTTCAAGCTGTTGCTGCTGCAATGTCACAGAACCAGAACTTGTTTTCGCCATTTCTCCCAAACGGTAAAGCGGATTGATCTGAAACTTGCTGAGCATGTTTCTATCATCATGATGCATCTCCCATAGCAAAATCGTGATCAATGGATGCACGGATTTCGAGAAAAATGGAAAATGGCTGAAGATTTCAGAGATCGATTTCTCGGAAACCGTGCATCGGAATCGGCTGAAACTGCTTGGGTAGGTTACCATCACTCATATGCATATCCCCATGAAACAAGTTTTGAAACGGATGCACGGTTATGGAGAAAATGCAAAAATGGCTGATGGTGATGGAGGCTGATTTCTTGGAAACCGTGCACCGGAATTGGCTGAAACTGCTCAAGCATGTTGCCATCACCCTTGTACAATTCCCCATAAAACGGTTTGTCAAATGGATGCATGGTTTTCAAGTTATGGCAAAAACAAATTTTGTTCTATGGATTTTTGCCTCAAGGCTTTTTGCAAATGTTTGCATGGAAGGAAAAACTGAGCTTGGGCTGTGATGCAGGTATGGAGATGATGGAGGAGGAGTTGGAAGATTGCATGAGGACTTCTGAACCCTTGAGGAAGCTACCATGTTCGCCAAACCACTTTTTGAAATCCATGTCTAGTTTCCCACAATTTCTACAGGAAGTTCCTGTAGAAGCACAATGAGAAGCACAATGAGGTGGAAAAAATGATGGAGAAAGGCAAGGGATGGACAAACAAGTGCTTGTAGGCCTAATCAACAAATTCCCACCATCAGATTCACTTTTGAAATTGGATTTGGCTCGTCCAAAGGTTCTACAGGATGTTTCCTGTAGAAATACAGAGCTTCCTGCAGAAGGCACAAGAAAAATTCATTTGATCTTGATTTGAGTGCTCCTCCTGTCATGAAACGTCCTTCTTGCAACCTGCAATTAGCCAATGGAAATTAGTTTTATTTTTATTTTTCTTTTTCTCTTTTTTTTTTTTGAAAAACAACTAGGGCGCCTCATGGAGGTTTTCACCCTAATTGCCTGCCCTGGGCGCCTCCAAGGGAGGTTTTCACCCAAAGATCTTATTCCCTTTTATTTTATCTTTTTTCCAACCCATTGACCGCCTCATGGAGGTTTTCAATCAATGAGCCAATCTAAGGCGCCTCCAAGGAGGTTTTCACCTTCGATTTCTATTTCTTTTTCTTTTTTTCTCTTTTCTTTTTTCTTTTTTCTACCCTACCCGACTTGAAAAACAAAATCATTCTCAAGTATAAGAATACTTCCAATGGAGCCATGTGCACATCGAGATTAGAGACAAAATGATGTGGAGGCTCGAAATGCATGCTTGGATAGGTATCCAGATCTCAGAGACCAAATGATCTGACCTTGAAGGGATCAAACATAGCTGAGGAAGAGAGTACCGCTGCAACTTAGTGACCGTCTGAAACCATATCTCAATATAGCTCTGATATCCTTGGTTCTTTTGCTGATCTGGATCATGTTTCATGTCACCTTCTAACATGACTTTCTCATCTTCCTCTTTTTGCTGATCTTTCTCTTGAATACATGGAAGATTTGATGGTAACCATGAGGAGGCTTTCTCGATCTCTGATTCTGATCTCTTCTCTTCATCAAGTGCAACCCATGGTTCTTTGATCTCCTCTTTGGAATCTTCTTTTTCCTTTGGTCCTTCAATGTTGTCAATATAATCTCTGTTTTGCAACACTCTTCCTGAGCTTTGGTGAACATCATTGGGCTCAAGAGGAGTCATTTGCACATGTTGTGCCTTGGCTTTGCAATTGGGTTGAGCTACTCCATTGTATGGCTTTGGAAATGGTACGGGTAGTTGAGTGGAGGTGTGAAATTGAGATGGAGATGGATGGAATTGTGGTTGGGTAGGCATTTGGGGTTGCCTTGGTGGAGGAGGAGGCGATGGTTGTGGATGAGCAGGTGGTGGAGGAAAATGAGCGGGATGAGAGTTGTACTAGGGCCTCCACTCCTGATAAGGTGCATTCCACTGAGGCTGTGGCCGAGCATAAGAGTGAAATGAATGAGCAACTGGTTGGGCATAATATGGATCTATGAAGGAACAAGGAGGAGGTGTGAACCAAGAAAGATGAGCAGGGGGACCCCAAGAAGGCATGAAAGTGGCTTGATAGGGGTCATAATAGGTCTCGGGTGTCCCTTGCAGTTCCTGCTGGTAAGATCTAGGTCCATGCAGCCTCCTTTGGTTCATATAATAGAGTGATTCAGTGGCTCCTTTGGCTCTCTGATATGCAACTTTAAGTCCAGGCAAGGAAGGGCACTGATTTTTAGGATGGTATTCTTCACAGATGAAACACACTTCTAGGGAGTGCATTGGACATTCGTTCCTAGGATGCTTTCTAGTGCACCTAGGACAAAAGATGACCAAAGCCCTCTTGGATTCTTCTCGCTTCTTTTGGATCCGCAAGGTATCCAGTTGCATGGCAAGAAACTGGCTTACCTCGCTCTTGAAATCTTCCATTTGAGTTGCAAACTCATTCTTGGACAAGGTATTGCTCCCAACATCTCTACTTGTAGCCATTTTCTCCAGAGGAATTTTTTCTTCTTCTTCTCCCCTAGAGGTTCTTTAAATATGCCTTGATGTCCATCCAAGGGTTCTTCTTAGTCACAGCCATCGAAGAAGAGAGAAGGTTGGCCGTGTGAAGCAATGGAGGGTGTTGTGAAATCATTTTTCTAACTTATCTCTACTCCTACAAGGCATGAAAGGAAATCTTTTTGGTTGATTTTTTGTATTTTTCTTCTTGTACCTGCAAAACTAAAATAGATTTAACTGCAACTAACTATCTTGCTAAAACGAAAATGCGGAATTGAAACGAAAGCAGGAAAGGACTAATCTATTTTGCTCAAATGAAATTGCAGGAATGAAATGCTAGTCTACGCTTGCGGAATTGAAATGCTAATCTATGAAAGCGGGAAAGGCTAATCTACTTTTGCATAAACGAAATTGCATAATGGAAATGAAATAAACTACTTAGCAGAAGATTGTAGTGGAAAATAGAAGAAAAGCGACAATTACCAATACTCTGACGCTTCCCCGGCAACGGCGCCAAAAAGATGGTGGGCTCCAGTATTTTAGCAATAATGCTACAACTCCTGGAACTCCCTTCTTTAATTTTATCAACCCGGTAGTTCGTAACAAACTTGGAAGCGACGGTGCTGTATGCACAAGTACTAGCTCTTGCAGCAGCTGTCACTTGGTCAGCTGGCACAAGTCCACTAGGAGCTTAAGCCAACTTCTATGAGCTCTTAGAAGAATCTTTTTAATTGATGGATGAAAGCTAACTCGAAGGAAGCTAATCTAATTGCAAAAAGAAACTGAAAGCCAAAAAGAAACGCAAACCCTAGCAAACCCTAATTCTACCAGCTAGTCCTACCGATGCAAAGGAGAGCATGCAAACTACCGAAAGAGATGCCATTACTTCTAAGAAGGTAAAATGCATGTGTCTAAGTTATCACTATCTGAAGAAAACATCTTTTTGTATTTTTGTTTAAGTTATTAGAATTATCATGCATGTGCTTTTAACTGGCTTTTCACTGTGCAGGGGTGGATCAAGGAGGAGAAATGCTTGGAAAAGGTTGGGAAGACTCAGAGAGGGTCTAAGGGATCCCTATCATCCTTTCAGAGAGTTTCACAAAGTCAGGATGCCATGCAACCTTGTTTATGAACTTCTACAGGAAGTCTGCAGGGGTTTCTACAGGATGTTCTGGGATTTCTACAGGATGTTCTGTAATGGAATTTCGGAGCATGGGTGAGTGAGGTAAGGTGCATGAATGGATAGGGAGGCAGGGTAGGGGCCTAAAATGACCCAAGGACTGATGGATAGAGTTGATGAGAGGGTGTGGAAGTCTAGCTTGCATCAAAGAAGGTTTAGGCAATGGAAAAGCAAGAAGGTAGGGTTACTTGGCAAAAGAGCAGATGGGAGATGAGGAAACAGACTTGGTGATGGAGGAGCTGATCTGGACGAGGCTCAGATGAACGAGGAGGTGATGAAGGTGCCCTGCATAGTGTCTACCTAATCAAACCAACTACGTCTTGCATACAAGAAAAATATCAGATGATCTATCTAACAGTTTAATGAAATCAGTGAACAACAACCTTATTCATGACAAGATTCACGTACAACATGTGAACAAAACATTATCAAAGAGATATAAACGCATGACTAACTCCTACCAATCCATCCTAAACATAAAAAGCTACTTCAACCATAAAAAGCAACCTAAGTAACAAAGCACGAATTAAATCTAAAGAGCAGACTTTGTTTTAAGAATGCAACGAACACACATAAAGATAAACAAGGGAGGTACTAGGCGCTTGAGATGGGCCCAACCCCAAGAGCTACAGCCTCCCAAGAGAGATTTAGAGCTGGTGCAAAGCTGGATTCATCTTTATTAATCAAGAATGAAGAGTTACATCAAAACTGTCCACAAGGAGAGCTTGAGAATGAGCTGAAAGCAGAGCTAATCTATTGCCTACAAATCGAATTACAAAATGACTACAACAAGGCTATGAAATGACTAACTACTAGCTACTATCTACTGGCTAACTAGCTAACATCCATTGGCTAACCCAAATGAGGCCCTAAGCCTTCTTATTTATACAAATTGAGGACCCAACAATCCTCCTAAACTTTAGGGACTCAGCTGCCCAAAACTTGGAGTTAACAGCAGTCCTACTTGACTTGCTTGGCTGCCCTTGTGCTGATTGATTCGGTGGCCCTTGAACTCCGAGATGATGGTGGAGAATTCGAGGTAAGGGCCCATAAATGAAGGGGACACCTTCCTACAAATCCTCTCCCTTGTTCTCCCACGAATTTGGCTGCCGAGTGCTCATTAAGACCTTCAATTTTGTCTCCAAATTGACCAAAAAGGCTACAAAAAGCACCCATTAGACTTGTTGGCATAATGACTAACCAAATTCACTCTATTAACATAAATATAATAAAAAACATGCAATAAACTAATGAGAATGGTGGATTAAGTCAAATTAGGAGGTTGAATGAGCCCAAATAATTGTCCGTTTTTGGGGCTCATCAATATGTTCATGACACTTCGATTTTATGAATGCAGATGTTGGACTAGAACGCCCTGCCGATATGTCTCCGATTGCCAGGCGCATCGCTCGGCAGTTTGATGTTGTTCCTTATCAGGAGGGAGCGACAACGTGTTAATCTAGGTTATCATTGATGTCAATATAACAGTGTTTGTGATGGCAAATTCTTTGATACATGATTTCCCATTGATCATAATGCTCATAGTGATGAAAGTTTGATATATGATGATATGATGAGATGGAGGACCCAAGTGGATTGAATATATATATACAGACAGAATAGAAGCAGTAGATCCGTGAAGCAATAGGAGCAAGAAGCCAAAGAGTAATATGAAGAGTTTATTGAAAGCCTTCAAAGAAGCAAGTCATCGGAGCAAGAGAAGTAGGTTATCACATATGCCCAAGGGTAAGTGTTATCAAAAGAAAAAAGAGCAACAACGATAACAGAGGAGTAAAGAAGAAAGCTATCAGAAGAGCGGAAGAGTGAAGAGAAGTCACAGGAGCAATAACTATCGGAAGAGCGAGAGTAGGAAAGTATGGACTTCCGTGATCGTGGCTGAAGTCCCGCACTCAATCCTAGCCGTCAATCTCATAGTCAACCCTTAGATCACGGCCAACTGCGAGGGTTAAGGCCATTTTTAATCCATGTGCCAGCCGAAGTCCCACAAACCGTCGATTGCGATAAGGCTACGGACCCGACAAATTTATTAACAATTGTTTAATGTAATATCACATCCGTAGTATCACAAGTTTCAAAGGGATGTTAAAACCTATAATTGTGATAGAGTTGTGGACCCGATGGATTCATTAAAAATAGTTCATTGAATATCGCATCCACTCCATCGGAAGACAGAGCATGTGCACACTTGTAAAACCTCTGATTTTTTATGAAGTTGCAATTACGGGATTAAAGGAATGACTCTGATTCTCATCAAATTGTGATTGCAGGATTAAAGGTGATGACGTGGCATGTGGGATCTCCATGTGGAGAAGAAGGATAGTTCACAACTCGTGAACGTGAATTAGCATAAGAAAGGAAGCCAAAGGTCAAGCGAACGGTAGAAAGAAAACCGAAGGTCGAGTGAGCACAGAGGAAGCCGAAGGGCCAGTGGAAGACGAAGGTAAAAACATTCTGTTGATTGGGTTAATATTTAAAAAAAAAGGCTCAGACCTATGATAAATTTATTGATGGAAGAAGTACAGAACGTAATTTTGAAGAACAGTTCTGTGAAAGGAAATAAAGTTTCATCTGTCATCATTTGAAGGGAGCAGTAGATAGCACCAGCATTGAAGTGATTGTGAGTTTGTTTCTTGGAAGTAAGATATCGCGACAATAAGAAGCAGTCACTCCCGAAACAGTTACCACAACAGTAAGAATAGAGGGTTGAAAAAAAAAGAACAGAGAATTGTTTTTATTGTGCAGACATTGAGGCTTAGCACAACTTATCAAAGATATCTTGTTGAAAAACATCAGTAGATCTTGGAGACATTATTGGAGATCATGATGGCTATTTGAAATCATCATAAGGTAACTTTGCAGACTCTGTGTGGGAAATATGAAGAATTGTGAAGACTCCTTCATATGAAGACATGTTGTCATTGATGTAGCAGTGAAGCTGTAGATTGACAGAACACGGTGAAGAAGATTTTGAGAGCAGTGTAATACAATCAAAACATTTCTTGACAAAGCAAAACTATAGGGTCGGAGCCCTTGGGGTTGGTGCCTCAGAATTGGAAGGATTGGTGTCCTTGGAGTTGGTGCTCCTAAACACAAGGTTGGTGCCTTGAGAAGATAGGGTTGGAACCCTAGAGGTTGGAGCCTCACAAAAGACCAAGTTGGTGCTTGGCAATAGATTGGAGCCTTATATATATTGTACCTGATTTATTGTAAAGATTATATTAATAAAAGAATTTATTCCTATTGTTCATTTTGTGTTCTAAATATAAATAATTTCACTGGTAAAAATAACAATTGAAAAGAAATATTGATTCACCCCCCCCCCCTCCCCCCCCCTTAGTATTTCCAACAATTGGTATCAGATCCAGCTTCTTCATATCAGCTTAACAGCTAGAAGAAGGATTCTTAGTCACAATGAGAAATCAAGAAGTATGAGGAAGACCTCCTCTGTTCGATGGCACAAATTTTGGTTTTTGGAAAAAAAGAATGTCCTACTACTTAATGTCCCTTGGACCTGAAGTTTGGCATTCAGTTTTAAATGAGTACACAACTCCTTCCACTCTTCCAACAGATCAAGATGAAAGGAAAGCTTACATTGCAAATGCAAAAGCCTTAAATTCCATCACTAGTGGAATCACTAATTCTGAATTTACAAAAGTCATGAATTGTGACTCGGCCAAAGAAGTATGGGATAAGCTAGTTAGCTTATACGATGGGGACTCCAAAGTTAAGAAGGCAAAGCTTCAAACTCATAGAAGGCAATTTGAAAGTCTGAAAATGGATGATGAAGAAGATATTGCATCATACTTTCTCTAAGTAGCTGAAGTGGTCAACTCTCTTAAAGGATTGGGAGAAAACATTGAAGAAAGCACTATTGTTCAAAAGGTATTAAGATCTCTCCCAGACAGATTTGACTCCAAAGTAAGTGCTATAGAAGAAATGAAGGACCTAGATACTCTCAAGATGGATGAACTTCATGGAATCCTCATTGCCTATGAGATGAGAAAATGAAGCCCAAGTTCCAAAGATGCAGCATTCAAGGCCTCAAAATCAAAAAAGGGGAAAGAATGGAATACCAGTAGTGATGACTCCGATGTTGAATCCGAATTGGCACAATTTGTATGAAGACTAAAGAAAGGATCTAAGCTAAAAGGTAAGTACCCTCTTATTTGTTTCAAATGTGGAAGAATAGGTCATTATGTTGCAAAATGTCCTCTTAAGCATGATAGTGATGGTGAGGAAAATTCTAAAAGGATGGTATACAAAAAGAAAGGGTTCAATAAGAAGAATTTCTTCTCTAAGCAAGATGAGTCTGATGAAGGTGAATTTGTAGTCATAAAAAAGAAATCAACTAATCAGTTCCCTCACCGCAAAGGAGGTAATGATGAATCAGATGAAGAAAATGACCATGTTGGAAGCCAAGAAGTATTATTCATGGCATTCACAAATGATGATGATTTAGGTCTAGAAGGAAATGTAGATGAATTGTTAATGAGTGCCATTGAAGAAAATGAGAAATTATGAAATAAAATCATCTCTCTCAAGGTAGAAAACGAGGAAACAAAAGGAAGGGAAGACCTATTGAAAAATAAGCTAAAAGAAAAAGAAGAAATTTGTGAAGAACGTGAAGCCGAAATAGTATCTCTGAGGAAGGAATTGGAGAAAGTCAAAAAGGGTTGGGAAAGCTCTCAAATACTTGACATTATCCTAAATAATCAAAAACCTCAACATGAAAAATCTGGGATAGGTTTCAAAGGAGAATCATCAAGTACTAAGAATAATGTGAAAAGTTATGCTGACATACTTTCCAGCAACCCAAAAGAAGAAATATTATTTCATCAAAGGCCCATCTCAAATCCAAAGAATGAAGAGAGAGTAACTCCAAGGAAGAATGTTAATTCAAATCATGGCTATTACAATAGGTACAAAGCTATATTTTTTGGGCATTGTTTTTATTGTAAAATTTTTTGTCATCAAGCTAAACATTGCATGGCCCGTAAGAATGAAACACCAAAATTGAAGGATCAAACAAACATACCATATGGTCTCAAAGGGAAAGGACAAATCAAGACCTATAACTCTTTTGATCCCTTGGCCAGATTCGATCCAATTTGCTCATTATGTAATGATAATGGACATAATGAACAAAATTTCCCCCTCAAAAGAAGAAAAGCAAAAAATGAGAATCCCAACACGGATAAATGTGGCCTAGCTCTATGTGCTCACAATGATGAAAATCGTTGGTTTGTGGATAGTGGGTGCCCCAAACATATGACAGGGGACAAAAGGAAGTTTGTCTCATTGAACAAAAAGGAAGGAAATGTATCCTTTGGAAGTGGATCTGCCAAAATTGTTGGAAAAGGAACTGTTACCCTTATTAATGGAAAAGGAAAGGCTCAAAATGCTTTGCTAGTAAACAGGCTCAAACACAATCTCCTGAGTGTTAGCCAAATCTGTGATCAAGGACATAATGTTGTCTTTAGCTCTAAATATTGTGAAATAAGAAACTCTTCCTCAGGGGAACTTGTGGCGAAAAGAGTTAGAACATTAGATAACGTCTACATTCTGAACAAAATTCAAGAAGATAAATGTTACTTAAGTCAAATGGATGAAAGTTGGTTGTGGCACAAGCGACTTGGACATAAAAGTTTCAATAACTTGATCAATGTCAGCAAGATTAATGCAGTACGAGATATCCCAAAGTTATTCAAGCCAAATGAAGGAGTATGTGGTCCATGTCAACATGGAAAGCAAACTAGAACCAACCACAAGACCAAGGATTTTTCTACATAAAAACCTTTGGAGATCATCCATGCTGATTTATGTGGACCAACTAGAACTCCGACACTCCAAGGAGAAAGGTACTTTTCTTTATTTGTTGATGACTATACTAGAATGATGTGGGTATATTTCATAAAATATAAATCCGAAGCATTTGAGTGTTTTAAGAATCTTAAAGCTCTTGTAGAAAATGAAAAGGATTCTAAGATTAAATGTCTTAGAACAGATAGAGGGGGAGAATTCACATCAAAAGAATTTGATGAATTCTGTAAAGTACATGGAATCAAAAGAGAACTCTCTGCTACTAGAACACCCAAGCAAAATGGGGTAGTTGAAAGAAGAAATCGAACAATTCAAGAAATGGCAAGAACAATGTTAATAGCAGCTGACTTGCAGCCAAAATTCTGGAGAGAAGCAGTCGGGACAGTTGTTTATACCTTGAATCGAACTCAACTAAGATCAAATAATGAGAAGACTCCTTATGAATTATGGAAAGGAAGACCTGCTTCAGTAAAATACTTCAAGATTTTTGGAAGAAAGTGCTTCATAAAAATCAATGATGGCTCATCAGGAAAATTTTATTCTCGGGTTGACGAAGGGATATTCCTTCGATATTCTATAAGGAGAAAAGCCTACAAGTGCTACAATAATCGACTATGGAAAATAGTGGAAAGCATTGATGTGAAGATTGATGAAGACCTTCCAAAAAAAGAAATTGAAGATCATAAAGTTGACCCTCTCATTGAAGAAGAACCTTAAAAAAGAGGAAAAAGATAAAGAAAAACACAAGGAAAAAGAACCATCTCAAACCCCTTCGAAGATGAAGTTTCTCCAAAAACATCACCCAGAAGAGCAGATTATTGGCAATATAGATGAAGGGATGCAAACCCGAAGAAGAATGACAAGTACACCAAAGAAAAATTATGTTGCTCTCCTATCTATGATAGAACCAGAAACATTTACTCAAGCAAGTAAGGATCCTCATTGGGTAAAAGCCATGGAAGAAGAAATGTCTCAAACTGAGAAGAATGCGACATGGGAGCTGGTACCTCATCCAAAGGATAAAAATATAATTAGAACCAAGTGGGTGTTCAAAAACAAAATGAATGAAGATGGACAAATCATTAGAAATAAGGCAAGGCTTGTTTGTAAAGGTTATTCACAAATTGAAGGAATCGACTTTGAAGAAACCTTTGCACCAGTAGCTCGTGTGGAAGCTATAAGGATGCTCTTGGAATTTTCTTGCTCAAAAGGATTTAAAATCTATCAAATGGACGTAAAATCAACATTTCTGAATGGAGAACTCAAGGAAGAAGTCTACATGGAGCAACCAGAAGGGTTTAATCTAGTAGAAGGAAACGACTTTGTTTGTAAGTTGAAAAAGGCATTATATGGGTTGAAACAAGCTCCTAGAGCTTGGTACGCAATATTGGATCACTATCTACAACAACAAGGCTTCAAGAAGGGGGTGGCAAGAAGTAATCTCTACATAAATATGGATGAGGATACGTTACTAGTCGCTCTTGTGTATGTTGATAATCTAATTTTTGCTAGTAATAATGATGAGATGAGTTGTTGGGTGTGGAGCATGATTATTTAGAGGTCTTTGTTTCAGCCAGATGTATACCGCAGGAAGTTTGTACACCCCTCCACATGGGGGGGTGCAGGGGGGGACTTGTCCCCCCTGCGAGGGTTCAAGGGCCGATCCCCCCCAGCTGGGGGGTCTGGGGGCCAGTGGTCCCTCAGCGGGGGTTTCGGGAGCAGCACCCCCAAAGCTAAAAACAAATGTAAAATTACCTTGTAAAAGTATAATAATTTCTAGTCAATTTGGGTCATTCATTAGGCGGATGATCTAACGGTAGAACTTATGTTTAGTTTAGGGTTTTTTTCCCTAGAAGGAAACCCCTCTCTTTGTATGAAGGCATTGCATTGAGGCTGTGTAATAGATGTGTATTCTCTGAGAGAGAAACAGAGAGGTGAGATTGTGAGAGAAAACAGAGGATATTACAGTGGATCTGTTGTAGGTTGTGTCTCTTCATTTTGCTGGATAATAGAAAGGAAGGACTGGCTGTTCGGGGTGGACGAAGCCCAAACTGGGTGAACCACGTATATCTGTGTCTCTCTAGTTTTATGCATTTTTTGTTTATATTTCTACTATATTCTATGTGTTCCATTTCTCTGTAATATATAATTTTCTAACATGAGCCATGAGTTTACTCAAAATATGTCAAAAGAGTTCGAGATTTCAATGATAGGAGAGTTATCTTACTTCCTTGTACTACAAGTATCTCAAACCACGACAGGCATGTTCATATCTCAAGCAAAATATCTTAAATACATGCTTAAAAGATATGGAATGGAAGACTGTGCACCCATGAGCACACCTATGACCACAGATTACAAATTAAGCAAAGACGATGACTCTCCTCTAGTAGATGCAACTCATTATAGGTCAATAATTGGAGCCCTCCTATACTTAACTGCTACGAGACCTGACATTATGCAAGTAGTAGGAATGGTGGGAAGATTTCAATAAGCTCCTAAACAATCCCATTTGTTGGCTATAAAAAGAATTCTCAGATACTTGAAAGGAACTCCTGATTTTGGTCTTTGGTACCCTAAGAGCTCAACTCTTACTGTGACTGCATAAACCGATGCTGATTGGGACGGAAGTGTCGATGATAGAAAAAGTACTAGCGGAAATGCATTCTTCCTAGGAGATTGTCTAGTATCTTGGCTTAGCAAAAAAACAAACATCCATATCACTATCTACAGCTGAAGCCGAGTATATAGCTACTGCAGATTGTTGTACTCAAATATTATGGATGAAGGAAGCTCTGAAAGATGTCAACATAGGTACAAATCAACCAATCACCATATATTGTGATAACACAAGTGCTATAAGTCTCAACAAAAATCCAGTGATGCACTCAAAGACTAAACATATACCAATCAAGTATCATTTCCTTCGTGAACAAGTAGTTGAAAAAAACATCAGCTTGGAATATATCGATACTAAGGAGCAGATAGCTAATATTTTCACAAAACCTTTCCTCAAGAAGCATTTGAACATCTTTGCCAAAATATGGGGGTTATTTCTCTAGCATCACATTAAGTTGATTCATAAAGATGTTGCATGACAGGGGGAGAAGTTCGACAGGGGGAGTCCTTGTGCACTCCTTTGCCATTGATTTCAAAGGGGGAGAGAACAAGAATATTGCCATCAATGACAAAGGGGGAGATTGTTAATCTAGGTTGTCATTGATGTCAATATAGCAGTGTTTGTGACGGAAAATTCTTTGATACATGATTTCCCATTGATGCCCATTGATCATAATGCTCATAGTGATGAAAGTTTGATATATGATGATATGATGAGATAGAGGACCCAAGTGGATTGAAAATAGAATAGAAGCTGTAGATCCGTGAAGCAACGGGAGAAAGAAGCCAAAGAGTAAGATGAAGAGTTTATCAAAATCCATTAAAGAAGCAAGTCATCGGAGCAAGAGAAGTAGGTTATTGCATATGCCCAAGGGTAAGTGTTATCGAAAGAACAAAGAGCAACAGTGATAGCAGAGGAGTAAAGAAGAAAACTATCGGAAGAGCGGAAGAGTGAAGAGAAGTCACAGGAGCAACAGCTATCGGAAGAGCAGGGGTAGGAAAGTACGGATTTCCGTGATCGTGGCTGAAGTCCCGCACTCAATCCTAGCCGTCAATCTCATAGTCAACCCTTAGATCACGATCAACTGCAGGGGTTAAGGTCGTTTTTAATCCATGTGCCAGTCGAAGTCCCACAAACCGTCGATTGCGATAAGGCTATGGACCCGACGGATTTATTAACAATTGTTTAATGTAATATCGCATCCGCAGTATCGCAAGTTTCAAAGGGATGTTAAAAGCTATGATTGCGATAGAGTTTTGGACCCGATGGATTCATTAAAAATAGTTCATTGAATATCGCATCCGCTCCATCGGAAGACAAAGCATGTGCACACTTGTAAAACCTCCGATTTTTTATGAAGTTGTGATTACGAGATTAAAGGAATGACTCTGATTCTCATGAAATTGCGATTGCAGGATTAAAGGTGATGACTTGGCATGTGGGACCTCCATGTGGAGAAGAAGGACAATTCACAACATGTGAACGTGAATTAGCATAAGAAAGGAAGCTAAAGGTCGATCGAACGCTAGAAATAAAGCCGAAGGTTGAGTGAGTGCAGAGGAAGCCAAAGGGCCGGCGAAAGACGAAGGTAAAAACATTCTGTTGATTGGGTTAATATTTAAAAGAAAAGGCTTAGACCTGTGATAAATTTATTGATATAAGAAGTATAGAACGCAATTTTGAAGAATAGTTCTGTGAAAGGAAATAAAGTTTCATCTGTCATCGTTTGAAGGGAGTAGTAGACAACACCAACATTGAAGTGATTGTGAGTTTGTTTCTTGGAAGTAAGATATCACGACAATAAGAAGCAGTCACTCCCGAAACAGTTACCGCAATAGTAAGAACAGAGGGTTGAAAAAAAAAACAGAGAATTGTTTTTATTGTGCAGACATTGAGGCTTAGCGCAACTTATCAAAGATATCTTGTTGAAAAACATCAGCAGATCTTGGAGACATTATTGGAGATCATGATGGCTATTTGAAATCATCATAAGATAAAGACTCTGTGTGGGAAATATGAAGAATTTTGAAGACTCCATATGAAGACATGTTGTCATTGATGTAGCAGTGAAGTTGTAGATTGACAGAACACAGTGAAGAAGATTTTGAGACTAGAGTAATACAATCAAAACATTTCTTGACAAAGCAAAACTATAGGTTCGGAGCCCTTGGGGTTGGTGCCTCAAAATTGGGAGGATGGTGTCCTTGGAGTTAGTGCTCCTAAACACAAGGTTGGTGCCTTGAGAAGATAGGGTTGGAGCCCTAGAGGTTGGAGCCTCACAAAAGAACAAGTTGGTGCTTGGAAACAGATTGGAGCCTTATATATATTGTACCTGATTTGTTGTAAAGATTATATTAATAAAAGCATTTATTCCTATTGTTCATTTTGTGTTCTAAATATAAATAATTTAACTAGTAAAAATAACAATTGAAAAGAATTACTGATTCACCCCCCCCTCAGTATTTCCAACACAACGAGGAGGATATTGTGCGAAATCTCAAGGGTTTGACCCATGGGATCCCAGAGTACACTCGGATGGATGATGTCCCACGCTAGTACCAGAGGCATACAGTGGGGGTGTCATATCGGATCCGTTGACTACTGACTCGCGTAGTCCAAGAAGTTACATGCTATCATGAGCTTCATGTTGTTTAGTGCATAGGTCTAGCATTCCATATTTTTTGAGGCCTGCGAGTTACGGATGTATAAGGCCTATGAGCCACCGACGTATTTCGAACACACATATTATGTTTTGAGGCTTTGATGTATGAAAAACATTATTGACACATACACACACACATATATATGTTATATTTTCCTGCTTACTATGATACAAATGATTTGTTTTTTTATTTTTACATGTTTCGCAAATGTCTATCCAACACATAATTAGCTAATGCATCTGTCAATGTATTCATATGTCTAGGAATATGATGATATGTAATGTAATCAAAATTTCTCTCCAATAGACGAATACGTAGATACATTCTCAATATCTGAGGGTTTCTGATGGAATATTTCCCGTTGAGTTGAAGAACGACAAGCTGTGAATCAAGGTTGACAACCAAATCCCGAATGCCAAGAGCAATAGCTTCTGACAACAATTCGATAACTGTGCTATACTTAGTGATGTTATTAGTTGTTTGACCTAGACAAATCCCTTGAAGATCAATCAACTCACCATGGGGGTCATAAATGGCCCATGCTGCAGATGATAGGTTTCGGGTACTTCAGCAAGCACCATTAGCGAAACCGATGTGAGGAGACACCGACATCTGCAAAGTAGGCAAAAACATAATAAGTAGGAAAGTTGCTTGCAAAACAACACACCAAACCACACTGCACAAAAATGAATGACACACTTATTGTACAAAAGTAACCATGCAAGATGACCTAAGCATAATACTTTTTGAGAGAGTCCATGCTTAGACTTGGGTAATCAATCAACACAGATGAACACCAGAGTTTTACCATTGACATGACGAGTAAGCATCGACTCAGCCAAATAATAGAGTAGAACTCATATAAGGTTTTTCCCCCATGCCCCCTGGGCAAGGGAGGGTTACGAGTCAGATGACAACCCCATTGCAATAATGGGAAATCGGTAAAAACTCGGGGAGGGAGAAAAAACCTGAATCCATGAAGAGATAAAGGTGCCCTCAGTTGAAAGATCTTGACAATGTCAGGGGAAACTGACATGTCAATAGGCAGTGGAGAAGAGAACTTCTCAAGACACATAGACATGATCGTCGGGCTAGAACCAAGCCACGGGAAATGAGAAGACACGTCAAGAGATGAACTCGAAACACGATGACTAGAGGACACCATGGTCGAATCCAAAACAATTTCCACGTAATTAATTTCGGCGGGACTTAACGGCATTACCTCGCCCCATGTGTCAACAATATCTGGAGAGGGAATGACCCAAGAATCAGACTTGACCGAAATGATGTTAACAGAGGCAACACAATGAGGTGGGAGTAGAAAGATACCCATCGAAGCAGGATCTTTAAAGAGTCCTTCTTGACATACGAAACATTGCCATCCAAGGAGGAAGAGGCAAAGAAGGACAGTTGGTCAATTGTGACTATTTTCCCTTGATGGGGAAAACAAATCATGCGGAACAAGGAGGAGGCTACAGCATGCATGGCATGGGTCCAACTCCATCCGATTAGAAGATTATAATTAATATTAGCGTCAATGATCTCTACCTCAACATGCACTATCATGCCCTCCAAAGTAATGGCAAGGTTGGGTAAAACACCGAATGGTCGCAAATCGTGCTTATCAAAAGCTTCCAAAGTGTTAGGGGACTAGTTTAGAGTAGGAGAACCAATTGCCTTGCAACAAGCAACAAACATGATGCAGGTGGAAGCACCTTCATCAATGACGGTTCTGTGAATGGTTTTCTCATTGACGATGACCTAAATGAGAAAAGCAATCTGATGAGGAAGATGCGGAACGTGGTTTTCTAGATCAAAACATATAAGACTGGAATCAGTAGGATCAATACCCCCAATAGTTGATAGTAATGAATTTTTTTGAGATGGACAGCTTTGAAGTACCTCGAGGGCAAACATAGCCGATGGCGCCTGAGCCAAATCCTCAACAATATTATAGTGCTGAGCATCGCGAGTGTTGGTAATGTATGAAGACTTTCACAGCACACCTCGAGAAGGTGGTCGAATGGCGGAATCAGGTTTAGGTCACTCTATATGAAGAGGACCAAAACTTGACGGGGTAGAAGAAGAAGGGGCAACTTCTTTTTCTTTCCCTGCTATCGGGGTAGGAGTTGGATAATCTTTTGATCTAGTAGCCACATTAATGGGCATACTCATCATGAACAATTATGAACCTGAGGAAGCAAATGATTGAGGTTGGTCTACCATTTGGGTTTACTAGGACGGAAATGGCTCTTTTAGGACAGCTGGGGTCCCTTTGAGCAAACGACTAACTTCGGATCATCTAGGAAAATCCTTAGTATAGTGGTCCTCCTCACAAATTAGGCATGGATACTTAGGCTTCCGTTGGGAAGCATCACCAGTAGATGACTTAGGAGGACCCTGTTTTGGGGCATCGGCTTTACCTTTGCCTTTGCCTTTGCCTTTCTTTTTACCTTTCGAGGATTTGTCGTTGTGGTAGACTGAACAGCATGGACCTATGAGGTTTTACCAGGGCCAGGTGGATTCTAAGAAGGACTATTGGAAGCATTGTTTGAGGTCGATTTATGTTTGGAAGAAGATTTTGCAGGGGTCTGGGAAACTGAACCAATTACTCCATCAACAAGAGGTGTAGCTTGTGACTTCAATGCTGTTGGATCAGATGATGGCCTTAGAGCATCGAGTAATAAGTCATACAAAGTGTCAGACTAAGAGTAAACGAGATCTAAGTACTGGGCACGAGCAATGGCTTGCTCCTCCATGATGCACCCACCCATAGCGATATCGCGAGCAATTGGAGCGACGAATGATTTGGTGAACCATTCGGTCAGTAACTGATCAGCAATCTCGAATTTGATTAAGCGACGCCTATGTCTCCATTCATGGATGTGATCAGAGATGTGGGTCGTAGTATTTTGCTTGAGCGATGTAAGCAAATAGGTGTCAGTTTCATAGCGAACTGGAAATTGGAAATGCATGAGGAAAGCCATGGCTAAAGAGTTGAAGTCATAATAAGTACTTCGAGGGAGCTCGATGTACCACTTGGCTGCAGTGCCTATGAGAGTTCGTTGGAAAAGACAGAGACAAATAGAATCATCAATATAAGAATTCGAAGAGCACCAGAGGTGATATGTCATCACATGGGCTTGAGGATCTTCTTTTACTTTGCCATCGAACTTCAAACAATCACTTGGGATCTTGGATGGGACCAGAGGCTAGTAGGGCGAATGAAGAATTGGATCATTTGTGAGTCGAGACACATCTGGCAACTCTAGTGTAGCCAAGAACAACAATTGAGTATTGAAAGGCCTTGGAGGTCGATAAGCAGGTCCAATTGGAGGATCCCATCCCTACTGGTAAGGATTTTGTCCCCATAGTGGAGGGTTCTATCCATAGGGCATTTGATTTTTCCCCCACTGTAGGTTACCTTGCCCATAGGGAGGATTCTAACCTTGAAAACCTTGAAATTGTCCAGCCATAGGTTGTTGATAAGCAACATACAAGTTAAAAGGTTGTTGAGCCTATTGATTTTGGACATATAGCTTTTGCACTTGTTGTCCATGGACATACGGGTTTTGAACCTGTTGGCCCTGGACATAAGGATTTTTTACGTGGTGTCCTTGGACAAGAGGATTTTGAACTTGTTTCCCTTGGACATGAGGATTTGGGGCTTGCTACTACAGGACTTGACCCTGACCTTGTCCTTGCAAAGGTTGACCCTGTTGATATGTATATAAGGGTTGTTGCTGCTTGGGTTGGCCTTGTTGTTGCGAGGGTTGACCTTGCGGCTGCAGAGGTTGGCCTTGAAAAGACATAGGTTTGGAGGTTTGTTGAACATATTGCATTTGCAGTTGCATGGTTTGTTGCAACTGCTGCGAGGTTTGCCCTTGCAGCTATTGTAGTGGTCCCTGCTACTACATCATCAGACCCTGCTGCTGCATGGATGACCCTTACTGCAACGAAGGTTTCCCTTATTGCTGCAGAGGTTGTCCTTGCTGCTGCAAGGGTACTTGGACAGTTTCTGAATTGAAACCTTGAAAATTTCCAAACTATATCTGGCCATAGCCACCAGGAATGGTGGTCAGACCAGGCTGAACGTACTGTCCAGGCTGAAGGACGTAAGGTGGATTTACCATTCCTTGGGAACCATATGGAACATAAGGAGTTTGGTACTGAACCTGAGCCTCATAAGGCTACTGATACTAGAAATTTCTTGACCCAGACGGACCAACAGGATTTTGGACCCATTGGTACTGGACATTGCTTGATCTGGCAAGACTAGTAGGGTTTTGAATAACACTAGAAGAAGGCTGGTTCACCCCAACCATGTGAGCATGCGAGCTGCTCACATTGGTTGTGCCCGACACCATAGAGACATTTAGATTCTGCCCCCAGGTGGTGGCACAGCTTGTGCACTTACTGGAGGGACCGAAGGACTGACAGAGGCAGGACTCAAGACCATTGATTGCACTGGATGGGTGACTTGGATCGACGAGACAAGTGGTTTCAGAATGGTGGGCTGCATCGAGACTAAAGTAACTGCAGAAATCAGTGTCTGTTGGGGGGTCGGATTCTGAATGAACGGACCTGTGGTAGGCATAGCGCCAAATGCCCAAATAGGATTATGATAAAGTGAAGAGGCACTAGGTGTACCTAAGACCAACTGTGCTAAAGTCACATAATTAGGAGGTAAGTTCTGATAAACACTGATGGGAATGCTTCCCGTGTAGGGGAAACCTTCAAGAGGAAACTGATCTTCTTCCTCTTCGACAGTGTGTGGAGTGGAAACCTCCAAGTGACCCAGAGAGGAGACTGGAAATTTGCCTTCGGGTTCCATGGGTGGAAACAAGCGATGACGAATGACCGAAGATGTTTGAGGGGATAATTCCAAAGGAATACCCGGCTGATCGTACAGACTGTACGAACGTTGTGATGATATCACAACAGGGTTGAACAAAGGATTCAGAGGATAAACAACCAATCCAAGCTGACTATTAGGAGTCAGCTGACTCTCGGGAGTCTGGATAGGGTTATCTAGAGATTCCGGGCCAATATCATAAAGTGACCCAGTATCTGAGGGAGGTGGAGGATGAGATGACAAAGGCTGACTGCTAAGAACGATTCCAAGTTCAACACCTAGGTCCTCAAGTGATTGCGGTAATTCAGGAAATGGCTCCTTAGACAATCTTTTAGACGGAGGAGAGGAAGAGGAACTAGGTGAATTGGACGGTTCAGCCACGATGGCTTCGCCTCAAATAACAGGAACAGAGAGATAAATTCCAAGGCTTTAAAAGTACTTTAAAATGAATACTCACTATTTGGTCTAGAAAAGGTTAACAGGGATGTTATGAGATCATGGGAAACAATTTTTTAAGACGCATAAACAAACTGGTGCTCTTTCATGTTTTAAGAGTCGAGAAAGAAGCAAAGGTGACTCTATCACTTTCGATTTGAAGAGAGCTCGAAAGGACAAGGGCTCGAATGATCTTTTAAGCTTAAAGAGTCAAAAATATCAAATGACTACTCAAGATGATCTAAGCAAAAAGGATTACCAGGTAACCGTGAATTTCATAATACCTCCCGACGAACCAAGAAGTACAGACAAGCGATCTCCCCAAATGTTGTGTTCGGTGTATCATGTTTACAAGGCAGTAAACTCGGCGTCCTATGGATAAAGGATTGCAGCCTAGTGGGGTCTCCCTTTATTTACTCGACGGTATGAGGAGCACAAATCCGTACTAGCGTTGTCTAGTGTTGAAGTGAACGACAACTACTAGGTTTAAAGACATTGGAACATGTCTCTAGCCTAGACCTTCTAGATGTGATCGTTAGGTTTCAAATGTGCCTTAGGTTAATTGAGTTCATTTTAAAGTTTATCTTGAATTATGTCTCGGTTTTCAGGCCTTAGCGATGTGACTTGAAAAATCCTATATGCAGCTAAATGAGACAAGACTCTTTCAATTCGATGAATTTTTTACACTAGAGAGGGTAGAAAACACAATCAAATGCAAACAACCAAGAAACTGAAAGCAAAATGATTTTTTCACTACTTTACTTTTTGAAAACAAAATAATGAAAAAACTCTTCCCAATTCCTATTTTCCTAACAAGTGCACTTCAAGCAGTCCTTTCAAAGGTAAAGAGAATTCTTTTTCTTTTCAAATGAAAATGCAACTCTAGTCTTCAATGATGCTAACTAACGTAACATATTGATGCAGCAAACTAGAATTATGTACTCTTCATGAAATGACAAAAATAATTTTTTGTAAAACACTTCAATGAAAAATTTTTCGAGGCAATCAATCCTAAAACAGATGAAAAGACACAAAAATAACTTCTTCCAAACTAATGATGCAATGACTCTACTAAAAACAAGATGAGAAACGTGATCTATGCCGAAAAAGAGACGTTTAAACAATCAAACAAAACTTTTCAAACTTGAATGATGGAGATCAAAGAAATAAGAGGACAACAAACGAAATGCAAGGAGTAAATTCACCAACAACCTGACTCTCTGAGTTCACAATCAACGGGATGAATGACAACCTAGATGTCCTAGAGCCACTAACCATCCAAAGACTCAAAAAATCAAGCAAACAAAGGCAAACCAACAAGCACATAAACCAAGCTAAATCAAGTTTTCCAGTCAGGGAGAAATAGCCTAAAACAAGCTAAGAGGAAGAAATCAAGGGAGAAAGACACACTGGTTGAGATCTGGGGTAAACCCTAATATCCATCTACAGGCATCAACGTGACTGCCTAACTGAAAGCAAGCGCCAAAAGGGGGTCAGCACGACTATTTTTGCGAAACTCGATCCGATCAGTGCGATTGTTTTAGAAAAAACCGTGCTGGCCAAGAATTCAAAGGAAAAAATAAAAATTTCCTCAGGTAAAAACCAAACTTGCTACTTGTTACACAGTAATTTGTCACCATCCCTATTACTCCTCTTGTCGTACCTTGGAGGACTCATCCCGGGAGTTATAAGAAGTGACAAAGTCTAAAAACACTTGCATTATGTTCCCCTGAGTATGTAATTCATCTTCCCTGAAGACACCTCCTACAGATTATCCCTGAAAAGTGCTCTTTTTCCATTGGCGCAAGTCCACAGTGTCTTACCCGCGCCAATCATGGAGATCCTCAAAAGAGGGCGCGACCATTGGCGCTCTGTCTTAGAGCAACAGTCGCGCCAACCAAGTTTGGTCATGCTTTTTGCCTTAACGCACGCCCGACTGTTGTTTCCTTCATTACATGGAGCTTTTTTAGGATAAAAAATCAGTCTTATGTCGAGCTCTATCCTATCTCCATCTTTAATGGCTTTTGGGGATAATGTTAATCCACAAAAGGTGTCCCGGTTCATCGTATCCTCCTCCCTTCTTCATCTATATAAGCTTGTCATTATGCATTGGACAAGCTAGTGATAGTAGTGATAATCGTTAGTCATGGAGTGTTAGATGTTGAGTTCTTGAGTTCTTGGAGGAATGCTAGTAAATGCTAAAGAGGTTATGCTGCCGGAGAGGAGATGCATTGCAAGACACATATAGTTACTCGCCCAGCCAGGAGAGGTTCGACGTCAGAACCACGGTTGTAACTTTTCCTGTTTATTATTAATTAATGAGCGACTGCTATTATAGTTCCAATCTCATTGTCTATTATGGTGATGTGTTGATTTATTTCCTTTCTGACTGAAATATAGTTGTGCCTTGGTAGATGTTATGTTGGTATCTGTCTCTTCCTTTGCATGTGCAGGTGTTCATTTATGATCTGCTGGAGCGAGGGAGTGGGGATATCAACTCTGCTTCAATCATAGCGTTGGACTCCAGGTTGGTCTTCTTAATTCATCTTTGATGCATAACTAGGAATTTGCGTAGCAGCGTGGTTTGATTGTGGCTAGTTCTGTTTTAGGCTAGTGGGATCGCCTCTGTCCGCAGAGGGGATTTACCTGACCAACAATTTGGCGACTCCACTGGGGAGAAGCTATTTAGAATTTGTCTTGCATGTAATTTTCTTCTGCTTGCTTGAGTGAATGAGCTTCTTGAGTCAGTTTTGAGTTTATTCTTTACTGTTTGACCCATCTGAGCACTGTCAACCCGACCTGAGGTCGTATCATTTATTTTTCTAGCCGGCAAGCTTAATTGGCGCGGTTATTTCTCTGACAGTCGCGCCAGTTGGCGCATGTTTCTCAAAAGCAACTCGTGCCAATCCTGTGGTAGCGCAAGTTGCAGGCTGACAGTCGCGCCAACCCTGTAAATCTTGCCTGTGTGTGGGTGAAAAGCTCTTTCAGTCTCTTTTTATATCTCTTACAGCCTCTGGAAGTGTATTGAACCTCTGCTTGACTGGTCTTAGCCTTTATCCTTCAGTTGTTTGCTTATTTCTATTGATTTTCGTCTCAGCCCTAGAACATCTAGTGACTTTGCATGTCTAGCCTTCTGTGGGAAGTTTCGATCTCTTGATTATCCAGTCAGCTTGTTGGTTGTGTTCTGCACCTATCCAGTGATTTGTTAAAGCTTGATCTTCTATACTCTGAGTGCTTCACTTCTAGCCTCTTTGGATTTCACTTGACTTCATTCGAACTTAGATTACATGGTTCAGTGAAAGTCTTTTGTGTTTTTCCTTGCTTGCATGGTTCGTTTTGGTGTTTCAGAATTGGTTCTATTTCATTGAGTGAACTTGGATTGTGCATATCTCTTAAAATTTGTTTACATGCATCATGCCATCTTAAAGGAAAGAAAAACAAAAAATCTTTTGCATCATATTAGTTAGCATTTATTGTTATTTGTTGCTATTAAAAAGAAAAAGAAAAAATTTCATTTCTTGTTATTAGCTGCATTAGGATCTTTGTTGTTGGTTGAGTGATCATTTCGTTTGTGTAAAAATCTCAACCCTCCTGTAGATAGAATTCATCGAATCAAATGATATAATTTTGGCATATAGTTTGCATTTAAGAAGTTTTTGAGATATCACATACGGTAGGACCAAAAACTGAAACATAATCGAAGATAAACTTTAAAATGAACTCAATGAACATAACAACGCATTGGAACATAATGCAAATACTCTAGAGGTCTAGGTTAGAGACGTGTTCCGGCGTCTTTAAACCTGGTAGTTTATCGTCGAGTGGTTGGGTGATTCCTCCACGGTGAAACGATAGGTGCCAATACGGACTGTGCTCCCACGTACCGTCGAGTATATATTGGGAGACCCCTATAGGAATAAAGCCTTTATCCATAGGAAGCTGTGTCAGCCGCCCTACGATTCGCAATGCAGTGAACACAGCATTCACGAAGATTGACCACCCGTACCCTAAAAAGTATTCTGTGGTTTTGCGAAAAGTTTGGCACACCCTCTACCTAGAATTCCAGAGCAGTCACTTTTGATCCTTTTCGGACTCCCTAAACGAAAAGGTGCCTGTGAGCGTCTTGTCACTTCGTGCTCATTAAATATTCGAAGGAGACTAGAGTCATCTTTTATCCTTTTCTCGACTCTTAAAAAATGAAAAGGTTAAGTTCAGTGTTTTAAAATTTATTGGCCACGATAACATCTACCTAATTAGATTTTGTTTGCGTTAGCTTGAGTAGGATTATTTCTCGTTCAATGGCAGCCTTTCCGGCACCCACCGGCCAAGGTGTTCCTCCTGATGGGAACCCTCGTCCATTTCCTTCTGTTGGAAATGTCGGTGTTCAGTATATCGCAACACTGTCTTTGCCTGGGTTGACCATTGGTTTACCCGTATGGTTGTTTTCAAACTCGGTGGTCTCAAGTGTGATGACTCCTGTTCCGCCACCACCTCCTCCACCCGAACAACACCATGTTGATTCTAAGGTGGACCCCTTCCCTTCTTCGCCCATTGCCGCGTCCTCATCTTCTACTTCGCCTGGTGAAACCTTGGATTTCAGTAACCAGGTGGCTAAGAAGAAGAAGAAGAAGACCAAAAAGAAGAAGTCTCCTAAGGGAAAGGTCGCATCTACCACGAAAATATCTGAAGTGGAACCACCTTCTGCCCCTCCGCGGAAGGCTAGGTCTCCTTGTCGATTATGCAAGGAGGACCATTTTCTTTCTGATTGTCCTGGTATTCCCCGGATCCTAGATATATGGTCCCGTGACCCGACTCGCCCCTTGTCGTCGCAGATCGACGATACCTTACTAGTTGGTAAGAGAAAAGGGAAGGTTCGTTTCCCTTGTTGACTTTGTGAAGGTAATCATCTCCTTCGCCTTTATCCACTTATGGATGAAGCTTCCCGTCTTTTGGCAAGTCTGTCGGCTCCCTTACCCCAACTACCTGCTGGATATCAGCGTCTTTTTGCAACTGCAGATCATCTCTTCGCTAACCAAGTGATCAAACATGATTCCTCTTTAGTCTAGCCTTCTCTTCCTGAACCTACCTGTGCTCCACCTGTTCCAGACCAGTCCCTGGTCGGAACGAGTGTTGATTTACATTTATCATCTACGCACCACTCTACCATCAAAGATGAACCATCTGAGTCCAAACCAAACGAAAGTCCACAGTTCCAGATTACAGTTGACCCGGTCTTTCAAAAGGTCCAGATTACAAGTGACCCGGTTTTGCCTACAGAGGTTCCATCTTTAGATGATCTTACACCTGAATCTAAACCAGACCAAAGTCAAAAGGTCCAGATTACAAGTGACCCGGTTTTGCCTTCAGAGTTTTCAGCCTTAGATGATCTTACACCTGAATCTAAACCAGACCAAAGTCAAAAGGTCCAGATTACAAGTGACCCGGTTTTGCCTTCAGAGTTTTCAGCCTTAGATGATCTTACACCTGAATCCAAACCAGACAAAAGTCAAACGGTCCGACTTACAAGTGACCTGGTTTTGCCTTCAGAAGTTACCCCCTCAGATGATGTTATCACTGCAAAGAATGAAGATCCCACCGTCAAAATTCTATTCATCAACATAGACTCTAATGATCAAGTGAGCATCCCTCTCATTCCTTCGCACCAGGAAGAAAGTCCATCAGAATCATATCCGGCTGTCTATCCAGTCCCACCTCCAAGCAACCTAGTTGTTTCCTTCAATTCGGATCAATTAGTCAATCCTCGGTTACCAGCCTCCATACCATTTCGAATTATAGTCCAAGTCTACCGCATGGTTATGGCCGGTACAATTATTGATGAGGGATCTCCTGTGAGTATCCTTTCTTCAACAGCTTGGGAAGCACTTGGTTCCCCACGGCTTCTGCCTGAGATGAGAAACCTTACAGGTTTCCATCGAGAAATCACTCGACCTTTAGGAATTCTTCCCAATGTACCTATCACATTAGAAGGGAAGACTATTCAAATGGGTGTCATGGTAGTCCAAGCTCCGGTAGATTACAATTTACTCCTTGGACGAGACTATATTTATCGCATACGTGCTATTGTGTCCTCACTCTTCAGAGTGATGTGTTTTCCGCATGAAGGAAGAACGATCAAAGTCGTAGACCAACTTTCCTTCCCCGGTTCACACTTCACATATAGTCATCTACCATTCCTAAATGGTCTTATTTCCACAGGAAATACCCCAGCCTCCACCCCGTCATTCTGATGACAGCAGCGGCCCCGGGTGCGTGACTAAAGCCCGGGGGGCATGCATCCTCCTTCAAAATCGAGTCTTTCCAAGTAAACCTTCATTCCATCCACTCTGTGAATGCCATGAAGCTTGGGGGGCATGTACCTCGATTTTGCATCTTCATGCTGGGGGCATGCAACAAAATTGTTGGGGGCATGCAACAATTTTTTTTTTTAACAAGCAAAGTTCTCCATGGTTCAAGCTTGTGTAAAAATGAACCCATACCTGATTTACATCCCGTGATTGCCTTTTATCTGTTAAATTCTGCTAGATGAGCCTTGGTTGTTTCATTCCATCACCACCATCTCTTTGGCCGATCATATGCTTTCACTTGGTTGTTTCTCTTTTCCTGAGGAACCGCAGCAATGAGTGGTTTTATTAGCCAGCCTCTTAACCTTTACATGTTTCGAGTAAGTTCCACCATTACCGGAACCAGTTGCTATCCTTTATACCACTCGTTCCTTCAGGACGAGTCGCCTTTACGCTCTTTTCTGACTCGTAAAATATGAAAAGATTGCCGAGTATTTTTCCTTTTTGACTCGTTAAAGAAAATAAAAATGGAGGTCCGCTTTTAGCTCTTTTCTGACCATTTAAAGAGGAAAAGATTGCCGAGTCGCTCCTCTTGACTCGTTAAATGGTAATAAGGGGCGGTCGTTTTAAGTTCTTTTTGTCGACCGTTAAAACATAAAAAGATTACCGGGTTTTTGTCGTTTCAAACTCGTTAATGGTTACGAAACGACGTGGTTTTGACCGCTTTTTTACTTTTTCGGGTCGAAATCACTAATTATGAAAAGTACTCCTCGATCGTAATGATCGGGCGGTTCTTTCGGGTATTATTTTATACTTTTTCGGGCCCGAGAGACACAACTTTACGAAAAAGGACATCCCTGGAGTTTCCTTTTCTGTTGTCTTTTCAAACTCTCTAAACATGAAAAGACGCCGAGTTCTTCCTTTGTCAGACTCGTTAAAACTTAATGACATCGGATTTTGTCACAACACAAGCATATGCTATCCCCATCAAGCTTGTTAAAAATAACTGGGGTACTCGCCAGAAATGGCAGGGGGAAAAGAAAATTTTTGAACCATAATTATTACCGTGACGGCAGTATGTCGCTCTTGAACATGGCACTTTTCTGCTTTCGTGTCCAGGGTGGGGATATTTCATCTCATATCTTTCACTTGCTTCCATGGACTTGGGTACCCTATTTGACCTCTCATCCACTCATTGCCTCGTCATCATGACCTTTGATACATTGATGTCAAATACTGCCAATTCCGTTAATGTGCCGCCGATATGTTCAAGAGAAGTTGACCTCTGCAAAGAAACAACCTCCCTCTGATAGTTCGCACAATCTCGATTCACAACATTATCTCTCTGTCTCATGCCGATGATGTGGGAGACATTATGGCCCACCTTCGATCAAGGTCACTTCCTGTCGACTTCAACTCATTATCCAGGAAGTTGATCTAGAGACTCCTTTCCGGTGCCTTGGAGCCTGCATGCCTCAATGGCAGGTTCTTCGTGTTCGACGTGAGGTTTTCATCATTGGCCTCCGATCGAATGATTCTACGGGTGTTCGACTTCGGATCATTGATTCACACACCGTAGATTGTACCTATAGTACCTTGAGGGCCATTGTCATTATTGGTGGTACCTCTCGCGTCTGTTAACAGTTTCCACTATTGACTGGTAATCAGACGATGTTCATGCATGTTCGACTTCAGCTCATATATTCACATGCTTGAACTTGTACTCTTGTTCGGGGCGAGATGGAGCGCAAGACCCTGGATTGTGTCTGTTGTAATCCAGGCGTGATTCTTGGTACTTGACTCATTACTCTTGTTCGGGGCGAGATGGAGCGCAAGACCCTGGATTGTGTCTGTTGTAATCCATGCGTGATTCTTGGTACTTGACTCATTCACTGGATGGCTGCGACCATACCTGAGTCAATTCATTGATCCTAACCAGATGGCTGCGTCCATACTATGGATCTAGATTATTTGTGTACTCTCTTATGGATGGCTGCGACCATACCACGTACATCATGTAATTGAACTATCAGTCATGTCTCTTAATACAGATCCTCGGCGGCAGTAACTATATGTGTTCTTATGTGTTCTTGTGTGTTCTTGTAAAGCATTTCACCCCTCTCCACCTCTCGGACTTCATGCTTTAGGGGGCATCTGTTACACAGTAATTTGTCACCATCCCTGTTACTCCTCTTGTCGTACCTTGGAGGACTCATCCCGGGAGTTATAAGAAGTGACAAAGTCTAAAAACACTTGCATTATGTTCCCCTGAGTATGTAATTCATGTTCCCTGAAGACACCTCCTACAGATTATCCCTGAAAAGTGCTCTTTTTCCATTGGCGCAAGTCCACAGTGTCTTACCCGCGCCAATCATGGAGATCCTCAAAAGAGGGCGCGACCATTGGCGCTCTGTCTTAGAGCAACAGTCGCGCCAACCAAGTTTGGTCATGCTTTTTGCCTTAACGCACGCCTGACTGTTGTTTCCTTCATTACATGGAGCTTTTTGAGGATAAAAAATCAGTCTTATGTCGAGCTCTATCCTATCTCCATCTTTAATGGCTTTTGGGGATAATGTTAATCCACAAAAGGTGTCTCGGTTCATCGTATCCTCCTCCCTTCTTCATCTATATAAGCTTGTCATTATGCATTGGACAAGCTAGTGATAGTAGTGATAATCGTTAGTCATGGAGTGTTAGATGTTGAGTTCTTGAGTTCTTGGAGGAATGCTAGTAAATGCTAGAGAGGTTATGCTACCGGAGAGGAGATGCATTGCAAGACACATATAGTTACTCGCCCAGCCAGGAGAGGTTCGACATCAGAACCATGGTTGTAACTTTTCCTGTTTATTATTAATTAATGAGCGACTGCTATTATAGTTCCAATCTCATTGTCTATTATGGTGATGTGTTGATTTATTTCCTTTCTGACTGAAATATAGTTGTGCCTTGGTAGATGTTATGTTGGTATCTGTCTCTTCCTTTGCATGTGCAGGTGTTCATTTATGATCTGCTGGAGCGAGGGAGTGGGGATATCAACTCTGCTTCAATCATAGCGTTGGACTCCAGGTTGGTCTTCTTAATTCATCTTTGATGCATAACTAGGAATTTGCGTAGCAGCGTGGTTTGATTGTGGCTAGTTCTGTTTTAGGCTAGTGGGATCGCCTCTGTCCGCAGAGGGGATTTACCTGACCAACACTACTGTAAATTTTAGACTCGGAGCAGTAAACCAAGAAAAGCAGTGAACACTAGAGGGAAATGGTGATACTAGAAAAGTTCACACAAAACCATGAAATTACAATCAATCAGACAGAAGGATTGGATCCCTAGTGGAATTGCCAATTTGTGATGTAGGTAAATTCTAAGTGCGGACACAAACAATTCCTCTAGCCCAAGAGAGTGGGTCTAGTCACAAACAAACAATCTATGGAATATTTCCTTAGCCTATAATCAATTAAGAGGGCCTACCTCTTAGAACGCTATTCCACTTGGTGATGATCCTGCTTCCTCACTCCAACTATCTTTCATTTCCTTCCTTCGCACACCTGAAACAAGAAAAAAATAGCAAACAACAAATGTAATAGCATACAATATTGTATTCAGCCTACTTAACAGTCCAAGGAACATTAATCCATAAAGATGTAAAATGAAACTTCATGTAGGAAATCAATCGATAGTTGCATTTATATAAATCAAAAAGAGATTACAATCGGTGCCTTGACATTGCTGGTCTCCTCTAACATATCTAGGTTACCACACTTCTGCTATCACTTCATGGACAGCCCCAATAATAGAGATTTTAAGGCCTCTTTCCCTCTAGTCCCAAATCACACCCAAGCACACTATTCTCCCTCAAACATACACTAGAAAACTTCAGACTATAGATGTCTCGCTGATTATTCTAACTCCAAACTAAAACTCCGACTAGATTTTGCTTGGGAAAAAGAGAGGCTTACATAGCTTGGATAGATGGGATATGGTTCCTCTCATCATGGGAGAAGTTCTTATCTCTTGAGGTTTCTCCATCCTAATAGGGGAAAGGAGCCCAAACTAACTTCCTCGGTTGTATCTGGCCTAACCATCTACCAGACTTTCGTTACGAAGCTTATAGACATGGAAGCTTCGGCTCCTTATTTAAAAAACCTTCCAAAAGAGGATCGGCACAACTGAAAAAGGGCTCAGTCAATCCGATCGATGCAAGGGCTATTTTTAACCTCTACAAATCGGCGCGAGGAGAAAACTGGTCAGTAGCGCCGGTCTTGTAAACTGGGATAGAAGGAAGATTCTTGGGAAATGGTGTAAAGGGGTGTTAGCGCTTGAAATTTCACCTCAGGCTGAGAAAGGTAAACCTCAAGGCTACATCAAACCATTCAACCTCGTAGCTAGCCCTACGGGGCAGGAGAAGGCTCTCTCCGGTCAATCTCGGTAAATCTTCAATGGAATGAGATGACCAACAAGGTAACACTGATATTAGGCTAGTAAACTGATTATAAAGGTTGATTTGGGGGTTTTTGGGGTTTTTGGTGGCAAATTGAGGAGCTGCAATTTAGGGTGCGGGGATTTGACACAGTTTCTGCAGGGGGGTCTTTGGGGCGAGGTAGGAGCCTGTATTGATGCCTTTAGTTGAAGTGGATGATTAGGAAAGAAAGAGGAGGAGCTAAAGAGAGCAAACAATGACTTTGAATTCTCTTTAGACAGCAGAAAACATCGAAATTAAACAAATTTAAAAGCAGAGCATGGCAGGCATGAATTCATACTTTAACACTTCATTTGTTTAATATGCAGAAGTAAAGAAAGGAGATGAAGCACATAAACACACTTACAAGTACATTAAGATACACATCATCAACACATGAGTCCACAAGAATCCCAAAGATGACTGCAAAACCCTGGTCTTCCTTAGCCAAAAATTGCAGAGATACAAGTGAATAATACAATGATAGCTTCTCCCTCAAGAGTCCAACCATGAAAATGAGCACGAAAGTACATAATATAGATGATCTAACCTCTTTCCCTGCCTCCATGGGTCGAGCTCACTATCCTAGGAGCTATTTGAACCACTTCTAAACTAAGCACTACAAAATAGGCAGTCAAAACAACTTGCCTCTATAAACTTGGAAACCAGTTCATACATTCAATTTTTACCCTTTACATGCATAAATCTTCTAGAAATGTTAAAAAAGAGTAAAAGTATCCAAAAAGTGTCACAATTACATCCATGAAGACCATCATTACCCTTAGAAAGTCGAAAAGAGTCAAATCTGCAATTTCTGGGCTGAACTAGTCAAATCTGGCAAAATTTCCTCAACGGGTCGCGCCCCTTTTCTCAACGGGTCGCGCACTTTGGAGCTCTGTTTGGGGCACTTCCCGGTGTCAGAATTGGGTGCAGGATAGCTCGTTGGAAAGGTCTACGAGTCTACTTTCCAACCCAACTATAATTTTTGAATTTGGAGTTCATTTGCCTAGTCAAAAGTCAATTCTCCCAAGACTGCTTCTGCAACTCAAAAAAGGGGCAGAAAGTCAAATTTTGCATGTATTTTGACCTTCTGGAGGCCCAAAACCCCATAAAAACTCAAGTCCATCCATGGGCATATGTAATTTTGCATGAAAAATCTAGAAATGTTGAGTTTTTGCAAAAAGGAGCTACGATGACAAAGGGTCTCACCGGGGGTGAGACCCATTGAGGAGCCAAAACCTGTAAATTTCCAAAAAATGCCAAAATTACCCAAAATTCTCAAAAAAATTTGGGATTTGTGCTGTAGCTGATGCTAGTGAGTGCCATGATCTTTGAGGGATGCCTTAGCCAAGATACAGAGTGGATTGGTCTTCTTCCTCCGCTTAAGAGCCTCGGACAACCTCCTTTGGAACATTTTCATTTTGGCCTTGCATACATGCATCCTTGCCCAATAGTGATTCTTCATGTTTCTCAGCAGCTTTTTCTCTTGGTTGGCCTTAGCCAACAGCCTCTCCAAGTGAGCATTCTCCTGAATGAGCATTGACTCTCGGTCAGCAGGCAATGGATCACCGGGTCTTCTACGGTTCAAGACTCGGTCGCTACGAATCCTCCATAGCTCATCAAGTGCTTTCTCATCCTCCAATTGTTTGTTCCGCTGCTCCAGGTAAGTAATAGTCCATTGAGCACCCTCAAGTCTCCTCTGTAAAACATCATTTTCAGCCCTGAGATGCTGAATGATCTCCTTCGCCTCTTGGCTAGGAGAACTGACCTCAAGATCAATCACCGGATCCTCATGAATCATGGGCTCTTTGCCCCTCTGTAGTACCTGTGCTGGTGAAGAAAGCGAGGCCCCTTCCACCTGATGTGGAGATAACACTCGCTGAGCTGAAGATGAAGGCGAGACCCCTTCCACCTGCTGTGGAGATAGTACTCGCCTAGCTGCTGCAAATAAGGCCCTTGGGCCTTTCTGATAAGTGACCAAAGGAGTGGAGCTGACATGTCGGGTGACGGGAGCATCAGGCTGCTGAGATGGTCCTCCCTCCTCATGAATGACCTCCTGATGTGGCTGAGGTGGCACTGTGAAAAACTCACGGGAGATGAACTCCTCCCATGAGATGCCCTGCTGAGTCAACTGATGTGAGACTATGAGCTGAATCAAACCATAATGACATAAGCTCCTGTACTGCTGGGCCGGGGTCTTCTTCTGCAACATGGGCACCATCCTTTGAATGTTATGAAACAAGAAGACAGGGATGTTCATCATCCTCACTCGGGTGAAATGCATCAAAAGGCGAATGTGATATGAGTACACCTGTGAAAATCTGCCCTCACAGGTAAAATAATGCATAATAAGCCTCATGATGGGAGCATACTCGCTCCGGAGAAATCTGAATGGAAAAACACCTGTCAAAAGTCTCACGAATGGTGGCCGGACATAGGGCTCAAAGTGAACAAAATCTAGCAATCTGCGCTTAGGCCACACCTCACCCACATTTGGTATCCCTGTAGCCTGTGAGATCACCTCAGGAGTCAATGTGAAGTTCACCCCTGCCAGAGTGACATGTCCATCACGGAGGTGTAAAACAAACAAGCGGGCCAACTCTCTATGGTGCTGAATCTGAGAAATTCTCTCACAGAAATCATAACAAGACATATACTGAAAACAAGTCACTGCCATGGGACAAGCCTGTAATTCTGCCAGAGAGGTGGGCTCCTCTCGCTTATGATGTCCACCCTTACCACCCTTACGAGGCCTCCTCTGTTCCTCAACCTCTGTAGATGATGTATGGTCATCACTTTGCTCATAAGTTTCGGTTTCTGACATGGTTTAGGAGCAAAGTGGACAAATAAAACTGCTGTCTCTGCCTGCAAAAAGTGCTGAAATCTATGTTGTTTCAAGGGGAACAAAACATGAGGGAAATGTTAGGGGAGGGATCTTTTAACAAGGAATGGGAATATATAAATATTACAGGGAATTTCAAGGGAAATTTTGCAAATCATATGCATATAGGAACACATATTTGTAATAGGGAAATCATTTGCAAAGATTATTGCATATGGGAAAAACATGCATGAAAGTAAATATGGGAATATATGTATACATTTTCAATAAGGGAAAAAGGGAAACCATGCACAAAACATGCTGACATGTTTACCAACAGTTTTTGTTATTTTGCACATGCATATGGTAGAGGGGAATCAGGGTTTTCATTTTTTGTTTTTTGATGCTTTGGGAAAGGGGTAGGGTTTTCATTTTTAATGGCTAGGGATGGGGAAAAATTTGCATTTCATTTGTAAAATAAATGGGAAAAGAGATGAACATATGAGTGTAAGTGATAGGGAAAGGAGGGAAGCCAACCAAGGGGAAAAGTAACTTGAAACAACACAAACCCTAGCAGAATTTGGTCATGAACATAGCAGCCATATAAAGAGTTCCACTTGCAAAATTTTGATCATAAAAGCATGCCCATGACATCCACCATTCATAACAGCAATGAATCCATGTTTAGAGCACCTACCTCGAGCAAATTTAGTGATTTGGAAGAAGATTAGGGAAATTTTTTGAAGTTTGCAGCCAAGCGGCTCAACGGGTCGCGCAGGCCTCCCAACAGGTCGCGCCCCTCCCAACGGGTCGTGCACGTTGATTTTCAGAACTGCAGAGAGGCTCTGGACGGGTCGCGCACCTCCCAACAGGTCGCGCACCTCTCTCGACGGGTTGCGCCCCTCTCAGCTGCCCGAAATCGCTGTAATTTTGTTCCTTTCTCTCAATCACTCTCTCTTTCTCTCTTGCAAGCTCTAAAATGCACAATGAGAGTGAAAGGAGGGAATTTGGGCTTTTATAAGTCTCATTTGAAAAAATTTCATTTACAAACCCACTTTCTAATGTTTTTTCTTTTGACACTTTATAACACTGATTTTTGGTTTCCTTTATCCTGATTTTGACTCATTGAGTGCTTTGGTTTGATTCTTTTTGCAGGTAGATCATCTGAGGGATTTTGGCAAGGGGACCAGGGTTACTGCTGCCCTTTTGAAGACTTTTTGGAATTTCATTCTTTTTTACAAAAATTTAACATGACCTTGGCTTTAAAAACAGAGTTTTTAAATCCAAGGTGAAAGTTCACTGTACAAGATAAAAATATCGAAGAAACATGTTTACAAACCTCCCTCTGGCTTGCTGAGTACTCATGGATTTCCCAAGACATGACCTTGCAGAGATAAATGACCAAAACCCTAGACCTAGGACTTTGACCTCAAAACAAATCAAGACAAGCTTGAAAAACTTAATGACTGTTATGACCTGATCCAGCAAAGCCAAGAGGGGTATAAATAGACCAGCTCCTCCATCAGGGTTATGGCATGCCTAACGGGATGCAAAATTTGACACTGATGAGACACCTACTAATGCAAATGCAAAGAGCTTTGATCACTGATGGAGGGCTTTCAAGACCGACACTAACAAGGGGAATTATTCTGCTCATGAAGAGGAACATACTGGGAGTTTCTTCATGATGGGAAAGCATGTCAAGTACACTGTAGAGGTCCTCCAGGATCGTAGATGGGGAGTACAGAGACAGTGACAAAATGATGTGTAACACTTGGTTAATAAGTGAAGTGATTGGAGTTGTTGATTGAGTTTGTTGCTACCAGGATACATCTATTTCTTGTTGTTGAGTTGAGTGATGTTGTTGTTGCTAGTACTTATGATGTGTTGTTGCTAATGGTTATGTTGTTGTTTAGGAGGATATTGTTGTTGGCCACACTATCTTGATGGATATGGTTGTTGCTGCTTGTTGAGACCTAGCTAATGTTAAGGGGGAGTTATTATGTTTACAAAAGAGTGCTTGATGAGTTCAACTCTTTGCCATTGATGTCAAAGGGGGAGTATCTATGGAGATCGGTTTTAGAGGTCAGTATCTTTTGGATAGTTCAGATGGGGATGCCATCAATGCCAAAGGGGGAGATTGTTGGAATTTATGTTGTAGTTGTTGTGTTATAGTGATTGATGCTTAGCTTTAATGTAAACCTGGGCATGTATGGTAGATGTTTTTGTTGTTATGGTGTGTTGCAGGTAGCTTGAGTGACATATGTACTCCTTGATGGATGGGATTATAGATGTTATGATTATGTTTCTTGGCTTCTTAGTTGCAGTGTGCTTTGATAGTTGTGAGGGTATTGGTATGTGTGTGGAGCAGGTATTACTTTGGTATAGGTATCCTTGGTATCAACTTAACCATGGTATCTACCTATGGTATTGGCTTAGAGATTACCATCGTACAGGGGTATGTGGTATTGGCATAACCATGGTACTTACCCATGGTATTGACTTGGAGATTACCATGGTACAGGGGTCCGTGGCATTAGCATAACCATGGTATTTACATGTGGTATTGACTCAAAAATTACCATAGTACGGGTGTTCATGGTATTGGGATAACCATGGTATTTCCTCGAGGTATTGATTTAGAGATTGTTGAGGATATTTTGGCAAATACTTTTGTGAGAGCTTGGTATTATTTTGGTTGTATGAGAGGATTGTTGGTGTGAGAGTGAGTGTGTGTTACTGTATTTTGTCTTGCATATTTCTTACTTGTAGTCGTGTTGGGTGATGTGGTTATCAAATTTATTTTCAGATCAGATCATAGTAGTTGTTGGATTGCTTATGTTGAGAAGATTTAAGAACCTAGTTTAAATATGCATGAAACATGGTTCTCAAGGAGGTGGTGAAGGAGTAGAGGCTTCATAATAGGCAGTGTGTAGATATGATGGGGGCCTTCTAGCAGACAGATTAGTATGTGATGCAGATTTATCCAGAGTCCAGTATTGTTGGGCGAGGCTCATTGGTCGTGGTGGCTCCCAGCGAATGGTTGATCGTAGAGTTGTGAGAGAAGAGTCTTTCCAACTAATGTTTCTAGCAGACTATCTTAGTAGTCAAGTCTTCCAGCTACTGGGTGGTATATCCTATATGTAAAAAAATGTTAGCATAATAGAAGATTTGAGCAGTAGCAACAGCGGGTGGGTTTTTTCCTTGGAGGTAAATTTCCACTAGAAAACTTGTGTCCATTTTTATGCATGGTTCTGATACTGTTTATGTTCTTTTACATGTTGATTTTTTGTCCATGTCATATGTTAGCCTATGGGTTTCTAATTATTGGTTGTTTTGATAAAAAGATTTAAAAATTTAATTAAGCCCTCACACTACTGATTCACCCCCCGCCCTCCTTAGTAGTGAGCTCAATTCCAACAATATGTCCAAAGTTAGTACATGAAAAACAATAACCATCTAACAAACTAGCTTACCTAAATGAGTTATCTCGTTTAGATGATTTTCTATATTCATTCTTCTTTGGGGACAGTAGTGCAGTCCTTTGTTGACCGTTGCCCTTGATTGCTTCAGTGTTATTCCTTGGAGCTGCAACATTTTAAATCTTCTTAAGTCTTTCCATTAATCTGACCTTGCAAAGTCTTGGAGCTTGTGCATTCATCACATGGAGCTTTACCTGCTTCTTCTACCTTCATCTTCAACTGAGCCAATTCTTGATCTTTCTTGTCAATAACCTACAAGTGTTCCTTTTTCTATTCCATGAGCTTGTTAATTCCCATGAGAGTTGCATCAAGTTCTTCTTGCTTTTGAGCAAGGTATTCTTGAAATTTTCCTTCCAAAAATTTCCTTCTTTCTTCTACTTCTTCTACTTGTAGCTTTAGAAGAGTGGCATTTTCCGCTTTCCTGTTTAGAACTTGTATTTGTTCCTTCTGCCTTTCATTTTCTATTCTATGCCTACTAATTTATGTTGAAGATGCATCTAGTTCCTTTTTCTTTTTATCAACTTCAGATACGTACCTTTCACTGGATTCCTTTAGTTTCCTTTTCAAATCTTTCTCTTTTCTTTTTGCTTCTTACACTTGGAATTTCAAAAGAGAAACTTCTTCCTTAAGTGTGCAATTTTCCTTTTCTGTGTTCTTCCATTCTTTGTTACTTTTTTCAAGTTCTTCTCTAAGTGATTCTTAAACTTTTATGGCTTCTTCTAGCCACACTTTAAGGCTAATGATGATCTTCTTTTATTCTTCATTCTTCTTATTGAGGCTTCTAGCATGTTCTTTGGCTATCTTTAGTTCGGCTTCCAAAAGTTTGATGTTTTATTTTTCAACCTTAAGCTCCTTTATAACTATGACAATTTGGTTTTGAAATTCGATCTCAATCATCTCTTCATCTTCTTCTTCGGGAGCTTCCTTCCTATTATCCTTAACCATGAATATCACTCTTCATGTGTCATTTTCTTGGTCAGCGGTAATAGGATCTGAAACTATTCCAATACCTGGAAATTCCTTTGAACGCTTGGCGACTTTCTTATTTGATTTTCCCATCTTTGTATTCTAAGATTTTCCTTCCAGCTGTTAAGTCGTTGTTGGAGGAACCTGCTCTAATTCCAATTGTTAAAAATACTGAGATGGGGGTGAATCAATTTTTATTACCAATTATTATATTTTTAACTTCAAAGAGCATTAAATTTTATTAGCATCAGATAAATATAAACATCATCAATGTCATTCACCAATAAATAATAATAAAGATAATGGACACAAAGATTTTAGGTGGAGACCCCTCTAGGACAAAACCACCAAACGATTCTTGATATTTGTCTTTAAAAGGAGGCTCCAACTAAAAGAGGCTCCAACCCCTTGATTTAATGGCTCCAACGTATAGGACACTTTAATGCCCTATTTACCAACTACAACTGGGAGGATGCTCCAATGCCAAAGTTTACAAGCTCCAACAAGCCCTAGCACCACCCTACCTCCCTGAAGTGTTCTTAGGTTCAAACCTAAAGGAGACTCCATTGTCCTACCTTACACCACCCTATCACCATGATCAGTCAATGGGCTGATCATGGATCCACGTGTACTCTGAATCAATGCAAAAAAAACAAACTGAAATGTAATCGTTGTTGCTTCTTCTTAGTTTGTAGATCAATGTCAAATTTTGGCAACCTCACTTCTCAAGTCCCATCAAACCCTATTTGTCAATGCCAATGCTCAACTTCTATTATTGAAACCCTAGCCACACAACTGTAACCAACACTGCTTGTCGTATAGATATATATGTTATCAATTCAAGCAATAGTATGTCCAATCCACTAACAAAATGACTTGTACTTTCTTTGCTCTGGGATCACGAACTGCAATATTGTACTTCCACAAGCATAACCATAAATGCCACGAATTTGGTCAATGCCCAAGTGTAGATAGTATCATAGACTAGTAGATTAATGTGTTGGAACAAACCCTAGCATCAACATGTTATGCTTCACTGTACCAAATATGTCAAGTACCTAGTCATGCCTATGCTCAACTTCATATGATGTCAAGAGTCTTGACATCTCACTGTTGGTGCCAAACCCTGGGCGTTGTCACAAAGTTGTTCAATCAATCCAATCCCTAGAAGTGCAATAAGTTTCATCACCATCATGGATATGTACCAGCCTATCCATCTTAACTTCAGATCTACCAAGCATCGAGAGGGATCAAATCTCTTGAGATGCAAACATCTTTTAGAGTGAAAAGAGATGGGATCCCTCTTGGTGCTTGGTAGATCTGGAGTTATTATGGATCTAGGTTGGTATAACACATATGTAGTTGACATTGAAATATTTTATGTATAATTCAAATTATTTCTATTATTAGGATTTTCTAAAATATTACATATCAAATCCATATTAATTATTAAAAGAATTACAAATATCCACATACATTGAATTCGAAAGCAACTATTAATGGGATAAGAATTCTCTCAATCTCTCTTTCTATATATTTTTCATGTTAAAATCTTTTACTCAAGGTGCTTATTGAAATATTTTATTTATAACCTATTTTAAACTTTTCTTTGTTATTGATATTTTTAAAATATTATATATCAACTCGATATTAGAAATAAAATAAATTATACATCTCCCTAGTTATGCAAAGTGAAAATATAAGAATTTTTTTAATTTAAATTACTTTATTTTTCTCCATATAAAATTATGTTATTATCCCTGATTAGTTTGGGTTTGACCAAAAAAAATTGCAAAAAATTCTATAGTATAACATTACACATTGAAATATATGATTTTTTAAAAAGAATTTAATTTATTTATGTTCAATTTGGTTGGCTATCAAATTGAACATGTTAATGCCCTTTGTCTCTATTAATTAACAAGAAATACATAGATCACATTAAGGTGTAAGATGGGCATTTATGATACAAGTTGTTTTGGGAAGGTGATAAAAATATTGCTAATGAGTATAATCATTTTATATTCATATTTATAAAAATGGCTAATGATTAATATAATCTAATAAAAAATATATTATTTAAAATTACATATATAATTTAAAATTATTATTTAAAATCACATATGTAATTTAAAAAGATTTATTAATGGTATGTGAGAGATATATTTTTGTTTTTACATTATATTTTTAAGGGGTAGAGGTCACTTACATTTTGTGTGAACTCAACCATATAGGATAGATTTTACATTATTAATGAATGAATGATATTCAAAATAATAAGATATTTTTAATATGAATAAAAATAAAATTTATCATATTATTCACAAACCAAGATATAATAGAAATTTATGATAGGACCGTTATACCCATGTCTAATAATAAGATATTCATAAGACCATATCCACAAACTATAAAAAGCCAAATGTAAACTATTAATAATTATTTCTATGTTGCAATACAAATAATGTTAATTTACAAAATTTAATAATGCATTTAATTACAATTTAAAATTAATCTAATTATAACATTTTAAAATTTTAAATATTTGTATTTTTATTGTTTTCTATTTTAATTTAGCTATATTTAAACTAAGCTGCCCGGACTAGCTACTATGTAGCCCTTGTTTAATATGGACATTGAAATATTTTAGTTATAGTTGAAAGTAAAATATGTTTTGTTATTAATATATTTTTGTTTTAAATATCACATGTAAATTGAACATAGAATAAATTACACATCATGTAATATCAATAATACTCTTTCTTGTCATCTAAGTAGTGAAAAAATTACATCTCTTCGTGGTAGTAAGTAAATTAATTAATAGAAATTACATTTATTCCTCATACTAAAAGGTATTTTTTTTTTTACTTTCAGTTATTTATATTTATGTAAAATTAAGGTGCAAATTGAAGTATTTTAATTATGGTCTAAATTAACTTGTTTTGTTATTACTAATTTTTAATAGTTAATTTAAATTATTATTTTACTGTTTTTAAATGTAATGTTACATGAAAATATCTCTCCCATACTAGGTTGTAGAGCCCCTCTCAGCGCAATAAAGTCCTCACAATCATCAAAGTTACCATTCTCATCAAAAATGGTGCTAGCCTATATGATTGTCATACAATGTTGGCCCAATAACATCAATGTCATATAGTCATCATCTCATGCAACTCAATGTTACTAGGTTGTGTCAAGGTTATGCACCAAGAACACTGTCAAGGAAGCATTGTCACAAGTAGTAATACAAAAATATATCTGTCATATATTACAGTATTGTTCAACAAGACTCAATCACTACCATATGAAATCTCTTCATATGATTCAATGTAAGATCATTGATATGCAAAAAGCAAAAGAAACACAAGTCATCATCATTATGTAGCAAGTATAACTATCATCAAGTCCTTCTGAACATTTTTCATGAGCAAGTCATTGTCTAAATCAAGAATGCAACTATAATAAAGTTGAGGATCACTATATGGTAATACTATCACAATTGTCACAAAATTATTGTTGAGGACACATTGTCTTATTCATAACTATCATAGAGAACTGTAAAAAAAAAAATCCAAAACCACAACTCCTATACTAACACATCATGTATTGATGCAACAGAGAATCACTGTCATGCATAAGTCTTCCAAGTACAAGGTTACTTTTCTTTGGATAGTGAATACTTTACGATCTAGCTGTCATACAGTTTATGCATTTGTCTTCAACAATTAATTGTTATTCCAAAACCAAAACAACTCAATCATACCTTCACATCATTATAATTCGAATTGTTATTGAATGTTATTTCCAGTGCTTATTAAATCATCCTTGCCATTCAACTTGTATTAGGTTGAATTACCTTGCAAGCTAGTCTATACTGACAAAGCCAAGAACTGACATAGATATCCACTTGCATCAACTAAAATTGGATATGGACCAAAGATCTTTAATACTTGGTTCAATTTTTGTATGAGCTTCTTTCTTGAAATAGGCCAGAAGATTATCACAATTTTGATGCTAGAATGGCCGTAGACATGGATAGACCGCAGGCCTTCCAGAAATGAAGAATGGATAACAAAATGACCACAACAATGAGCCTCTCCTGCGCTAGTTCAGAAGTAAGAATAAGTGCCCAAACTTTGTCAAAATCTCGAATCCGGATCACCAATTTTTTTCTTGAGTAATAATTTCATATCAAGCCACAATTATAGGCTCGTGACATTCACTCCATATTCCTCAACAATAACTGCAAAAGTCTTATATATAAGACCGCAAGAGTGAAGGACTTCTTCACAGACTTAATGGAGAAATAGTTATAGAAGCTTCGGTCAATTAGGTTTCACCCAAATGAATCCCACACCAATCCAAAACAAAAGCTAAAAAGTAACCCTTATCATCTGATCTGCTTCTATCTCCATAGGGTCAAAATTTCAGAACCAAGTTAATTAAAGAATTGTTCATTTGTTTAGAGAAAACTTCCAATCCCATGTATAGATTTAGGGAGGGCTTCATATGATTGCAACCATTCTTATTTTGGAGAAATAAATTTTAGTCAATTGTAGAGGAAAAACCTTTAAGAGTTTTATTTTCCTAAAAAAAAATCAATTAACTTAATAAACCTTCATAAACCCTTGATCATTTGAAACCAATAATTCATGACTTAGCCCTTGCATTCAGAAATATTACTTTAACTTATGGTGAGGATCCTTGTAACATGAGCCTTTGACTTGACCAAGGTGAAGGAACCATATGGTCACCCTCTAGGGTTTTTTCCAAAAGCTAGGGGCTTCAACATCAAATGAGAATATCTCTCAAACCATGAGTTTGCTCAAGACGTGCCACATACTACCTAAAATAGCTCAATGAGAAGAATCTAATGACAAGGATCCCTAAGGAAAACTCAGTGATTTGTTTCTTCAAAAACCCTCAACAAGTGCAGGGTATCTCCTTAGTTTGGGGAACCCAAACCCTAGAGCTAGGGTTTCCATCCATCTTTCAATGGAGCTTCCAACTTGATGCAATCCAGAGAAATATAATAGCGTGACAAATATAAGAGCGTTCATTAACTAATGTTGGCATCAATGGAAACACCATTCAACAACAACCTTTCCGGGTTCAATCTGGGGGCTGCAGACCCTTGAGCCTATATATACAAAAAAAAAAAAAAATACCACTACACCACAATGTTATGGTGTTAAAAAAAGGTCATGCTCCTTTGTTTTTATAGCATGATTATCATCACCTATGTGATAAAACATAGAGTTTATGCCCTTTTGGAGACTTTTGAAAGGAGAGTTTTGGTAATGGGTTCTCAGAGGCTTTTTGAGAAGCTGCAAAGTAGATAGCTAGCTTTAGAGATTGGGGAATTGATGTAATTTGTGTCAATTTGCATCATAAGTGAAGATACCACTCCATTGGAAACGGGCCTGAAGACATAACCCACGCTAGGTGAACTCCCTTATGAATCTCAATGTGTTTTTTAATTTTATCTGGAGTTGTTTATTGTAATTATAGTTTTTTTTAATCAAGCTTAGTATTTCACATTTTGTTTTAAGCTCGATAAATCATAGACATAATATAGAAATTTGACTCATCTACAATAAAACATCTATTTTAACAATATAAATTTCATATATAAAATACATGTAGGACAAAATAATAATTATTTTTTATTTTTTATTTATATAATTAAAGTACAAATAAATATGATTTGCATTTATCATAATATGTTAATGATTATTTTATAACATTATCATATTATAATTATTTTTTATATATTAAAATAGATTTAATATAAGCTATATATAGTACATGATATCTTACATTCTATTAAGTTGTGTAAGTGAGATAAGATTGTTGTATGTCTTGGAGATGAATGTGATGATTCCTTCACAAAATTCATGAAAAGTTTGTTGGGAATAAAATTCAATATGATAGAAAAAGAGGCAAAAGCTACAATGGAAGACCGCTTTGGACATTTCTATCCAATTTTCCCTTATTGTAACTTGAGAGAGATAGTTACAAGTTTAGGTATTTGAATAATATAAATAGTTTGAATATAATCTTTAATTTAGTATTAATATTAAATGTTTAAAATTAAGATATTGTTGTATTACTATTATTAGTTCTAATATAATACAAGCTTAACTCTGGATCTACCAAGCACCGAGAGGAATCAAATCTCTTGAAATACAAACATCTTTTAGAGTGAAAAGAGATTTGATCCCTCTTGGTGCTTGATAGATCCGAGTTAAGATGGATCTAGCTTTGTATGATACATATGTAGTTGACATTGAAATATTTTATTTATAATTCAAATTATTTTTATTATTAAGATTTTCTAAAATATTTCATATTAAGCATTGAAAGAATTACAAATATTGTCATACATTGAATTTGAAACCAACTATTAATGGAATAAGAATTCTCTCAATCTTTCTTTCTATATATTTTTCATGTTAAAACATTTACTCGACCTGGTTATTGAAATATTTTATTTATAACCTACTTTTAAACTTTTCTTTGTTATTGATATTTTTAAAATATTATAATAAAATAAATTATAAATCTCTTTAGTTATGGAAAGTGAAAATATAAGAAATTTTTTAATTCAAATTACTTTATTTTTATGTTATTTAATATGGACATTGAAATATTTTAGTTATGGTTGACAGTAAACTATTTTTTGTTATTAATATTTTTTGTTTTAGATATCACTTGTAAACTGAACATAGGATGAATTACACATCATGTAATATCAATAATACTATTTCTTGTCATCTAAGCAGTGAAAAATTACATTTCTTCCTCATACTAAAAGGTAAATTCTTTTTTTTTTACTTTCAGTTATTTATATCTCTATTTTAAGTTATATAAAATTAAGGTGCAAATTGAAGTATTTTAATTATGGTGGTCATTAATTTCTTTCATTATTACTATTTTTAATTTGTTAATCCATCTTAACTCTGGATCTACCAAGCAGCGAAAAGGGTCAAATCCCTTGAGATGCAAACATCTTTTAGAGTGAAAAGAGATTTTATCTCTCTCATCTATTGGTAGATAGGGAGTTAAGATGTATCTAGATTGGTATAATATATATGTAGTTGACATTGAAATATTTTATATATAATTCAAATTATTTTTATTATTAAGATTTTCTAAAATATTACATATCGAATCCATATTAAGCATTGAAAGAATTACAAATATCCTCATACATTGAATTAGAAATCAACTATTAATGGAATAAGAATTCTCTCAATTTCTCTTTCTATATATTTTTCATGTTAAAATATTTTACTCAACCTGCTTTTGAAATATTTTATTTATAACATACTCTAAACTTTCCTTTGTTATTGATATTTTTAAAATATTATATATCAACTTGATATTAGAAATAAAATAAATTATACATGGAAAGTGAAAATATAAGAAAAAAATTAATTTAAATTACTTTATTTTTCTTTATATAAAGTAGATATAAAATTATCTGATTTGATATGGACATTGAAATATTTTAGTAAACTTTATATATAAAATTATGTGATTTAATAGGGACATTGAAATATTTTAGTTATGGTTGACACTGAAATATACTCTGTTATTAATATATTTTTGTTTTAGATATCACATGTAAAATGAACATAGAATGAATCACACATCATGTAGTATCAATAATATTATTTCTTTTCATATAAGTGGTGAAAACTTTATATTTATTCTTCGTAGTAAAAAGTAAATTAATTTCTTTCACTTATCTCCATATTAAGTACTGAAAAAACTACATTTCTTCCTCATACTAAAAAGTAAATTGTTTTTTTTTACTTTCCGTTATTTATATGTCTATTTAAGTTATGTAAAACCAGCGTAGATCCATCTTAACTCCATATCTACCAAGGGTTGGAGGGATCAAATCTCTTGAGATGCAAACATCTTTTAGAGTGAAAAGAGATTTGATCCCTCTAGATGCTTTGTAGATTTGGAGTTAAGACTAGATCTGATCTGGATTGGGCTATGAGAAGATTCCCTTCAAATAATCATTTGTCATTCTCATGGGCACTTTTCCAAAAATTACCCTCAATAAAAAAAGGATGAGCAAGCCCAAGCCCCTGTCTCTAAAGAAGGGAAAAAGCGAAGGAAGAATAAACAAAACAAGGTTGCAGCTCCAAACCTGAACCTTCCCTTAGCAAAAATTCTTTTGAGGCTCTTCAAGATCCAGAACAAGATGAAATTACTCCTCTCCATGAAACCCCAAAGGAGGATCAAGGAAACTTAGCATTGTCTAGGGAGAATGAAGAGAAATCACCTTTGAGGATTGTCTCTTTAGATACAAAATCACGCTTTGCTGAAAAAGTAATAACAATGTCACATTTTGAGCTTGTGGAGATGAGTATATCTACTCCAATGTTGCAACTCACACTAAATCAAGCACGGGAGGAAATGTTGGACAATCACTCTCCTTAAATGCAGCATAAGGACCTCTCACAAGAGGTCCGAAATCCCATAAGGAAAAACAGGAACGTGAAGTGGATGTCAATTTACCTTCAGGATCCCAACTTCTTGTAGACTCCTTGTTGCAAGAGTCTCCCAAATAAGTCAATGTATTGTTTTTGCATATTATTATGTTTGAAATTTGTAAGAATTTACTCTTGTAATCATGAGGAAAGTCTTAGTTGTAGAAATCCTGGAAAATATTGGGATTTCTATCCTAAAATCTTAGTCAATTTATCAATAGAAGATCCTTTGAAGATGGTGCAAATGTGACACTGAAATATTTTAGTTATTATTAATATATGTTTGTTTTAGATATGACATCTAAATGAATGTAGAATGAATTACACATCATGTAATATCAATAATACTATTGCTTGTCAACTAAGTAGTGAAAAAATTACATTTTTTCCTCATTGCAAAAAATAATTTATCTATTTTTAATCATCCCCATATTAAGTAGTGAAGAAATTGCAGCTCTTCCTCATACTTAAAGGTAAATTATTTTTTTTTACTTCCAGTGATTTATATCTCTATTTCAGTTATGTAAACTTAAGGTGCAAATTGAAGTATTTTAATTATGGTGGACATTAATTTCTTTTGTTATTACTATTTTTAATTTGTTAATTTAAATTATTATTTTACTATTTTTAAATGTAATGTTACATGTCAACATATCTCCCATACTGGGTTGTAGAGCACCTCTAGGTTCAAATTGAAGTATTTTAATTATTGTTGATATTAATTTGTTTTGTGATTATTGTTTTTAATTTGTTAATTTATTTTATTGTTTTACTATTTTTAAATGTAACTTAGGTGACAACATCTCACCCATACTAATTGTAGAGCACCTCAGAGCAACATTTAGGCTTAATAACTGTGGATTAATATAGGGAATTGAAGTATTTTAATTATTGTTGACATCAATTTGTTTTGTTATTACTATTTTATTATTATTATTATCCAATTTTAAGGTCACGACCAAACAAGACACCAAATTGGTGTATGAGACCCCATTGTTTATGGGACAAGGGACTCACTTTTGGGCACCGATTTGACTACTAAGTTTATGAAGGTATACATACTCTACCCCCTTATGGTTTTAAACTTGTAACCTCACACATGCTCTTAACCATTAGGCCCTCTCAAGTTGTATTATTTTAATTTGTTAATTTAAATTATTATATTACTATTTTTTAAATGTAGCCTTAAGTGACAACATCTCATCCATACTAGCTATAGAGAGCACCTCAAAGCAACAATTAGTTTTAATAACTGTGGATTAATATAGTTGTGTGACTCAAAGAAACCATTAGGTTTAATAACTGTGGATTAATATAGTTGTGCCCTAGGCGGAAGAGATGTAAAAATAGTAAAACAATAATTAAATTGACAAATTAAAAATAAATGAAATGAAAATGAAATGATATTTTAAGGTCCACAAGACTAAAAATAGTCTATGTGACCATTAGTTCCCTATTTGCTCTTTGCAATTCAGTCCTTTTCCAATTCAAATTGATGATGAGCTGATGCAACCTTCCAACAATCTCCTCGCTAAAAATACAATGCCAAGAAACTCATGCTAACATGTTCTCATAACTTTATCTAATGTATTTGAATGCATCACATTCCAAAATGAAATGTTTTTCTGATTCCACGGCCCCAAACATGCAAAATGTACACACCCTTTCTTCCCAAGCTTCTTTAGGCCTTTTCCACCGTCTTGTTTCACACCGAATTTGATGTGAGTTGGTCCTTAATTGAGCAATAAGAACCTTTAGCCTCCACGAAATGCTAGCTCCAATGAACTCTTTTTGTTGTAAATCACACGTAGGGTTGAATTCCTCAATGTAATATTTCTTCTTTCTACCCAACTCTTTTCCCCATACCTTTTTATGAAACTTCTCCATAACAAAATCCTTTAGCTCCTTGCTATTTGTGGGACAGGCATTGAGGTAGATATCCCCATTTTGCATCCATGTGTAGTTTTGTTTCATCCATGTTTTCTTTCTTTCACTGATGCCTTCATTGAAGATAACATTAGGCCATCTACCTACTCTCATTTGTTCAATTCTTTTTAGGTATATTATGAGCCGCACCATAGCAATTGCTTCAATGGAAGTTGCTCCTGTTTCACTCAACATTATCTCATAAGGTACCGAACTTTATATTTTGAACTTGCTCATAATCAAGCGTTTTTGGATTTTCTCAATTTGTTTCCATTTTGAGACGGGAGTGTTGCTAGCCCACAATTCACACCTATATAGCATCACTGGACAAACTAGGAGTCCAAAAATCACTTTAATCATTTTACAATCCCATAACTCTGCCTCTCTACCTCTGTTTTGAAGGGCATATAATGCTTTCCACCCTCCTAAAATTCTCTTCTTTCTGTAGTCCTCCCAATTCAGTTTGTTGTTGAAATCAATCCCAAGGTACTTGTACTCCTTTACTTCTCCAAGAATGTTATCTTCAAAGAAGAAAGTATGTTGGCTCTGCTTCCTTTTATTAGAAAAAATCATTATTTTGGTCTTGCTAGTATTGACTTGCATCCCCACTGCTCTATAAAAATGCTCAAGGGCATATAAGTGCATTTTCAATCCATGGGCCAATTTAGAAATCAATACAATATCATCAACATATAAAAGAAGCTTTATCACAAACTCCCCCAACCGAACAACATCCTCACCTTGCAAATTTAACCACTCTTCCAATTTATCAATATATAGACCAAAAAGAGTGGGGGATAGAGGGCAACCTTGCTTGACTGCAATGACACTTCTAAAGCTTTCTAAAATACCTGTTGAGGTTCTAAGTTTGACTTTCACTTCTTCATAAAGTCTATGGACAACGGCTCTATAATGCACATGAATTTCAAGTTCTTCCATTCTACGCCACAACTTATCCCTAGGGATTGTGTCAAATGCTTTTTTGAAGTCAACAAAGCAACAAAATACTTCTTCTTTGTCCTCCCAAACCTTTTCAACAATGTGTCTCAATGTGATGCCACGATCCACTATAGAATGTTTCGGCCTAAAACCTGCTTGTCCTCTTGCCCTCTTTTCTTTTACTTCTACCCACTTGCTAATTCTGTCTTCTACCATGCTACCGAAAAGCTTTGCAAACAAAGGATTGATCATAATTGTTCTATAGTTGGATGGATTATTAATGTCTCCACTTTTAAAAGGGGGTATTGCTAGGCTAGTTGTCCACTCTCTTGGGAATCCTTGTTGACTGATGTTGTTGAATATTTTCATGATGTGTAGCGCAAGAGCTTTCATTCCCCATTTTAGATACTCAGCTTGAAGTTCAACCAAGTCCTTTTCCTTTCCTGTTTTCAACTTCTTAATTCCATTCTCCACCTCCTGTAATGTGAAGAGCTTTGAATTTGTGTTGATCCTACGGGGGTACTCCGCCTCAGATTCTTTCTCATAGAGTTCCCTTGCATATTCAAACCATTGATTGGCTATAATATTATTTTCAATTTGCTTCTTCCTTGGTTGCAGTTCCTGCCAGAAAAGCTTTGGATTATTCTTGCTTAAATATATTAACTCTTCTCTCCTTGTTTGCATGAACTCATCTTTTTTCCTTTCAGTATCTGCTTATATAACTTTACATTCATCTTCTCTTCTCCTACCTTTTTCAAGATTCTCCTTGCCATTTTGCATTCCTCATCAAACCAAGCATTTACAGGAAAGCAATTTGATTCTGATTTCCTATTTTTTTGCTCTTTTGCACTTCTCAAGTGCACTTTGGATTATATTAGTAATAACAAAGGAAATTAATCTCTGTCATAATTACTTACTTCAATTTACACATTAATTTTATATAACTTTATATAGAGATATAAAGTAACAGAAAGTTTAAAAAGATAATTTACCTTTTAGTATGAGGAAGAAAATTAATTTCTTCACTACATGAGTAAAAAAAGATATTTTACTTTTTTACTATGAGGAAGAAATGTAATTTTTTCACTACTTAATATGGAGATGACAAGAAATAGTATTATTGATATCACATAATGTGTCATTCATTCTACTTTCCATTTACATGTGATATTTAAAACAAAAATATATTAATAACAAAAAATATTTTACCAACCACAAGTAAAATATTTCAATGTCCATATTAAATAGCATAATTACATAACTAGGGAATGTGTAAATTATTTTATTTCTATTATGGAGTTGATATATAAGTTTAACTTAGGTTATAAATAAAATATTTCAATACACATGTTGAGTAAAAGATTTTAACATAAACTGTAGAGTAAGAAATATTGAATTCATATCCAATAAATAGTTGCTTTCTAAGTCAATATATGCTGGATATTTGTAATTTTTTCAATATTTGATATGGATTTGATATGTAATATTTTAGAAAATATTAATAATAAAAATAATTAAATGTATACATACAGGGAAAAAAATGAGGGGGCATATTTGAACATTTTATGAACTATAAATAAAATAATTCAATGTCAACTACATATATATTATACTTAGAGATGTGATCCCTTTGGGCCCTTGGTAAATCCGAAATTAAGATGATCTAAACTAGTATTAGACTTAATATATTATAATATATATTAATGCATTAGGTTAGAGAACTTTTTATACACAAACAAATTTTAACTATTATATAATTTATTGTAGCATTATTTTCCATTTAAAATATTATTATCATTAAACATTTATTTGACCTTTGAAAAAAACATATATATATAATAGCAATTTATGTGATTTACGTTACTTATTGTTTCTTACTTTAGAAGAATTTAGCTCACACAAAAATATTTTTAAGTATAAAATCAATTTACTTAATTTATATATCTCAAATATTAATTATTTTTTAGTTTGATAAAATTTACCACACAAACACGTTTTAACTTTGATATCAATTTAAGTAATTTTTGTGAGCAGCATTTTAGTTTTGTAAGTATAGGTTTAATAATTGTGGATTAATATAATATTAGGTTTAATATAGTATAATATATATTAATGCATTAGGTTAGAAAACTTTAATATAATATAATGTTATAATACAAAATATTAATATTATAATAATATATTGTATTTCTTTTTTTAAAGGAAAAAAGTAAGTAATATTATTTATATAAGATAATTTAATATTCTGGAGGCTATTGGAGCCCAAAAAAATGCTCAAATGGCATTAATGGTTCATTTTTATATAAAAATGGGTCTTATCCTAGCCTTGTGATAGATTTTTGTAGTTCCTTCATTTTTTTTACATTGTAGATATGATATAGATATGATATCTATGGAAATAGTTTAACAATCACAAATGTAAATAAGGGTAGAATCTTGAAATGACTCATGGGTGTGCATCTGAAATATCAGATTTCTAAGTTATTGATATACATCCTTCCGTTCGAATGAAAAAAAAAAAACACTTCACTTCCTAAATGAGTTCTCTTAGCAAAAAAAAGTCAAAAGAGTTGAGATACATGAGGTTTGTAAGAGTGGTCAAAATCAACCTTACATCATACAAGTACGATCTTCAGATTCTCTGAATACAAAATAATATTACATGTATAATATTTAAAAAATAAAAAACTTTTGTAAGTATTAATTTTTTAAAAATTAATCAAGAAGTCATTCATAACAACCAATTTGCAAGGAAGAGTTTTATGGTATTTGAAATGGATATGAAAATGTTGGGACTCATTTTTTAAAAAGATGTAAATCTTCTAATATAATTAGTTGAGACTATATAAATCTTCGATTATAATTAGTTACTTGACTATTTGTAAAGCTTATTAGAAGGTCATATGGTTGTAAGGTTTTGTCTAGCTCTTTGCTCATGTTTCAAGTGTCCTTTTTCCATTACTGCATCTCAAAATTTTAAATTACAATTATTCGAATAACTTTTAGATGTTTTTTTTAATTATTTATTACATTTTTTCTTATTAAAACTAAAAACTTTAAATTACCATCATTCGAGTAACTTTTAGGAAGTTTTTTGGAAAATTATTTGTTACATTTATAAACTTTCGAAATGAAATGAATTTAGATTGAGCTTTATGATCTTTATTAGTCCCTGCCTCTCCAACAAGGGATTATAGTAATTTTTTATTTTATATTAGTTCATGCATAAATAAATAAAAATTATGCAAAGTTTTTATTTGATATTTCACAAAGCATTTTCTCTAAACCTATCATATAGATATAAGTGATTTTTTAACCAATAGAAATTTTTGTGGTTTATTTGGCCTCTTCGTGAAGCATGGTTTATATTGTCCAATTATTGTCCAATTATTCCTTAAGTTAAAAAGGTTTGCATCATTCGTATTTTTTCAAGTGGAAGTAATGCTAGCATTAGTTGATTAGTATTAAATGTTTACTTTATAATTACAAAAATGAAAACCTTTCTTTATTCCCTTCGATGGTCGGCTATTGATGGAGTGGACATGGGCATGTAGACAACGTGGCTATTAATGGAGTGGTCATCGTACATCTAATGTTGTCCCAGTTTCAAGCATTGGTAAACAGGTTGTAAAATGTTTTTTTCTTGTAAATCTGCTGAAACTTGAAGTTGTCAAAATAATTGAGTGAAGGAAGAATTGCTCCTCCAACAAGGGAGGGCGAGGAAGGCTTGTGTGTTCTTGGTGTCTTTAACAAATTCTTTCTTCATCACTTCCATATACTTCTATTCCGATACCTGTAGATGAAATAATGATGGAGAACCTGTTAAGTGTAAATTTAGAGCTGCAACTTCAAAGTGAATTTACCATAAACTTACTCAAATGCATCCATCTGTCCTTTAACTACATCCATTTTTTGTTGCATTGCAGGCGATATTAAATAAATTTAACAAGAAGAGGACAAGGCTCAACAAGCAAGACTTCATCCACATTATATGTTATGCAATAATTCTATGAAAATTTAATATGTTTTATGCTAATATTGCATTTGGTAGAGAGTGAGGAAGGAGCTTTTAGCATGAATAGGAATAGGGTGGTAGGTTATATCACCAAATTCTCTCGTTGATGCCTATTAACCCGCAGTGTATGAACTAGTAAAGCTTTCTATTAATATTTCCTTTAATAGAGAATTTCCTTTATAGGGTAAGCAAGTGGGTAAAGCTCTCTGGTGGAAAAATTTCCTGCATTAGTTCCAAGACAGTCCCATCAACTATATTTTTGTCCTTGTACCCTAAAGTTAGGTAGATTATTTCAATGATCTCTCTAGATAAGTCAAGGAAAATATTAGCTTGAAATGGCAAGGTAATTTTTGGGAGGTTGGCTTCCTTTGATAGATATCGTGATAGCAGGTCTTTCATTTGGGTTGGGGCCTTTACTGGCCCATAATAAAAGGAGAACCAAGCACTGCCTTAAGAAGCAAAAGTTTTTAGGCCTTGCTTACTTTCTTTATGGAAGTTATCATAGCCCTCGAAGCTTTCGCATGCATAGCCCTACTTTCTAGTTAGCATTGATGATGCAAGCCAAGGTTGGTGTGGAACCTCATGGTTACTTCTCCCAACTCTTAAGCCACTACTTAAGCTCCTCATTTCAAGCTTTATTTAGGTTCTCTTTCTCATTGTTCATTGAGTACATGCACATTACCTAAGGAATGCACATGGATCAGATGATGCTTATCACACAAACATGACACTTCAAAGGAATGGTTTCAAGAATGAGTTCAATTGGCTCGAGCTCAATGTATCAAAGTCCTTTCATGGGGTCAGTTAACTCGTCGATGTAGTTGGGGATTTAGATAAATCACTTTCAGGTCTATGCTCAGATAGATACCGTTGGAATAAGCAATCCCTATTGGCTTCCTCGTGGGGCCTATTGTTTTAAGGAAGGATTGTTGAAAGATGGGGAGGATGCTAGCAACACATTCCCAACAATAATATAAGTACATAAAGATGGGGCTATTATAGAAGAGCGGTAGTTAATAGTGCCTACCCTACAAGGGATTATTGTCTAAAGAAAGAGGTTATAAGTAAGGTGGGTGGGTATATGGGCAAGTAGTAGGTCCTAAAAGTAAAGGCCATTAGGTCTCTCTTAACACCTTTTGATGTTGTCAAGGTGATACCATCATGGTTCCAAATAGCAAGAATCCCCCCTGTTATCAGTAAATTCATTTCGTTGGCCCTCACCCTACCATTCCTATTTGACCAACCCCTTTTTTTATACAACATACGTGGGTCTGGACCTTATTTTTCATTGGTTAAAGGCGATCTATTGTGGAAGAAGGGTCTGACAGATCTAAAAAACCCAATATTAATGATTGAGCCTATGTAGAAGGCTTAGAAGCGGGGCAGGGATTTATGATTAAGCTGGGTCAGATGGTTGAATATTAAATGGGACCTAGCCCACATACAGTATTTAATCCCATGAAGAATGGTTGTTTAGCATAGAAAGTGGAAAGCATTTGTTTCGTTACCCATTGGGGGTGGGGGAATGGAGCACCAGCAGTTGAACTAATTGAATTCCTAGCGAGCTTATTAATACTCTCTCTAGTTAAATAACTATTAGTTAGGGTTCCCATAATTGACTTCGCCCAAGGAGATATTCACTCAATCGGTCACTTATGAGGAGGAAAATACCTACATGGTGTGCTTATAACTACATCTAAGAAGGATATTGTAATTGAGCAGAGCAGCCACTTATTTCCTTAGGTGGGTGCATTTTCAAGGCATGTGTGAATGACCGTCATGATTCCCCATGTGTGTCCCTTCAGGAGTTTCATTCAGGGTGAGGGTGGTTCTGGTTGGAATAAAGAGGGGAGAAACTCTATAATCACCCTCACTCACTGATCACCTGGGAGGGCGATACTATAGTGTAGGAAGTGTAGTTGAAGGAAGTAGGTTATTATTTGTGAGGGAAGGTATATTCTTGTGTACTCCTTGATTCTTCCCTCTCTTCCCGTATTTTTGGTTTCTTTCTAACCTATAACTAGCCTAATTGATCAGTGGAATGTATTGATGGTGTGTAGAAATTTTTGTGGAAAATATAGAAAACCTATATCTTGACGAGCTATACCTTCTGAAGCCCTTGTAAAGTTATACTTCTTCATGCCCTAGCTTTATCTTCCCTATGCCAATATATCCATCTGAAAAGAAAGAAATAATAAAAGTGAATGAAAACAATTCTGAAGGGAGGGGCCATTATGGCAGCGAACTAATGAGGCTAACTAGCATAAGTACTACCCGAAAAGGGGGGATTTTTCCCTTTCTCGAACATGAATGTTAGTTATTTTGAGTTAGGTGCAATTCGAATAATAATGGTAAGAACTACTTGATTTTGAAATGAATTCCGCTCGATGGATATTTAACTCAGGATTTCTATGCTAGCTAAAGAGCCTTTGCTACCTACTCTATTGGTGGTGGGTGGTTGTGAAACTGGATCCTATACTTTTTATTACTTTGTCCAGAGGTTGCATTTTCACTAATTTTTTCATCAACATCTTAGGTATAGGCCTATTGAGAAGCAGACCCAAGCATGTATTTGCATTGTCAATGTAAAGTGGGTTAGGCTTATCTATTAAAGTCATTATGGAGTTTGTATCATGACTGGAGCGATAGTAGCTAGCCCGATCGACTAATTGATCATCAAGAATATTCCTAGATGAAACAACGATGATGATGACCTAGAGACTAGCGGATAGAGTATCCTATCAAATTAATAACTTGATCAACTCAATTGGCTCTACATCTTACACTGGATCCCTACCTAGAGAGTCTGTTGTGAGACCAAAGGGATGTGGGCATGAAAACTGCAAAGGATGAGGGCTTTGTTACTAATTATTTTTGCGTTAATAGATTTGGGTTGTACTTAATGGTGTAATGTGACATTTTCTTAAAAAAATTGGGTTCTTATAATCCACACTGTGGTGGGAAGGAAAAACCCAACAAACTCATAGAATCGATGACCAACATCTATCGCGTGCGTACAAAGAGAAAAGAATATATGACCACCTATTAAACCTAAACAAATAAAGAACCCTTAGCCTATGAAGTAGTTCTTGTAACACCTCCTCCCACATTTACCCACTTTTACAAGCTCTCAAGGGTAAACATGAGATGAGTGCCATTATGATATGACCAAACCTCCAATTTCTAGTTATGGAAGTGGGGCCTAAAAAAAGGAAGCAAACTGACATCCCTTAGATATTACAGAGCACTCAAGAGGCTACCAACCACCCTAGGTGATCAATCCCTGAGTTGGAACTCTTTTTCACAAGGTTTACTCCATAACTTCACCCATAACACTACATGCATGCAGTTGGGAGGACATAATGCACCCACAAGCCTGTCTCCATGAAGTTATGACCCAAAATCCCCTATTTTGTCCATGTGGTCGTGAGATCTATACCACTTTTTTAGGCTAGCCTCTGTACCATTCCCCATAATTACATGTAACTTTCCAGAATCATGGCAATGATGATAACAATGCGAAACAATCTAAACTTGAGCAAGACCTTGACCAATACTTTCCTACAGCAAGATAAACATTTCGTCAAACACATGATAAACATATAAGTTACAGGTCATGAATTCATATCTGATCATAATTTTCTAAACTCATTTGAGAAACACCAAGAAGGATCTATGCCCTCTCTAGCTAGTTGTAATAACACTTTTTATCCCATGCATTCATCAACCGTCTAGTAACTCATCAAATCATGAACTCATCAAATCAAATCATATAACCAAGTATATAACCAGCATATAACCATAATAGAAACCATGAAAAAACAACCATAATATCAACATAATAACCAATATATGTGCTCATTAATCACAATGGAAAATAATGCATATTAACATAAGAAAAATCCAACCAAGTCAAGGACTTCCAGGTACCACCCGACCACAGATTGGGCTGAACCAAATTTGTCTTTCATCCAATCACCCTCACGCCATATTCTAAGCATGAATGAGGGATCATAAGGATTAAACCAAAATAGAACAAACCAGGGCTTCTAGAGGCTAAACCACCTCAACCCTCAACCACATTGATCTCACCTATACAATCTAGAAATCACTAACATCAACTAGATTGGTCTCCACCCAAGTTGTCCAGGGTTCCAAGAACTAGTAACTCAACCCACAACCTCCAAGGAACCCAAATTGTTACAGGGCTCTAGAGATCTCCCATCTCAACCCACAGCCTCTAGGAAACCCAAGTTGTTTCAGGGCTCCAGAGAATTTGTTCCAAATGAAAAACCATAGGGTGCCTGAGAACTAATTAGAAAACTAAATGGGGAACCCACTACTCCATGGCTATCCAGGAAATGAAAAGACAAGCTTGAAACAGTTTTCAATCCAGACAAATCTCCATGCCAATGACAACACATAACCAAGGAACCACACGCATGTATCATGCATCCAAAAACTAGCAAGGAAATCACACATGCAACGTGTTACATGCAATGTATCACTTGTTGTAGTTATTGATCCAACTGTCTCCTCACCCTTCCTTACTTTCCTTTGCTTTCTTGTGTGTCTTCTTCCAAATCCAAGTGAATGTTAGAGTGCTACAAGAACACTCTAAGTGCACAAGAGTGTCAAAGAGCCAAATGCTAAATTGACCAAAAGCTAGAACTAACAAAAGCCATCAACTGTCTCTCTGATGCCTTTTTATCATTAAGGTCCCATTTTCTTTCATTTTCTTTCATTTTCCTTCATTTTTCTTTCTAATTTCCTTTGCATGCATATTTGTCTCTCTTCACCTTCCTTTTCTCCTATTTTCCTTCATTTTCATAATTAAATGCCAATTATTGCCTCTTTTCCTTTGCCAATTTCCATAGTCATTAATATACCACAAGTAATGCCCACGATAATGTTTTCCCACTATTTAGCTTGGAATATGTATCGCATGACCTTGTTCTTATTTTATTTACATGGAAAAATCAACTAGGGGTTGTTACAAACCCCTCCCCCTTGGGGGAACACTGGCCTTGGTGTTTTGTGACGCTTATAACCAGAAAAAACATGTTGCCCATGGAGCTTTATAACACAGCTTGATGCATCATTTACATAATACCAAACTACTGAAACAATGAACACCATACTGCTTATTGCAACTTTATAACACAACTTGATGCAGTATTTACAACATTCTGCTTATTGGATATTTATAACATAGCTCAATGTAGTATTTACAACATACTGCTTACTGGAGCTTTATAACACAAGTCATTGCAGTATTTATAGTACACATATGCATATACATAAACCAAAACACATATACCAAACACATCTACTCAACTAGCAAATAAGGAAGGATACAAAGCTTGCATCTGATCAGCCATCTCCCATGTAGCTTCATCGGGCTGAAAGTGCTTCCACTGAAATTTAACCTGCTCTATTGCTTGGTTCCAAAGCATGAATTGTTTCCACTGCAAAGTGCATTGTGGGTCTGGCTGGAATTCTCCCTCTGGTTCCACCTGCAATACAGACCAATCATCACATGATTAACATCTTGTATATATCTCTTAAGTAATGAAACATTGAAAACATTATGGACTTTCATTATTGGCGACAGTGAAAGTTTGTAGGCCATTGGTCCAATCCTCTCAAGGATCTCAAAATTCCCACAATACTAAGGTGCGAGCTTGGCACATGACCCAACCCTCAAGGAGCTCCTCTTGGGCTTGATGTGAAAGTACACATGCTCCCCAGCCTTAAACTCCTTGAATGCTCTATGTTGATTTGTATAACTCTTTTTCCTATCATGTGTTGCCTTTAAATTCCTTTTAATAACCTCCATCTCCTACCCCACCTTGCCAACATATACGGTCCAATCAGTACCTTGTTCACTAGATCACACTAGCTGATGGGAGTATTACAACTCCACCCATAAAGAGCCTCAAATGGACTCATCCTTAAGGATTCCTAATACCCATTGTTATATGCAAACTCTACCAGTGGAAGATACTCCTCCCACTTCCTTTGTTGATGCATGACATACATCCTCAACATGTCCTCAAGAATCATGTTAACCCTATCTGTCTGTCCATCTGTCTACAGATGATAAGTTGTATTGAAGGCTAACTCTATCCCCAAGCTTGCAAACAACTTCTTCCAAAACTTGGAAGTGAATTTGGCATCTCTATCTGATATGTTCTTTGGAACAACATGCAATCTCACTATCTCCCTTACGAATATTTGAGCTACCTTGTTAGCTAAATTAGTAGACTTTACTATAATGAAGTGAGCCACCTTGCTCAACCTGTCAACCACAACCATGATGGAATCATACTATCTGGATGTCCTCGACAAACCTATAATGACGTCCATGGAAATGGCCTCCCATTTCCATTCTGGAATTGGAATAGGTTATAATAAACTAGTTGGGTGCTTACACTAAGCTTTTACCTACAGACATTCCAAACATCTCGCAACAAACTCAACCACCTATTTCTTCAAGTTTGGCCAATGATAGAACTTCTTGACTGTTTTCAAAGTCTTGGTATCCCGAGTGGCTTGAATATGGCTTGACATGAAACTCTTTTAAGATAAGCTTCTTCAGCTCACTGCTATTTGGCACATAAATCTTGTTCCTAAATCTCACCAAGCCATCTGTCATGAGGTGATAGTCATCATCTCTATAACCTTCACCCTGTTATTGCAACCTCTACTTCTGTTGTTGGTTCTTATCATCATACTGCCCTGCATGTAATATATGCTCCTGTAAATCTGTCCCATAAGAATTCATAGCTGAAATGTGATTCACCTGCACTCTCCTACTAAGAGCATCTACAACCTTGTTATCCTTTCCCTTGATGTATTTGATCTCAAAGTCAAACTCACTGATATTATCCAACCATCTAGCTTTCCTGGCATTCATATTAGGTTGGTCAAACAAGTACCTCAATCCACTACGATCACTCTTCAAAACAAATCTCCTACCAAGAAGATAATGTCTCCACATCTTCAATGCATGAATGATAGCTGCCAACTCAAGTGCGTGAGTCACATAATTCTTCTCATGCTCATTCAACTTCCTTGACTTATAAAACTACCTTTACTTCTTGCATAATGACTCCACCAAGTCCTTCCTTTCAAGCTTTACATACCACGAACTCCTCTTTAGGATCTGCAATCTTCATAACTCGAGCATTTGTAAGCAAATGCTTCAACTACTCAAAACTAGTTTCACACTCCTCAGTCCATTCAAATTTCTTTCCTTTCCTCTTCAAAGATGTAATATGATAGTCAATCCTTGAGAAGTTTCTGATGAACCCACTGTATTATCCTATTTCTCCCATGAATGATCTAACCTCATCCACATTCCTAGGAGTTGGCCACTCCATGATGGCTTTAATCTTGTTTGGATCCACAATTATCCCTTTCTTGGAAACAACATGTCCCAAGTAGTGAATCTAAGACTAAAATAAATTGCACTTGCTAAGCTTGGCATACAATTGATTCTCCCTCAACAATCTCAACATTGTTGTTAAGTGTTTTGCATGCTTCTCCTCATTCTTGGAATATATCAATATGTCATCAACAAAACTATCACAAAATTGTCCAGGTAAGGACACAACACATTGTTCATCAAACACATGGAGGTGGTTGGAGCATTATTAAGACCAAAAGGAACCACCACAAACTCATAATTCCCATACCTCATGTAAAATGCAGTCTTGTAGATGTTTTCTTCTTTGGTGCGCACCTGATGATATCATGATCTCATATCAATCTTTGAGAACACTACTGCTCCCTTCAATTGATCAAACAAGTCATTAATCTGCGACAATGTATACATGTTCTTGATGGTCACTTTGTTCATCTACCTATAATCAATGCACAATCTGAGAGTACCATCCTTCTTCCTTACAAACAACATTTGTGCACCCCAAGGCGACACACTTGGCCTTATGTATCTCTTATCAAGCATTTCCTTAAGCTGCAACTTCAATTCTACCAACTTCAAAGTGCTCATCCTATAAGGTGCCTTTGATGTTGGTGTTTCTCTTGCAATCAACTCAATAGATAAGTCCACCTCCCTATGAGATGGTAATTTTAAAATCTCTATCGGAGACACATCCTGAAATTGCTGCAAAATAGGATACTTCTTCAAGACTTTCTCATCCTCAAGATCCTTCCCTTTGTCACTAGAAATATGCACTACAAATAATAAACATTATTTCATGTGAATGCATTTTTCTTGCATAGTTGTGACCATTCTCATTGATGTAGGCTTCTTCTTTCCTTGAAATATTCTCCTTTCCCCATCATCATCCAGACACTCAATCGCCTTGTAATAGTAGTCCACTTTAGTTATGAATGAATAGCCGCACCATGCCCAAAAGCATACTATATGAACCCAAAGGAAGCACATTTAGATATGTTATGTAGGCATACCATTTAGCTCAAATGCACAATATCTCACCCAATGATGAACTCTTCTCTTGGTCCCTGTAGCCAACTGCACCAACCAAGATTATGCATGCACTTCTTTACTCAAGCCACACTTATCCACCAGGTCAAGACAGGTATAACTATATTTAGATCCAAGATCAATCAAAATGGAAACAGCTTGATCACGGAGCTTACCTTCTATCTCGATAATATATGCGTAATGGTCTTCCTACCTTTTATCCATTGTTGTATAAATCCAAGGAATACTCTGCCCAACATCTCCAATTGTCTGTGCCTCCTAAGCACTGTAAATATGAGTCTTGTCACCCTAATGCAATGGGTACTCACTTTGGCGATGCTCTCCACCACAAGTCCAACACCTCAAAGGTTTCCTACCATTACCCTTATTCTGCTCCTTAGGCTGAGACCCATATCCTCTGTCAATTGCATTGAAATTCTTGTATGGTGCTACATTATCCTTGTCACCTATATCCTGAAGTCTTCCTCACTTTAAGCCCACTTTCCTTTAGTCTTCTCATTCCCTTTCCAATCCTGCTTGGGCTCATACTTGTGCTTTGATTGTTCATAATAATGCTTCAACTTTCTGATGGCTTCCTCCAACAACTGAGGCTCATCAAACTCAATTCTGTCTTTGAATGCTATTGACAACCCACTAATGAACCTTTGAATATTTTCTTTCTCATCCTTAAGACAAGGCACATACCTAAACAACTCGAGGAATCTCCTAGTGTACTCATCATTTGTCATAGAGCTCATCTTCATCTCATAGAACTCCTTGGCCCTGTCATCATAATATATTTCAAATATGTACTTCTTCTTGAAGAGTCTCTCAAACTCATCCCAAATCAGCTCCTCTCTCTAATTCCTCTTACAGTCTTCACATCTTCCCACCAGATATCTACTTTCACTTTGAGACTGAAGGTATATATACTGGCTTTCATGTTCTCTAAATATTCATGCATTCTGAAGAACTTCTTCAACCCAAGCAGCTATGCTTCTACATCTTATGATCTCTTCATCTCTCCATCAAATGTAGGAGGCTTGGCTTTCTTGAAATCTTATGGAAAATACTACTTCTCACTCCTCCTATAGGGATGATGGTGGTGATGGAAATTATGTCTCTCTGAACTTGGGACTAGAATAGAACCCATAAACACTACCCATCATATTAGGTGTATCAAAAGATTTGCCACCTCTGATTGTATCATCTTTATCCAACATGTATCCTAATCAAGACCTACTACCATTTGCACCATTAGTCTTTTCCTCTTGTCCATGATTGATCCTCAGTTATCCCTGTCTCTGCAAATCTAAGACTCTGAAGGACAATTTCATTAACCTTTGCTTTCTTTTCTTGAGCTCTAGCAAGCCTTTCCTGTGCCTCAATCAGCATGTTATTATTTTCCTTACTACTTATGATTTCTGCCTTCAAAGTTCTCAATGTATTTGTTATATCAGGTGATCTGAATATCTCAACTACCGGAATTAGCCAAGATCTTTTACTTTTGTGATGTTAGCATAATTGCATGTGAAAGAGTATGAAAAACCACATGTGCATACTTTAAAGGAGAGGAAACATAAAGGAAACCATCAAATCAAAGAACACACACAACATGATAACGGAGTTCACCTAGTCTGGGTTACATCTCTGGGCCCGATGTCAAGAGTGGGGAGGTCACTTCATTAATTGCTGCAAGATGATGATGAATACATGATGTGTTCTTTGTTAATACAAGGAATAACTCCCTCAACTGGAGTGGCATGTATCTCCACGAGACACTCTTCTATAAGAACTCTCACTCATAAAAGCTCTGTTTTAGCATGACAAAGTATCAAACTCTCACATGAAGAGGCATACAAGGATCCTCCAACAAAATGGCAAACAAGGATCTCAACATTAAACCATCATCTCGGTAAAAATCAAAATAAGACATGGCATTAGTGCAGCTTATACCTCCACTTCCGAGGATGGCCTGAAAATGCACACCTTTGTTGAAGAAACAAACTACAGGGTTGAATTCCTGGAAAAAAATCATGAAATATGATTGTAACTTGACCCCTTTTTGACTCGGTCAAATTTGGGCTCCCTGGGAATGTCAAAGATCCCTCAAAGATTATTTTCTGTAGATGATTAAAATTCGGTTGCTCAGAGAATAAACTAATCTCACAATCACATTCCTTGCGAAAAACTGAGCAAAATGAGTATAAAATTGGCCTGGATCTAAAAATGCCGTTTTCAGGCCTCTAGGGAATCTTTCAAATTCCATGCAGATGACTGAGTTAAGGTTTCGCTCTCAACATTATGTATCTAGAAAATTCGTTGCTCAAATCAGAAAATTTTCTACACCATCAAACTCATGGAAAAAATCGGAGTAATCTAAGTATAAACTTGGCATATTTCTCACACTATCAAAATTTGGCCCCCACAGAATCTCAAAGATTCCCTTCAAGCATCAAAAGGTTATGTGAGAATATTCTTGCAGAATATTCCCCTGCCTCTGGATTTATGTCACATGGTTTTGGCCTCCTTCTCTTGTGGTTCCCATTTGTGTTCTACTGCCTTTGCTCGTTGTTCTGTTGCTGTCTCTGTGAGTCCCCCTTGCACTATACCAAAGTAATGTTTTAAATATATTGGAGCAAGGTATACCTCCTAAGCTTCCTCTTGTGGTTCATTGGCTGCCATTAAAAATAGCATGTGGGAGGCTTTGGTTCAAACCTCAAGGGATCTCATTATGACTTATTGATAATTGAATTTTAAAATGGTTTTCATTTTTGTTAAAATAAAACCAAACCCAATGAATTCCAACCTTTAAACATTAACCCAATTTTTGTCTCACGTCCAGATTAGTTAACCAGCCACTTGTTATAACTATTGACAATCAAAACCATGGGTTATAGTTGGTTGACTTGTTAACATAAAACCATTATATATATGGTTTATAACCATTTTTGTGTATAACCATATTTCTTTTAATATATGATTTTTGTTATAACTATAATACATTAACAACCACTTTTTGAATATGGTTAAGTTTTTTTAATATTTCTTTTTGTTCTTTTATGGATTTTGTCTTTTATGGGATTTTTTTTGTCTTTTCTACAGGGAAAAGGAGCCAATGACTGGGCGCAAAGTGTCAATGGTTGATTTTTCAATCAATTGCCACTAATGCCTTGTGGGTCCCACTTCTTGCTCAACTTGTAAACTTCAAATTGTGGTAAGTTGGTCATACAGACTTAGATTTGACTGTCGTTTGTGCCACTGGATTCAAAATGACGAGATATATGACTTGTACTAAGTTTTGCTAAGATCCACGGAATTTGATTGTTGTGCCTCTCTAGAGCCACCTGGATCATTGGGAGAATACTCTTCTCCTTGTTGCTCAACTGGCATGTCCCATTCCATTGAATTCTAATTAGGCCTGTAAGGGGAGTCATCTGAACAGTAGTCCACCATTATACTCTTTATTTATGACCTTCTATTTCTTGGAAACATACCATGTTACATAAACCAAATATAGACAATAATCAAATCATACCTCAGTGTATCTCAGGGGAGGCTATCACATCTGCACAAGTCAATCTAGATTAGCTCAATATAGCTTCACAAGCATATCAACTCATACATAAATAAGGTCATGATATCCATAAAATTAAATAGGTAACATGCATACATGATAAACCCATAAACAACTTACATGCATGCACAACAATCCTAAGATCTAGTGTTGTAACCTCGATCTCATACCATCTTGTGGTATTAGATATCACCCAAAGAGAATGGAACCCGCTCTGATACCACCCTGTAATTACTCCTCCCACATTTACCCACACTTACAAGCTCTCTAGGGTAAACATGAGATGAGTGTCACTAAGATATGACCCAACCTCCAAGTTTTAGTTATGGAACTAGGGCCTACAAACCGAAAGAAAACTGACATCCCTCAAAGACCACAGATCACTAAGGAGCCTACCAACCACCCCAGGTGATCAATCCCTGAACTGAAACTCTTTTTCACTAGGTTTACTCCCCAATCACACCTGTAACACTGCATGCATGCAACTAGGATGCTATAACCGTACTCACAAGCCTATCTCCATGCAGTTATGACCCAAAATCCCATGTTCAGTGCATGCAGTCATGAGATCTATGCCACTTTTTCAGGCTAGCCTTCAAACCACTGCCCAAAACTGCTTGTAACTTTCCAAAATCATGACAATGATGATAACAATGATAAACAATCTAAACTTGAGCAAGATCTTGACCAATACATGCCTCCTGCAATATAGACATTTAGTCAAACAAATGATAAACATATAAGCTACATGTCATGAATGCATATCTGATTATAAACTTTTGAACTTCATCTGAGAATCACCAAGAAGGATTTATGCCCTCTCTAGCTAGCTGCAATAACACTTGTTATCCCATGCATTCATCAACCATCCAGTAACTCATTAAATCATGAATGGCATCCATAGTTAGAGCACAACATATAACCAGGTATGTAACCAGCATATAACCAGAATAGAAACCATGAAATATTATCCATAATATTAACATAATAACCAATATATGTGCTTCTTAATCGCAATGGAAAATAGCTCGTATTAACATAAGCAAAATCTAACCAAGTTAGGGACTTCCACGTACCATGCGACCATAGATTGGGTTGAACCCAATCTCTCTTTCAGCCAATCACCCTCGTGTCATAGTCCAAGCATGAATGTGGGATCATAAGGGTTAAACCAACATAGAACCAACCAGGGATTTTAGAGGCAAAACCACCTCAACCCACGACCTCCAAGGAACCCAAGTTTTTACAAGGCTCTAGAGATCTCCCATCTCAACCCACAACCTCTAGGGAACCCAAGTTGCTTCAAGGCTCCAAAGAATTTGTTCCAACCCACAACCATAGGGTGCCCGAGAACCAATTAGAAAACAAATGGGAAATCCATTACACCATGGTTATCCAGGAAATGGCAAGGCAAGGTTGAAACCGTTGTCAATCCAGGAAAATATCCATGCCAATGAGAACACATAACAAAGGAGCCACATGCATGTATCATGCATCCAAAAACAAACAAGGAAATCACACATGCAACCTGTTACCTACAATGTATCACTTGTTATAGTTATTGATCCAACTGTTTCCTTGCGCTTCCTTGCTTTACTTTGCTTTCCCTTTGCTTTCTTGCTTGTCTTATTCCAAATCCAAGTGAATGTTAGAGTCCTCCAAGAGTACTCTAAGTGTGCAAGAGTGTAACGGAGCCAAATGCTAAACTGACCAAAATCTAGAACCGACAAAATTTAAGACTAACAAAAGCCATCAAATGTTTCTATGATGCCTTTTTATCATTGAGGTCCCATTTTTTTTCATTTTCCTTCATTTTTATTTCTAATTTCCCTTGCATGCATATTTATGTCTCTTCACCTTCCTTTTCTCTTATTTTCCTTCAGTTTCATAATTAAATGACAATTATTGTCTCTTTTCCTTTGCCAATTTCCATAGCCATTAATAAACCACAAGTGATGCCCACTATAATGTTTTCCCACCATTCAAATTGGAATATGTGTCCCATGACCTTGGTCTTATTTTATTTACATAGAAAATCAACCAGGGGTTGTTACAGTTCTCTAGTAGATCCAGGTCCAGGGAATAGAAGTTCTAGCATAAACTTCAAAATTTCTTTATATTCGAGGTAAGGGATTTAGATTGGCATACTTCCCAATGTGAATTACTTTAACCAATCGGAACCAAACTGATTTACCCATATTACCATAGGTAGGCCTTATGTAGCTACTCTTATTCCTCCTTATAGCACATTATACATTGATGGTGCAGGAAATTGATCCAATATTGTATATAGAGCAAGCTCTCAGGCTGGGTTGACTAGTCTCTTACCACCTACCTTTCAGGATTACTATTTTATTCTCGGGGCCAAAGAAATAAGTAAGAGGTGAGCCGAAGTACGCCAAAGAAATAAGTACGAAGATAGAAAAAGTCTAAAAAAACAAAACAAAAGTTTTGATGCATAGCCATGAAATACTCTCTTCCCTTCCTCTATTTTCGATGAACGACATATCACAAGCTCCTTCCGCCTGAGTCAAGGCCTAAGTCAAGTGTAGGATTTAGACGTGTAATGCAAATGAAAAACTTCAAACTTGGTTCTTCCTAGCATATTCAAACTTCAAGCATTGAGGCTCATAATTTTTTACATGGATTTCAATAACTATAATTTGTCATTCACTTCCTGTAAATGTGGCACTTCCACCACCATCAATTTTGTGCAATTTTGGCTGACTGATCCTTCTGATCGCCATTAAAAATGTCAAGTGAAAGATTCAAACATACATTGCAAGAGAAAGTTTTCACAACTTGGGGCTTCTTGTGTGTTCCAACTTCAAGCAATAATGCACATAAGTGTTTATCAATACACAATTTCCATTTTGGGAATTCTTGACTTTCAAGTTTTCCAATACACAAATTCCATTTTGGGTATCCCTGGATTTCAAGTTTTCCAATACACATATGATAAACATCATGGTTTTCTTACACATATCCATCAACAATATGAGAGACGAGCTCGACTTCTTGCAATAAAGTTAAGGGAAAAGGTTTGCACTCTTTGTTTCATGGAAGTAGTATCAAACAACAATTGTCAAAGGCATGCAAATGAAAAGGTTCACACTTTCTATTTCATGGAAGTGGCATCAAACAACAATTGTTAAAGGCATGCAAATGAAGACAAGTTTGATTTTCTCTCACCACGTGGTTGTCTTTGTTGAAAGTATGCAAATGAAGACAAATTTTATTTTCTCTCACCATGTGGTTGTACTTTTCTGCACTATATGGACGTGCGTTCACAACTAACATTAATGCAAAATTTGGAAGTCTAGTGGTTTATGGAGACACTGTTTGATTTTTCAAAACGTTTTTTGGCCCCTCTAGCACAGGTCATGGTACTTCATCTCTTTTAAGAATCAATCCAACGTTGAGATGTTAATGGAGGCTCTCAAAATCTTTTGGTTTTGGAATGTAAAAGAACTTGGTCAATATTATGGAGAACTCCTAACTAATATATTTAAGATATTGGTAATACAATATATTTTCCATTGAAAAATAATGGTTGATGGTTTTAATATTGCATTTTTCTATATATCTAACCAGTCGAATAAATCCGTTTTTAAATATGTGAATACACAATTTCCATCATAATTTCCATTAGACTTTGTTTATATTTATTCAAAACATTTTTTAAAATAGTTTAATATATAACTATGTTATAAATAATTATATTAATTGATATATTGAGATTTAAACTGCTCAACTTGAAACCTTGGAATTAAGTGTCAAAAATAATTATTTATAAAATTATAAAAGTACTTCAATGAAACATTAAAATACATTTTATCAATGTACTAGGATTTTAATGTATGATGTCAATTAACAAATACAAAGTCCCGAAAAAAAAAAACATTAAAATAGTCCATTTAATCTTTCCATTAAAATAATCCATTTTAATTTTACAAATTGCAAAATTTGAATATGAAATTCAATTTTATGAATTATAAAAAAAATATTAAAAAAAATTAATATTATTAATTATAAAGAATGAAACTTGTTTTTAAAATTATTACTATCTTATATTTATAATAAAATTTAATTATACATTTATACTCTAAATATCCAAACAAAAATAGAGGAACAAAAAACACCCTTCTAATATCATCAAAGAGGAACAAAAAAATACCTTTCTAATATCATCAATAATCATCTGTTAAATTGTACAACATTATTCCGATACCAATTTCTCTGCAATCTACAATTGGAATATAGTGATGTGCTGTAGTACTCTATTACAGTGCTGCTACAGTGGCTGCTACAGTACCGCGCGCTCTGTGCGCTATGCTACTGTCACTTTTCTGCTGACCTTGCTGTGTCTCTTCAATTATCTCTGATTACTGACTTCTGGTGAACCAGTGGTGAACCTACTTAGAACTTTCACGCTCTCATGGCCATAACAACGGCTTTTTCGCCTAACAAAGGCCTTGGCGTCCCTTCGTTCCTTTGCGAACTTCCTGCGAACTTCGAATGTAAGCTTCAGGACAACTACTACATAGCAAACTTTATGTATGCGCAAAGTATTCAGATACAAAATGGTATACTCATTTTATTTCAGAATGGATAATGCTTTTTACAGAGAGATCCTTTACAGAGATTGACTATCTTCGCATTTATCGGGCTTTATGCCATTCTCAAGGAACAAGCAATACTGAAGGCTACCTGGCGAAAGATAGGCTCTGCCTCAGAATATGACACACCTCATTTACAGACTGGAAGACTCTCTAATTGATTCGGCCACTTTAGGTTCTCACCAGTGCCGAGCACACTAATGCGCAGGCTCCCAAATCACCTAAGGACTTGAGTTCTTCTCGTGTTGCAAGCAGATCAGATAGAATGTCCACAGATGCAGAGCAGGAGAGGCACTTGACTCAAAACACACAAAGAATCTAGCTGACTCCAAATGCTAATGCCTCAACAATGAGCCTTACCCTCATTATATAGGGAGAGAGGGGGGACAAACATTACTGTAGGCCATAGGTGGATGGAATCATAACTTTCGGATAGTGCCAGGGCGACGTCCGCACAAGGATTCCAATCCGATGGATGGAATGATTGCTTTCGGGTAACGCCAAAGCAAATCTGATAGTAGATTCTCGTCCGAAAAGTAAATCTTACGGAAAATGGGTTTGACAGAACACGGTGGATACTTTTATCAAAGCCCACGAGAAAAGATAGACCCGACAAGACAAAGTGGATGCTTTTCGTAAAAGCCCACGGGAAAATAGTGCATGAATTATTTACATAGTGGAGGCTTTAGTACAGCAAAGCCCACGAGAAATCTGGTCACAATTTAGCCCTTGTGACTGGTACTTGTGTTTACAATATGGATGCTTTTATCGGAAAGCCCATGAGAACCGTCAAAATACTGTTAGATTAGGGAATCTACCTCTTTTATACAACATTTCATCCCAAACTTTGTGTAAATCCTGCGGACAATCATCAGTTTCCCTAGCATAATCTGGTATTGGACTTTAGTTAATACAAGCCACTCCATATGTTCTCTCATATATTCTTCTAGGGAATTATTATAGGGAGATGACCTGTAGGTTGTCCATTCTCTTTCTGTCATTTCTTTGACGGTATTATAGGCAAGATGCATGCATTCTATGTTTTGATGATTACATATATCACAATGGGTTTTACAATATTTTTCATGCCATACTGGGTCCATTGCGGTCCTACTTACACCATAATCAGTCCACCAGTCTCTAAGCCACTTACATTGTTGATATCCTTGATAATGGCCAATGGCACTGAATTTTAGTTTGGTGTAGTGGGTTCCCACCTTATCATCGACATTCAGGAAATCCCACCAGAGTTGCTTGTATTCTACAAAATTGTACACTGTGTCTGGAAAAATGATCTTGGGATCATTTCTTGGCCATCTAGTAGCAGGTTGTGTTCTGATATGTCCTGGCTCATTCCAGAGATCTCTTGTCCTGTATATGCAGACATATCTTTCATGAATGCCTGTGTTGGGTCCACCATGGTACCAAATAGTGGCAATGTCATGAAAATTTTGCTCCAATGCCCGTTGTGCAATGTCAGCATCTCGTCTCGCCTTGTCATATATCATATCATGAATCCACTTGCCTCCTTTAGGGTACACTTTCCTTTCAGGTACAAAGTGTTGAATGTCAGTATGAGGCTGTAAGTGGGCATCTAGGACCTTAGTATTCCTCAACTGCCAGGTGGGTATCCAATTTCTTTTATATGTGTCCCAGTCTTGATTGTCCGGGATGGTCCTTAAGACTTCTTGTTTCTAGTGCTGGTCCCATTCGGTGATGATCATCATGATATGATCTTTTGATTCAATGTATTCTCTGCTTAAAAAATCAGGGAGATTGTTGTCTTTTCCTTTAATATGTTCTACCTGAAAATCAAAATTTTCAAATAAAGCTTGCCATCTGGAAAACTTGGCTTCTCCTGCTTTCTTTATGTCTTTTCTTAACACTTTCTGCAGAGCAAATGCATCAGTCCTTAATAAACTTCAAACTTACGGATGCAGTTCCATGCTGCCTTGACCTCTTTCTCTATTGTGGAGTAATTTAATTCAGCTGGGTTCCATACTCCAGAAGCAAACTGAACAGCTTGTTCATCCTTTCCAAATTTTTGCTTCAAGACTCCACCCCATCCAATGTTACTTGCATCTGATTCAACAATTTTGTAAGCAAGATCATCAGCAACATACAAGATAGGCAAGGATTTTACCTTTGCTTTGATATTCTGGACTGCTCTTGTATGGACTTTTGTCCATTCTGGAGGATTCTTCTTTAACCTTTTGTTCAGTAACCTTTTGTCACTCGCACAGTCCTGGTAAAAATTGCTGACATAGTTGAGGCAGCCTAAGAACCTTTGCAGCTGATTCTTATCTGATATGACACCTGGAAACTTGTCTGCAAACTCTAAATCATGTTTCTGCAGAGATATCTGCCCATTGCAGATTGTATGACCCAAAAATTTGATAGTGGTCTGAAAGACCTCTATCTTCTTCTTACTAAGCACCAAGCCATTGTGCTTAACTAGATTCTTAAATACATCATCAATATATACAATCAGCCAATCAAAGTATGGCTTAAAAATACCATCCATTACCTTTTGGAATTTTGATGGAGCATTCTTGAGTCCAAAAGGCATAACGTTCCATTCATAATGTCATGTTGGAATGCTGAAGGCAGCCTTGAATTTATCTTTTTCAACAATGGCCACTTGCCAGAATCCCGCTTTCAGGTCAAATTTGGAAAAGATCTTGGCACCTGCTATCCTCCTTATTAAGTCTCCTTTATGTCGGATCGGATAGGTGTCATCAGCTAGGACTGAATTGAGAGGCTTATAATTGATAACTAGTCTCAGGATGCCCCTAATTTGCTCAGCTCTTTGTTTACATAGAACCCATAACAGTTCCAGGGACTGTCGGATTCTCTGATTAATCTTCTATTAAGGAGCTGCTGAATTTCTTGCTGGCAAAGATCTCTGTATTCTTTGCTCATCGGAATAGCTCAACTCTTACAAGGTTTACCAGCATATCCTTCCTTGTAGGGGAGCTCCACTGTGTGCTGCTTCCTATGCCAGAATGCATTAGGTTCCTCTGAGCAGCAATCGTCTTCTATTTGTTTCTTTATTTCTCCAATTCTGGTTTTGATCTGGGGTGATTTGAGCTGTTCTTCGATTCTCAAAGTAGATTTCAGATCTTTTAGATCTGACAATCTGGCTTCAGCTCTATCCAGATCTTGCACAGTGTGTACCATTGTAGAAATCCTAGGATTGGAGATATATGGAAGTTCAATTTTCTTTCTTGTCCCTTTTGAAGTGGGGATAGAAATAAAATATCTAGCTTTGCCTCCTTTAAGTCTGAGTGACCCATGAGGTTCTATTGCTGCAAGAAAGACATTACCAAGTATGCAGTCTACTGGAATGTCAGCTACTGCAAATTTCAAATAAATACAGTGGCTATCAAAACAAACAGATGCTTTGGGTACTTCATATCTGAGTTTTTTATTACCCAATCCTACCACTTCTCTTTCTGCAGTTACCAAGTATTTTGCTGGAATATTTTTCATATTTAGAATGTTTATATCTGCTCCTGAGTCAATAAGAGCAATCATTTCAAACATTTTCCCTTTTATGCAGATATTTATCAGGACATGATGTTGTTGGTATGAGATAGTTAATAATCTCATATCTCTGAATCCAAAATTTGGATCTTTCATACCTTCAGCAATTTGAACTTCTTGATTATTGCTGTGTGAAGCAGTATTCCATGGCTGATCATCATCTTCTTCTTTTGCCAGTTGTTTCCCTTTCTGTATTTCTGCAACTTGAGCTTTTATTGCAGAAATTTCTGTCTTGAGATTATGAATCTCTCGACTGACTTCTCCTAGAGTAAGTGATCTTACTCTATCAGGCTTCTGCTGATGCCTCTGGAATGATTTTGTATTTCGTTCATATGAAGCATCAACAAATAGAGGTTTCTTACCTGAGCCGTTAGAAGCTTTTGTTTTTAGCTGATCCATAAAAGCTTCAGTCAGGCGGTTTTTCATCTCTCCATCCTCCATGGCTCGGATCTGGGACAAGATCTTCAATTCTTCTTCTTCTGTTGTGGCCATAAGGACTTTTTCCTTTTGGGGCTTAGGCTTTTCCCCTTCTTCATAACTGGATTCACTGAGATATTCAGAATCAGAATTATATTGAATTTGACAAGCACATTCTTCAGAGTCAAAACATAAACAATCTGAAGAACCAGAGTCTGAATATTTTTCCATATAAGCATGGAGTTCTTCTGCAGATGAAGAACTGAAAGAATCATAAGAAGACTCTTCTACTTGATGCTACTGGGCTATATCTCTGATTGTGACATTTGGGCAGCGTTTTGTGTTGTGGGCATGAGAGCCACACTTCATGCATACTATTGGCCTTCTCCCTTCTTGCTTTACTTGTTTGTTTCTTTGGGCAAAGGCTTGAGATTTCTTGCCTCTGTTCAGCTTTGATTCTTCTCCTTCTGGACATCTGGAGGAAGTGTGTCCAGTTTTCCCACAAAGCCAACAAGTAATTTTATTCCATTTGTCTTGCTTAGTAGTATGCAAATGAATGTCTGAGGGATTATAATAGTGTGTCCTGGGAACATACTTGTAATACCCTCTCTTTTGTCTGGAGGCTTGTCCTTGCCTCGGCTTTGAATATCTCTTTTTGGCCTTTGGATAATTTCTTCGGTTTTTGTAGAAAGTTTCTTTAAACTCTCTTCTGGCTCTTTTCTTAGCCTTCCTTCGTTTTACCAAAGGATCATCCAATGTTAATCCATACTTACTGCAGATGGATTTCTTATCAGGTAATCTGGAAAGTTTTTCCAGAGACTTATTTACCTTTGAGCTAGTACAAAGACTGACCAGTGTCTTTGTAATGAGAGCATAAATCTCTCCCCATGTGTATGACTCAAAAGGTAATTGGAAGACTTCCTGCATTCTTATATAGTCAACAAATTTAGATGGCAGAGCTGCAAGATATACCTGTTTCCATAACAGGTTCTTTGAGTCCTTGACTTCATATATCCTCTGCATCCAATCCCTGTGGAAGTCATCATATTGGGACATTTTATGGCACTTTAAATTCATCAGAATAACTTCATTTTTATCAGCAATTTCTGTTTCACTTCCACACCAATGTTCTAAGATCATTGATGTAAGTGCTCCTATCATGTTGCTGATAACTGTGCCATCAGGATTATGTATTACATCTCCTTTCTCATCTTTAAGTACTTCTGCTTCCATTGTTTCAATAAGCTTTGGAGATGATTTTGTATTCACATTATTAACAAGATAATATTAATGTTATTTTCAAAGTACCCAATGCATTCTTTTTCTTAATAATTAATATATGAAAGAGCCAATTGTCTCCCTTTCGCAATTACCAAGATAGCGATGAGGTTGCATATTTTTTAGAGTGTCATTTACTTTCATTTATTGTTCAGATGTTGAAGGTGCCATGAATATAACCATCTCTTTAGGGATTGTCCCCTGAATCTCTTAGAGGCAATAAAAGAAAATTAGTCAAAATTGGATCATGAGGGTTCATAGAAAGTTCGACCTCATTGGAAAAACCATCGAGCAAAAAATACGACAACACTAGAGCAACCTTTCAGTCCAAAAACCATTATGAGGAATTGACTAGAGAGGAGCGTAAAATAATATATTGGGTACATCCTCAAGAAACAGATCAAGGGAAGGCCAATCGAAAAAAAGAGGAGGAAGCTCATAAGAGAAAAGTTCCAGAGGAGCCCATAAAGAACACACCAATAGGAGAAACTAATGTGCTATAAGTACAAGGAATAGGGAATGTTGATGGGCTGGAAGACATGGGTATAGATGAAATCACACTCTCAGACCTCATTAAAGAATGTACAGGTAAGGGCCCATGAAAGGTACCTGATTAACAAAAAAAATTGTTTAAACTATCTTATTTGTGGCTAAAAAATAAAATGAATGTGACTTCTAAGGAAGCAATCTCACCCGCAACAAGTCTTCACACCCAAACACAAAACTTCAAAGATACTCGCAATTATGTGAAGGAAGACAAAAAGAGAGGAAGGAAAAGCAAAAAAAAATACAAGGGATGGGGGATGCACTTGTCAATTTTGAACAAGTGGCTCTCTTAATGAAGGTGTTTTCCTGTGCCCAACATTATTCACATCAAAGATAATCTCATGGAATATTAGAGGCCTTAACTATCGAGGAAAACAAAGGCTTCTCAAAGAGAGAATCCCTAGGGAACTCCCTACAATAGTAACGTTACAAGAGACTAAATGTGATAGGAATAAAGTTAGCTCAATAGCCTTTCAATGTTGGAGAGAATGTCAAATCATAGCACCAGATGCTACAAGTCAATCAAGGGGCGTGGTCATCTTATGGAATGTGGAATTTATGAATTGAATGGCTACCCCAAGAATAATCTCTGGTAGATTCCACTACTCAAGATCAAAAGAAATATGATGTACAACATCAATCTATGAGCCAAATATGGTGAAAAAAAAGCCATACTTTCTTAGAAGCTTGGCTAGCATTAGAGAGCTTCACTAATATATGTTATGGATTCCAATAGGAGACTTCAACATGGTGATATCACTAGAGGAGAAAAAGGGAGGTATTCACTGCTTGGACATAAACTCCTAGAAGTTCAAACAGTTGATGTAGCAAATGAAGTTGGTCGACGTGGAAATGATTATTGAAGTATTTACGTGGAACAATCATCGTGGCTATAAGAACCAAATAGGCTTGTGCTTAGATAGATTTTTAGTTTCAGAATATCTTTTAGAAGTTGACGTAGGAGGTTGACAAAATGAGATGGTAGTCTGGAATTAGACTACTGGTTAACTCTGTAACCAATCAGCTGCGCACAAACAGATTCTGTACGTGGATTTTCCCCCTGAGGGTCCCGCTTATCTGACCAATCACTGTTGATCCCTTGTTGACGTCTCCTTATATCAAGCGCTTCAATCCACGTTGTTGATCTCACTTCTCCAGATCCAACGAATATCGCATCGTCCGGTCACCAACTAACCCGGACAATCTCCACTGTCGATGTGACCCGTCTTGTAAGGACCTGCAACTCCGCTCGAAGTGCGACCGCAACCGAACGGAGGGCGAGCAGTTGGAAAGTTGAACGAACAGCATAAGGTGCGAGCTCGACTTGGTGTGCGACAGTGTTATGGCATAATGCAAAGGCATGAGAGTTGGGTGAGCTGTTATATATGCGTGGGAGCTTGGTTACATACCCACGGGCCGACCAACAAACATGGTGAAGCCGACGATGGTTGAACGCGTTTGAAGGAAAGTTCGACTTGAAGTTAGAAGCATTTGCAATGGCGTTTGAGGGCGTGGGCAGGTCGGCTGGGTAGCTGCGACCTCGCCCTACGCTCATATATATTGGAGGAGCGTTGGAGCTCATTTCATCAATCGCTCATCGCTCAAACATGTGAAGAAGGCGCAGAACAAGAGTGTGGACGCAGCTAAGGAGAAAGGCGCAGATTTGGGTGATGCGCCCATTCTTGGGCAAGGCCGCACGAAGGTGAACCGCTTGTCTTGGTTTTGGGTGAAGGGCGCGGGCAGGGTCGCCCGCCGGTTGGAGAAGGGCATGCATGGCTGTGTGGCGCCTGGGTTGTGCGAAGGAGCGCCCGATGGTGAGACAAAGGGTGAACACTCGGTTGTGCAACGACTTGGCACGGGTTCTTGGGTGACTCGGGTGAGTGCCCGCCCGTCGTGCAAGTGTGCACGGTGAAGACAAGATTCGTTTGAGAAGTGCGGAGGATAGCTCGTGTGAGGGCGCGCCCGCCCGCCTTGGGCAAGGAAATCTTGGTTGTCGCACGGAGGTGTGACAAGATTGTAAATTTGGCTAAGTATGAAACTTGGTGTTTCCCAAGTATACTTGTAAAGCTTGTAACATTAAAGATTGTATAATATATTATTCGGGCAGACTCATTGTTCAGGGAGTTGCCCCTCCCTTTATACTGTGCAATTGTGTTCTTCATTTATAATTGCTGATGTTAATGAATGTGTATGGGTGTTCATTGGTATAAAGGATAACATAATAATACTTGGTTGCGAAACACAAACTAAGTAGGAATAAGTGGCTAGGCATAGTCCACGAACATAAGTATTGGTGAAAAGAAAGTGTTAGGTGGTGCTGCACCTCGCCTAGAGCGGTTGAAAGACTATCGCAGGCTTGGGGGCATGACAGTTGGTATCATAGCTCGTGTTCGGATTGATGATGAAGTGCTGATCCCACTGCACTATCGTGACAATTGGTATCAGAGCTCGGTTGGAGCTGGTGATTGAAGCTGATTCAGGGTTGAAGAAGCTTGACAGTTGGTGATAGTGGAAGCAGGTACTTGCAAGTGAAGGAAGTTGTTTCACATACAAGTGGAACAAGAGCTGGTTCATCTTACAGGAAACTTGGTGAAGCTGTTGGATGGTCGAAACTAGATCGCAAAGAAGAAGGAAGCTGTTAGCAATGGCAGCTGAATCTTAGGCTGGGTCTAGTCACGGTGTGAAGGATGCTACTATGGCATTCATGGAGAAAGTGTTGGAAAAGATGGAGGACTTGGAAGATTTTTGGACTAAGAAGATGGACTTGATCGAGAGAGATCAAGAGGCCAATTCGAAGATGAAGGAAGAGCTCGACTTACTCCAGACTCAACACGAGTACACTGATCTTATGTGTACACAACTTGAAGTAAGAGTCAAGGAGGTTGAACAGGCAAGAGATCAGGGTCTTGCAGAGATCGTGGGCTTGCGAAAATCTCTTGACGAAGCCAAAGATGAGATCGCGGTGTTGAAGAAGGCCATGAGGGATAACTCAGGTGGAGGAGTGCCTCATGTGAAAGTCAAGGAACCAGAATCTTATGATGGTACAAGGAGTGCAAAGACTCTTAGCAACTTTCTATGGGACATGGAGCAATACTTGGAACGCTTGGGTCTATCTGATGATGAGACGAAGGTGAAGGTAGCTGCTCAGTTCTTGACAAAGGATGCTAATATGTGGTGGCGAAGGAGGATGGATCAGATTGCCAATGATAGTGCTGGTGACATTACTTCGTGGGATGACATGAAGAAAGCTTTGCAGAACCATTTCAGTCCTCAGGATGAAACGTGGGAAGCAAGGATGAAAATTAAATTCATAAAGCAGACAGGGAACCTTCAGACATATCAGCGGGAGTTTGCAAGTGCGGTTCTGGAACTTCCTGATATGGTGGAGAGGGACAAGGTGTTCAATTTCATTATTGGGTTGAAGCCTTGGGCACGCAATGAAGTGAAGAGGCAGAGGATTAGAACACTTGAGGAAGCTTTTACTGCTGTGGACAGGTTGGTGGATCATTATGATGAGACTTCTGATGATAGGAAGTGTTATCACTAAAAATTCTGTTGCCAAAATTGCTCAGACTAGCTTAAGGACAAAGTGTTTTCGCAGCGCTACATGTTTTGGTGGTTTCATAGCGCGCTACGAAACTGGGGATTTGTCCGAAATCATTGCTCACCCATATCACCTCTGTCTCCTATGAATTCTGTGGGAATATCTGACTTGACATGTCACAGTGCTGGATCTTATCATCAACTGGTCACCGGCAAGATAATGTTCATACAGGGAGCTCTTCCAAAACAGCTGTTAATTCAATGTGCAACTGCAATATCTGAAGGTGGATGCAGAACTGGGTTTGAAAAGACTAGGAATCTATGGGATGGTCTTAAGAATAATGAGATCAAGAGTTGCTTGAAATTAATAAAGGATCTTGAATATAAGAAAGTGAGTGCAATATGTGGTTGTGTTAAACATCCTGGCTTATTGCTAACTTCTCCTCTTCGACCAGTGCATCATACTTCTGACCAGCCCAGCAAGTTTGATAACTCAAATGCTTTAACATTGCGCCCCCAAGAATTAAGATTGTCTATTATGTCATCCGAGAGGCTTCTCATTCTTCAACCATATAAGTGGGCATTGCGGAGAGACCATGGCATGCTTCTATATCATAGCAGATGCTATGGAGAAGCCGTCCAAGAGTAGGCTTGAGCAATCCGCTGCCCGACAATTGGGGAAATTGCGATAAACTGCAGGTGCTTAACCTTGGTCAGAAAACTCATCGCTTCGAGATTCCAAAAGGCGATATGGAGTGCTCAGGGTTGGCCGCCATCGAGTCTCAGAATTAATGGATGCTGGAAATAATGGAAAGCAAAATGGAGTGCTGGCATTTAGCGAAGAAGCTAAGGTTCCCGCTATTCTCGTTTTATTTTTTTATTCCCTTAGACCGACTGCCTCTGGTATTTGCATTAATGGCAGATGGAATCACTCTACTGGAGCTGAAGAAATCCCTTAAAGGGGAAGGGATTTCCGATTGGAGCCAGAATTATTCAGATCCCTGTTCATGGACCGGGGTTACATGCAGTCCGGTCTCCGGCAGAGTCATCGCCCTTAATATTAGCAGCGCCGGTTGTTGCAGCGGAGCTGAGGGTTTGCCTTCGTTTTGTCCTTTAGGGCATAACTACAGTGATAGTGAACATTCTGGAAGGAAAGATACCCAGAAAATTGGGCCGGCTGGGGAATCTTGGTGCGTCTGCCGGGAGCCTGAAGATTATTCATTCCCGAAATCAATGGCTGAACTTCTGAAGGTAGCAGGAGCTCAGACATCTTTTTGAGGCTGCAAAACTACCTTGGCGACTCCACACATCAAATAAGAAATTGGAAGGTGACTCCACTGCTAGAAGATCAGTAGCTTGATGAAGTTTCAAGATGAATTCCAATGCAAGAATGAATGCCAGGTATGCTCCTATGAATCGGTCTCATATCCCTGGTTTTCCAAATCCTATGCCAGAGGTTGATTGGTTAGATGATCTTCCAATATTCAAAGATGAAAAGAAGGACAATGCTACTCTTCATCTGGTTAAATTCCATATGCATGTACGCAGTCTTAAGGTTCATTTCCCTGAAGATTGTCTCATGAAAATGTTTATGACCACTTTAGAAGGAAAAGCATGGTCTTGGTATAAAAGTCTGGAAAATGGTTCAATATATTCGCTTGCTAGTTTTCATGATGAATTCTGTGAAATGTATAAAGAAGGTTATCCTTCCTTATTGCTGCTTAAAGATTGTTGTAGACATTCTTTAAATCTCATTCAGTACTTGGAGGATTGTTATGATGATAATGAATTCATGGATGAAGAAATTTTAGAAGCTCTTCATAACAATGCATTTCAGCACCAAGAAGAAAGTATAACATCCTGTGAAGAGCAGCATGAAGATCAGCAGGAGTTTACTTGTGAAAACCATGTTTTATCCTTAGATATTGATGTAGAGATGCAGCAGATTTGTCAGGCTTCAGATCATGATGAAGATGAAATCGATTTCACCCAGCAAGAAGAAATATTGGAGGAAATTTTCTATGACCCTCAGGCAGAGGAAAAGCTTGTTCAATTTTGTAATTCCTTGCAGCAGCTTACTCCAAAGAATGATGATAATAATGAGGAAAATTCCATTGTTTGTTGGAATGATTCAGAAAAGCAGTTGGATAGCTTGTCAAATAGCAAATTGGATAGCACATCAAAGGGGTCTTGTGTGGTTGAGAATCAGTGGCCTGAAAATGAAGAGTGTTATGATGATCATTCTTTTCAAAAGGTTTTTATGATAGAACACAAGGAGAGAGTGTTGCTTCCTTTATCTTTTACAATTGAGGAAGAGTACACTGTTGTGGAAGATCAGTTTCCACAGCTGGATAGTTACAAGGAAAATCAAGCTGATCATGTATTCTGGGATCCTATAGCTGATTACATGGAAGAGTTTTACTCTCCAGTGTTTTAGTTTTCCTATAAAGATCAGAGACAATTTCAGTGGCAGCGGTCATCACACTATCATATTGGCTCTGAGCTCCGATGTAGTCAAAGAAGTCAAATATCAGATAAAATAGAAGATTGGCTACATTGGAAATTTCACATAGATTGAGCAGAAAGAAGTTGAAGTTGATAGGGTAGGTAGGTAGGTAAATGCAAATAAGCTCAAGGTTGACTGAGCATATTTTTTTTTTTTTTATAGATGTAGATTCCTTTCTCCTACAGTCATCATCAAGCTTAAGCCCGAGGTGAAGGCCCAAGAAGCTGAAAGAAGATGTTTGTCAAATAAATTTTACAAGGCACTGGAACTACAGGTTCTTAGTGTACCACAAGGGCACACTATCCCAAGTGGAGCCACTGTTATCACTAAAAATACTGTTGCCAAAATTGCTCAGACTAGCTTAAGGACAAAGTGTTTTCGCAGCGCATGACTTTTTAGCAGTTTTGCAGCGCTACATGTTTTGGTGGTTTCGTAGCGCGCTACTAAACTGGGGATTTGTCCGAAATCATTGCTCACCCATATCACCTCTGTCTCCTATGAATTCTGTGGGAATATCTGACTTGACATGTCACAGTGCTGGATCTTATCATCAACTGGTCACCGGCAAGATAATGTTCATACAGGGAGCTCTTCCAAAACAGCTGTTAATTCAATGTGCAACTGCAATATCTGAAGGTGGATGCAGAACTGGGTTTGACAAGACTAGGAATCTATGGGATGGTCTTAAGAATAATGAGATCAAGAGTTGCTTGAAATTAATAAAGGATCTTGAATATAAGAAAGTGAGTGCAATATGTGGTTGTGTTAAACATCCTGGCTTATTGCTAACTTCTCCTCTTCGACCAGTGCATCATACTTCTGACCAGCCCAGCAAGTTTGATAACTCAAATGCTTTAACATTGCGCCCCCAAGAATTAAGATTGTCTATTATGTCATCCGAGAGGCTTCTCATTCTTCAACCATATAACTGGGCATTGCGGAGAGACCATGGCATGCTTCTATATCATAGCAGATGCTATGGAGAAGCCGTCCAAGAGTAGGCTTGAGCAATCCGCTGCCCGACAATTGGGGAAATTGCAATAAACTGCAGGTGCTTAACCTTGGTCAGAAAACTCATCGCTTCGAGATTCCAAAAGGCGATATGGAGTGCTCAGGGTTGGCCGCCATCGAGTCTCAGAGTTAATGGATGCTGGAAATAATGGAAAGCAAAATGGAGTGCCGGCATTTAGCGAAGAAGCTAAGGTTCCCGCTATTCTTGTTTTATTTTTGTATTTCCTTAGACCGACTGCCTCTGGTATTTGCATTAACGGCAGATGGAATCACTCTACTGGAGCTGAAGAAATCCCTTAAAGGGGAAGGGATTTCCGATTGGAGCCAGAATTATTCAGATCCCTGTTCATGGACCGGGGTTACATGCAGTCCGGTCTCCGGCAGAGTCATCGCCCTTAATATTAGCAGCGCCGGTTATTGCAGCGGAGCCGAGGGTTTGCCTTCGTTTTGTCCTTTAGGGCATAACTACAGTGATAGTGAACATTCTGGAAGGAAAGATACCCAGAAAATTGGGCCGGCTGGGGAATCTTGAAAGCCTCGATGTTTCGAGGAACACTCTGATTGGTGAAATTCCTGAAGAGCTAGGTAACTGTACCAAGCTCTCAGTACTGGTCCTCACAAAGAATTTTACCATTTTAGTTTCAGTGATATTGGTCTTACCAAGTTGGCTCTTAACTGTAAACTTCTACTGAAGCTCGAGCTAAGTAGCTGTGATGGTAGCTATGATGAAATTGCTGCAATCGGGCAGTACTGTTTTATGCTTGAAGAATTGATATTAATGAATCAAGATTTTGATGAGGGATGGATTGCAGCTCTGTCATATTGCAGCAATTTGAAAACCCTTAGGCTGGAAAGTTGCAAGAGAATAGATTCGAACCCTGGTCTAGTCGAACATTTGGGCTTCTGTCCTGCACTTCAACGGCTTCAGATTATTCGTTGCAATTTACAAGACAAGGCATTGAAATTGGTCAAAAAGAAAGACTGTGTTTTTGTAAATAACTCAGCAGTTTCGTAGCGCGCTACGAAACTGCTGTAGGTGTGGTTTTTAAAACGCAGGCAAACAGTTTGATGGGAGAATCAAAAATTTGCAAAGGGAACACCTCAGTGACATGAAAGGGATCAAAGGAAGCTGCTACAGCCATTCAACATTTGCCAGGTGTACCTTTAACAAAAGGTGAAATCTTTTAACCTAAGTTTAAGATTTTTGGTTATAAAGTCACTTTATTCTCGGTGATTAGGTTTTGGAGAAGAGCTGCATACGAAAAGTTTTGGTTGGCACACCTGTTTACCAAGGAAGCCTCCAGCATATCAGGAGCATGGTGTTACCCTATTCTCTTGGGTTATTAAAGAATTAAAGTATCCACTGCTACATACTCGGTGATGGGGGACCAGAACCGAAAATTTAGGGATATTTTCAGCCAATACAGAACAGATCAAAGCCTTCGGTATTCAAAGCCAGCATGGGACATTAATTGCCCATCTTATGCCATCTCGTGCCATCTCAGCGCAGCGAAAAGGAAACCATGTGTTAAAACTACAAGAAGGAATCATTCTACGAGGAGGATAGAATTAGAGTTATAGTTTAATTAGGACTCTTTGTAATTCCACTTCAGCACTTAATGTATTTAATGAGTCAGTTCAAAAGCAGATAGGGGTCATTAGTGTCAGGCATCGAGCTCCCCTCATGCTGGAGGAGGAGGCTCCAAGTAGTTAGAATTATGTTTCTATATATAGTTGGATTATCTATGTAATAGGGGTTGGATATTTTGAAGACTGTTTTGGCTTGTGTGTAAGCAGAGTTTTAGTAATACAGAGGACTGTTTTTCTTCTCAGGATTCACAATGGATCTTCTTGTTCAAATGTGTGATGGTATAGTTTCTTTAATGTTCTTTTACAGTTTGGTAAATGCATAATCACTCAGAACTCATGGATCATGCTCTGACTTCCTGTATGCCTTTGCAAACTGTGGTTTCATGTAAGTTATGTTTGAACATTTAGATGTAAAGTGCCCTGACTTCTATGAAAGATAGTGTTGTTGTTTACTGAGATATGAGTGACTCCATAAGCCCAATGGGAATCAATTCAATATTGTCCAGCCAGTATACTTGTTTATGTGTCTTATAAGAGTTAGCCATCTTGTCATTAGTCTACATTCATAACCTTTGAGAGAGCCCTCTCAGACTAAGGAGGCTAAGCCTTAGTCAAAAGCCTGGTTTGAAATAGTTACACAGAGTCTTGCTGATTGGCAGCCTTCAGTACCTGATTTTGTGATAACAGGAAGAAGAAGTCCGATAAGCCAAAAGAGAAGAAGAAGGATGATGCTTCGAAATTGGATGATAATTCAAAGACGAAGAAAGCCTTGAAGTGTTGGATATGTGCTGGACCACATACGGTGAAGAATTGTCCTTCTAAACCAAAAGTGGCTGCAATTGCACAATCTAATGCGAAGAACGAAGAAGCTTCTGTGGGGATGATGCAGATACTTGGTGCTGCTACTGCTACAGAAGTGATCTCTCAGAGGGATCCTAAGAGGAAAAAGTTGGAGTATGTTCTGATGAAGATTGGGGGTGCTGATATACTCACTATGGTGGATAGTGGGGCTTTTCACAACTTCATGGGAGAAGATACTGCGAGAAGAATTGCACTAAAATTTGTACCGGTGAAGGCACAGATGAAGACAGTCAATTCTCCTCCTGACAATGTTCTTGGTGTAGCTGAAAAAAGTGGACACAACACTAGGTGAGTGGACAGGGAAGGTCGACTTCACTATAGTGCGGATTGATGACTATGAAGTTGTGCTGGGTGTTATCACTCAGGTTGTTCCCTTTGACTCCTTAAGGAAATACGGCCGAGGTAACCACTAACCAATCTTTGGATTACAGGTTCTAGCCCACCTGCAATCAGAGAGGGCTCTCTCTTTCTGATTTAGCTTTGTTTTGGGAATTTTAGGCTAGCTATGATGCACTGAATTTTGTTTAAAGTTTGGTTGAATGATATCTTCTAACAGCTGCAATGCAATGTTCAGAGGGTTTTAGTACATTGGGCATTGGAGTCGGTGATGATGTGTTGCTTGAGGTGTTTGGTGAGAATGATGATACTGTAGAGCCAGATGGGAATTCATGAAACAACCTTCAAATTTGGGAAATATGGATTGCAATCAGTCAGTGAGAGGCAATTAAGGTTCTTTCACTATGCTGGTGAGGTTAGGAAATGAAATATTGCTCAGGAGCAACTCAGAATTCCTGAACAGTATTTACTATGAAAGATTCAGTGTACATGTGAGCAATTAAGAATTTCACATTCATAACTAATTCTGAAGAAAACACAATTAGCAGCAGAGATTGAGCTTAGGTGTTTACTAAACAAATCCTGAACTATTCCTTTTCTCTGATGCTAAGACCATTAAACATACAGCATATGCGGGTTTTGTAAGCGAAGAGAATATAAAGACACGGTTTAGAAAACTTATTGTATCATGAAATAACGCAGGAATCCTGCAGCAGCAAGCAATCTCATCATAACACATCAAACAACGCAGAATTTCAGGAACTTCATCAGCTTCTTGTATTCAAAGTCTGTAATTACAGTGTAGCTCTTCAGAAGAAAATCAACAACCCCAAATAAATTATGCGTGGGGATATATATACAAAAATGTTTCATAAAATATCTAAAAGATGAGTCATTAACTCATAACTTTCTTACCAACTTTCTACGAATAGTAGCTACAAAAAGTTATTGCTATTAAAGGATTAACAAACAGTTGTTTATCTTTGTCAGAGATCCTTGACTTTGGAACCAACTGGGCCTGCCAACTGATTTGCATTCATTTCGGAAGTCTTCGCTTTCTTGCTGCTTTGCCACGATGCTGTTGTTGTGGTTGCATCACTTGTAATCATCCATTGGTGCCTAGTCATCATTTTTTTCATTCAGTTGCTCTTCCAGATTTGATTTTTCAGAGCAATGTTTCTATCATGCCTCTCCACCAATCTTCAGTAGGCAATTGGTGTCTCTCTATTTTAATCAGAGTCTCATCAGCTTCAGTATATTTGTAGTAATTTGGAGGTGCTTCAAAAAGGTGCTTGATCTCATGCTCAATAAAAAACAAATTCTCCAATTTCTCATAGAGAGTCTGCCCAGATGGGGGCCTTGCTTCCTCTGGACTGCTAGCAGATGCTGTTATTTTTGTTGCATAATTTTTGACCCTCTTGGCATAATTTTCATGTGATAAAAACCTTCCTGCACTAGTTACCAAGCTGGGAAGACCTCTGTTATGCAATGTAGTGATTTTTGCAATGAATTCATTTACCTCTGTCTGCATTTCTTGACATCTTCTGTCCAATGTTTGCACATAGTTCCTCAAGGTAAGCACCCTCTTTATTAGTAATATGGTATCAGTCCTGTCTCTGATACCCATTCCTGCTAGCTGAAGGCCGGTGCGGTTGTTAAGCACTTGAATCATTCTGTTGGCTATTTCAGGCATACTTCCCAAGGATGCCCGGGCTCTTTGACCTTCTGCTTTTGCCCTGTTTAGGAGATCCATTTGCTCATGGATAGTTTCAATGGACTGCCATTGATCTGTAATGGATTGACCAATGTTAGCCCATAGAATCTTCTTGATTTCACTTATAGTTTTGTCCAGAGTAAGCTCTTTTTCTAACTCCTTTATCCTTTTTTCAAGAGCCCTTACCTCTCTTGTTCTTTCAGCTATATTATGCTTTGATTTGTCATATTTTTCTTCCAGCGTAGCCAATTTCTCTTTAGCCACCTTTAGTTCTGCCATCTGTGCTTCAAGAGCCTTTAGTTCTTTCCTCATATTTTGCATGTCAAGGCTTGGTACCTGTTCTGATGTTTTTGTTGGTGTTGTTGCTTCTGGAGCTAGTGCTGAGCCTAAAGGGCCTGCCTCTAATGTTTGTCCAATGGAAGGATCTGCTGAAGTAGTTACCAGAGGCACATTTTCAATGGCTGTAGATGTTTGTGCTCGCTGAGTTGGTAATTCTCCTTGTTTTGCCTTTAATGCCACCTCCAAGGCGCCCTCTGTTTCCACCAATCTCTTATGCAAGGTCAAGAGTAGAGCTACCACATCTTGATCGTTCTTTTGTTCTGCAACCCCTTCAGTTTGAGGGTGATGGGTAGGTGGTATTTTGATCTCCTTTCTCAAAGCTGCTATATCCTCATATTTTTTCTTCATCAATGCCTGCACACCCTTAGGATCATTTGGGTCATGTCCTAGCTCTATAATAATTTCTTCCAAGGACTTGATTCTGTTGTCCTTGGCTTGAGATGAAGCCTTCTCTAATTCTAACTGGGCAGTAGTGTTGTGTAGAGAATTCTGCAAGCGGTGTGCTAATAGAGTTTTATCAACCAATGTAGAATAGAGCATCTCCCCTGTTTCCTTGTGTAGCTCGATCTGGTCCATGGGGTGGATGTCTTTGGCAAATACCTCCAAGTTAGTTCTGATGTAGTCTGTAGCTGATTGAGGTTGCTGCATAGTAGGCCTAAAATGACTAAGAGTCATGTTTCCTTCTTGGATATCATAGGCTGACATGAGCCTTTCTTGATTGGTTGGTGCCATTTTGAGCAGCTGGTTATAAAGCTGGAATCTAACTGGATCATTTCTTGCTTTTATGTCTGTAAACTGCTTCTTTATGCTAGAATCTGCCTTGGTTTGCTGCCTTGAAGAACTTACTTCTGTTCCTTGTTGCAGTTCTTGCTCTTGATGTAAGGAGCTGGCTGATGTTTCAATGCTAGGAGGGAGCATAGTATCAGTTGGTCTTTCAGGCATTTCCTCCTCAGAGAAGGGATTCAGCCTTTGCCTTTTCTCACTTTGCTGATCTGTCGAAGTGGTAGGAGGAGTCTACTCTTGCCTATCTCTTTTCCTCATTATTTCCTTGTTTGCAGGCGTTTGTAAGACTGTAGTTTCAACTGTCACCTCCTGCCTTGGAGGGATCTTCTCTTGGGTTTGTTGCTCTGTGGAGGTAAGCATTTTAGCCATTTCTTCTTGCTGCTCTACTTGCTGCTCCAAATTGGGAAGTGACTCCTCTTGTTGTACTTCTTTCCCTTTAGTTATATTTGCTGCTTGACCAGTGGCTTTGGCAGATTGCTGGGGAACAGTGGAGGATGAGGCACTTTCTCCAAGATGTCGAGGGGATGGAGACCAAACCTGTCCAAAATATTCCAAGTCAACTGCTTTTTCTAAATTTTTAATTGCTCTTTCTGCTAATTCTTCTTCAGAATAGTCCTCCACTAATGTGCCTTCTTTCCACTCTAGTTGGTTAGCATATTTTTCAATTTGTGGAATGCTAAAGTGATCATAGATAGCAAGCCTATACTTGATTCTTCTGAGGCTTATGAAATGATTAGGGTCATATGGTGCCCAATAGAAGCTTTTTTTCAGCTGGAGGCTTTTTAGGATCTTGTCTGCTTCTCCCCAAGCTTCTTCCCTTTTATTAAAGATGAATGGACCCAGTTGGTGTTTAATTTTCAGCTGTGCTTTCTTATTTCTGCTATGAAAATGGATCATGTCTGCATTTCCAAATTGCCGGAAGTATTCTAATGCAAAAAGTCTCATGGGAACGTACTTTGGCAGTCTGTAAGGGGCTAGCTCACAGCCATATACTCTAATTACTGTGTGGTCTTGGTAGAGGTACCAATCTCCAATGCTATAATTCTTTGAAAGCTGGAGGATCTTCTGCATTTCATCGGTGAGTCTAGGAAGAGGAGAACTCTGCAGTAGAGACAAGGCTGGATAGATGAACAGATCAATGAACTCACAATAGTTGTATGGAGAGCAAGAGATATGGTGACAGACTGGTGTCCAGAATACCACTGACCTCCTGTTTCCTTTTGCATCCAGCTTTTTTAAGAAAATAGGGAAACTGTCAGGCTGATAGTATAATATCAAATGATATATATAGGATGTGTATTTGAATACCCTCTCTCTCTCCAAATTCATGAATTGCTCATGAATTTTGTCAGCAATGAATGTGGCATAATCATACTGGACAGCAGGGGGTTGTCCTGGAGTGAACATGGATAGCATTACCAAGGTTGTTTCATCCACAAACTCACTGGTATTGAATCCTAAAATGCAGGATATCATATCCACTAGTAGTCTCCTTGTTTCATTGAACCAGACATGTAGATAAGGAGGAGGTTGCCGGGGCTGATATTCTGGCTTCATGAACAACTGGCCAATCCTTGTGACCTCTGAGCTGGGCAGCTTGGCACCTTGTTTGAGCAGAAAATTCATAGAAAGGGGCACCAGAGGTTTAGTTGGCTCAAAGCTTAGCATCTTATTTATGGATTGAGGAGTGATGTGAAATAAAATAGTCCCAGATGGACCCAAAACTGCTCTTTGAGAGGGTTCATAGTGTTCACAACCCTGATGGATGAAGTCTGGGAACATATTGACTTGGGGAAGGTAATAAATGGGCAAGTTGGACTCCCAGATACCTATGTCATCAGCACCACTCATGTGTTTCTTCTTCAGCTCACAAACAGTTTGTATGTGATATTTGTTACTTATCTCATCTGTTTCTTTGATTTGATAATCTCGGTCAGCAAGGGCCAACCATTCCAGTTTCTTATGTGGGGCATTCAGGGGTGCAATATTCAATGCCACAGGGGTCTCCATTGCTTAGTTCTCACTTGGAGTTGAATTTGTGCTTTGGTTTAGCAAAACTGGCAGTGAACAGTAAATTATGGTCGATGGGATGACTTGCAGAGATGAGAATGAAGGTGAACTGGGCTAACAAGGAGCAACAACTTGTTGAGAGGGTGAAAGTAACCAATGTTGGGAGTGAGTGCTGCCTTTTCAGTGGACTTTGTCTGCTAGTGGTTTTAAGTCGCAAATGCGCAGGAAGCTGTGAGAGTTCAGCGGAATTTGAACAATGGGACCTCCTCCAGATGAACTTGGGGCTAAGCTAGCAGATGGAGGTTCTTAGTACTTAGGAATTTGAGCAGTTCTTATGCTTTTTTCTTTTCTTTTAATACAGTGAACTTGGAAGACCAGGGTATGCAGAAGAAATCGGTAAATACCTGAGGACTGTGAGGTCGACGGTGTTGGAGGTTGATGAACTTACAACGCTAGCAGCTCAGGGTGGGAGTTTTGCAGTTGGCGGACAGACGACGTAAAACAACATGCAAGGGTGCATGGCAATTGTCCAATAGAAATACGAAAAAACGATGATTTTGGGCGAATATATGGAAAAAAAAGGGATTTGGCGCCTTTTGGTAAATGACGTCAGTGGTCGGGCCTAGGTACGACAGGGATGACGTGGTGATGTATGACTGGGCTGACGTGGAGGGATGACGCGGCGGCCATGTCAGATAAAAAGTGAAACGACAGTTGGCGTGTCTGCTGACGTGGGCGATGACGTAGGGGCGGGAAGCCAACGGTGGTAAGCGGTATTATCGGACCGCTTTTGGTACAGGCCTGGTAATGGTCAGAGGCCGCCCGATCCAATAACAAATGGGCACGCGTCCCTGGCACTACGTCACCCTCTGACAGTTTTCGGGCGCTAACGGACGGATAGTAGAGGGGCTCCGAAATGCCCGATGACCGTCGGATGGGAGGGCCCAGATCCGACGGCGGACGGGAGGACAAGCCGCCAGCGCGATAGCGGCGGGACCCAACCATTATAAAATTATTTCTTTTGATACCGCGCGGAGAAACAAAACCTTGGGTAAATGGAAAATGTGGGTTTATGGGAAATTTACACAAGTGATGCGGAAACGAGGGAATTTAACATTATGGAGGGTATAGCGGGTGAGGGTTATTAAATTAACCAGGTGTTAATTTAATTCCCGAACATAGCCTGGAGAAATATACATGAAAGCCTTAGATTTTCTCATGCTTCCCGAACTTTAAAATATATGGCTATAATGCCCAAAGGGGGGGGGTATGTACATATTTTTGGGTTTTTGTATAAAATATGATAATAGTAGGGGGAGGGGAACACTTAGGGAGTTAAATAGTAAGGTTAGAAGTCAATATGAATTGGAGATGTGAGAGAGGAACAGGGAGCTAAGTTTTAAGGAGTAAACTTAGATTTAGAAGCAGATGAGAGTAAGAAATGATTTTACACAAGAAATGTGGCTTTCTTGTGTGATAGAAACCAACACCTTGGCTTAATATTTCACAAAAGGTAAAGTGATGCTAGGACTTGTTGAGTGAATTCCAAGGTCCATTAGAGGGATGTTAGAAAAAGATTTCCTGGGAAAAACAGGGGAAGTTAGACATGCTTCCATATTTTGTTATCAAAATGCTGAGTAACAGTTCTGTTCTTGCTGATATAAATTTTCTTTGTCAAGCCCACTCATGAAGGAAATCAGGCTTCGGCAACCCCTGACTACCTACCCATCTTAGTTCCTAACATTTTTTGTTACTTCAGGGAGGGTGCACTTAGACTTGCAAACCCTCAATTGATATTTTCTTTTTCTTTTCAAATAATTTGCTATCTAAAACTACCCTTATCACTTCCAAGGGCCCAGATTAAGTAGTTGGGCGCCTTTGTTCTCTACCTAACTACCCATCTGCCAAGCTTAAACTGTTTGGACAGATTTTTCTTTCTCTAGTCTAGAACAGGCAATTTAAAACATGGCATGGCCCAGCTTGCACTGTTGGGCCATTCATCAAGATAGCAGTGGCATTTTGGTTAGCCACTTTCCTGGTCTTTCTTTGGGGTTCATTTCAATTATTATTATTATTATTATTTTTGACCAATTCATTTTCTTACCTTTTGAGTATTCTTTTAAGGCATACCCTCTTTACATTTTTTAACTGTCTGTCTCCTTCACAAAAATAGAACCTTTGTGTCATCAAAGATGAACATTTTTGGCACTTCCACTGTCAATCATGAAAAATGAAACCCTATTGGTATAGGAGGCTAACAGTGGCTCCACTTGGGGATGACTTTTCCAGAAGAAAAGTCAAGAATAGCAGATCAGATCGCCTTGTTTTTCCCAATCTTATTACAGCCTGAATCCTCCTCTTGTTAAAGACCATTCATCTGAATCTTTAGGAAATTATATGAAATAGCCTGCAAGCTAATTTGCTGTGAAATTACACCTCTGTTTTTACTTGTTTCTCTGAGTGTTCCTCATCACCTTGATAGTTGCCATGTGTTTTCTCTTGCTTTCCAATGATAGGGTCAAAATATATATCAAAAATGGTGCAACACCTTGGTCCTTCTCAAAATCAAGTTCACTTGGACCTTTATCTATCTGTTGTAAATAAACATACTGAAAATATAAATATTTATGTACAATGTGTGGTTCTGTAGTGTTTCCTAAATGGTGGTCAAAATAATGCTTGAGCATCCTTCCATTGACCGGGCCTTCCTCAGTGTTTGAGCCATCCAAACTCTTTAGAAAATAGGTGTTATTACCTTGTACAACATAAATGACATATGGTCCCTTCCACAAGGAATCAAATTTACCATGCTTTCCTTTGTCCTCCCTCCTGGAATCCCATCTCAGCACTTTGCTTCCTATGAAGAAGTCTTCAGCTTTGGTTCTTTTGTCAAATATTCTTTTGAGCTTCTCTTGCAGTATTTGGGTTCTCTGATAGACTTCCTCTCTTGTTTGCTGTAGGTGAATTGTCTGATTGATTCTTCTTTGAATGTCATTTGGCTCAGCTTGTATCTCTTGCAGCAACTTGATTACAGGGATTCCCAAAGATGAAGGAAATCTTGCTTCCATTCCATAAACAAGTTCATATGGGCTTCTGCCAATGGATCTTTTGGTGGTCAACCTGTCTGCCCATAGTGCATTTACCAGCTTCTTATGCCAATTCTTTTTGTTCTCCTCCAAAACTTTCTTAATGATGTTGATGAGGCTTTTATTGGAAGACTCAGCTAGGCCATTGCCTTGCGGATAATAAGCTGTGGAATGACCCAAGGTCATATGATATTTATGGCAAAAGTTGATCATTTTTTTGGACTTGAAAGCAGCAGCATTGTCTGTAATAATTTTATCTGGACAGCCAAACCTGGACAAGATGTTGGTTTCTAGAAATTGTATAATGATGGAATCATTGGCTTGCCTACAAGGGATGGCTTCTATCCATTTGGTAAAATAGTCTGTAGCAGTCAAAATCCACCTATGCTGACCAGAGGATGAAGGGTGGATTTCACCAATGAAGTCTAAACCCCATTGTTGGAATGGTCTCTCAGTTGAAATAGGCTTGAGTGGTAAAGGCAACAACTTTCTCTTGCCTTCAAAGATTTGGCATTTGTGACAGGACATTACAAATTTTCTCACATTAGTAAACAAGGAGGGCCAATAAAAACCAGCCCTTAGGATCTTATCAGCTGTGGATTTCCAGTATAAATGTCCTCCACAGTCACCTGCATGAAATTCCTTAAGGACATTGTCAGTTTCATCATATGTTAAACATTTGAGTAAGATTCCTTCATGATTTCTCCAAAACAAAACATTATCTATGATACAAAACTTTGATGCTTTCATTTTCAAGAACCTTTTCTTAGTTCTGGACAACCCTGGAGGAGCTTGCAGGTTTAACAATACAAAACATATATCAGCATACCAGGGAGATTGCAAAAAGGCTTGGTTGATCTGTGGAGTCGCCATCTCCTCTTCGTTGTCCAGTTCATTAATGTCAAGGGCTTGAAAATTGGTTTCAGTCATTAGCTTGGCTAGACCTTGTCCTTTTATCAGTTTGGTAGGCTTGATTTCAATGTCATATTCTAAGATATTGGCAATCCATTTGCCCCTCCTGCCTTCAATTCCCTCTTGGGTTAAGATGTCCTTAACCACTGCATTTGGGACGTAGGCAATTATATGAGAGTATAAAATATAGATTCTGAAGTCTTTGATGGCCTTTACCAATGCATAGGCTTGCTTTTCCATAATCTGATATTTTAAGGGGGCATCTCTAAGGGCTCTACTAAAAAATGCAATGGGTTTTTCACATCCTTGGTCATCTTTTTGTAACAGGACAGCAGCAATTGTATGTTCAGATGCAAAGGAAAAATTGATGAAATCTCTATCAAACCTAGGGCTTGTTAGGACTGGTGTGTTTGTCAATGCTCTTTTGATATCCTCAAAGGCCTATTTAGCTTCCATGGTCCATTTGACCTTAGAATCCTTCTTCAACATATCATTCAACAGTCTTATTAACTCGGCCAGATTAGGAATGAACCTTCTCAAGAAATTAACCTTTCCTAAAAAACCTTGTAATTCTTTGATATTTCTTGGATGGGGAACCTGAAGGATAGCTTGAATTCTATCCGGATCAATCCTAATACCATCTCTTGAGATTATGTGCCCTAGGAGCTTACCTTCCTCTAGGCCAAACAATGATTTTTTGGGATTCAAAGATATGCCATATTTTCTACAAATTAAGAAAACCTGTCTCAAATGTTCTAAATGTTCCTGGTCTGATTTTGAAAAGGTAGTAAGATCATCCAGGTAGACCACCAGAAAATCATGGATTTCCTTGGCGAAGGCTATATCCATTGCTCTTTGGAATGTGGCCCCTGCATTCTTAAGCCCAAAAGGCATTTTGACATACTTGAAAGTTCCCCAAGGTGTTGTGAAGGCAGTTTTGTCTTGATCATCAGGGTGTACTAAAATCTGATTAAATCCAGAGAATCCATCTAATAATGAAATCCTAGAGGCTCCCACTACCCTTTGCAAGATATGATCCATTTTTGGTAAGGGGTAATGGTCTTTGAGAGAGACTTTGTTCAAATTCCTTAGGTCAACACAGAGTTTGATCTCTCCCGTCTTTTTCCTAGTAGGCACTAGGTTTGAAATCCATTCTGAGAACCTGATTGGAGCAATGATTCTTGCTTCATACATACGTTTCACTTCTTTTTCAATGAGGGGAAGGAGCACTGGGTTCACTCTCCTAAGCTTTTGTTTGAAAGGTTTTTGGTTTTCCTTTAAAGGTATGGTGTGCTGAATGACTGAAGTGTCATATGACTTTAGGTCCTCATAACTCCAGGCAAAAATATCTTGGAACTCTCTAAACAATTCAATGTATTTTAACCTTTGATCAGCTGGTAATGCCTTAGATAATTTTATCATTTTGGGATTTTCTGTAGTTCCAATGTTACAATCTTCAATTTCTGCATTCAGTGGTTGCATTTTTGGTTTTCTTGAGATATCATTTGAATCAAACAAATCCTCCAAAGGGGTTAAACCTGTGGGCAAAAAATTATCCTTTAACTCAATTACCTCAGCTTCTATTTCAGTTATTTCATCTACACCTATTTGCTTCAATTCTTGTATATTTTCGTTGTTAAAGGTGGTAGGATTCAAAACCAAATTTTCTGTTTGAGCTGATATATTTTGCTTGGCTGTGTGAGCCTGCGATTGGTCATCCATAGTGCTAGTATCAATGTTGATGCTTGAAAATTATTCCTTTAGAGTGAGGAAGTTGTTTATTTGTGTGTCACTCTCAAAGACTTGCCAATTCTTGATGTTGTCCGGGACTGCAAGTCTATGTTTGATTTCAGCAGTGAAAGTGTGATTGGGTTTGAAAGGTAGCTTGCAAGTGCTGGCAAAGGTTGCCAAGCTATGAGCATGTAAGTTGAGCTCTCTGGAAATTTTAGTTAACTAAGATTCTGAGAAGGTATCAAGTACTTGGATGGCTGCTCCTTTATAAGCTCTTAACCTTAGATCATTTGTGGTAAAGTTTCCTTTCATCTGTTGTATGATGAGATCTGAATCTCCTAAGATTGAAACTTTGGTTGCACCCAAATTTTTTATGAGTTTGAGACCTAAAAAAAGGGCCTCATACTCAGCCATATTGTTTGTGCACCGAAAATTTAACCTATATGCATGACCTTCAGCTCGGTCATTCTGCATATTGTGGATCCAGACTCCTACTCCAGCTCCTAACTTGTTTACAGAGCCATCAAATTCTAAGTACCATAAGGTTTGATGATCAAGATTTGGATTGAGATTTTTAGAAAGTTGGATCATGGGCAGATTGGTTTCTTGCAAGTTATTTGATACATCATCCTTCTTTGTCATATCAACTGTATCAAAAGTCTTTTGGTCTAGAGAGGCAATTTGTTCATTCAACCCCTCTGTCTGTGCTGCCACTAATAGTTTAGAATAAGCCTTGCTGCACATGTCAGCATTATAGAGAATAAATGAATCCATGTCAGAGTGTATTGAATAGATTGGGAAGTTTTGGGGCTTCTCTTGGCTACTCACCACATATTTCATTAGTGTTTCACGGTATAATCTCTTTGGCTGTCCAAAGACTGAAATGGTGGCGTAGGACATGTCTAATTGCAAAGATCCTTGAAGTTTGGCCCCCCAAGATCTGGACAAGAGCATACCATACTTAGGAGTTATGTCAGCTATCACCACGTCCATCAAAATTGTTTTGGTTGGGTATTGGACTAGGGAGACACACAGATCTTTAATTAGGACTAGACACCTAACTTGGCTTGAATCAAATGAAAAAAGATCTTTGTAAGGTCTTGTGATGTCTAGGTCGAGTTTTTCCATTACAGACTTGGGCATTAGGTTGTGTGAGGCTCCGGAATTGAACATTGCATTGTGTAAAACCTTGTCATGGATGTTTAAACTGACATAGAAGGGTGGAACCCCTCCATTTGCTGTTTTTCCATTCACCTCAGGACCAAATAGTAACTCAGGTTGGTCATCAAGAACATTCACAGCATCTTTATTGTCTGATACTTGTAGTGACCTGTTGATCTGCTGTCTATACACTTCGTGTTTGGCCAATTTAGAAAGAGGAATAGCTATCTTTAGCTTACTAATTTCTGTTTCCAAGTTGAAGGGCTTTTCCATTTGGGTCTTGGCATTAGGTGCAGCAGATTTTTCCTTTTCAGCTGGATCTTCAGTAATCCTTTCTTCATGATTGGTATGATGTTGAGTGAAATTGGTACCAAATTTGTTCTCAGGGGGAGTGTTTGAACTTGCCTTCCAAGGATGGGGCGGGGCTAGGTGGTTTTCAGAGGGCTGTTGTTCTGAGATATCCTCCACAGTGACTTCTGTGGTATGGGGGTTTGAGTTAGCAGCGGATTGTGGAAGGACAGAATTATCCTTGTTCTTTTTTGGCTGCTTACTGTCCTTTGGTTTAAAAGGTTCAGATACATCTATGGTTCTACTCCTTAGTTTGTACTGTTTATGTACCTCATATACCGCTGCATCATAGCCTTCCCTAAAGTCAAAAGACTCTCCTGATTTAGTTTGAAATTGATTACAATTATAGGCCTCTTGATCTTCTTGTGTTAGAAAGACCTGATGCTCACTGTCTAGACCCATTAGGTTGATGTGAGGATCCTCGGTAGGTTCACTAGATGTTGAGGCCTCAGCGAAATTTTCTTGAAAAGGGGGTCTAATGTGCTGGTCGGGATTAGCCCTTCCAACATTTGGATTCTAATTTTTTCTAAAATTTGGGTTTCTAGCAGTACTGGGTTGACCTTCCCATGATGATTTTCTTTGTATTGTTTCTACCCTGTCCCCAAGTCTGTCCATGCCTTTGATGATTGCATCTAGCTTTTGCTCAAATGCTGAGGGTTCTTCCTTAAAAGTGGTCCTTCTTTCAGCTCTTGCCTGATTTCTTTTGGCAATCAGATTTGCCTCTACACTTACAGCTATGTTTTGCATGTCTGCCAAGGTTGCAGGGGCTCTCTCCCTTAGTTGATATTCCATATCAGCATCAAACCCATCCGGGAATTTGATTAAGGCTAAATCAGGTGGAGGCCTAAGATTTTGAGGAATGGCATCATAAACATTGTTAAATCTGGCACAATAATCTAGGACAGTCTCTTGTGGGCCTCTCCTTATAGTGTCATACTCAGATAAAATATGTAGAGGGTCCTTTTTCTTTTCCCATCTGTTCAGGAAGGATTGATAAAGAGCAGCCGAATTGGGTATGGAATTTGTAGCAAGTGCTCTGAACCAAGTTCTTACTTCACCTGTTAAGCTTTGGACAAAAATTTTCATTCTCACATCATCATCGTCTATTTCATAGTTTTCAAAGTAATCTTGCATTTTCTTGGTATGCTGTAAGGCAGTATATGTACTGGTTCCATCAAAATAAGTGATCTTACTTTGGTAGTCCTGAGGCATAGCCCCAGGATTACCAGGTAGCTGAAGGGGGGCATAACGATTTGCCATATTTACAGGGATCAATGGGACAACAGGTAGAAGGGGAACAACTGGAACAACAGGGACAACAATAACGGTTTGTGTATTGGATGGAGGTGTGAATAGTATGTTTTGGGAAGTGGATGAGGAAGAGGGGGAAGACTGGGTTATGAGAGGATGAACTGATGGTTTAGCAGGGGTTGGGATATAACTTTGTTGAACTGCCTCAGGGCTGGAATCAGCAAATTCTTCTGGTTCCTTTTGGTTCCTAAGAACCTTGGGAATCAAATTAGGATTATCGAAAATAGGTGGAGGATTTGGGTCAGGATTTGACCTGGTATGCCTGGTTCTCTTTTTAGGAGCCAGCTTCCAAATTTTTTTTTGGTATTTTTGAGAATATTTTCAGAAGTATCAAGGAACTGCTCAAATTCTGGAACAGCTATCTAAAGCAGACAACTGTTGAAAAATTCGTTCTGTCCCTAGCGGAGTCGCCAATTATGTTATCACTCAGGTTGTTCCCTTTGACTCCTAAGGGAATACGGCTGAGGTAACCACTAACCAATCTTTGGATTACAGGTTCTAGCCCACCTGCAATCAGAGAGGGCTCTCTCTTTCTGATTTAGCTTTGTTTTGGGAGTTTTAGGCTAGCTATGATGCACTGAATTTTGTTTAAAGTTTGGTTGAATGATATCTTCTAACAGCTGCAATGCAATGTTCAGAGGGTTTTAGTCCATTGGGCATTGGAGTCGGTGATGATGTGTTGCTTGAGGTGTTTGGTGAGAATGATGATACTGCAGAGCCAGATGGGCATTCATGAAACAACCTTCAAATTTGGGAAATATGGATTGCAATCAGTCAGTGAGAGGCAATTAAGGTTCTTTCACTATGCTGGTGAGGTTGGGAAATGAAATATTGCTCAGGAGCAACTCAGAATTCCTGAACAGTATTTACTATGAAAGATTCAGTGTAAATGTGAGCAATTAAGAATTTCACATTCATAACTAATTCTGAAGAAAACACAATTAGCAGCAGAGATTGAGCTTAGGGTGTTTACTAAACAAATCCTGAGCTATTCCTTTTCTCTGATGCTAAGACCATTAAACATACAGCATATGCGGGTTTTGTAAGCGAAGAGAATATAAAGACACGGTTTAGAAAACTTATTGTATCATGAAATAACGCAGGAATCCTGCAGCAGCAAGCAATCTCATCATAACACATCAAACAACGCAGAATTTCAGGAACTTCATCAGCTTCTTGTATTCAAAGTCTGTAATTACAGTGTAGCTCTTCAGAAGAAAATCAACAACCCCAAATAAGTTATGCGTGGGGGTATATATACAAAAATGTTTCATAAAATATCTGAAAGATGAGTCATTAACTCATAACTTTCTTACCAACTTTCTACGAATAGTAGCTACAAAAAGTTATTGCTATTAAAGGATTAATAAACAGTTGTTTATCTTTGTCAGAGATCCTTGACTTTGGAACCAACTGGGCCTGCCGACTGATTTGCATTCATTTCGGAAGTCTTTGCTTTCTTGCTGCTTTGCCACGATGCTGTTGTTGTGGTTGCATCACTTGTAATCATCCATTGGTGCCTAGTCATCATTTTTTTCATTCAGTTGCTCTTCCAGATTTGATTTTTCAGAGTAATGTTTCTATCATGCCTCTCCACCAATCTTCAGTAGGCAATTGGTGTCTCTGTATTTTAATCAGAGTCTCATCAGATTCAGTATATTTGTAGTAATTTGGAGGTGCTTCAAAAAGGTGCTTGATCTCATGCTCAATAAAAAACAAATTCTCCAATTTCTCATAGAGAGTCTGCCCAGATGGGGGCCTTGCTTCCTCTGGACTGCTAGCAGATGTTGTTATTTGATTTGTTGCATAATTGTTGACCCTCTTGGCATAATTTTCATGTGATAACAACCTTCCTGCACTAGTTACCAAGCTGGGAAGACCTCTGTTATGCAATGCAGTGATTTTTGCAATGAATTCATTTACCTCTGTCTGCATTTCTTAACATCTTCTGTCCAATGTTTGCACATAGTTCCCCAAGGTAAGCACCCTCTTTATTAGTAATATGGTATCAGTCCTGTCTCTGATACCCATTCCTGCTAGCTTAAGGCCGATGCGGTTGTTAAGCACTTGAATCATTCTGTTGGCTATTTCAGGCATACTTCCCAAGGATGCCCGGGCTCTTTGACCTTCTGCTTTTGCCCTATTTAGGAGATCCATTTGCTCATGGATAGTTTCAATGGACTGCCATTGATCTGTAATGGATTGACCAATGTTAGCCCATAGAATCTTCTTGATTTCACTTATAGTTTTGTCCAGAGTAAGCTCTTTTTCTAACTCCTTTATCCTTTTTTCAAGAGCCCTTACCTCTCTTGTTCTTTCAGCTATATTCTGCTTTGATTTGTCATATTTTTCTTCCAGCGTAGCCAATTTCTCTTTAGCCACCTTTAGTTCTGCCATCTGTGCTTCAAGAGCCTCTAGTTCTTTCCTCATATTTTGCATGTCAAGGCTGGGTACCTGTTCTGATGTTGTTGTTGGTGTTGTTGCTTCTGGAGCTGGTGCTGAGCCTGAAGGGCCTGCCTCTAATGTTTGTCCAATGGAAGGACCTACTGAAGTAGTTACAAGAGGCACATTTTCAATGGCTGTAGATGTTTGTGCTGGCTGAGTTGGTAATTCTCCTTGTTTTGCCTTTAATGCCACCTCCAAGGCGCCCTCTATTTCCACCAATCTTATGCAAGGTCAAGAGTAGAGCTACCACATCTTGATCTTTCTTTTGTTCTGCAACCCCTTCAGTCTGAGGGTGATGGGTAGGTGGTATTTTGATCTCCTTTCTCAAAGCTGCTATATCCTCATCTTTTTTCTTCATCAATGCCTGCACACCCTTAGGATCATTTGGGTCATGTCCTAGCTCTATAATAATTTCTTCCAAGGACTTGATTCTGTTGTCCTTGGCTTGAGATGAAGCCTTCTCTAATTCTAACTGGGCAGTAGTGTTGTGTAGAGAATTCTGCAAGCGGTGTGCTAATAGAGTTTTATCAGCCAATGTAGAATAGAGCATCTCCCCTATTTACTTGTGTAGCTCGATCTGGTCCATGGGGTGGATGTCTTTGGCAAATACCTCCAAGTTAGTTCTAATGTAGTCTGCAGCTGATTGAGGTTGCTGCATAGTAGGCATAAATGACTAAGAGTCATTTTTCCTTCTTGGATATCATAGGCTGACATGAGCCTTTCTTGATTGGTTGGTGCCATTTTTGAGCAGCTGGTTATAAAGCTGGAATCTAACCGGCTCATTTCTTGCTTTTACGTCTGTAAACTGCTTCTTTATGCTAGAATCTACCTTGGTTCACTACCTTGAAGAACTTACTTCTGTTCCTTGTTGCAGTTCTTGCTCTTGCTGTAAGGAGCTGGCTGATGTTTCAATGCTAGGAGGGAGCATAGTATCAGTTGGTCTTTCAGGCATTTCCTCCTCAGAGAAGGGATTCAGCCTTTGCCTTTTCTCACCTTGCTGATCTGTCGAAGTGGTAGGAGGATTTTGCTCTTGCCTAGCTCTTTTCCTCATTCTTTCCTCGTTTGCAGGCGTCTATAAGACAGTAGTTTCAACTATCACCTCCTGCCTTGGAGGGATCTGCTCTTGGGTTTGCTGCTCTGTGGAGGCAGGCATTTTAGCCATTTCTTCTTGCTGCTCTACTTGCTGCTCCAAATTGGGAAGTGACTCCTCTTGTTGTACTTCTTTGCCTTTAGTTATATTTGTTGCTTGATCAGTTGCTTTGGCAGACTGCTGGGGAACAGTGGAGGATGAGGCACTTTCTCCAAGATGCCAAGGGGCTGGAGACCAAACCTGTCCAAAATATTCCAAGTCAACTGCTTTATCTAAATTTTTAATTGCTCTTTCTGCTAATTCTTCTTCAGAATAGTCCTCCGCTAATGTGCCTTCTTTCCACTCTAGTTGGTTAGCATATTTTTCAATTTGTGGAATGCTAAAGTGATCATAGATAGCAAGCCTATACTTGATTCTTCTGAGGCTTATGAAATGATTAGGGTCATATGGTGCCCAATAGAAGCTTGTTTTCAGCTGGAGGCTTTTTAGGATCTTGTCTGCTTCTCCCCAAGCTTCTTCCCTTTTATTAAAGATGAATGGACCCAGTTGGTGTTTAATTTTCAGCTGTTCTTTCTTATTTCTGCTATGAAAATGGATCATGTCTGCATTTCCAAATTGTCAGAAGTATTCTAATGCAAAAAGTCTCATGGGAACGTACTTTGGCAGCCTGTAAGGGGCTAGCTCACAGCCATATACTCTAATTACTGTGTGGTCTTGGTATAGGTACCAATCTCCAATGCTATAATTCTTTGAAAGCTGGAGGATCTTCTGCATTTCATCGGTGAGTATAGGAAGAAGAGAACTCTGCAGTAGAGACAAGGCTGGATAGATGAACAGATCAATGAACTCACAATAGTTGTATGGAGAACAAGAGATATGGTGACAGACTGGTGTCCAGAATACCACTGACCTCTTGTTTCCTTTTGCATCCAGCTTTTTTAAGAAAATAGGGAAACTGTCAGGCTGATAGTATAATATCAAATGATATATATAGGATGTGTATTTGAATACCCTCTCTCTCTCCAAATTCATGAATTTCTCATGAATTTTGTCAGCAATGAATGTGGCATAATCATACTGGACAGCAGGGGGCTGTCCTGGAGTGAACATGGATAGCATTACCAAGGTTGTTTCATCCACAAACTCACTGGTATTGAATCCTAAAATGCAGGATATCATATCCACTAGCAGTCTCCCTGTTTCATTGAACCAGACATGTAGATAAGGAGGAGGTTGTCGGGGCTGATATTCTGGCTTCATGAACAACTGGCCAATCCTTGTGACCTATGAGCTGGGCAGCTTGGCGGTGGGCTCCAGTATTGTAGCATTAATGCTACAACTCCTGGAGCTTCCTATCTCTAATTTTATCAACCTGGTAGTTCGTTCAAACTTGGAAGTGACGGTGTTGTATGCACAAGTACTAGCTCTTGTCGCAGCTGTCACTTGGTCAGCTGGCACAAGTCCGCTAGGGCTCAAGCCAACTTCTATATGTTCTCAGAAGAAGCTTTCTAAATGATGGACGAAGGCTATCTCAAGGGGAATTGATCTACTTTGCAAAAATGAACTGAAAGCCAACCAAAGCATGGAAACCCTAGTAAACCCTAATCTGACTAGTTTAACCTCTATGATGCAATAGTGAGAGTGCAAATGTCTAAAAATGATGCCATTACTTCTAATGATGTGAAATGCATGAACTCAAACTACTTACATGAAAAAGAACATTGTTTTTGTATTTTTGCTTAAGTGGTTGGAGTGATTATGGTTTGGTTTCTTATTAGGGTTTGGCTGTGCAGAGGTGGTGCGAAGGAAGAGAAAGCTTGGGAAAGGTCAGGAGGGCTAGGAGAGGTCCCAGGGGGTCCCTAGCATCAGTCCATAGAAGTCTACAACATTCAGGTGCTCGGCAACCAAGTTTGCAGGCTTCTATAGGATGTCTGCAGGGGATCCTACAGGAAACTAAGGAATTCTACAGGAAAGCTGCTAACTTCTACAGGATGTTCTACCGTGGGAGTTTTGGGTGATGGAGCGGTATGGGTGGATAGGTAAGGTGGAGATGGAGCTTGTGATGGCTCAGGGGCAGAGAAATAAGATGGAGAGAGAGTGCACGGAGTTGGTTGGTGAATAGAAGGATGGAAACAACGAAAGGTCAAAAAGATGGAGCTACGTGGGCAATGGAAGAGTTGGAAGGTGAACGAGCTGAACAGAGGTCGAGTAGGTGGCTTTAGGCGTGGTTAAGAAGAAGAAGAAGGAAGTGGAATGATATTGAGCAGTGTAAATAAAACAAATTACTTATGTCTTGCACCAAAAACGAGAATCCATTAACCTGTGCTACCTGTGCTATTAAACCAATGAACAACGATGTAAATCAGGAAGAAAAGTCGTGCATGGAATTGTAATGAAGAAGTATGGCTCAAGAGCAAAATGCATGGAAGGATCCACGATTAAAACGACTGTGTTGCAGCTTGCATAAAAGTGGAAAAAGACTGCGTTTTTTGGTGGTTGGTATAGACTGCACCCCAATCCCTAAACAGAGATGGCAGTGAAGGCACTAACAACCTTTTCTTGGAGCTCCAGTGAATTACAAACCTCCTATTCTGATCTAAGCAACTGAAAGTGATTTAACCATAAGCTAATCCTACTCAATCTTATTAAAGAAATCAAATCAGCAGACTGTGTTCTTGAATTGCATATCAAACAAGGAAACAAAGTGCTGGAAAGAAAGGCAAATAACAATACAAGGAAGAGGAGGTCTATTGCTCTCAGGTTGGGCCCTAACCTGAGAGCTATAGCTCCCTTAAAAGCTCAGAATTAGATCCAAATCTGCTTGCCTTTATTCATAATCAAAAGTCTAATGTCATGCCAAAACTGTCTTAGAAAAACAAACACCGAGCTGTGCTCAGAAATTACAATATCAGTCCAAAAGTTCAAAAAGCTCCTAACAAAGGCTACGGCCTTCATATTTATACAAAATGAAGATCAAGCTGGCTTCCTCCATTCGTGGAGCTTGGCTGTCCAACTGAAAGTCAAACTGCTGTAAAACTGTTGATCCTGTAGAACGTGTTGGCTGCCTTTAAGCTCTGTGGGGAGAGCTGTTGGAGCTCGGAGTTAAGGTGAAAATCACGAGGAAGGTCATCAAGATCGTGGACAACCTCCCTATGAACCCGCAATGTCACCTTTTCTGTCTCCTTGTCTCCTTTTGCATGGTCTTTTGCTCTCTTTAATGCCAAAAACCTGAAATCATCATGTATTAGCCACATAGATATAATGTCTGCCCTTCTTCCTACAAACAACACGAATATACTAAGAAATGAATGCATAAGTGATAAAAGATGAATGGTTGAGCAAGGTAAGTAGGCCAATATGAGCCCAAATTGTACCAAAAATTGGGGCTCATCATCACCCCCCAGCTAAAATATTTGCTCATCCTTGAGCAACCTTGCTCCAGCTCCTTGTCCTTGGCCGAGAACTAGGGCCCGGAGCATGCTCTTCCTTTCCTGTTCTTGGTGGCCCTGCCTCTTCTGCCCCTGGCGGTGACGAAGGTGGCGCTTCCTCCCCCTTTCCTGTTTCCTTGAGCTGGGCTTCGGAAGCCGATTGGCCTATCCTTTGTGTCCAGGAAGTTATTTTTGGGCTTCCCCTCTCGGGGGTAGCCGATGTTTTAGAGGGGGATCTTTTACTGGGTGAAGTAGGGACACCCCCTAAAATGGTTTGGCTGCTGGGTGGAGGTTGTGGCTTGCCCGTGTTTATTCTCTTACTTCTCCTGGCTTCAAAAGGTAGAGGGATCTCCCTCTCTCTCTTCTCTTTTGGCTTTGGAGGTGTGCTGAGGACGGCCAGCGCAGCTGCTGCCTCCTTTTCGAGAATGCCAGCTTTCTCTTTCTTGTGTTTTGCTTTCTCAGGGCTCCCTGTAGAGGGCCCCTTCCTTTCTGATTCCGGGCTTCCTGTAGAAGGCCCTGCTTTACCCACTTTCGGGCCTTCTGTAGAAGACCCTTTCTTTACCAATTTTGGGCTTCCTGTAGAAGACCCTGTTTTAGCCACTTTCAGGCTTCATGTAGAAGCCCCTGTTTTGGTAATTTTCGGGCTTCCTGTAGAAGCCCCTTTTTCAATGATTTTTGAGCTTCCTGTAGAAGACCCTTTCTCTGTTTTCGGGCTTCCTGTAGAAGCCTGTTTCTGCTTTCCTGTAGACACGGGTGTCGCCACCTTTGCTTGCTTTGCTGCATGGGTTTTGCTTTTTGGTTTGGTTGCAGGTGCTGATGAGGTACTTGGGCTGATGTGGACCACCTCGGCTTTGTCCGTTCTGCTCTTCAGCCTCTTTTCTCTTGCTGACAAGATGGGTGTGCCACCTTTTTCTTTTTCATCCTTTTCCTCATGCTTCTTCTTTTGTTCTTTCTTCTGCACTGTGGTCGGGGTCTTCTGGCCTTTTTCTTTCTTTCCCTCGGCCACTGCTTCTTTTTCCTCACTGCTGGAGGAACCCGTTTCTTCAATCAACATTTTTATGTCTCCATCTCTTGTCAAATTCCTGAATGATTCCCATGAGATGGGAACCTTATATGAATGAAGCGCATCCTCCACAAGAAGTTTGATCAACCCATGGTGGGCTACCTGATCTGGTATGCCTTCTTTTAATTTTGTGGCACACTCAATTAGAGACTGTAACAGGAAATAAGGAATGCTCAGTTTCTGTTCTACAGGAAGATCAACCCGGTGCCTCAATTCAGTGAGCAACCGAAAGTGATACGCGTACACGATGCTAAAACGGCCTTCACAGGTTATATACTTCATGATTTGCAGGCTGACTTCATTCCATGGTGGCAGCAAGCTTGTTCTTCGCACCCCATTTTTGTCCTCCGAGAATTCCTCCTTAGGTGGAAAGAATTCTTTCTTGGCCTGTTGGCTCAACTTCCTTTCTTCCTTATCCCATGGAAAACCCATTGGAATTTTAGTAATTCGACTGATATATTGCGGGGTGAGCTTGAGGCTTAGACCCCTGAAGTTCACTGTGGCCAGTGTCTTGGATTTCGGCCTCAGAGCCTGCAAAAATTCTTCTGCCACTTCATCATCGTACCCCTGCAATTTGTCACAAAAAGATATCCATTGAACCCGTGTGAAGAGCTCTACCACTTCCTGGTTTTCCCTTAACTTGGCTGAATCAGTGGGTTCTCGTCTTATAAACCCACCCGGCATGATAAAACAGTTTCCTTAACCAGAGGTGGTGATTGTGGAAGAAATTTGGTTTACTGAGACAGAGCGTAGATTGTCATGCACATAACCCACAAAACTTATCCCTGAGGAACTTAACACAGTTTGATTACTCGACATCCTGTAGAATGACAGTATAGGCACAGCAGACAACAATTTCCCCGTTTTTCTATGACCAGACTGTGGACGACAATTCTGCCACCTTTAATAACTAGTGCATGAAGAGTTCAGGGTTACCTTTTTAATTTGCCACCTTTTTACGTGAGGCACCCACTTTCCTGTAGAAACTGAGTTCCTGTAGGATGACAGCGTTCCTGTAGAATGACAGCGTTCCTGTAGAATGCAGCGCGCGATTTTCGGGAAGACTGCAGTCGGTCTGTGCCTTGGGTGTGCTTCACAATCGTTCTGATAGCCAAAGGCTCGGCGTATCGAACTGCAGAAAGATCAGGATAGCCGCTCGAGTTCAAAATGGTGGTTGATAAATGCATGAGTGCAATCTAGCCGATTAGATTTTGAATTCGGCGGAATCCGTGGCGCGGGGGTGAGCTGTCCCCGCCGGACCGTTGGGTGACGTCATCCCATCATTCAACTGCGCGTTCACTTGCTGCCGCATCAATTCCCGCAGATCTGCCGCCGCCTCTTCGGTTAAACTCGTTTTTTTCAACGGGATTGCTCTCACGTGCGTGCTGCTATTCTTTTTGTCATGGCCGCCACCCACACATCCACTAGACCATTAACTGGCTGACGTGGCCGGCCAAATGGCCATACGGCCGCTCAACCCATTCACCTTTACACTTAGCAATCAATCAAAGTAACATTCATGCAATCTGATGGAAGGAAGGGTCGAGACACTTACCTGCGCAGCTGCACACGATGTTTCGGTTCTTTGGACGCTGATGAGTCGATTTACCTGCTACTGGCGAACTTACACAGGCCCGGAGGTCCATGTTCACGAGCTGCCGACGATGGATGGGATGCTTTAGTTGCATGCGCCCACGTTTCATTGCATATGGCCTGCGCTGTGAATGGTATCCACTCTAGCAGGCTTAACTGTTACAGGACTCCCGCGGGATGTCTTGGAACAGTTCTTCCTCCTTGGGTGCATGCTGCACGACGATGGATGGCCTCACGATCACGCTCCCGGAGCTTCTGGATGACTGGGATGCACATGGTGTGAGATCTCTAGCGTTTTTCCCATTTACAATTTGCTTTTTCTCGAGACTCATCGATCTGCTTTGCTGGTGTAGGTAACTTTGCTGCATGTCGACAAGGATGGTGGAACAAGATAACAGCAATGTGCAAGGGTGACAACAGTGGCTTGCATGCGTCCAGACCGATCCTTAGCCGTTAGATCTCCTCATGGAATGAATTCTGGGCCGTTCTGGGCTTCTACAGGAAGTTTCCTGTAGAAATACAGTGCTTCCTGTAGAAAGGTTGCGTTCCTGTAGAGAGTCTGCACCTTCCTGTAGAATATCTGCATCTTCCTGTAGAAACTCTGCATCTTCCTGTAGAAAATCTGCGTCTTCCTGTAGAAGATCTACGTCTTCCTGTAGAAGACTCAAGATGTAATAAAACTGCACATACCTTGGAGAAAATGAGTATTCTTGGAGGAGGTGCTGGTGAGGTGTCCTGACTACATGATGAGGACCCTTGGCTTTGAGTTGAGAGGCTTCCTCTCCTCCATAGAACACCTTCATGCAATTTTACATAATGAATCTGCTGACCTTGTTTTTTCTTGTGATTTTTTTTTTTTTTTTTCTTTTTTTTTTTTGAAAGATAACAGGGGCGCCTCATTGAGGTTTTCACCCTTGCCATCTGCCTTAAGCGCCTCAAAGAGGTTTTCACTCAAGGATCTTTTTCCAATCTCCTTTTTTTTTTTTTTTTTGAAAAGACAATAGGGGCGCCTCAATGAGGTTTTCACCCCTACCACCTGCCTTGGGCGCCTCAGAAAGGTTTTCACCCAAGGATCTTTATTATTTCTTTATTTTTTCTTCTTTTTTTTTTTTAGATTTTTCAGGGTATGCCCAAAGCAGGGGCAGAACCCTTCTCTATGACCAACACTGCCTTCTCCATAGTTTTGATGAACTCTTGTCTTGAGAGAGGCTTCCTGTAGATCTTCAATCGATGCCCATTGACAAGCATGGGGATGGCTTCCTCATCAATGGTCCGAATAAGAACAGATCCATTGTCATGACATTTTTCCACTGAATATGGCCACAGCCATCTGGTTCTCAGCTTCCCCTTGAAATCTTTGTATCTGGAGTCATACAACAAAGCCCAATCTCCCGGCTGAAATTGCTTGTCATGGAGATGTTGGTCATGCCACACCTTTCTCTGAAGTTGAACCACTTCTGAGTGAAGGAGGGCCTGCATTCGGTGCTCATCCAGTCCATTTAGCTGCAATAGCCTTTCTTGTTGTGCATGGCTGAGATCTAGGTCCAGCTGAGCTGCCATCCTCAAAGTGTTGTATTCAAACTCAATGGACAGCAAAGCTTTCTTCCCATAGACCAGCTCATAAGGTGTGAAGCCGGTGGTGGTCTTCCAAGTGGTGTTGTAAGCCCATGTGGCTTCAACCAGGCGATCTGCCCAGTCCTTTCTGCTGCTGCTCACCACCTTAGTCAAGATCCCTTCTAATGCTCTATTGGTGACTTCCACCTGCCCATTTGCTTGAGGGTGATAGGGGGTGGAAGTCCTATGCTTGATCTTGTGATGAGCTAGTAGATCTTCAACCAGGTTGGAGGTGAACTGGCTCCCTTGATCAGTGACCAGCTCTCTTGGATAGCCAAACTTATAGAAGATGTTTTCTCTTAGGAACTCGGCCACCTTTTCTTCTGTTGCTGCTTTGATTGCTTTGGTCTCTGCCCACTTTGTCAGGTAGTCAGTGCACACAATGATGTAAGACCTTTGCCTCGAAGGAGGGTTGATTGGGCCCACAAAGTCCATACCCCACTTCTCAAATGGCTCAAGAGTCACCTGAGGTTGGAGAGGCATCTCATCCCTTTGGGTCGGTTTCCCCATTCTTTGGCATTGGTCACACTGGCTGACATATCTTCTGACATCTTGATGAAGTGTGGACCAATAGTAGCCTGCCTGCAGGATTTTGAAGGCAGTTCTCTTTGCTGCAAAATGTCCTCCACAAGGCCCATCATGACAAGTGAGGAGGATATCAAAGACTTCCTCCTCCCTTACACAACGCCTTAAGATCTGATCGGGGCCAAGCTTGAACAGATTGCCCCCGATCCAAGTAAATGAGGCACTTTTTCTGATGATTCTTCTCTTCTCTTTTGAAGATAGGTGCGGAGGGAACTGTGCTGAAACAAGGTAGTTTGCTATATCAGCAAACCATGGAGAGAGTACTGAAATAGCAAACAGATGTTCATCGGGCATCTGGTCATCCACTGTTCCATCCTCATCTGCAGACAAATCCAATCTAGATAAAAAGTCAGCAACAACATTTTCTCTACCTGGTTTGTCAACAATGGTCAAATCAAACTGCTGCAATAAAAGTAACCATCTAATAATACGAGCATTCACATCTGGTTTATTCATTAAATATCTAATTGCAGCATGGTCTGTATGTACAAAGGTTTGATAGCCAGTAATATAATGTCGGAACTTGTTCAGTGCATGGACCACAGCCAAGAATTCTTTCTCGGTTACAGTGTAATTCAGCTCAGCTTTGGACAAGTTTTTGCTAACAAAGTAAATGGCATATGGAAGTTTTTGCTCAACTTGTCCTAAAGCTGCACCTATGGCTTTGTTCGAGGCATCAGTGTGGATGTGGAAAGGTAGGGCCCAGTTTGGACCTCTCAGGATTGGGGCTGACACCAACTTGTCCTTCAATTCATTTAAAGCCCTCTGACAATCGTCAGTCCATTTAAACTCCACATCTTTTGCCAACAGGCCAAACAATGGCGAGGCTAGCTTGCTGAAGTCTTTAATGAATCTCCGGTAATATCCTGCTAATCCCAAGAAACTCCGAACATCCCTTACCTTTTAGGAGGTGGAACCTTCTTGATGAGAGCAATTTTGTTAGGATCCACCTGTAACCCTTGGCAAGAAATGGTATGGCCTAGCACGGTCCCTTCAGTCATTAGGAATTCACATTTTTCAGGACTAAGGGACAAGTTCATCTCAATGCATTTGGTTAGGACTTTTCCCAGATTGGACAATGCTTCCTGAAAGTTGGCCCCATAAGGAGTAAAGTCATCCATATAGATTTCCACTGCATCATGGACCAGCTCCGAGAAGATGCTTAAGACAGCTCTCTGGAAGGTAGCAGGAGCATTGCATAGCCCAAAGGGAAGGACTCGGTAGGCAAAGGTGCCCCAAGGACAAGTGAAGGTGGTCTTATCTTGGTCTTCCGGGCTGATTTGGATTTGGTTGTACCCGCTAAACCCATCCAGGAAAGAGAAGAACTTCTTTCCTGCCAGTCCATCCAACACTTGATCTATGAAAGGTAGAGGGAAATGGTCTTTCTTGGTAGCTTTGTTCAGTTCTCGGTAGTCCACACAGATTCTCCATCTCCCATTTTTCTTGGGAACCAACACCAGAGGGGACACCCATTCACTATCTCAGATGGGGTAGATGAATCCGGCATCCAACAGTTTTTGCAATTCTTCCTTGACAATGTCCCTAAGAGCTGGATTCATTCTCCTCTGGGGTTGCCTAACCGGCTTACAATCCTCTTTGATGTATATGTGATGGGTACAGACCGAAGGATGGACTCCTTTCATCTCCTTATAGCTCCAAGAAAAAGCATCTAGGTGACTGGCCAACAAGCTACACAGCTCCTTTTCCTGGGAAGGAGATAGGGAGGAGCTGATCTTCAACGTTCTCTCAGGGCCGAACTCCACATTCTTGACTCTGGGAGTGACAGGGTTGGTTGTACAGAGATCCACTAAGGTGCTAGCTTGGGCATCCTCCACCAATTTCTCTAAGGATAGTGCACTGGAAGGTGGATTCTGGATCAAGGTCTCGATCAAGTCATCCTCGGTTGGGGGGTCTCTTCTAGTGGTATCTAAGGTGCACAGAGGTGCTGAGTACACCTCGTCTTCCTCTCCTTCCTCTAACCAGAGTGGTAAGTCATGCTCTAAGGAGGGTTGGGCAGGAGGGTATAGGACTAGCTGTTTGGACATAGGACCATTTTTGATGGTCATATTTCCTGCACGGCAACTTATGTAAGCATCTGCAGTGGCTAACCAAGGCCTTCCCAAAATGAGAGGATATCCAGTAAGCTTTGCCTTGGGTTGCAGAACCAAGAAATCTGCAGGATATTCCCAAGAGTCGATAGAGACCAAGACATCCTCCACAATCCCTTCGGGAGTCACAGTGGAGCGATCTGCTAATTGCAGTACTGTCGAGGTCTTCCTCAAGGAACCCTGAAGATTGAGTTTGAGCATGGTATCCCTGGTCATCACATTAATGGCAGCCCCCAGATCAATCAAGGTGTGAGGTATGATGGTGCCATTGATGTGGACATCTACTACAGGACTTCCAGGATCTAGGTACTTTGGGCAGATGACTTGTCCTAACATAAGGTCAGACAGTTGTCCTATGACATTGATGGTTGAAGCATCTTTCTTCCTCCTGCCTGGGTGTTTGAAACACTTTTCCTTAACCAGTTTGTTGTATATTGGCACATCCTTGATGGCTTGGAGAAGTGGTATTTTTACACACAACTGCTTGAGCTCACCCAGAAGCTCATCCTCCTCTGGGTTGGGTTGTGTGGTGGCTGTCAGTCTCTCCGGAAAGGGTGGAATAGCCTTTGGTTCACTTTCCTGTTTATCTTCCTCATCCTCTGGGGGAGGAGGTTGGCGATCTGGTAGAGTCTTTCCAGATCGAAGATTGATCTCCTGGATCTCCACAGCATAGGTAGGGCATGAGGTTTCCCCAGTGTATACCTGCTGGGCCTGTCTATTGTTGGGGTTTGGGTTCGGTTGAGCAGGCATTTGAGGTTGCCTTGGAGGAGCAGGAGGTAATGGCTGAGGTTGAACTGGTGGTGGAGGCAAAATGGCGGGAGGAGTATTGTACTGGGGCCTCCACCCCGACTGAGGTGCATTCCACTGAGGCTGTGGCTGGGCATGTGAATGATATGAATGAGAAGTAGGTTGAGTAGGGTACTGAGGTGGATAAGACCATGGAGGAGGCATGGACCAAGAAGGATGAGCAGGGGGACCCCAGGAAGGCATAGGAGTCGATTGGTTGGGGCTGTAATAAGCTTGAGGTGCCCCTTGCATTCCCTGCTGATAAGGTCTAGATCCTTGTGGCCTCCTTTGGTTGAGGTAATAGAGAGGTTCAGTGGGAGCTTCTGTCCCTTGATACATGGCTTTAAACCCAGGTAAGGTTGGACACTGATTTGTGGGATGGTCCTCCTCACAAACGAAACATACTTCAACTGAATGCAATGGGCATTCGTTCTTAGGGTGTCTCCTTGTGCACCTAGGGCAGAAGACAGCCAAGGCTCTCTCAGCTTCTTCTTTCTTCTGCTGGATCCTGAATGTGTCCAGCTGCATGGCAATGGTTTGTCTCACCTCACTCTTGAGATCTTCTAATTGATTTGCAAGCTCATGTTTGGAGAAAGGGACACTAGTTGAGAGGAGGTTTCCTCTACCTCGTTTCCGTGCTGCCCTAGAGTGGTTTCTAAACACAGTCTTGATGTCCTCATAAGGCAGTTGGTAAATGTCCCCCCCAGCTAACATGTGAAGGGTATCTAAGAGGTCTTCAGGGACTCCTCGGAGCAGGACCAACTTGAGGGATTCAGGGTCAAGTGTGCACCTGGCCCGCTTATAGCTAAGTTGGAACCTCTCCTCATAATCCTCTAAGGACTCATCATTTCCCATGGTCATCCGAAAGATTTCTCCCTTGGTTTCCTTGGACCTACAGTAATCCCTGTACTTGGTATTGAAAGCTTGCTGCATCTGAGCCCAAGTGGTGATACTATTCCCAGGTAAGCCCATGAACCAGCGTAACGCTGCATCCTTAAGAGTTGAAGGGAAGAGTTTCAGCTTTTGCTCATCTTCAGTATAGTCATAGGTTCTACAAAGGACAGCAAACTCAAACAGGAAGGTATCAGGATCTTTAGTAGTCAGTCCATGGAAGTGAGGTAAGGTGGAGGGGCTAATGTTCTTCATTTTCATCTCTCCATTGGTCTCTCGAATGGGGAAGGCACCTTCTATTCTCTCATCTTCTCTTCTATTGTCAGCCATAGCTTCAGATGGAGTGGTCTCTAACTCTTCTTCTACTATAGGATCTTCGTATATCTCAGGATGTTCACCTATAGGTTCTTCTGGATCACTGTCACCAAAGAAGAGAGAAGGGTGACTTAGTGATGTGGTGGGGGTGTTGGGTAGGAATTTGCCTGATTTATCTCGGTTTCTACGAGGCATGAAATGGAAAAGACTTTCTTCTTTTTTTTGATTGCTTTTGCTTTTTTCTTTGGTACCTGCAAAACTGAAATAGATTGATCTACAACTAACTATAAAAGATGCAGAATTAAACTGAAAGCAGGAAAGAACTAATCTACTTTTCTCAAATGAAATTGTAGGAATGGAAATGCTAGTCTACGCTTGCAGAAATGAAACACTAATCTACGCTTGCAGAAATGAAATGCTAGTCTATGAAAGCAGGAAATGCTAATCTATGAAAGCAGGAAATGCTAATCTATGAAAGCAGGAAATGTCTATGCTACTTTTGCAGAATGGAAATGAAATAAACTACTTAGCAGAAGGCAAGAGTAAGAAAATAGAAGAAAAGCAACAATTACTAATACTCTGACGCTTCCCCGGCAACGGCGCCAAAAATATGGTGGGCTCCGGTATTGTAGCAATAATGCTACAACTCCTGGAGCTTCCTATCTCTAATTTTATCAACCCGGTAGTTCGTACAAACTTGGAAGCGACGGTGCTGTATGCACAAGTACTAGCTCTTGTCGCAGCTGTCACTTGGTCAGCTGGCACAAGTCCACTAGGGCTCAAGCCAACTTCTATATGTTCTCAGAAGAAGCTTTCTAAATGATGGACGAAGGCTATCTCAAGGGGAATTGATCTACTTTGCAAAAATGAACTGAAAGCCAAACAAAGCATGGAAACCCTAGTAAACCCTAATCTGACTAGTTTAACCTCTATGATGCAATAGTGAGAGTGCAAATGTCTAAAAATGATGCCATTACTTCTAATGATGTGAAATGCATGAACTCAAACTACTTCCATGAAAAAGAACATTGTTTTTGTATTTTTGCTTAAGTGGTTGGAGTGATTATGGTTTGGTTTCTTATTAGGGTTTGGCTGTGCAGAGGTGGTGCAAAGGAAGAGAAAGCTTGGGAAAGGTCAGGAGGGCTAGGAGAGGTCCCAGAGGGTCCCTAGCATCAGTCCACAGAAGTCTACAACGTTCAGGTGCTTGGCAACCAAGTTTGCAGGCTTCTACAGGATGTCTGCAGGGGATCCTACAGGAAACTAAGGAATTCTACAGGAAATTTGCTAACTTCTACAGGATGTTCTACCGTGGGAGTTTTGGGTGATGGTGAGGTGATGGAGCGGTATGGGTGGATAGGTAAGGTGGAGATGGAGCTTGTGATGGCTCAGAGGCAGAGAAATAAGATGGAGAGAGAGTGCAGGGAGTTGGTTGGTGAATAGAAGGATGGAAACAACGAAAGGTCAAAAAGATGGAGCTACGTGGGCAATGGAAGAGTTGGAAGGTGAACGAGCTGAACAGAGGTCGAGTAGGTGGCTTTAGGCGTGGTTAAGAAGAAGAAGAAGGAGGTGGAATGATATTGAGCAGTGTAAATAAAACAAATTACTTATGTCTTGCACCAAAAACGAGAATCCATTAACCTGTGCTACTTGTGCTATTAAACCAATGAACAACGATGTAAATCAGGGAGAAAATTCGTGCATGGAATTGTAATGAAGAAGTATGGCTCAAGAGCAAAATGCATGGAAGGATCCACGATTAAAACGACTGTGTTGCAGCTTGCATAAAAGTGGAAAAAGACTGCGTTTTTTGGTGGTTGGTATAGACTGCACCCCAATCCCTAAACAGAGATGGCAGTGAAGGCACTAACAACCTTTTCTTGGAGCTCCAGTGAATTACAAACCTCCTATTCTGATCTAAGCAACTGAAATTGATTTAACCATAAGCTAATCCTACTCAATCTTATTAAAGAAATCAAATCAGCAGACTGTGTTCTTGAATTGCATATCAAACAAGGAAACAAAGTGCTGGAAAGAAAGGCAAATAACAATACAAGGAAGAGGAGGTCTATTGCTCTCAGGTTGGGCCCTAACCTGAGAGCTATAGCTCCCTTAAAAGCTCAGAATTAGATCCAAATCTGCTTGCCTTTATTCATAATCAAAAGTCTAATGTCATGCCAAAACTAGCTTACAAAAACAAACACCAAGCTGTGCTCAGAAATTACAACATCAGTCCAAAAGTTCAAAAAGCTCCTAACAAAGGCTACGGCCTTCATATTTATACAAAATGAAGATCAAGCTGGCTTCCTCCATTCGTGGAGCTTGGCTGTCCAACTGAAAGTCAAACTGCTGTAAAACTGCTGATCCTGTAGAACGTGTTGGCTGCCTTTAAGCTCGGTGGGGAGAGTTGTTGGAGCTCGGAGTTAAGGTGAAAATCACGAGGAAGGTCATCAAGACCGTGGACAACCTCCCTATGAACCCGCAATGTCACCTTTTTTGTCTCCTTGTCTCCTTTTGCGTGGTCTTTTGCTCTCTTTAATGCCAAAAACCTGAAATCATCATGTATTAGCCACATAGATATAATGTCTGCCCTTCTTCCTACAAACAACACGAATATACTAAGAAATGAATGCATAAGTGATAAAAGATGAATGGTTGAGCAAGGTAAGTAGGCCGATATGAGCCCAAATTGTACCAAAAATTGGGGCTCATCACTTGGCACCTTGTTTGAGTAGAAAATTCATAGAAAGGGGCACCAGAGGTTTAGTTGGCTCAAAACTTAGCATCTCATTTATGGATTGAGGAGTGATGTGAAATAAAATAGTCCCAGATGGACCCAAAACTGCTCTTTGAGAGGGTTCATAGTGTTCACAACACTAATGGATGAAGTCTGGGAACACATTGACTTGGGGAAGGTAATAAATGGGCAAGTTGGACTCCCAGATACCTATGTCATCAGCACCACTCATGTGTTTCTTCTTCAGCTCACAAACAGTTTGTATGTGATATTTGTTACTTATCTCAACTGTTTCTTTGATTTGATAATCCCGGTCAGCAAGGGCCAACCATTCCAGGTTCTTATGTGGGGCATTCAGGGGTGCAATATTCAATGCCACAGGGGTCTCCATTGCTTAGTTCTCACTTGGAGTTGAATTTGTGCTTTGGTTTAGCAAAACTGGCAGTGAACAGTAAATTATGGTCGATGGGATGACTTGCAGAGATGAGAATGAAGGTGAATTGGGCTAACAGGGAGCAACAGCTTGTTGAGAGGGTGAAAGTAACCAATGTTGGGAGTGAGTGCTGCCTTTTCAGTGGACTTTGTCTGCTAGTGGTTTTAAGTCGCAAATGCGCAGGAAGCTGTGAGAGTTCAGCGGAATTTGAACAATGGGACCTCCTCCAGATGAACTTGGGGCTAAGCTAGCAGATGGAGGTTCTTAGTACTTAGGAATTTGAGCAGTTCTTATGCTTTTTTCTTTTCTTTTAATACAATGAACTTGGAAGACCAGGGTATGCAGAAGAAATCGGTAAATACCTGAGGACTGTGAGGTCGACGGTGTTGGAGGTTGATGAACTTACAGCGCCAGCAGCTCAGGGCGGGAGTTTTGTAGTTGGCGGACAGACGACGTAAAACAACATGCAAGGGTGCACGGCAATTGTCCAATAGAAATACGAAAAAATGATGATTTTGGGCGAATATATGGAAAAAAAAAGGGATTTGGCGCCTTTTGGTAAATGACGTCAGTGGTCGGGCCTGGGTACGGCAGGGATGACGTGGTGATGTATGACTGGGCTGACGTGGAGGGATGATGCGGCGGCCATGTCGGATAAAAAGTGAAACGGCAGTTGGCATGTCTGCTGACATGGGCGATGACGTAGGGGCGGGAAGTCAACGGTGGCAAGTGGTATTATCGGATCGCTTTTGGTACGGGCTTGGTAATGGTTAGAGGCCGCCCAATCCAATAACAAATGGGCATGCGTCCCTGGCACTACGTCACGCTCTGACAGTTTTTGGGTGTTAACGGACGAATAGTAGAGGGGCTCCGAAATGCCCGATGACCGTCGGATGGGAGGGCCCAGATCCGACGGCAGACAGGAGGACAAGCCGCCAGCACGATAGCGACGGGACCCAACCGTTATAAAATTATTTCTTTTGATACCACGCGGAGAAACAAAACCTTGGGTAAATGGAAAATGTGGGTTTATGGGAAATTTACACAAGTGATGCGGAAACGAGGGAATTTAACATTATGGAGGGTATAGCGGGTGAGGGTTATTAAATTAACCAGGTGTTAATTTAATTCCCAAACATAGCCTGGAGAAATATACATGAAAGCCTTAGATTTTCTCATGCTTCCTGAACTTTAAAATATATGGCTATAATGCCCAAAGGGGGGGGGGTGTGTGTACATATTTTTGGGTTTTTGTATAAAATATGATAATAGTAGGGGGAGGGGAACACTTAGGGAGTTAAATAGTAAGGTTAGAAGTCAATATGAATTGGAGATGTGAGAGAGGAACAAGGAGCTAAGTTTTAAGGAGTAAACTTAGATTTAGAAGCAGATGAGAGTAAGAAATGATTTTACACAAGAAATGTGGCTTTCTTGTGTGATAGAAACCAACACCTTGGCTTAATATTTCACAAAAGGTAAAGTGATGCTAGGACTTGTTGAGTGAATTCCAAGGTCCATTAGAGGGATGTTAGAAAAAGATTTCCTGGGAAAAACAGGGGAAGTTAGACATGCTTCCATATTTTGTTATCAAAATGCTGAGTAACAGTTTTGTTCTTGCTGATATAAATTTTCTTTGTCAAGCCCACTCATGAAGGAAATCAGGCTTCGGCAACCCCTGACTACCTACCCATCTTAGTTCCTAAAATTTTTTGTTACTTCAGGGAGGGTGCACTTAGAATTGCAAACCCTCAATTGATATTTTCTTTTTCTTTTCAAATAATTTGCTATCTAAAACTACCCTTATCACTTCCAAGGGCCCAGATTAAGCAGTTGGGCGCCTTTGTTCTCTACCTAACTACCCATCTGCCAAGCTTAAACTGTTTGGACAGATTTTTCTTTCTCTAGTCTAGAACAGCCAATTTAAAACATGGCATGGCCCAGCTTGCACTGTTGGGCCATTCATCAAGATAGCAGTGGCATTTTGGTTGGCCACTTTCCTGGTCTTTCTTTGAGGTTCATTTCAATTTTTTTATTTTTTATTTTTTTTGACCAATTCATTTTCTTGCCTTTTGATTATTCTTTTAAGGCATACCCTCTTTACATTTTTTAATTGTCTGTCTCCTTCACAAAAATAGAACCTTTGTGTCATCAAAGATGAACATTTTTGGCACTTCCACTGTCAGTCATGAAAAATGAAACCCTATTGGTATAGGAGGCTAACACTGGGAATGGAATTCATGAAACAATTTGATGCTATGATTGTTCCACATTTGAAGAAGTTGTACATTTACGATGGAAGGGAGGATGTACCCATTGGTGTTCCAACCATTGGAGTGACAAGGCCTGATTGTAAGTTGGCAGTGATGCAGATGGAGGATGAGAAGCAGATGGAAGACATGAGTAAGCAGTTGTCTATGGTTGAGACAAAGCTTACCGAGCAGTCATTGGTCATCAGGACACTTTCAGATAGTATCTTGGATTTGTCAAGAAGGCTAGAAGTGGTCAAGGATGATGATGATGATGATGAGGCATATGTGAGGCCGAATGTCCGAGAGGAGGATCGGGTCACTTATCTACAGAGGATGGAGATAGAGAATCCTGACAGATGGATTGAGATGATTAGTGAGGGTGAGCCTTCAGGCTCTACTCCCTCCACATCTTCTTAGATGACAAGAAGATGGGGCTCATTGTTAGCTGCTCATGGCAGTGAGTCCTTAAAACAGGTTGAGCAGGTATGACAGATGGTGCAGGGATGGCTTGGCATCAAGCATCATGACATGTTGCAGATGGGATGGAGTTTCCATGGACCTGAGCATGGGAGAGATTCTTGGTGAGTCCGGGATGTGGCAAAATCCGAGATAGACTGGTGAAGGCATAAGGATGGACATTCTTATGATTTGAGTATGACAGTTGGACCGATCACCCAACTAGTTCAAGTCATGAGGGCTAGCAGTGTACCAGAGAGATGTTGACATCAGGCAGACGAGGAGGACAGTTCACAGGATGAGGACGACACATGATGGAGATGGAAGTTCTACATATGTTGCAGGGATGTTTGCAGTATGTGGAGGAGTTAACATCATGGACCGAGGAGGAGACAGATATCGATGATAATCTTGGTGGATGAGGATGTAAGGACCTGCAGCTCCGCCCGAAGTGCGACTGCGACCGAAAGGAGGGCGCGCGGTTGGAAAGTTGAACGAACAGCATAAGGTGCGAGCTCGACTTGGTGTGCGATGGTGTTATGGCATAATGTGAAGGCATGAGAGTTGGGCGAGCTGTTATATATGCGTGGGAGCTTGGTTACATACCCACGGCCGACCAACAAACATGGTGAAGCCGATGATGGTTGAACGCATTTGAAAGAAAGGCCGACTTGAAGTTAGAAGCATTTTCGATGGAGTTTGAGGACGTGGGCAGGTCGGCTGGGTAGTTGCGACCTCGCCCTACGCTCATATATATTGGAGGAGCATTTGAGCTCATTTCATCCATTGCTTATCGCTCAAACATGTGAAGAAGGCGCAAAACAAGAGTGTGGATGCAGCTAAGGAGAAAGGCGCATATTTGGGTGATGCGCCCATTCTTGGGCAAGGCCGCACGAAGGTGAACCGCTTGTCTTGGTTTTGGGTGAAGGGCGCGGGCAGGGTCACCCGCCCATTGGAGAAGGGCGTGCACGAGTGTGTGGCGCCCGGGTTGTGAGAAGGAGTGCCCGACAGTGAGACAAAGGGTGAACGCTCGGTTGTGCAACGACTTGGCACGGGTTCTTGGGTGACTCGGGTGAGCGCCCGCCCATCATGCAAGTGTGCACGGTGAAGACAAGATTCATTTGAGAAGTGCGGAGGACAGCTCGTGTGAGGGCACGCCCGCCCGCCTTGGGCAAGGAAATCTTGGTTGTTGCACGGAGGTGTGACAAGATTGTAAATTTGGCTAAGTAGGAAACTTGGTGTTTCCCAAGTATACTTGTAAAGCTTGTAACATTAAAGATTGTATAATATATTATTCAAGCAGACTCATTGTTCAAGGAGTTGCCCCTCCCTTTATATTGTGCAATTATGTTCTTCATTTATAATTGTTGATGTTAATGAATGTGTATGGGTGTTCATTGGTATAAAGGATAACATAATAATACTTGGTTGCGAAACACAAACTAAGTAGGAATAAGTGGTTAGGCGTAGTCCATGAACATAAGTATTGGTGAAAAGAAAGTGTTCGGTGGTGCCACACCTCACCTAGAGCAGTTGAAAGACTACCGCAAGCTTGGGGCGTGACACGTCCAATCGAATGGTTGTTGCGCAATCTCGCGCAGATTCTTGCACGACCGATATCAAGTCGAGAGTGCACAAGAAAAGTAGTTTTCTCATGCTACGTGTCACCCACTTAAGCTAATTGCGTGAAATTTAGGAATACTGCTTACCACCTTTAGGGCGCGAGATACCACTTTCCACTTATTGAATGCTACCACGTGCTTAATTCACAATTTTAATAAAGACGCTTAAGGAAAGTTTAACGCTTAAGCTCAATATTAATCATTAATATTAATCGATTATGATATTCAATAAACTGTATGAACAGAGAAAAATACCCGAATAGGGTCCAGAACACTGATACACAACTACAAATGAATTTCTGCACCAGAATAGTGCGTCCACACCACACTTCAATCAATTATTCAACAAAATGGAAATTACAAAGTCTTGGCCCTCTCGACTCGACTACAAAAATTTTTCTAACCTCTGTTTCAATCTCAAACCATATCTCTTACTCAAACTCTCGCTTACTCACTCTATTCTTGATCATCTAATCTCTTTGTCATAACATTCTTTCCTCTTTTATGAATCAAATCCTATCCTAACTACATTGACAACTCAATCTCTATTTTTATCAACTCAACCACTAAATCCCTATTCTCAAGCTTTGATACACGCCTATACTAACAGCTTATCTCCTATTCTAAAAATAATACAGTAATCCAATTAATACAATAATTGAGATAAAGATTAATTCGAGAAATCCAACCCTCTCTACTAAAACTGATTTTTGACCACTCAGGTCAATGAAATTCATCTCTTGTTAGCCACAACATGTGAACATACAATCACATTGTTGTCTAAGTCTGGATGCTCCTGCATCAGACTCTCGAGGAAGAAAAGAATCCTTTGTCAAACTTTTAGAATTTACTCCATACTTTTGTAATTCTTCTGTTGTTATCCAACTAGAATCCTCCACTGGTCGTCGCTTCCATTTGACTAGATACTGAAAATAAACCTATCCTCTAGTTCTTTGGAATTTGTTCTTCCCCATTTAAAGTTTGAACTTCATCTCCTACAGGTTCCTTCTGTAGCTCTGACTTTGTCTCCTTGTATGGATATAAATCTGAAACATTGAAGATAGGTGATATTCTAATCCCTTCTTGCAATTCAATTACATAAGCATTAGTTGAAAACTCCCTCACAATTCTACATGGTCCTATCTTTTTCATCTTTAGTTTATTGTAAGTCCCAATAGGAAATCTTTCTTTTATCAAGTATACCATCACTAGATCTCCCACTTGGAATTATTTTTCTCTTCTCTTCATATCAACTCTCTGTTTGTATTTGCTACTGATTTCCTGCAATCTGTCTTTGACATCTTCTTGTAGTCTCTGCATCTGCTCTGCAAACTGTTCAGCTTTTGCACTTCTTGTCTCTTGTTTACCCAAATTTCTAAGTTCATACACACCTTCTGGATTCATTCCAAAAATAATCTGAAATGGAATCATCCCAGTACTTTGGTTTGGAGTGTCATTATAAGCAAACTCATCTTGAGCAAGTGCTAAATCCCATTTCTTAGGATTGTCATATACTAAACTTCTCAAGATGTCTCACAGGCTTCTGTTTAGCACTTCGGTCTGTCCATCTGTTTGAGGATGGTATGTTGAACTGAAACTAAGGTTGGCACCTAGTTTCTTCCAAAGAGTTCTCTAGAAATTCCCAACAAACTTTATATCCCTATTAGACACAATACTTACAGGCAATCCATGTAACCTTACAACCTCTGAAAAATAGATTAGCAATATGTGTTGCATCACTAATCTATTTACATGCAATGAAATGTGCCATTTTGGAAAATCTATCTACCACAACATAAATGGAATCATTCCCTCTTTGAGTTCTAGGTAACCCCAAAACAAATTCCATACTAATTGCATCCCATGGTTGGTCTGTGTAGAAAATCTATGTAGGTTAACCCGATAATGCAATATAAATCAAAGCAGAATACTATAACCTACTTCTACTATCAATTTGTGGAATCTTAAAGATCAAGTTGAACAATATAACCAGATGAAGAAGAATCAATGGCATAATACACATGAAAATACTTTGGGGAAAGCCTCAACTAAAAACCCCACACTATTGTATTATCATACATGATGGAAATACATAGGAATTATACAAAGCCTTAGCTTTCACATCTAGCCAACTCTCAGTACAATCCTCATAGATGCTCACAGGCAATCTTGGCTTCTCTCCAGCCTTCCTCTCTGCCCTCCAAGCCCCTATTTCCTTGCATTGTTCCTTGTGGATGATTAGCCTCTTACCAAGTGGAAAATCTTGCCTCCAAAACTGCGCAATCCCCAAGGATTTATCCTTGACTGCATGCATGAGTTTTCTCCATGAGAAAACACATGCAACTGATAGTACATTGTCCTTGAACTTTAATCTCAACTGGGTATTTCTCAGAATAGACATGCATGAGTTTCTGATGAGGGAATCTTCAGTTAACTAGAATAGCACTAGTTGAGTGCATTAATGCATCAACTAACTGTTAACTCACTATTAGTTCCTCAAACAGTTTGGAACTAATTTAACTGGACTTAACTCAGTAAAATGAGTTAACTAATTACAACTCAAATATAACTCAATCTTATCTCCTTAATTTAAGGAATAACTCTTGCATGACTTCAGAAAGACTTCTAGCTTGAATTTCTCCAACTAATTAATTTAAAATAAATTAATTAATTATTTCCAAGTAGCTGTTAAGACTAAATTCGATTTTAATTCACAATTTAATTCAAGGACAAATTAAATTGGAATATTCTTGTTGCCATATTTCAACACTCCCTCCCAACAAGAAAGGGATTATCTTCCACCCCGATCCTGTCTCGGTGGAACTCGAATTTACACTTTGACAATGCCTTTGTCAAAATGTCAGCATCTTGCTCCTCTGTCAAAATATACTGCAGCAACATGGTCCTCCTCTCTACATAGTCTCTGAGATGATGATACCAGATGTCAATGTGCTTGGACCTATCATGAAATATTGGATTCTCAGAGATTTTGATACAACTATGATTATCACAATAGATCATAGTTGGATCCATCCTCTGATCAAACAAACCAACTAGGATTTTCTGCATCCAAATGGCCTCACATGCTGCCTAACTTGCATCCATGTATTCTGCCTCTGTCAAATTGAGTGCAACTGACCTCTGTTCCCTACTGTACGAAGAAACTACCACTAACCCAAGGTTGAAAATCCCTCCTGATGTGCTCTTCTGATCTGATGGACTACCTGTCCAATATGCATCAGTGAAGCCTTATATCTTCACTCTCTCTATCCGTTTGTACCATAATCCATACTGAGATGTGCCTCTGAGGTATCTCAATACATGCTTTGCCACCTTCCAAAACATCTTGGTAGGCTGAACCATCACTTGACTCAGCTGGTTCACCACATAGCACAAATCTGGTCGTGTGTTCACTAAGTACATCAGTGAACCCACAAGTTGCGTGTACACAGTAGCCTCTACCACTTCTCTTGAAGTAGCAACCTCCTTCATCTAGTTACCTACTAGAGGAGTCTGTATGGGCTTGCACTTCTCCATGTTGAATCTCCTTAGTATCTTGTTGGCACTCTTGCCTTGAGACACAAACAACTCCCCATCCTTCTGCCACACTTCCATATCAAGGAAGTAATGCATGAGACCCATGTCTTTCATCTTGAATTCTCTTGCAAGGTCCTCCTTGCAAGACACGATCAACTGATCATCACCAGTCAATATGAGATCATCAACATAAAGTACGATGATCAACAACTTACCTTTCACCACGATGTGGTACAGGTTCGCATCCGCTTCACTCTTTGTGAAGCCCAACCCAGTGAAGTAGTTGTCTATCCTGGTGTACCAAGCACGAGGTGCTTACTTCAGCCTGTACAATGCTCTCTTGAGTCAGCACACATGTGACTCACGATTAAAGGTATCAAAACCTTCCATCTGCTCTATGTACACCTCTTCCTCAATCTGGCCATTGAGGAATGCAGTCTTCACATCCATCTAATGGATCTTCCAACCCATCTGTGTTGATAGTGCCAACATAGATCTGATAGATGAGTACCTTGCGACAGGAGAAAAAGTCTCATCATAGTCAATCCCCTCGACCTATGAAAAGCCACGGGCAACAAATCTTGCCTTATGCTTCTCCACACTACCATCAGCAGCTTGCTTTACCTTGTAAAGCCAACGGGAACTCACAACTGACTTGTTCTCTGGTCTCAGAACCATGTCCCAAACACTGTTATGAACTATGGAGTCATACTCCTCCACCATAGCATCAACCCAAATCGGTTGTTGCACTGCTTCCTCAAAGGAAGATGGCTCAGTCTCAACACATTCCCCAGCAAGGGCCATGTATCCAGTGTACCTCTCAAGTGACCTCCTCTGTCTACGCTGAGAAGATGGTGTTCCCACATTCTCTCTTGCATCCTCCAACAATGTATCAGCTTCTCTTGTGCGCTTCTGTCCATCTCTGGAAGACTCTACTTGAGCGGATGTCTCCACTCCTGGAACCTCTGCATGCGGCTGCTCTGCATCAGTCTGAGGCTCCTCCTCCTTAGGAAACAACAGTTCCTCCACAGCCTGTAGTTGGAGCTCCCTCTCAAGGGAAACTCACATGGCCTTCTGCTCATCAAACTTGAGATTTTTGCAAACCACTGTCCTCCAACTAGTAGGCAAGTACACCCGATAGTTGTGAGGTGTATCAGTGTACCCCACAAATATCCCCAACTTTGTTGTCGGCTCAAGCTTCTTCCGTGCATCCTTTGTCACATGGAAATATACCGATGAGCCAAAGATCTGAAGTGACCCACATCTAGTCTCTTATTGGAGAAAGCTTCCTCTGGTGTCTTCATCCCAAGTATGCGATGTGGGCTTCTATTCTACAAATATACCATTGTGTTGCATGCCTCATCCCACAAGTGAAGTGGTAGGCCTTGGTCATGTAGCATTGCCTGTGCTGCCCCTACAATAGTTCTCTTCTTCCTCTCAGCCACCCCATTCTTCTGTGGGTTATGAGGTGCCGTCAACCCTCATTTAATTCTTTCCACTACACAGAAATCCTTAAACTCTTGAGAGACATATTCTCCACCGTTGTCACTTCTCAAGGCCTTGATCTTCTTCCCTGACTCTTTCTCAACGAAAGCTTTGAACTCACAAAAGTTTGTGAAGGTTTGGTCCTTCTTCTGAATGAAATAAATCCATCATTTATGAGAATAGTCATCAATGAAAATCACATAATACCTTTTCTTCGTTGTGGATGCCGTCGAGAATGGTCCACACAAATCAGTATGAACTTGCTCTAAGATAGCCTCTGCTCGACTGTGTCGATCATGAAAGGAAGACTTGGTGTACTTTCCCAAGGTACAACCTTTGCATGTGTCAACTTGCTTAATTTTACCTTTGGGAAGTCTTGTAGATATATTTTGCATTATCTTCAAAGCCCCATGATGCAAATAGCCCAATCGCCTGTGCCACAACTCGCCAATGTCTTGCCTTTGCACCAATTCTTCTTTCATACCCAATGCTGCACAATCATCTACCTCTAGTTTATAGAGATTCTTCACCTGAATCCCTATCCTCTTGGTCTGACTCGTGGCTATGTGTCTTAGGAATGTGTTTCCTTTACTAACGACAACATCGTAGCCTTTGTCCTCCAACATCGCGATTGATACCAAGTTCTTCTTCAGTCCAGGCACATACATCACATCTGTCAAGGTGAGAGGAACTCCATGCTCCCTCTCAAAAGCAATCGTGCCCACTCCTGAAACACTATATTGTAGGAATTTACAGGGTAAGTTCCTCAGACAGAACACCAAAGGACACCTCTCACAAACAGATCACAGATCAATACACCAATACTTTTGATGTGGTTAAAACCCTCAAAGAGGGAAACATTCCACGACCTAAGCCAACGCGGCCACTTCAGGCAATTTATTAATAAAAGAATGAAAATTTACATAAGCTTCTCTCATGGACGGTTAACCTACAAATGACCCTCCATGCTCTTTAAATAGAGATCATGGACCAATCGGGTGTTAAGCCACGAATCAAGTGTCGGTAATACTGAGGAGAGAATGAACCGTCGGATCACTACATATCGTGACCGTCGGATTGTAAGTTACAAAATGTACATAGTAAAGAAACCCACTTTACCTAACTCTATACTAGACCAAGTTATACTTAACTATTTCCTATGTGTCGGAATATCCTAACATCCCCCCTTAAGAACAACTTAGGATAGGATTGAAGGATTTACAAATATGACACAATAGGAGAAGGAAGGAGGCACTAGAGCCTATCCCCCCTTAGTGACAACTTCCTGAACTCCAACCATAAATCGAAGTTTAGTGAACTTCACCTCTGTGAGAACCTTTGTAAAGATGTCTACAACTTGATCATCTGTTGAACAATATTGCACTTCAAGAACATGGCCGTGGATGAGCTTTCTGATGAAGTGCATGTGCAGTTCAATGTGTTTGTTGCGCTGATGTTGGACTGGATCTTTGCATAGTTGAATGGCACTTTGATTATCACACCAAAGTGTAGTCGGATGCTGCTGCTGAAAGCCAAACTCTAACAGGATCTGACGAAGCCACAAGGCTTCCTTACTAGCTTCTACAGCACCACGATACTCTGATTCTGCTGAAGAAAGAGAAATGGCACCTTGTTCCTTGCAAGCCCATGTAATAGGTCCTGAACCAAGAGTGAACACATAACCTGCAGTAGACTTCCGATCATCAGTGTCACCAGCCCAATCGGAATCAGTGAAACCAACCAATAGAGGAGATGCTTCGGCACTGTAATGAATCCCAAACTGAACTGTACCTCGAACATAACGAAGTATTCTTTTAGCTGCTTTCCAATGACTTTCACGTGGGTTTTGCATAAACCGAGCAACAAGGCCAACAACAAAGGAAAGGTCAGGACAAGTATGGGTTAGATACAAAAGTTTTCCTACAAGTTGACGGTATAAGGTATCATCAACTTCAGGATAAGTACAAGTGACTGAAAGTTTGACTCCAGACTGAAAGGGAGAAGGGGTTGGCTTGCAGTCTTCCATGTGAAAACGGTGTAGAATATCACAGGCATATTTGGATTGGGAAAGGGAAATACCTTCCTTGGATTGCAAGACTTGAAGACCAAGAAAATAATGTAAGTGTCCTAAGTCTGTCATTTCAAACTTCTTTTTAAGGCTAGTCTTCACATGGTTTATAAGGTTGGGATCACTACCAGTCAAGATAAGATCATCAACATAAAGAACAATAATGATAAGAGACTTGCCCACTTTCTTGGTGTACACAGTATTGTCAGAATGACACCTAGAAAAGCCATTTTCTAAAAGAAAGTTATCCATTTTGGCATACCAAGCTCGAGGAGCTTGCTTGAGACCATAAAGGGATTTCTTAAGCCGACATACAAGGATGGAGTCTGTTTGTATAAAGCCAATAGGTTGTTCCATATAGATTTCTTCATGCAAGTCCCCATGCAAGAAGGTGGATTTAACATCCATCTGATGGACTTCCCATTTGAAAGAGGTAGCAAGGGAAAGAACAAGGGGGATAGAGTTCATTTTGGCAACGGGAGAAGGTTTCAGTATAGTCAATGCCTTCAACTTGTGAAAAACCCTTAGCAACAAGACGAGCTTTATGTTTATCAACTTTCCCATCTAGTCCATACTTGGTTCTGTAGACCCATTTGCATCTAACAATTTTTCGTCCCTTTGGTAGAGGAACAAGATCCCATGTATCATTTGCCAATAATGAATGATATTCTTCATTCATAGTTGCTTCCCAATCTGGATGGCCTGAAGCTTCTGCAAAGGTGTCAGGATCATAATTCACTGAAGCTTGAGCCAGTAAAGAAGAGGCTCTCTCGAACTGAGAACGTGTACGTCGCTGATCTGTAGGATCACCGGCAAGATCACCTGTTGCATCCCAAGTAGCACGGACCCATTTTGGAAGCTGAGGAGCTGAAGGAGGATCCTGAGAAGGTGGGGGAGGATTTTCATCCTCGCTTTCATCATCTGAAGAAGAAATATTTTCAAAGGTAGAAGAGATAGGGAGAGGTGGCACATCCGCCGAACTAGGCTCGTAGGCCGATATATTTTCAGCAAACTTTACATCTCTTCTAATGATAACATTTTTGGACTTAAGTGGAATAAGTCTATATCCTTTGACATCTTTAGAATATCCAACAAAAATACATTTTTCACACTTAGGTTCTAAAGCTTTATGTTTCTCATCTGGAATATGGGCCCATGCTTCACTTCCAAAAACACGAAAGTGACTTACATCTGGTTTAATTGAGCTCCATGCTTCTTCTGGAGTGATATTCTTTAAAACCTTAGTAGGAGTGTGATTTATTATGTAATTTGAACAATTAATTGCATCTGCCCAATAATTAAGACTAAGTCCTCTAGATTGAAGCATACAATTATCCATTTCCTTTAAGGTGTGATTCTTCCTTTTAGCTACACCATTTTGTTGTGGAGTATATGGAACAATATGTTGCATTTGAATTTCATTCTCAATGCAAAAGTTGATGAATTTGTTGTTAACGTATTCCCGCCATTATCAGATCTTAGCTTAAGAATTTGATTTCCAGATTGTTTTTCAACAAAGGCCTTAAAGGCCAAGAACATGTTAAATACTTCACTCTTGAGTTTTAAGAAGTATACCCAAGTGCGTCTGGAGAAATCATCAATGAAAGTTAAGAAATACTTGTAGCCAGAGAATGAAACAACTGGAAGTGGACCACATAAATCACTATGCACGAGTTGTAAAGGGGCTGAGGCGTGCCAAGAGGCACGTTTTTCAAAACTGTCCCGATGATGTTTTCTGAGTACACATCCAAAACAAACACCATCTCTGCAAGATACCATTGGAAGACCTGTCACCATGTTTTCTTTACATAGATTCTGAAGAGAGCGATAGTTTAAGTGACCAAATCGCTCATGCCAAAGTTTGCTCACTTCATCATTATGAGCAACAAATATTGAAGGAAGATTTGATGACCCAAAATTGTGAAACTTATACAACCTTGTAGAATCATCAGCAATGCCAGTAGCTAAAATCTTTCTAGGATCTCTTAGGTCCTTAATTACAACATCGTGAGGTGAAAATTCAACGATTTTACCTTCACCTGAATGAGTTATCTGAGATACAGATAGAAGGTTGCAGGATAAGGTTGGAACACATAATACATCATTAAACTGACCGTTGTCTATATGAACAGTTCCAGTCCCTACAACACTAAGAGATCTATCATCACCAACATATATATTTTTGGTGTTACAATCATGTAAAGAAGAAAACATGGCTTTGTTTTTGGCCATGTGATAAGAAGCTCCAGAATCAATGAGCCACTCATGAGAATGAGAAGAAGAAGATACATTTAGTGCATAGCCAGACCGAGATGCTTGACAACCACATGCAGAAAGTGCCATTCCTGAAGATGAAGTTGAAGTTGAAGAGTGATCCAAATGGATATTGTGCTTCTTCATTGTTGCTTCCAAGGCTTCCATCTTCTTAAAGCATTTGGATTCTAAGTGGCCATCTCGATTACAAAAGTTGCAATGTCTATCAGTCTTCTTCCCTTTGTTTTTATTTGCCTTATCATTTTGTTGAAATGATTTTTCATTTTGAGGTTGAGATTGCTTAGGACCCTTGTTTGGTTTAGGACCATTCCTTTTAGGATACAACTTCTTAGGATTCTTTGGATTTGGTTGCTGCTGGGTGGCTAACGCTTTCTTAGAAGAGTTTCCAAGATTAAGAAGACCAAGGTGTAAGAGTTTTTCTTGTTCTCTTATTAAAGAATCACAAAAAGAATCAAAGGAAGGGGATTTGTAGTCTTGTCCTTGAGAAATGAAGGCTTCTCTTGTAGAATGGAAGGTCGAAACAAACACAGAGTAGGCTGGCCCCAACTTAGTGAGAATGGAATAGATAAGGTTACTATCTTCTTTCTTAACCTTAACACCTTCCAAGAGAAGTCTAAGGGTCTTGAACTTGGACAAAAAATCTTCAATGCAAGAAAAATTATTGGGGTCCAATGTAAGCAACTCATTTTCAAGTTGATGGGCTCTAAGTTCATTTTTTATTCCAAAAACTTTAGTAATATGTTTCAATGCTTTATCAGGAGTATCAAGTTCTGTAATATGGAATCTAAGATTTGGAGAAATAGACATCCCTATCAACCCACGTGCTTGATCTTGCCTATTTTCCCATTTAGCTGCCTTATCTTCATCTTTCGATTTGGTTTCTTGGCCTGTGGCTATTCTGTAGAGACCTTTACTTCTAAGTAAATCCACAATGTAGGACCACCATTGGAAGTAGTTGGTGCTGTCAAGAATAGCTTGGCATGGACTTTCCATTTTAACAGAAATTGAAGCTATAGATGCTGAAACTAAGTGTTCCAATGGAAAGATCTCGAAAAATTAGGCTGTTTCAAAAAAAACGGTTCTGAAAACGGCTTCCGGATGAAGAAGTTATGGCTTTTTGAAAAAAATTTGATGAAGATGCCGACGAAGTGCGGGAATGTGCGGAAATGAAAAATCCGCCCCCACAAAAAAGGAGACTTGAACTCAAGACCTCTACTCTCATAAATTAGCTTTGGACCAAGTGAGCTATACAAAGAGTTTGAGAGAGAGAGAGAGAGAGGGGTTGAAGCTTTGGGTTGCTTGCTTGCTTTGAGAAAGCTCTTTTTCCCTACAAAACAAAAAACACAAAACCCAACACAGACATACAAAAAAAAATGAACCTTGCGGCTCGAAGTTAGCTTTAGCCGGAAACTAAATATTTTCCTCAATGTTTCTGATTTTCCGAGATCACACTAAAGCGCAGCGGAAAAGAGCATACGCATGAGAAAAATCCTTCCTTTCTGTTTCTGATTTGCCCAGATCGCACAGAGTCGTGGGGCAAAGAGCATACGCAGAAATGAAAGGTATATATCCGGTAATAAAAAAGCTAAATAAACCGAAACCGAAATAAACAGAGAGAAAATAACTGTAAACTGCAAATAAACATTGTATACCTCCAGATCTTAAAAATGATGTAGCTAGGGCTACCGGAAACCTTTTCGCGTGAAACGAAAGGGGTTCCTCACTGGAACAGATGCTCCCAACACAACAGAGCAGTCCTCTCAGCCCGAAAGCAGTCAAAAACAATAGATCTAGGAAACGGTAGTCGGATGCAGTTCTACCGGCTTCAGATTTGGATCACCAACGGACGCGGCCTCAAATAGCTCTGATACCATGTAGAAATTTACAGGGTAAGTTCCTCAGACAGAACACCAAAGGACACCACTCAAAAACAAATCACAGATCAATACACCAGTACTTTTGACGTGGTTAAAACCCTCAAAGAGGGAAACAGTCCACGGCCTGAGCCAACGCGGCCACTTCAGGCAATTTATTAATAAAAGAATGAAAATTTACATAAGCTTCTCTCATGGACGGTTAACCTACAAATGACCCTCCATGCTCTTTAAATAGAGATCATGGACTAATCGGGTGTTAAGCCATGGATCAAGTGTCGGTAATACCGAGGAGAGAATGAACCATCGAATCACTACATATCGTGACCGTCGGATTGTAAGTTACAAAATGTACATAGTAAAGAAACACACTTTACCTAACTCTATACTAGACCAAGTTATACTTAACTATTTCCTATGTGTCGGAATATCCTAATATATACCTTCTGTCATCACCCATCTCTATGCGCATCTTAAGGTCTTTCTCCTCCAAGGCACTGAATAAATTTTTATCACCGGTCATGTGGAATGAGGCTCCACTATCAAGATACCAGACACAACCCATCATCGATGACACCATGCATGCGATGAGGGTAAAGTCAATTTCCAACTGAGAGGATAATGCCTCACCTTCCGATCCTTCCGAGGATCCCTTCTTGGACTTCTTCGATGGGAATTTAGTCGCATAATGTCCCATCTTGTGACAATTAAAGCATCTTAATTTAGACATGTCACCCTTCTTCCCTCCATGAGAAGAATTCGATTGGAAATGGGAAGCCTTCCCATTCCCTTTCCTTTCCTTACTTGCTAAGGCCAGATTTTCTTCATCATCATTCTTGGATGAAGAACCATCTCGTGTGTTGCTCGTGATCTCCTCCTGCATAAGATCTGACCACAGTCGTTCCCAATCTGACAATTTCTCCCTTCCATTCACAGAGTCCTGGTAGCTATTCCAACTCTTTGGAAGGCCAAGGAGAGCGAGGCTCACCATATCATCATCAGCATTAGTTATTCCCACACTGCCAAGCTCATCTCTGCAGGTGGTGAGCTTGTTCATATATGTGGAAATAGTATCACCCTTCTCCATCTTGATTCTTCAAAACTTATCCTTGAGCACCAATTTCCTCTGGTCGCTACTGTTCTGGTAGAGGTCCTTCAATGTCTTCCACATTGAAAATGGAGTATCCTTCCCATGGAAACTCAAGACAATATGGTCTCAAACTCCCTCAAGGATGATTCATCTCGCCTTCGCCACACACTTCTTCCACTCAGCCAACTCTTGTGCATTAGTTGAAGCTGGCTTTGGGATTTCTTGATCAATGAATTCCTTCAAGCCATTGTCTTCTAATAGAGCCTCCATTCTATCTTTCCATGCCATGTAATTCAAGCTACCTTCCAAAGCATACTTGCGTCTCAAGCCATAGAATGCCATTGGCCAACCTTGAAGTATGATATGAATTCGATTTGCACCTGCAACCCCGAATTTCAAACTTCAAATTCTATTCTCAGTATACCATTCACAGCTCCGATACCATGTAGAAAATCTGTGTAGGTTAACTCGATAATGCAATATAAATCAAAGCAGAATACTATAACATACTTCTACTATCAATTTGCAGAAGCCTAAAGATTGAGCTGAACAATATAACTAGAAGAAGAAGAATCAATGGCACAATACACATGAAAATAATTTGGGGAAAGCCTCAACTAAAAACACCACATTATTGTATTATCATACATGGTGGAAGTACATAGGAATTATACAAAGCCTTAGCTTTCACAGCTAGCCAGCTCTGTAGGTTTTAACCCTGTACAGAAATTACCTGCATACGAATTCTAAAACACGGAAAATTAACAATGCGAGAGCATAACACATAAAACACATATACACAGAGATTTTCCCCTGGATCCCAAAACCGGGACTACCAGCTTGATTTTTCATTATGTTTCTTTCAATGTTACAATACATATTGATACATGCCAAAGCATCTAATACCATGGACCGAAAACCATCACGTCCAAAACCATGGACTGAAAACCATAGGTAGGTTCGCCCAACCTAATATAGGGTCCAAAAAAAAAATTCTGGAGGCGCTGCCCCAGACCCCGTAGAGGGGGGCTACCCGCCCCCCTCAAACCCCCCGGACAGGGGGGGTTGCTGCCTCCCCTGTGACCCCCCCATTGCGTAATCGGCGCAACAACGGGGGGCTCTGCCCCCCCTCTAACCCCCCAATTCACTACGTAGGTTAGTCATGGAAAGAATATAACACAACCCAACAAGCTCTCAATACAATCCTCACAGATGCTCATAGACAATCTTGGCTTCTCTCCAGACTTCCTCTCTGCCCTCCAAGCTCCTATTTCCTTGTGATGTTCCTTGTGGATGATTAGCCTCTTACCAAGTGGAAAATCTTGCCTCCAAAACTGCGCAATCCTCAAGTATTTATCCTTGACTGCATGCATGAGTTTTCTCCATGAGAAAACACATGCAACTAATAGTACATTGTCCTTGAAATTTAATCTCAACTGGGTCTTTCTCAGAATAGACATGCATGAGTTTATAATGAGGGAATCTTTAGTTAACTGGAGTAGCACTAGTTGAGTGCATTAATGCATCAACTAACTGTTAACTCACTATTAGTTTCTCAAACATTTTGGAACTAATTTAACTGGACTTAACTCAGTAAACTGAGTTAACTAATTACAACTCAAATATAACTCAATCTTATCTCCTTAATTTAAGGGATAACTCTTGCATGACTTCAGAAAGACTTCTAACTTGAATTTCTCCAACTAATTAATTTAAAATAAATCAATTAATCATTTCCAAGTAGCTATTAAGACTAAATTCAATTTTAATTCACAATTTAATTCAAGGACAAATTAAATTGGAATATTCATGTTGCCATATTTCAACAGTCTGGTATTGGCAATGGCTGGTACAATCTTGTATTTTGGCTTCTCCCTTTAGCATGCTGACAGATTCTGCACTTCTCAACAAATTTCTTAACATTAGTTTGCATCTTTCGCCAATAGTAAAAAGCATTTACCTAAGAAAAGGTTTTTTCTTGTCCAAAGTGACCAGAAAATACTCCACTGTGTTTTCCCTTGATCATGTTTTCCCTCATAGAACATTTGGGAATGCACAATTTGTTACCTTTAAACAGTAAACCTCCTTGGATAAGATAATCTAACCACTGACTTCTATTATGAATTATTGGATTTTGTACAACTGCATAAATATCTTTGAATTTTGCATCATCTTTATACATATCAACCATTTCTTCAAATCCTACAACACCAACTCTTAATTCTTATACAATGAAATTTACTCTACCTAAAGCATCAACAACTTTGTTCAACTTACCACTTGTGTGTTTTATCACAAAAGTAAAACTATGTAAAAACTCTACCCACTTGGCATGTTCTGGTTCAATTTTGGTTGGTTGTTTATGAACTGTAATGCATGATTGTCAGAATATAATACAAACTCCTTTGGTAGCAAGTAATGTCTCCATTTTTTTAAAGATTGCACAATAGCATAAAATTCTTTTTCATAAGAAGAACACTTCTTCGTAGCTTCATTTACTTTCTCACTAAAGTAGGCTATTGGTCTTTGTTCCTGACTCAAAACTGCTCCAATTGCAACTCCACTAGCATCAGTTTCAACTTGGAAAACTTTCCCAAAATCAAGTAAAGCTAAAACTGGTTTCTCTGTAATTTTCTTCTTCGGCAACTTAAAATTTATGTCTACTACTTCTGTCCACTTGAATGGCTAATTAGTGTTTTTGATTGTTTCAATAATTGGTGCACAAATTTGACTAAAACTTCTCATAAATTTTCTATAAAAACTTGCAAGACCATGAAAGCTTCTTACGTCAAATATGTTTCTTGGAGTAGGCCAGTTCCAAATTGCTTGTACTTTCTCTAGATCCATTTTCAAACCTTATTTAGAAACTACAAATCTCAAATAGATTATTTTTTCTTTCATGGAACTACATTTATTTAGATTTATTAGCAGTTTCGCTTTCTGAAGAGTTCTTAAAACCAACTTAAGATTCTCTAGATGTTCTTCTTTGCTTCTACTGAAAACTAGAATATCATCAAGATAAACAATGACAAACTTGCCTGCATATTCCTTCAAGACTTCATTCATTAATCTCATGAATGTGCTAGGTGCATTAGTGAGTCCAAAAGGCATCACTAACCATTCATACAACCCACTATTTGTTTTAAATGCAGTCTTCCATTCATCTCCCTCTCTAATCCTTATTTGATGATATCCACTCTTCAGATCTATTTTAGAAAAATACTTTGACCCACTTAAACAATCCATCAAATCATCCATGCGTGGTAAAGGAAATCTATACCTGATAGTAATCTTGTTTATGGCTCTAGAATCTATACACATACGCCATTCACCACCTTTCTTTGGACTGAGTACTGTTGGTACAACACATGGACTAAGACTCTCTCTGATTAATCCCTTATCCATCAGTTCCTGTACTTGTCTTCCAACTTCTACATTTTCTTGAGGAGTTAACCTGTATGCTGCTTTGTTTGGCAAACTTGCTCCAGGTATTAGATCAATATGATGACTAATACTCCTGATGGGTGGTAATGCATTTGGCAACTCATCCACAATAATATCAACAAAATCATTCAACAGAGTTTTGATTTCTTCAGATAAATCATCTAAGTTTGTGGAAGTTAAAATTACCTTAGGTCTCCTTATGACAGCAAAATGCATTTGTTCATCCTTCTTGACTTCTTGCAGCAATTCTTTCCCACTCATCAGCATAACACTATTTCCAGGCACTTCTTTGCTTGCTTCATCCTTCAATGGTAGCAATGTGTGTTTATTTCCATCCTTCTCTAGAGTGTAAGTATTTCTTCTCCCATCATGAATAGCTTTCCGATCAAACTACCAAGGTCTTCCCAGCAACACATGGCATACATCCATTGACATTACATCACAAAATATCACATCCTTATAAGTACCAATCTGTATCTCTACCTTGCATTGTTTTGTCACAATAAGCTGATGTCCTTTTTGCAGCAATAATAATTTGTGAGTAGGGTGTACTATTTTCACTAGTCCTAACTTATCCACCATTTCTGTAGAAACAAGGTTATCAGTGCTTCCACTATCAATTATCACTTTACAGCATTTTCCTTTGGACTTGCATGTAGTTCTGAATAAACTCTTTCTCTGAGCTGGTTCTCCTGTCTCTTTCTCTGCCTTAAGCAATACCCTTTTCAACAATAAGGATTCTCCTACTTCAGGTGATTCTTCCTTGTTTGCAATTTGAGTTTTTTCTTCCCTTGCCTCAACCACATTCACATTCCTCTAATTTGTTACTTTATTATGAGGACAGTCCCATGATCCATGTCCCCATTCTCCACATGTGTAACACCGAATTTTTCTTCCTCGGCCTCTTCCTCTACTAAATTCTCCTCTCTGTGGTGGTCTACTACTTGAACCTCCTGCTTCACTCTGAGGGTGCTAAAAACTTGATCTGGTAGTTCCTCTACCTCTTGTTGAACTTTTTCCTCTATTCCTCTCATTTTGCTTCCTCAACATCTTATGTTATGCCTTCAAAGCTGCTTGATAGGCATCTTCAATTGTCTTCATACTCAACAAGCTGATTTCATCATGTATGTCATATCTCAAGCCATTGATGTACCTGGCACCTTTTCTACATCATCCTCTGCATGTCCTTCTCTAATGCTCAGCTTATAAAACTCTTATGTGTATTCTTTGACAGTCATTCCTTTTTGCCTCAAATTTTGTAACTTTCTGAAAAGATTTAACTGATAATATTTTGGCATAAATTTGGCTTTCAATCTACTTACCATTTTATCCCATTGTTTGATCTTGGACTTCCCTTTTCTTGCTCTGGATGTTTGTAATTCATCCCACTAGATAGTTGCATGACCCTTCAATCTGGTAACTACAAATTTCACCTTCTTTTTGTCATCAACCTCCTCATAGTCAAAATACTTGTCTAATGAACTGATCCAATCCATCAATTCTTCTACATTGAGATTCCCATCATACAAAGGTATTTCCACCTTTAGTCTTCCACTTGCTTTGGCCAATATCTTGAGAACTTTGGCAGCTTCACTTTCATCCTCTTCTTCCTCCTCAAAAGATTCTTCTACAGCACTGGCATCTCCTTCATCAGGTGCTCTCCTCTGAGCAGTCTCCATTGTCTCCATCCTTGTACGCAAATTTCGGATCTCATCCAACAGAAATGCATTTGCTACAGGTCTCCCCCAACCTATGCCTCCTTCTCTCCTCGGTGGCATGTTTACTATAGAAAAACTTAATCTTTGTGCTCCGATACCAACAATGACGTAGGAGGTTGACGAAATGAGATGGTAGTCTAGAATTAGACTACTGGTTAACTCTGTAACCAATCAACTGCGCACAAACGAATTCTATATGTGGATTTTCCCCCTGAGGGTCCCACTTATCTGACCAATCACTGTCGGTCCCTTGTTGAATTCTCCTTATATCAAGCGCTTCAATCCACGCCATTGATCTCACTTCTCCAGATCCAACAGATATCGCATCGTTCGCTCACCAACTAACCTGGACGATCTCCACCATCGATGTGACCCGTCCAATAGAACGACTATTGCGCAATATCGCGCAAATTCTTGTACGACTGATATCAGGTCGAGAGCGTGGGAGAAAATTAGTTTTCTAGTGCTATGTGTCACCCACTTAGGCTAATCACGTGAAATTTAGGAATATTGCTTACCACCTTTAGGGCACGCGAGATACCACTTCCCACTTATCGAATATTACCACGTGCTTAATTCACAATCTTAATAAAGACGCTTAAGGAAAGTTTAACACTTAAGCTCAATATTAATCATTAATATTAATTGACTGTGATATCCAATAAATTGTATGAACAGAGAAAAATACTTGAATAGGGTCCAGAATGCCGATACACAGCTACAAATGAATTTCTACACCAGAACAGTGCGTCCACACCACACTTCAATCAATTATTCAACAAAATGGAAATTACAGAGTCTTGGTCCTCTCGGCTCGATTACAACAGTTTGTCTGACCTCTGTTTCAATCTCAAACCCTATCTCTTACTCAAGCTCTCGCTTGCTCACTCTATTCTCGATCATCTAATCTCTCTGTCATTACATTCTTTCCTCTTTTATGAATCAAATCATATCCTAACTGCATTGACAACTCAATCTCTATTTTTATCAACTCAACCATTAAATCCCTATTCTCAAGCTTTCTATACACACCTATACTAACAACTTATCTCCTATTCTAAAAATAATACAGTAATCCAATTATTACAATAATTGAGATAAAGATTAATTCGAGAGATCCAAACCTCTCTACTAAAATTGATTTTTGACCACTCAGGTCAATGAAATTCATCTCTGTTAGCCACAACATCTGAACATACAATCACATTGTTGGCTAAGTCTGAATGCTCCTACATGAGAAGTGGATGTCTTCTTGGAAGCATTTGTTCTTCCTTGTACAAGTTTGAGTCATTGGCCAATCTATTTAGAAATAGATACCAAAGATGCCCATAAAAATAGGTCTTTGAGATTTGAGAGTTTATGGCTTAAGGATCCATCCTTCCTTGAGAAGGAAAAGGCATGGTGAGAGAGATTCAAGTCTAAACTCCCTCCAATATGGCCAAGTTTCAACAAAATCTCAATATTATTAAGTCAAAAATAAAAATGGAACAAAGAGGATTTTGGAAATATTTTCCAAGCAAAACAAGAGTTAGAGATATATATGTAAGAGGTTCAGTAACAAACAATCATGGAGCGGATAATTGAGGATATGGCTGCAAAATAAGGAGAATTGTTCATAAAAATAGAGGAAAGAAAGCAATAGGAGGAAATATTATGGAGGAAAAAGCCAAGAATTCACTCACTTCAACAAGGGGAGAAGAACACAAAGCTTTTCATAAACTGATGATCAAACATCAACATCATAACATAATATTTTTTCTCAAATATGAAGTAGGGTGAAAAATTACATATTGCAAAGAGATGGAGCAAGAATTGGCTAGATATTATGGATTGCTTTTAGTTGAACCAAATCAAAGGTGATGGAGACCAATTCAGAAGATAACAGAAAACTTCTAAGTGTTAGTTCAACCAGATCATAATGATGCCTTATTGCAAGAGGTATCCTATGTCGAAGTTGAAGAGGAGGTAATATTCATGCCAAAAAACAAAGTGTTAGGTCCAGACAAACTCAATACAATTTTTTCAATGTTTGTTAACACTTCCTTGGCAAAGAAACCCATGACCTAGTGAAGGATTTTCGCAGTATGTGCTCTTTAACACTAGAACCCAAGTCTGACAAGGCTTACGATCCTAGTAGCTTCATATTAATGGCCTTATGCAATGTGATAGATAACATTATTTTGAAAGTCATTGCAAATCGTCTAAAGGCGCTCCTTCCAAATCTAATTTCAATGGAACAAACCAGTTATGTGGAGGGCAAACAAATCTTGGGTGGAATAGTAGTATCCCATAGGGTCCTTTATTTGTTGAAAAATATAAAAAGGTGGAAAGGCTAATGAAGCTTGACCATACTAAGGCCTTTGATAGACTTAGTTGGGCTTATCTCTTAAGTGTTCTCACAACCTTTATCTTTTCAAGTAGTTAGATTAATTAGATAGGTGCTCTGGTTGCAACCCTTTTCTTCTCGGTGATGCTTAATGGATATCCTTCCTCGACATTCAACTCTTCATGCGGAATTTGACAAGGTCATCCTCTCTTGTCATTCTTATTTATTCTTGATGTAGAAGGGATAAGACACACCATAAAGACAACAATAACACAAGGACAGATAAAAGGATTAAAACTCCATGGTGATGATCGTCCCGTCTCCCATCAACAGTTTGTTTATGATACCATGCTAATGGGATTTCCTATAGTAAGATAAGGTGGAGCTCTAAAACAAATATTAGAGGAATCCATGGAGGCCTAAGGCACATCCCTTAACACGAGTAAATCTCAAATTTAATTATTTAATACTAACTTAGTAGTGCAACGACACCTAGCTAAATTGTTGGGTTTTCAATGCAATTCTCTCCATGTTGAATGTCTTGGGACACTTTTGCTATAAAAATCCCTTAGAACTATTCACTAGAAGGAATTAGTCCAAAAAATATCATAAAAACTAAATTGTTAGACCTTTAGATCTCTCAATTTTGTTGGCAGATTAGTCTTGTTAAAAAGTCTGCAAGGCCTTCTAGTGTATGTTTTCTCTACATTGGCAGCTCCCAAAGGAATTCTCATATCCATCAAGATTATATATAGATACATTCTTTTGGGAGGGGCTATACGGGGGAAAATGGCCCCTTATAGCTTGAGATAAATTATGTCTTCCAAAAATGGTTGGAGGTCTTGGTCTTCGTGATCTATAAATTCTAAATAATGCTTTGGGGGAGAAATTATGATGGATATGGATCCAAGGTGGCCAAGATTTATGGAGGTAGATTTGGAGTAGGAAATACAACCCCTCTCAATCATGACATCAACAATTGAGAGCTTAAAACCTTGTTAAAGGATCTTCAATATGGAATTTGGCCAGCACTAATAAATTCATTGTACAACAACATTGTTTTTGGGATGTCTGAGAGGGAAAATATGCCTTATTTTGGATGGACTCACTGCAACAACATCCAAATCTTGGTGGCAAGGTACAATTTCTTGTTGTAAAAGAGTTTTTGATATCCATGAGCTTCTTAACAATAGTATATTATTAGAACTAGATAGTGAAGCACACCTCATGGAGAGAATTGAAAAATAAGGAAAGTTGGCCGCAAACTGTTGATTAAGCCAATATGGAAACTTTAATGGTAGAACTTAAAAAAAGAATGATCCCATTCTCTAAGGGATAGGAGAAACTTCGATGGGGCTATAACTAGAACGGTATGTTCACAATCTGTGATATCCCTCAGCTTGAAAATATTTTTGTAATTATCTGTATATATGTTTAAATTTGTATCAAGTATGCTACATTTAAGTGACAAACATATACTTAATTATTAGTAACTTATTGATAATACTTGATGTATAATTGTTGTTTAAAAGTTGCATTGTGTTTTATTCTATGAATATAAGAAAAGAACTAGGAAAATAATGATTAAAGTATAGATGGTTGAAAAAGGAAAAAGTTACAATTTTTTTTTTAGAAATTAATTATCCATCAACAAGTCCTACGCATCTAATATGGGTGATAAGATTTAATTATGAAAAATATGTATGGGCCAATTTATTATTCCCTAGAAGACAAGAGGTTGTCTCCAAAAGTGGGAAACAAGAGCTCATAAATAAGCAATTAACCACATGCAACCTATTGATGAGGCAAGGCAGTTAATAACCACCTAAAAGTGGTAGATGGATAAAAATATCTAAATTTTTTGTCTTTTGTCTCATAAATTTCCTGAGAGAAGGGAACTAGAGAGACTAAAGCAAAGCATAAAATTTTATAGAGGGATTGTTGGTTTGGTTACTCAAGGAAACAAGCAAAAACTGTGTCAAGGTTGGGAGGAGCCAAGTACTTAATCATTAGTTTCCCAAAAGAAAAACTTTCAAGTCAATATCTTTTGACTCTATTATATTATGTAAAGAGAAAGAGTATTTTTTTCTATACTTAGGTTAATTTTCTGAAGGAAAATGAAAATAATAGCTTGTCAATTTTGTGTAGGAATTAAAATATTTTAAGCTCTATACATTTTCATTGAACATTTAGGAAAATAGTTTGTAGAAAGAAATAATAGGTCTGAAAATAGAGTGTGTTCTCAAAAATAAAAGTATATATTGTTTTGTATGCAATAAATTGGATACAGAATCCATATTAGGATTGTTATTCTAACCTATGGACTTTAAATCTAAGAAATGTTATTGCATAAAAATATTTTTGTCACTAGAAAGATAGGTTTTATAAATAAGTAATTATACATCTTGATACAAAGGGCAATATACGATTAGGAAACTAAATAGAAATTTAGTGGATTTATCTACACATGAACAACAAAAATTGTACATGCCTTATTTTTTTATATACATGTATATTTACTATGTGTTTTCGTGGAAATTTGCTTAGAAGATGTAGAATAAATAAGTAAGTTGTTTCCAGAACCTTGGAGGTATAGTGGAATGAATTATGAATACATGTATATAATATTATAAATACAACTACTATTTCTATCAAAAAGTTATTGAATAAGCTTCCATATAACATAAGTCCTTCCAACGATGTTACTATCATCATGTGAGAAAATCAATAAACATATTTGACCATAATTTACTATCGCAACAATAAAAGAATCAGTAGTCTCAAATTTGAAAGACAGTATACTCATACAATTAAAAAGATGTGTTTTATTTTCATTACTAGATACCAAAACAGTTCTTATTATTGTATAATTTCTAAAAGAAGTTAAGAAATTATAACATGCCAAAACAAAGGGTTGTCATTGAAAAATCATTCTTGAAGAAGCCTCCAACGAAATTCCGTAGAGTAAATGTAACTAGTTACCATATGGTTTCATATTGTCCATGAGGTGATATTAATTTAAACACACAAGAAATACATTGTGACAGTGAAAGTTGTCCTTAATAAAAATGTGACCATGTTGCTCAGAGCAACCTAGAAGAAAACTGAGGAGCATTTGGCCAACCTAGAAGGAAAGGAACGATGTGATTAATTAATTTCTAAGCTAACCATATGTGTTGCTTATGTTCAAGGTGAATGAGGGGAGTAGATACCTTAAACGTTTTACAAAAAATTTGTTAGGGTCCAACCCTAACCCCCTTATTTATGTAATAAGTTCGAGTCATAGTTATAGTTAGTTAAAGAGTCAATAAAGCCCATATTAATAATTGTAAGTGGTTGACCTGCATTTAAAGAAGGGACCACAGTTAGTTGCAAATGGGCCATGGTATTAATAAGAACCATGGTATTGACCCCTGGTATTGCATGTATGAATCCTATAAAGGATAGAGACTCCCCTTGAGGAGCATCGTGTCTTATTTTGTAATTGAGCCCAACTCTATTGGAGGTTGCCCCTTCGAAGAGACAAGTGAACATTGCTTTCCTTTCTGAATAATAAAATACTTGTTGTTATTTCTTATTGTTCTGTGTTCTGGGTATATTTCTTCGCATATTTGGTATTCTGGTATCTTCTCACAGGTCAAGAGCATAACAAGTGGTATCAGAGCACTTTCCAGGGCCGGTGGGATCTCCATTTTTAGCAGAATTTTTTTGGCTAGAGACGTGTTCCAGTTTCTTTAAACCACGGGATCTGTTGTTGAGCGCATAAACCTGCGGATTTGGGGAGGCATGCACGTAGGAAACAGAAGAGATGGTCACGCTTGTTGGACTCCCTTGTAACCCCTGTGGGTACCCCTTCGAGTAGTATCACATTAGATAGAACCACCCACGGATTGTCTTCCAAGTACCCTTTGGGTATATCGAAAGCCCCATAGACTCTCTTGAAACCTCGCCATAGATAAACCATCGGCCGTCTTTCTGCTACAGTACACCGAGAATAGCACTCGGGGAGATTACTTGCGCATACAATAGGGTAGTTGGGTTGTACGGCTAAGGGAACGGTTGATCCTCCTTGGTTAGTGCCCTTAAAGATTGGGTCGAGTACTACTGTCGGACCCTTATGTATATTGCAATATGTAGCACCTAACACTCCTTGAGACCATAGTTCCCTTGTCTCTCTCTAGATCATGCATCATCTTTGCCAGATCAAATCTAGCATATTGGGTTCTGTCGCAGCCGCAACAATCAGTTCCGCCATTCAGATCTGTCAAATCCACCATTCATATCTATCAGATCCGCCAGTCATATCTATCAGATCTGCCATTCAGATCAAGCAATTTGGGTTCTGTAGCAGTCGCAACAATCAAATCTGCCATTCAGATCTAGTAGCAGGGGTTCGATCACTGCCACATTCCTACTCATACTCTGCAGTTGAGGGTTTCACCGATAGATCTGACTATTTGTGTGGCTCCTATACCTGGGCATGATTCTCACAAGACATTGGGCAAAATTAACTTTTCTGGGAATCGGCTACTGCAGTATTCCTAAGCGAGGAGTAAAACTCCTTTCGGAGTAAAAAAAAAAGTCTGAGACCCTCCCGGGACGCTTATAGGAGACTTAGCCCATAAGAATCAGGTCGACGGGCTGAGCAAGGTGGTACCATTCACTTGTCAGCATCAAAATTTCGGGTGGTCCCAATTTATTTATTTTTTTCACAGTAACGACAAGTGCACCGAATTTGTGCATGGTACAAACCAGAGCTCAAGCTATGGCCAATGAGAAGATAAACACCCTTGAACAAAAGTTGGAGGCATTAACGAAGCAGATCCAGACCTTAAATGACACAATCACAAAGGGCAAGTCGGGGGAACAATTGGAGGCATATGATTTTAATGAAAACCTTGAGGGCGAGTCTAGCCATTCTCTTCACTTCTATGGAAACCACCAATAGTCCCAGCCTCGACCACCTAAGCTAGACATGCATAAATTTTATGGCTCTCATTCGGCCATATGGCTAGCACAAATGGAGCAATATTTCACATTGAATTACATCAGAGATGATGCGACTAAGCTAAATGTGGGAAGCCTATACCTGGACCAAGAAAGATGGCAATGGTGGCAATGGCATAAACACTGCTATGCAATGGCAATGACTTGGCAGATATTCTCAAAATCCCTTTCTGATCTCTTTGACCATGAATCTAACTTTTTGGGTCATCTTACTAAGCTCCAACAGATAGGCACATTGCAAGAATATATTAAAACCTTTGAAGCATTAGCCTTCCGCATAGGAGGTCTAGTAGATGAATTCTACTTGCAATGTTTTGTCAGTGGTCTCAAAGATGCCATACAAGCCCACGTCCGACTGCAACACCCAGTCTCATGGCTGGCAGCTTACAAGATAGCTCATGAAGTAGAACGCACGTTAGCGGCTCAGTCGACTCATCCAAATTTCATAGCCAAGGGACGCCCCACCCAGGCTCCAAGCACTACCCAAACACTTAAGGTTCAAAAGGTGTCACCAGTGGAAATGGCGGAAAGAAGAAAGCAAGGATTGTGTTACTACTGTGATGAGAAATACTCCCCGGGGCATAAATGCAAGGAACCCAAATTCTTTCAAATTGATGCTACTGATCACAGTTCATCTGAGGAAGCCCCACTAATTGAGGAACCAAAGGAGGAAGATGAGGAAAACCAGTCGGACAATGAGCTCCCAGCTACACCTGAAGAACCATTTATCTCGCTTCATGCTTTGGCAGGAATTTCTTCTCCCCAAACTCTTAAATTAGAGGTTTTATTAAGCATCACCCTATAGTAGTCTTGATTGATAGTGGCAGTACGCATAACTTTATCCATCAAAGAGTCACGGAAGCAGTGAATTGTTTTGTCAGAGCAGTCTCTAATTTCTAGGTCTAGATTGTTGATGGGGGGCAATGAAATGTGAAGGCCGCTGTGAAAATGTCAAACTTCAAATGGGAGATTATCACCTAAAGACCCACATGTTTGCCATCAACATGGGTGGGTGTGACATTGTCTTGGGTGCTGAATGGCTCCGCACACTTGGCCCAATCACAATGGATTTCCAGGAGTTATATATGAGCTTTAATCAAAATAACTACACACATACCCTTCACGGACTCCACGCAGGTGCTCCTTCTATCATCAGCTCGCATAGGATGGAAAAATTGTTAAAAAAGGGCCACCATGGAGTTATAGCCCAATTTAATGCCATCCAAGCCTTCAAACCCACTTCCCTTCATATTCATCCTAAAATGCAACAGGTCTTAAACAACCGTCTGCAGGTCTTTGACAAGCCTCATGAGCTTCCACCCTCGAGAGGGGAACATGATCATAGCATTACTTTGGTCCCAGGGGCACAACCACCAAATGTGTGCCCATATAGATATCATTTCTCCAAAAAGAATGAAATTGAAAAAATCATCAAGGAACTCCTGGAAGCCGGTGTCATTCGTCCTAGCATTAGTCCTTATTCATCGCCTGTGGTCATGGTGCTCAAAAAAGATGGGGAATGGCGTATGTGTCCAGACTTTAGGGCCCTCAACAAGCTGACGGTCAAAGATAAATTTCCCATCCCGGTTGTTGATGATTTGCTGGATGAACTAAATGGGGCTCAATTCTTTACTAAGCTCGACCTTCACTCAGGCTATCACCAAATTTGCATGAAAGAAGTAGACATTCCAAAGACTGCTTTCCGAACTCATGAAGGCCATTATGAATTCCTGGTCATGCCATTTGGTCTTCGTAATGCGCCATCCACTTTTCAGAGCCTCATGAATCACCTGCTCAAACCATATCTCAAAAAATTTGTCCTTGTTTTCTTTGATGACATCCTCATCTACAGCCTCACCTGGGAAAAACATCTTCAGCATGTAGATTTGCTCTTGCAACTACTCCAGAAGCATAAATTATTTGTCAAATTGTCCAAGTGCTCTTTTGGCATGGAAGAAGTTGAGTATTTGGACTACATTGTGGGGCATGAAGGTGTCAGGGTGGATCCCAAAAAGATCTAAGCAATGCAAGATTGGCCTCAACCAAAGACCTTGAAGAGCTTGAGAGGATTTTTGGGTCTCACCGGCTACTATCGCAAATTTGTTCGCAATTATGTTCGCATTGCTAGACCCCTCACTCACCTTCTTAAGAAAAATTCATTCCTTTGGAATGATGAAGCACAACAGGCATTTATAGCTCTCAAACATGCCATGTGTTCCACTCCCGTATTGGCACTACCCGGCTTCACCAAATCTTTTGTGATTGAATGTGATGCTTCAGGTACGGGTATTGGGGCTGTCTTAATGCAGGAAGGTCGACCTTTGGCCTTCACTAGCCAACAACTAAGTGGGACAAATCTGGGACAATCTACCTATGAGAAGGAGATGATGGCCATCTTACATGCAGTGGATACCTGGCGACCATACTTATTGGGGCGGTGTTTCCAAATCTGCACAGACCATCAAAGCCTTAAATATTTTTTGGAGCAACGCCTATCCTCGCCACAATAAAATAAATGGCTAGCCAAAATGTTGGGATATGATTATGAGATAATTTACAAGAAAGGGCGCGAAAATGTCGTAGCGGATGCTTTATCATGCTAATTTGAGGAGGAAAGCACCCTGCTAGCAATCTCTCTTCCCATTCCAGAGTGGATTGAAGAGGCTCGCAAGGAATGGTTTTCACATCCTTTGCTCTCCCAACTCATTAATAAATTGCAGGCGGATCCAAATTCCACAGCGGACTACTCTTGGCAGGATGAGATTCTTCGCTACAAGGACAAAGTAGTGATATCAACAACATCCACCCTCAAAAGTCACATTTTGGCAAAGTTGCACTCATCTCCCACTGCAGGCCATTCAAGCTTTCAGAAGACTTATGCTCGCACTCGAAGTCTAGACAGAGGTTTCTATGGATTTCATTACGGGTCTTCTGAAGTCAGGCAACAAGTCAGTCATCATGGTGGTTGTGGACAGACTTTCTAAGTATGCTCATTTTTGTGCCCTACCCCACCCTTTTACACCAGCTTTGGTGGCTCAATCTTTCATGGACCAGATCTTCAAATTGCATGGCATGCCCACTTCCATTGTGTCTGATCATGACCCGATCTTCACCAGTAACTTTTGGCAGGAACTCTTCAGGCTACAAGGTACCCAACTACAACTCAGTACTTCCTATCATCCCCAAACTAATGGTCAAACTGAAGCAATCAACAAATGTCTGGAGACCTACCTCAGGTGTTTCACTTCAGAAAAGAAACATCTATGGGTACAATGGTTACCTCTAGCTGAATGGTGGTATAATACTAACTATCATGCCACCACCAAAATGACTCCATATGAAGCAATTTATGGTCAACTCCCTTCTTCACCTACTTCTTATATCTAGGGATGCTCGAAGGTACAAGCAGTGGATCAACTCCTACAGAACCATGCAACCATGTTGGCCCACCCCAAAGAGAATCTCCATCAAGCTCAAAATCGCATGAAGCAACAGGTAGACCAACATCATTCAGAGTGCAAATTTCAAGAAGGGGATTAGGTATTCTTGAGGCTGCAACCAGATAAACAAACATCACTCAAAGACAAGGGATGTCAAAAATTATCTCCAAAACTCTACGGACTGTATGAAATACTTCAGCACATCGGAGAAGTAGCCTACAATCTAGCCTTGCCACCCACTGCAAAAATCCATCCCGTCTTCCATGTCTCGTGACTCAAGAAAGTGGTTGGGAACCATTGCAGAATTGAAACCAGTCTACCGGAATTGGATGAAGAAGGTTCAATCTGGCTCCAACCTGAACAGGTTCTTGACACATGAGAATGGCACCTGTGCGGTCGCACGATCAAGGAAGTCCTCGTTAAGTGGAAAGACACCTCTCCAGAAGATGCAACCTGGGAACCAACCACTGTTCTTCAACAATTTCCGCAGCTTCAGCCTTGAGGACAAGGCTATTTTTATGGGGGAGGGCATGTTAGGGTCCAACCCTAACCCCCTTATTTATGTAATAAGGTCGAGTCATAGTTATAGTTAGTTAAAGAGTCAATAAAGCCCATATTAATAATTGTAAGTGGTTGACCTAGGATTGCATGGAGGAAGAGAAAAACCCATGTAACCCTAAGGAATTTGTTACAAAGAATGGTAGTAAGACCATTGAAAAGTATGGTGACTGTATAGAAGACAAATTGCAAAGAATGTAAAGAAATATTTCCACTCTTTAAAAATTGATAAATACAAAGCAGTAAATACATAATTTGAAAATCCCAAATGAAAAACCCCAAGTAAAGAAATTTTAGTAAAACCTCATTTGGGTATGACTTACAAGAAGTATGAAACTACAAAAGAATGAAATTATAAATAAGAAAGCAATTAGGTATGTTTTCAAATTCGCAAAAGGGAAGTCATTACTTACCCAATCCCTGTTGTAGTGAGCGACTGTGAAAGTCTGCAACTCTACTCCAGGGTTTCAACAAAAATGGGGAACCTGAACACAAAATAGATAATAATATTAGCGAACTAATAGAACATTGAACTAGAGTATAAAAAAAAAGGAGTCGGGAGAAATACACTTTACCTCTACTCCAATTTCGGAGATGAGACCAACAAGTTTACAATCCATGTTGACATTTTGAGATTCAACTACCTCCATATGAAATTTGGAGGTCAGATGTTCAGAAAAATGAACAAAATACACCTCTCTATAAAACCTTTGGTGAAAAATGGAAATTACACTGCAATTTTGAGATAAACCCTTGTCGTGAGGGACGACAGGTCCAAGCAGTTTGAGAAGAAATGAAAGCAAAAGACAAGTCAATAGAAAACAATGGTGAATTAAACAAGGTAGAAAACCCATCACCGTTGATTTGAATCCAGTTAATACACACCGTCGATCAAGTTAAAGAGGTAGATGAATCGTGGCTCATCATAAGGGATTCTCGCCTACGTATGGAAGGATCTAAAACAACTCATAATATCCACATATAAACCCTTATCATAATTTAATCCCACATCGAATTACAATGTTGATAATACTTTATGTATATATGTAAGTGCAATTAACCGGTGGAAAATCGAATGACAATGATTTTCGGTAACATATAATCGAACCATTAATACAAATGTTAAAGTTATTTCATGAGTAGGTATGAGAGATAGGTTGTCATAATCCCATTTATATATGAAAAACTCTAGATCATGTCCAAAGTATGAACAATATAAATATCCAAACAACAAGTTATATATATATATGTGTGTGTGTGTGTGTGTGTGTGTGTGTGTGCGTGTGTGTATGTATGTATGGGATTTCAAAAGTAGATTTTAGATGCAATATCATACATATATAATCAAATGTTAGAAAAGAGGAATCTATTAGTAACTTCAAGTGAATCATATGGAACAAGAATGAATTAATGAACAAATGAAAATAACTACTTTATATGTAAAGAAGCTTGTGGGAAATACTTCAAAATATTTATATATTTTATTAGTTCCTCTACCAATTGAGCTAGAGGAGAGAGACAAACATGACAAAAAAAAATAATCATATTTAACATCACAAGGCATATGAAAGATGCATGAGTATTTAAATTGCCAAACAAACCTAAGATTTAGTTTTGAGTTCTAAAAAGGAGAAAAAGAATTAGTGTTATTAGAGTTCTAAAAAGGAGAAAAAAAATTAGTGTTATTAGGACTGTTATTACAAGTGGTATCAAAGTTGTAGTTACAACATTGGGCCTTTCTTGGGTCCAGAAAACATCAAACATCCATGGGATCACCTAGAAATGAAGCAAAACACGGTACTGAGATGGGAATGGTTGGAGGTGGAACTAATAATGCAGAAGAGCCAAATCTTCAATTGTTGCAAGTAATAAGAAATTTAAAAACTGATTTAGAGGATATTAAAGCAAATCAGGAAAGACAGATTTAAGCAAGCGAAGACCAAGAAGAAATTAATGGGTGTTTATTAAGAAAAATGGAGAAGGAAAAAGCTAGTAAAAAAAAGCATAAGAAGAGGTACAAAAGTAAATACGTTAGTACTACAAGCAAGAGTAATTTAAAAGCCTCTATTGATAATGAAACCAATGAATTTAGTGATCAAGATGAGTAGAAATCAGACAGTAGTATTTCCTCATCCAGAAAAAGGAAATCATCTTCTCAACTACAAGGAGAGTTTAAGAAAATCAGACTTCCCAATTTTGATGGTGAAACTGAAGAAGGAGCAAAGGCGTGGATCCTCTATATGTCCAAATATTTTGAAGTGTACAGCTACCCAAGTAATCTTAAGGCAAGATTTTCTACATACCAATTTACTAGTAAAGCAGCTTTATGGTGGGAGAATAAAAAGTTGTTAAGAAGATCAGAAGTAAGAATTTAACTTGGAAATTGTTCAAGAAGAAATACTTGACTGAAAGATACTTTGATGAAAAGGCTAGGGAATTTCATGAATTGAAGTGGGACAGCTCACCATGGATGAGTTTTTCAATAAGTTCATGAGTCTATTAAGGTATGTCCCTGTTGTAGCAGCTACAACCATCCTCCAAAATTTTTCCTTAGCTTCATTTTGGAGCCTCCATACCAACCATCCTTAGCAGCATGTCTACATTGCTCAGGTACTTATGCTTTCAATTGAGTTTCTTGGCTTATCAGTTTGATTTTAATATTTTTTTTGCCTTTCACCCGCAAGTTGACATCTCGTGACTTGGTCTTCAACTGGCTCTTCTGCTCACTTGAATAATTGCGCAAAACTGGAGGGAAACCAGCCTTTCTCTCCAGAATTGCACAGAGCATCAAGGCAGCCAGCTACTCTCCAAAATTGCGCAGAGCATGCAGGTTGCCTTCCCCCTGAAAATTGCACAGAGCATCCCATCACCGGGCTTGCTCTCCGAAATTTCGCAGTTCTAGCCGGTATCCTTGGCTTCAGTCTAGAAATTGCATAGAGCTTGAGGGGTAGCCAAAGCCACTCAACCCAAAAACTGTGCAGAAGTCATCTAGAGGCTTGCAGTCTATTGCATGTGCTCCCAAGTTGACTGGTTCCCTCCAGGACTGAGCAATCTTTCTTTGCATGCATGGGAAGCTTTTTCTCGAAAAAGAAAAAAGCAAAAAAACAAAAAACATCCCTAGATTTTAGGGATTTATTTTTAGCAGCTGGAGGTTACATGCAAAAGTTGTTTTAGAAACCTCCCGCCAAGTGTCACTTTTTCCTAGATTTGTGGCATGCGCGTCATAAACCTCGATCTTATCAAAACTATTTATTTGACGCTTCAGAGCTCATTCTTCACTTCGATCTTGGAGCTTTGGCATCCCCAATGCATTTAGGAACATTCATCATACTCAGCTCAACTTTTTCCAGGTAAGTCTGCTTTTCATGTCTTTTGCTGCTTTTCTGTCACTTCTTGTATGTCAGTTTGTGTGAGTGTTGTTTGCTTGGTTTTGTTGAACACTTGTTGTCATTTTAGTGCATGTTAACTTGTAGAAGCATTGTTTCAAGTTTTCCATTGCATCTTATTGTTGTCACATGCATGACATTGTTTCTGCACTGACAATCATCGTTGCGGTGACTCGCTTCACACACTTAGTTTTTTTTCTCGTTTTACTAAATCTTGCACTCATTGATTGCATGCATGTTCATTCACTCATGTTTTCACCTAGCTTCGCACATGCATTCAGTCTTTACTATTTTCAGTCGTCCGTCAGCGGGTCTAAACTACCTTGGCCCGGACCTTGCCTTGCCCGGCTTGCACTGCACATTTTTGGGATGGAAGGCCTTGCCTTGCTCCTAGAAATTGTGCAGAGCTTGCCTCACACTAGCCTCCCAGAGTGTGCTCTATGAAATTCTAAGAGGTAGTGCCTTAGTTGGCCCCCGGAATTGCGCAATGCAATTTTCTCGAGTTACAGTCATGCTGACTAAAACTGTGCATTGCATAGTTTCAGTCCTCAACATGCCAAGTTGTACTATGCTCTACGTAGTTTCAGTAGTCACTCAGCTCACTGGTAGTCTGGAATATGCTCTGTGTAGTTTTGGTAGTCAGTCTCCCAACCTCCCAGTGAAAATTGCGCAAATTTCCCAATCAGTCACCCAGGTGTGTTGCATGTCAGTCCTCAAGTTGCTTTTGGTTTTCAACTAATAGTTTGCTTTCCATGAGTGTTGCTCTGTCTCCAGGTATCATAGGTGTTCATCAGTCTCTTAGCAGTATAGGTACAATGGCTTCCAAGAGAACAGGGTCAAAGGACACCATTGAGAGCGCAATTGGAGATGTGGTTGAGAAAGTGTCTATGACCTTTCTCATCTATGAAGACACTAAGTTGTTCATAGATGAGGAGATCAAGATCAAATGGAAGGACATCAATGACATCTTCTCAGGCACCTTTGAGGAGAACCTGGAGGATCGCAGAGACTATGTCAACATACACAAGTCTGGCTTATACCAGGTTGCATGCAGGTATCTCGTGTTTCCATGTGAGGACATGATCCATTTGATTGTCTCGAATACTGATCCAGATACAATGGTGTTGAGTAGTGTCATTGGAATAGAACTTGTTACCGTCAGGGCAACTAAATTTCAAGAGATGTATCGCTTACCGTATCCAGTGGTCACAATGGATGCACCCTTCACCAAGCCCAGCAGTAGTGCAAACTCAAGGGACATCTTGAAGAGTTGGGTTACAGAGCCATCTAAGTTCAGGACAACACCCAACCAGGTTTACAAGACAAGGATACTGCAGAAAGCTTATCATCTCTTGGTCATCTTTGCATGTCACTTATACAGCCAGGAGAGTACATAGATCTTCCTGCAGATTTGGGTGATTGTATTGGATCAGTTGGCGAACGAAGGAATGTCTTTTAATTCATCCGACATGTTGGCTCTCTAGCTGAAGGGACAAGTAACAGATGCTCGGCATCTGCCCAAGGGTCAACAAGCAAATCTCTTCATGTCCGCTTACATTCTTGATGCAATCTGTGCCCGTCAGTAGTTCCCTAGCTTGGGTTGGGCATGGACACCTTCAAAAACCTCTATGCACACCTATTGTAGGTGGTTCTCTAAATGTAGCTTCCGTGGAGTTATAATACAACTATCAAACCATTTCGTCACCCCAGTGTACAAGATGATCTTTGAGTGGGATCTTCTTTGCATGTCACAGGCAGAAATGGAGGTATTGGTTAACATGGCAGATTAGTATGCCTCACCCCTTGGCACCTTCATCCGGATGTATAGCGCGAAGAAGGCTCTGCATGTTTTACCAAAGTTTTCCATGAACAAGTTGGTCATGCAAGAGGTCGCATATCACATCTCGATAGGGTTTTCAGTGAGACTGTACATGAAGAAGAAGGCACCTTGGATCGCTCTTCCTTAGTGGATCGATTTGTATGAGGTCCAGAATCTCAAGCATGCTGAGGTTGAGATGGAGGAATTCAAGAGTTTCACCTTTGGCACAATAATTTTCAATCCATATGATCTGCATTGCTTAGTGGAATACCACTGTACGAAAGTGTATCATCCTTGGATCCACGGGGCGTGTCATTGGCCTGAGGAATACCCATGGAGATACTTCTATAACTTCTCAAGGCTCAATTAACCGGTCATAATGGTTGTAGAGTGGTTAGGAGTGTAGAAGGCAGCAAAATCTCACAGAGTAGAAACATCTACAAAAGTAGAGGGCAGCAGACCTGCGCTTGAAAAAGACAAGAGGAAGGTTCTCGATATCGCAAGGGCAGAGAAAAGCTGCAATTTCAAAGAAGATCCACTTATATTAAGACTAGCTTTGGAGATTGAGGCAAAGATGCGACAATGCAACATAAAGGATTGCGCAGAGATAGAGGGAGAAGTAAAAGCTAGAGGAGGCAGATGATCCAAGTGGATGTTGGTGGCCACCCACCTATCCCATTTGGACCCCCACAACTGTCTCTTTCAGTTTTTCAATTTCCTTAATTATAGCATAGTTCACTATTTTTAGCAGTTTTTCGGGTCCTAAACTTCCGGAGCCGTTTTGAGGCCCTAAACGACGTTTTTTGGGAAATCTACCCAATGATTTTTCTGTCAAAAAATCGTCTTTTCCGTCATAGTCCTCTGAGAGATCTTTCCAATGGGTTATCATGCACGTCAAACAGAGATAATATGACCAATTCGTGACCCCGAGAAGTTGGTTGTCCAACTCACCCCAACGGGGCCCACAAACTCTTGGTGTTACATCCCCTCGAGTTAGGGTTTTGGTTGTTTAGGGTTTTATCTTATTGTTCAATAATAAAAAGGCCCTTGAGCCTCATTCTAAGACAGTTCAGAGGCATGTAGCCGCCACATCTCTTCTCAGAGATAAGCTACCATCGCCCTTGCTGGTTTATGTCCATTTCTGTTTGTAAGCATATTTCAGTATTTTACAGTAATGAAATGAAGTATTATTTCCGCTGCATATCTGTCTTTATGGTTATCTTTGTGTTTTATTGCATTCCTATTTAATTTCGGATCAATGGTATCAGAGCGGTCTGCTTTTTTCTTTGTTTTTCTTTGCATGTCCCCAATGAGGTCGGGATATAAGGAGTTAGGGCTTGAACTGGTCGAACCTTTGCAAAACCAACCTCGCAAATCTCGACGACCTCCCATGGCGGATGAGAAGAAAGATGAGGGGGCAGGAGATCCTATCAAAATCTTGCTCGAAGAAGCCCTCGAGCGGCAAAGGAATGCGATGATGGATAGCTTTGCGCAGATCCTTCAGCGGCTACCCAGAGGCAACGCATCTGCTTCCAACAGCTACTCTGGAAATGCCACACCCTTTAAGGTACAAGTTAATTTTGAAATCCCCATATTCGAGGGTCAGATAGACGCAGATGCTGTAGATAAATGGTTAAATCTGCTAGATGGGTATTTTTCTGTTCATGAATTTTCAAGTCGGGAAAAGATTGTTTTCGCTCTTCTCAAAGCAGCCCCCCATGTCAAGGACTAGTGGGAAACCTACTTCGAGCAGAAGGATGAAAGTACAGGCTCACTGTTTTCAGCCGCACCCACTTGGAATGACTTCCGGGATGCCATCAAGGAGCAGTACTACCCTGTCAAAATCTATGAGGACAAATACATCAAATGGACCACACTGCGGTAGAGACGAGACCAAGATGTGCTGGAGTTCACAAACATTTTTCATACCCTTCGCACATAATTGGGTGTCAAAGATTCTGAGCTACATCTGGTACTCAAATACCGCTGCTATCTACACAGATACATCCAGAAAGATATGGAGTTCTTGAACATCTCCTCACTCAGCACAGCATACCGATACACTGTCAAAATCAAGCAAAAGTTCAAACAAAATAAGCGATACTTTGGATCTGCAAATCCAAAGCCCAAAGGACAAAGCCAAGGTGGGGTGACCCAAGACAACCCCTCGAAGCCACAAGAAAAGAACACCACCACGAAGCTGAAGAAGGACACAGGAAAGTGGTGTGAGTTCCACAAGAGTCCCACTCATAACACAAGTGAGTGTCGGACCAAGCAGTCGCTGGTGGCTAAGTTGAAGGCTTTTGAATCAGATGCATGTTCTGACCCTAAACCAGAACCTGACAAGGGGAATGGCAAAGGGAAGTAGATCATTGATGCGGAGCCTAGTACCACTATTGCCTCTGCCAAGATCCAGAAAAATGAGCCCGAAGATCCAGAAGAGGGGGAACGTCTTTTCCACTCACAGATGTGGGTGAAGGGCTCGCCGCTACAATTCATTTTTGACAGTGGCAGCCAAAAGAACCTCAATTTCTGCAGAGGTCATGAAGCGGTTGGGCCTACCAACTACACCACACCCACAACCGTACAGTATCGGTGGCTTCACGAAGGACGAGATCTCAAAGTTCACCAGCAGTGCTGCCTTCCCTACAGCATCAAGCCCTTCACAGACGAGGTATTGTGTGATGTTACACCTTTGGATGTTTGTGACGTATTATTAGGCCAGCCATACTTGTGGAGGCGACATGCTGTGTATGAGTCAAGGCCTCGTGCTGTCATTATTTCTTTGAATAATTCATTATACAGGATACCAGAGGTAGCTCCACCTACCGCCACCTCTTTGATCACTGCTAAGAAAGGCAGCAAGCTCATCTCACAGACTAGGAAATTTATTTTCTGTCTAGTTCACTCCCAAAGTAAGGGGAAGATCGTTGCTACCTCCATGACCCCCGCAAAGGGTTCCTCCACGCAGCAGCAACAACAGAGGGATATAGTCATGACAGAACACAGGAACAACTTCTCCTTACCCAGAGGGGTACCACACAAGTTTCAGGTGGGCGACAAGGTTTGGTTACATCTGGAAAGAGAACGACGTACCAGAACCCATCAGAAACTCAGACCACTTCGACATGGTCCTTACACCAGTAACAAGGCTACGGGCAACAATGATTTGAAGCACAGAATTCCTCCATTCCTTCGCTTGCGCCGAGTGTTCAATGTGGACCGTCGCCGACCATGCTTCCCACCATTTCTGGACACATCAAAGATTGCAGAACAGCTCACTAGAGACCCAGGTCAACAAAAGCTTCCTCATCTCAGGGAGGAACTCAACGCAATGGGGACCATTGCTTCCTAAGTGGGGAGGAATGATCCAGGTGGATGTTGGTGGCCACCCACCTATCCCATTTGGACCCCCACAACTGTCTCTTTCAGTTTTTTAGTTTCCTTAATTATAGCATAGTTTACTATTTTTAGCAGTTTTTCGGGTCCTAAACTTCCGGAGCCATTTTGAGGCCCTAAACGACGTTTTTTGGGAAATCTACCCAACGATTTTTTTGTCAAAAAATCATCTTTTCCGTCATATTCCTCGGAGAGATCTTTCCAATGGGCTATCATGCGCGTCAAACGAAGATAATATGACCAATTCGCGACCCCGGGAAGTTGGCTATCCAACTCACCCCAACGGGACCCACAAACTCTTGGTGTTACATCTCCTCAGGTTAGGGTTTTGGTTGTTTAGGGTTTTCTCTTATTGTTAAATAATAAAAATTCCCTTGAGCCTCATTGTAAGATAGTTCAGAGGCATGTAGCCGCCACATCTCTTCTCACAGATAAGCTACCATCACCCTTACTGGTTTATGTCCATTTCTGTTTGTAAGCATATTTCAGTATTTTACAGTAATGAAATGAAGTATTATTTCCGTCGCATATCTATCTTTATGGTTATCTTTGTGTTTTATTGCGTTCCTGTTAAGTTCGGATTAGTGGAAAAGGAGTTGCAGGAGTTGAAGCAACAACTAAGGGAAGAATAAGAGATGCGTAGAAGAGAGAAGGAAGCATAGTAGGAATAGGAACAGCAGGAGGTGCAACATGCACACATTGATGACACTGCAACGATATAGGTTATTGATTCATCCGAATAGCTGGCAGATAGCAAACAGGGTGAGCAGTCGTAGGAGCAGGACTTTTCTCAAGAGATTGAACAGATGTTGGAACAAATGGACACGGATGTGGTTCAACCAGAGTAAGATTAGGATATAGACCTCATGTCTAAGTACTAAGAGGTCACTCCATCGGCTTCACCAGATCCGGGAGTAGAGCAAGTCCCAAGTGATCAAGGAGACACTGAAATCCTTGAGGACAATCCGAAAGCGGATGTCCACAACATATCCTTCGATGAGTCACAACACAGAGTTGTGCAATTGTGCAGAGTGCCCACTCCGTATGTTCATGTATCTCCTACATAGTTTGAAGAATGAGTGATCGTGTCCAATGTGTGCAAGCATCCAACTGCATTGGTCGATGCTACAAAGGCATATGTCGAAGCCACCGGCTCAAGTGTAATATTATTTATAGCTGAGAACGAACGCATGGCTAAGGAGTTACAAGTGGCCAAGTATGGAGCAGAACAAGCCACAGCATCCACCAAAGCAGAGTTGAAGAAAGTGATATTGGATGAAGTATCGTCTCTCGAGACAGTCATGCGGAAGTTGTACTTCAGGTTCGTCACCGTGAATAAGTCAGTTGTCCATCTTAACGATTGGCAGCAGCACTATGCTAGGAGAAAATGCATCTTGACAGACATACACACTATTGTTGATCACATTCAGATATGGACAACGAGGTACAAGGGAGCCCCATTGTACTTACTAAAGATGATGAAGCCAAAGAAAGTGGAGTTGAAGGTATGCATCTGGAGTCAGATCGAGAACTATGAGGAACTCCCACATCTCATCACCAGCTTACAAGCTTCACATGCACGGGTGTTCAGAATCATGGATGTCATTGTGCACACACATGAGATCCCATCCATTGGCACACTCACCGAGGCGAAAGCAAAGAACCAAGTCCGACTGGAGCTGGACATGTACTTCGAGCAGTTAATGTGCATAGCCACCAGTGTAGACTTACAGGTGAGCACAAACACTATGCACTAGTATGTCGCTGGTCCAGCTGCACTCAAGACCATGTTGCGCATGCTATCTGACGAGTTGGATAGAGGTGCCAAATTAGTGTACTCGGATGCAATAGAGGCAAGATTTCTCTTTCAGAAGGATGTCACCAGGGAGTACACAGACACCATAAAATACTACCAAGCTTGGCATTAGTTCACCACCATCGATCATCAAGAGGATCTCGATGAGTTATTTTTCCCACGGCTATCCAATTCTTAGTGATGTCTTGTATGTCTTCCTCAAGGCCATTTTGTCTCACATGGGTACATGTGCAGATTGTATTGTAAACATGTTGTAAAGTGAAAGACCAAGCGTCAATAGTAGAATGTAAACAGTCATGTGTATGTTGAAGAGTCATGAGGGTATTTAAAGAGTCACAAAGGGGAATGTCAAGGGTCACTCCACCCTTTGCTATATATAGAACCTCATAACTCATTGTAAATGGTTTTGGGAGCCAAGGTTCTAATATGTATAACCTAGAGAAATCTTGGAGTGTATTGTAACAAGCCTTGGCTTCTCCATAGTGCAGAGCTAGTACATCTCTTTGGAGGAGCAGGGGGCAGCGATTGTAATGTTCCGCTATCGGGGCTAATGGTTGTCATTGTTGTATGTATGATTGGATATTTCACTCTTTTAATATAATAGAGCCATCATGTTTCATGCATATATTGTTATTGTAGTTCAGCTATCCTGGTTACTATAATGATGTATGTAGTTGTAAGTTACGCATGTATGTATGGACTATTCTCTATGTGTTTGTATGAATCTTATCGAATTGTATTGTTGGTATAACCCATCACTTTGGATCGTTGGCTATCCTACTTTCCATCTCGTGATGTCTTTCAGCTCGTGTGTTCCCTTTCAAGTTGCGTGTTATCATAGGCTTCTAAGGTATGCACTCTTCTCCCCTTCTGTGTGTTAAAGCCTTTCATGCACCTTCCTTGACTCGCTGCAAGGTCACACCCTTGCTTCCAACAAGGACATCTTACTTACCACTATGAGCAACCACAGTCAAGGTGATACTGCACTACCCACTGCTAGGACTCCTACTCCAAACGGTCTAAGGTATGGTTGGGAATTCTTACCGGGGAGATCCCATGACATGTTGGTGGGTCCAGCACTGTCAACAGCCCCATATTTGAAAGAAGAAAAAGCAAAAATTCAAATATTTTTTAGTTGTCCACCTTTCTCATACAGGGAAAGAATATAATTTTACCAGCCAAATACAATGGATGATACTATCAAGAAGGCAAAATTGTGCTTCAATCGAAGTAGACAAAAAGGAGAAAATTATAAAGGATGTGTATCCAAGAAACTAGAAAAAATCAGCAGTAAGAAAAAGGGGTTTAAAAAGCCACTTTTACAAAAAGTATGCAAGTTGGAAATTACAACATAAATTTTAATCAACAGAAAAGTATTGGACAAAAAGGAGGAACTATTGCAAGCAATACAAATTTCAGTGAAGTTGTGAGGCTTCCCATTAAGTGTTGGGGTTGTGGTGAGAATCACTCATGGAGGGATTGTCTACAAAATCCCCTGAAGAGGAAAATAATGTTAAATCAAATTCAGGAAGCATTAATAATAAATTGTGTAGCCTATAATATACCAAGGATCAATGTTGCATTAGATGGAAGAGAAGCAAATCATCAATCAACTATGGTAGAAATACAAGGTAAGATCTTTAACAATAATGTATCAATACTTGTAGATCCAGGATCTACCTTAAGCTATGTCTCACTTATTGTAGTTGAAAAATGTAAACTTAAGAAAAAAAACAACATAAGCCTTGGTTGGTACAGTTGGCTACCGGGAAAAAAAGAAACGTGTCAGAAACTAGTAAAGAATGCACTCTAAATCTTAATGGAATGCAAATTGTTTTTTATTTAAATATCTTACCATTGGGATCCTATGATGTTGAATGGACTGGTTAGAAAAAACATAAAGTGATGTTGAATTTTCTAGAAAATTCCTTTACCTGTGTTGATGATGGAGGAAAAGTATGAATTGTTCAAGGTATACCAAGAAAATAATTTTTCAAGCATATTTTTGTTGCACAAATGAATAAATGTGCCAGAAAGTTATTCACTGCAAGAGTGGTACCGGCCAACTGAGGTAAACATGTGACGAGAGGTTACTATGATTGGATTCAACCTCCTAGGTGACCTTAAGGAAGTGGAATCAATGAAAACACATAATATAAACCTTCCACATCAGCTACAAGACTCCTAAAAACCATCCCAACATTTTTGGTAACCAACCCCTAGGTCCCACTGAGGTTTTAGACCACTTGACCTCTAAACACTCCCATGCTATGGGCCTAACAACATCTAGGAGGCTTTGGATGCTCTCATGACAAGGCATGCCAGCGTCCAAGGACTATTTTGCTCAGTGTTGTGCCAGCGTCCCCAGGATTTGAGCCACTTTTTCAAGCCCAAAGCCCAGGTCACTGCCCAGAATTGAATGACACCTTCAGAACATAAAGATAACAAGGAAACAATGATGCAAATGCAAATACTTGAACAAGCCCTTAATTGGACCCCTACTATCCATGATAGGCATTTCGTCAAACATATCACAAATATGTAATCTACAGGTGTAAACAAAAGATTTAATCATAAGGGTAGCATACTTATCTGAGAATCATTGTGAAGCATTGTTCCGTTACATCATTAACTACAATACCATCTATTAGGTCATAGATACATTGTTTATTCATTTACAAATAAAAACATGAGGAGAGCCATACATAGCCATTGTCATAAAACACATAACCAACATAATAGCAACAAAAACACCAAGGAAATCACAGCCATATGATCCACATATAAACCAATATAATACTCATAGAATTACAAGGAGAAATAACCTCATATTGATGACACAAAATCCAAACCCGGGATGGGACTACCACGTTCCACAAGACCATAGAATGGTTGAGCCAAATATTTCTTCATCCATTCACCCCCGTGCCATATTCCAAGCATGAATGTGGGACTCAAACCAAAAGAACTAACCAGGGCATCCTGAGGCTAAACCACCACGCCTTCATCAATAGAAACCAGGATTTACCGTAATCCATCCCGGATCACTAAGCTAACACAATGAACATGTAATAACAGGGTTTACCATGATCTCCACTAGATCACTAGGTCAAAACAAACATGGATACCATTGGATTTTTCCACCTACACCGTGAGGAATTTTCTTCTCTCCTAGTCTCTCAGGATTTACCACAATCCACACCGAATCACTAGTCCCTAAACCAAGACCCACTCTCTAGGATTTACCACATATCCCATCTCAAGATTAATAGGCTTGATGGATAACATCCACCTCTTGGCTTTACCATATATCCCATCATTCACCGTCGAGGATTCCTAGAACCATCGAGGCAACACAAAATCCGGATTTACGCAACCCACAGTTTGGTCCAGGGGTTGTTATTCAACCAGCTCACAAAATAGAAGAAGAGATAGATCAACGACTTCAAAATAAACCTCTTCGAGGGGGGAACCTCCTTTACATTACAAAAATGAACAATTCTTGAATGATACAAATTACAAGACCTCTTTTCTATATATAGGAGTCTAAGGGGTCACAATATAATCAAAGCTGACATAACAATAATATAAATAAGGCCACAAAAATAACAATAGTGGGCTTCTATGGGGCACAATAATAACAATATGGGGACTACATGGGCACAACAATACAATAAGGGGTTGCACTAATAATAGTAAGGGGCTACACTAGTAGTATAGGGACCTAACATGCCCCTCTCCTCCAAAAAAGTGGTGTCCTCAACGCTTGAGTAGTTCTGGATGCTTCTATATAAAATTATCATCCTCCCATGTGGAACCTTTAGCAGGTAAGTTCTTCCACTTTATGAGATACTTTGAAATTGATTGATTTCGTAGCTATCGAGTTCTCATTTCCGTGACTACTTCAGGTTCCAAAATCATTTTTCCTTCCTCGTCAAGTTTCGATAATATTGTTTGAACTGGGAGCTTGTCACATATAACCTTCTTTAAGCATGAAACATGGAGAACTGGATGCACTCGGGAAGATGCAGGAAGCTCCAATTTGTATGCCATAGTACCAAAATTTTGCAACACCTTGTAAGGACCATAGTAATTTGGTGATAATTTGTTATCCTTCTTAGCTTTCTTGAGGGACATTTGTTTGTATGGTTGTAGCCATAAAAATACCCAGTCGCCTAGATCAAAACTTCATTCGTTGCGATGTTGATCTGCCTGTTGTTTCATTCGATTCTGCACCAAAGTGAGGTTATCCTTTAAGAGTTTGAGAACTTCTTGTTGATGCTTGATGTGATCCTCCACTACTTTAACCTTAGAATTATTGTCCAAGACTTTTAGGAGATTTGTAAAAATAGATGATTTCTCTATTTGAACCTCTAGTGAACATAATTGTGCAATTATGCCTCGTTGTTCTTTCTTTAGGAGCTTTTTCATGCCATTAGAGCAAATTATCTTTCCTGGTTTCCTTGCGATACCCCTTAATTCAACTTCCTTTCCTTCCCAACAAAATTTTGAGAAAAGTTATTGAAAATTAAAATCTGTCATGCCCAAAGATTGTAACCATTGGACTCCTAGTACGAAATCAACACCACCCATTGGAATGGAAAGCATTGGACTATTCAATACATATTCTCCCATGGATAGCTTGATATTATGGCACTTTCTAGAGAAATTTATGATTCCTCCATTTGCAACCATCACTTGACTCTCTGGTGTTGGATATAGGAAGCAATTCAATTCCTTGGCTATCTTACAATTAATGAAATAATGTGTACTACCTGAATCAATCAACGCTATTACTTTTTTCTTCTTGATATGCCCTTCTATCTTGAGAGTTTGAGGAGTGGTAATTCTTGTCAATGCATTATAAGATATGGTTAGGTTCATTTCTTCTTTCTCTAGGGTTGGTTCCTGTTGTATATCCTCTTCTTTTGATGTTTCTTGTTCCTTTTCTTCCTCCTCTTCACAATCTATGTATAGTAATTTCTTCTCATCACACTTATGACCTTTAGTGTATTTTCTATCACAACTGTAACAAAATCTGTTTGCTCTTTTTTCCTCCAACTATTGTGGTGTCAACCTTGTAGGTTGTGGAAGGCTAGGAGCAGCAACACTTCCATCTTTAGAGTTGTGAGTGGTAGACTTCCTTGTTGCCATAATTTTTCTTTCCACTTTTCTGGCCACCCTGAATGCCTTCTCCAATGAATCAGGTTCCCAAAGGTGAACCTCATGCTGGATGTTATCCTTTAAATTCCCTATGAATACTTCAATCCTATACTTCTATGGAATATCATTTACCCTTATATTCAATTCTTTAAAGTCCTCAATGTGCTCTACCATTGAACCCTTTTGTTTGAGATTTATCAATTAGCTAAAGAAGGTGTTGCTCTTTGTATCCTCATAATGTGCTATCATTTCCTCCATGAAAATTGACCAAGTAACATGTGGTTTATGAGAAAAAATCCCTCTATACCATACAAACTGATTTAGTTCCAAATATAAAGATGCAATATGTACCTTTTGTAATGGTTGCACATCATGTAGATCAAAATATTGCTCCACCTGTAGTATCCATGTTACAGGATCCTTGCCATCAAACTTCCTCATATTGATATTGGGAATATGGTGGTTCTTCAATCCAACATTATATTATATGAAATCATGATTAACATTTCTTTTGTTCTCATCAAGAGTTTCCTCTACTGCCTTTTTGCCATTAGGAAGCCTTTCTTGTAGCAACTTTGTCCAACCTTCCTTCAAACCTTTCATGTCTTTCTTCAAATATTCCATGTTGTCTTTCAATTATGCTTATACACCATCAATATTAGCTTCCATTCCATTGATAAAACCATTTATCTTAGCTTTGATCTCATTCTTCAAATCATCCCCCCAATTTTTCTTACCAAGTGCTTCTATTTTCTTGATTCGAGTCATTTTTTTCTTACTTCTAGGAGATCGATCTTGAAATGATTGTAACTCTGTAATTTCAAATCTCCAAGTTCTGAAATTTTTCCTGTGGTAGCCCTCTGAGTCCTCTTTCCAACCCCACAAGTCTGGTCGAGATTGGATTCTCCTAGAAATAGTTATGCCCAATTTCCCACAATGACTTGATTATAGACTAGTTCAATAGAGCAAACTTGTACTAAGTACCACGTCACATTGTTTCGATATTTGGCCCTGAAAATGATACCCAACAAACTCCAATCCATCCTCTTTCTATCACTTATTACCAAATTTGAATCTAATTCTCATAGAGGAAGTTATGATGAATTTTCTAAGGTCACCTTCTTGAGATGGAATTCGGGAGCCTACAAAAACCCTAACTTCCTCAGTTCATATCTCTGAAAATATAGTGATAAAAGATCTTAAATTTGGACATGAGGTTCATAAATATTTTGTCTCAAATGGATTTTAATTTCATCTTCTAAAGCTTTGTATCCACGATGACCTGTTTAAAGCAGCGAAACCCTAGAATCCAAAGCTTTGATACCAAATGTTATGCAACCAGCTCACAAAATAGAAGAAGAGATAGATCAACGACTTCAAAATATGTTTATTCAAGGGGGAAACCTACTTTACATTACACAAATGAAAAATTCTTGGATGATACAAATGACAACACCTCCTTTCTATATATAGGAGTCTAAGGGGTCACAATATAATCAGAGCCGACATAACAATAATATTGTAAGGGCACAACAACAACAATAGTGGGCTCTTACGGGGAACAATAATAACAATATGGGGACTACATGGGCACAACAATACAATAAAGGGGTTTCACTAATAACAATAAGGGGCTACACTAGTAGTATAGGGACCTAACAGGGGTTACTAGGCCATGTGTTTTATCATTCGGAGATCCACCTCACTCAGATTCAAATCCATTCGGAAATCTAGCTCAACCAAAACATGAGAACCCCATCACACCATGGTTATTTGGAAATGACAAGGCTAGGCTGAAAACAGTGTCACACCTGGAAACACACATGCCATAACAGCAAAAGAACCACATGCAATACTATGCATGCCAAATATAGCAAGGAAAACACACATGCAAATCAATACCTATAAAGGATATTGTTGTAGATGCTTGATCTTGCTCTTCCTTGCTTGCTCCTTCCTTCCTCTTGTCTTCTTTCCCTTTCTTGATCTAATGCAAAACCTGAGAAAAAACTTGCTAACTCATCCTCATAATCCTTTTCATCAATGAGGCCTCTATTTTCTTCATTTTCCATTATTTTCCTTCAATTTCCTCCTCACATGCAACCTGTGACCTTTCAACTCCCTTTTCTCCTAATTTCCTTTATTTTCGTAAATAAAATGCCACATAAATTCCTCATGACTTTCCAAAGCTTTATCCATTGCCGTTGCCAATTTCCTTTAACCATAATAACCAAAATGAACACCCACTAGGATGTTTTGCCCAACATTCAACTTGGAATAAGTGTCCCATCACCGTGGCCTTATATATTTTTACATTGATTTTTAACCAAGGCTATTACATAACCCTCCCCCTTGGGGGAACACCATCCTCGGTGTTCAATGACACCTATAACCAACAAGACTATTGAAAACAAAACATACTTCCCATGGAGCTTTATAACACAACTCATTGCAGTATTTACAATGACCATCTGCTAAAACATGACAAACATACCATTTACTGGAGCTTTATAACACAACTCATTATGGTATTTACAATAATAACCACATATACTCATGCACATTTTCTTCACCCAGCAAATAATCATATTGTCTATGGAACTTTATAAATCCAGCCCGATGTAATATTTACAATAATACACACATATACACATATGCACATTTTATCAACCAGCAAATCAAATGATACCATGCCTGCATCTGCAACAAGGGAATCGAGAGGCTCACACCTCCACCCTCAAAGTAATACCAGGATTCACCTCCTTCCGAGGAAGTCCAGAATCCCTGTCAAAGTCAAATCTACATCCAATGTCCAACGTTATAATCTTGCGCCACTTGTCCTCTCAGTGAATAGTTACCAACTCATTGTTCCAGGGCACACTCCCAATGTGCATTTGATTCCATCTGGCAATGCTAATGACAAAAAAAAAATCCATCCATGGCTTTCCCTTCTCTGTTACACAGTCCCTCAGGCAATATGGTCACCCCTTTTCGTGCAGTCACACATCTTCCAAGTTCCGTTGCCACCCCCATCTCGGGCAGTCCATCCCTTAGAAAGGCTTCCTCGCATCGGAAGATACAAAAACCAAGGCATATTCCTGCATCAAACCATAATACATGTCATAACATGTTCATGGAAATCGACACTATTGGGTACCAGTTTCCCACAATGGCCCTCCTCCTAAAGTGCTTTACCAGCATATTGCTGCCTATTCTGATTTCTTTTGTTTATGTTGCTAATTCTTGTAGTCAATTTCAACCACCCAACTGGGCATTTCATGATTTTTTGTACCAAGCACATAATTTCCATTAGGTTCAAAATAAATTAAAATAACTTCAAATCATACCTCATTGGTGGCCCATCAATAAGGTACACGTGCAATTCTGTTCACTTCCTATCAAAAGTCAAACTAGCATCTTTGACCAAATCATCATGTATAAACATATCGCATCAGGTTATCTCAAAACACAACCATCATAGATCAAAATCATAAATCAAATGTAACCATCATAAACCAAAATCATAGATCACATGTAATCATCATAGACCAGAATCATAAATCACATGCATAATGAAACTGAAATAGAATATTGATACTTATCTTTTAATCAATCATTAGCTTTTACCTTTGTCCTTATTTCGTATGCTCTCCAGATCGGTTTCCATGCCCGATAAACACCTAGTTCCTTCTCCTCAACCATGCACACATACACATAGTGTGCATCACACACATACAACCACTCACGAAATACAGCACCATGCAATACATGCACCTACACCTGGCGTACAACACAACACAATACATGTATTATACAAAGTACAACACAACTAGTACACATGTCACGATACCACAACTACACAATGCACATACATAGTACTGCATGCCTGCAACACAGCATGTATGACATGCACACAATACCACATGTACACTAGTACCATATGTACAACATGTACACAATACCACCTGTACAAATCACCACCTTCACAACATGTACACAATGCCACATGTACATCATACCACCTATACAACGTGTACACAACACCAGACGTACAAAGCACCACATGCACATGTACACAACAACATATGAATGACATTACACAACACCACCTGCACACAACACCACATGTACATAGTACCACATGTACAACATGCGCACAACACCATATGTACATAGCACTGCATATACAACATGTACATAGCATCATTTGTACACAACCCTGCATATCCAACATGCGCACAACACCATATGCACACGACGCCACATATACATCATGCGCATAGTACACTATATACACAACACCAAATATCCAACATGTACATAGCACCATCTATACTCAGCACTGCATATGCAATATTCACACAACATTATTTGTACCACCATGTACATAACATTGCATAAACAACATGTACACACACTATATATACACAACACCGCATGTGCGCAACATCACAGATGCAACATGTACGACTTATACAACATATGCACAACAATAGTTACATCTCTATTGATTCAATTTGTAGGATTCCTTGATCACCTACATGAGTTTTGGTTACATAATTGATCAATTCGCATGTATAATTGGTTAATTAGTTCATTATCTCTTTGATTATATGTTGTATGCCTTGATCTCTTATTTGTCTTTGTCTTTGCATATCTCTTTCAAAACGTTGTGGAGAAGCTGTTGGGAGTGATGAAAGGACATTTGGAGCATCAAAGAGCGAGTTATTGAAAACTTTGAGTGATTTCATCAATTAGTTCGCTAAACCGATAAGAGGCCTCTTCCATTCTATTGCTTTCAAACTATCAGAGCTTAGAGAAAGGTAGCATTTACTGTATGTTTGTTACTATGGTTCTTAGAAGTCGAGATCGCTCTTATCTGCAAGAGGGATGTGTCCACATAAAAATCTGACGACTCCACCAGGGAATCGTTTCAATCTTTGTCTTCTCCATGTTTGATCTTTTCAACCTATTGCAAAAGCCTTACTTGAGTGTCTGGAAAGTTTAGAAATTTGGATTTTGGGCTGAATTTGGTTCATTTTTATTTTTTCTTGAATTTCCCCATTGTGTGTACTTTTAGTTTAGGCACAGTGTGCAGATATGCGCACTTACCATTTAGCAACAGAGCGCATGTGCACTGGTTTACTGCAGATCCTGCACACATGCCTGGAACTTTTGAAAAACTCATTTGTTTCCTTTTCAAATAATTATTTTTTGTTTTTTCCTGTTGTTTTACACCTATTAGAATCTCCTGTGAGTATTTGTCAATATGATTGAATGTTATTTTGGTTTTTTGCTTGTGATTGGTCTTGTTTTGCAAATTAGGGTTGAGTCTTGCCTTATGAATGGTTGACCTATCAAGAGAGAGATTTGTTGGTCCTATTGAATTGTCTGTCTATCTTTCTTCTGTCAATTAAATCAATTTTTAGGTCCAAATTGCTCTTTTTCAAAAGTTTATTTTGAATTTCAAAGTGAACGATTTACAAGATTAGGTTTGGTTTATGAAAATCCTTTGTATACTAGTTTTGGAATGAAAAATCATTTTTTGTCTATTTGTTGGAAGTGTTCATGAACTGAATTAGTGATTGCAAGCAAACTTGTGGCATTCAATTAGGGAAAAGTTCATTTTTAGTCATTATTGGTTTCCTGTTGCATAGTTCGAATTTTTGAGTGCTTGTATGAAAAGAGAGATTTTTGGGTTTACTTATATTATTGGGAAAAATGAAGATTTGAAATTGTTTTCAATATTCAGGTGGTTTGAAATTAGTTAGTTGCATTTTAAGGAAAAGGTTATAATGGGGTTTTGAGTTTCTGTTTATATTTTAGTTGAAAAAGCGAAAAACTCTTTCCCTACCTTAGATAGATTTTCATTGAAACGGAAAAGATCATATCATCATGTTCGATTGCATTAGGATTGCGTCAAGTCATAATTTCATCAAGTTTCACATCCATTACCTTTGCGTAACAACAACTATTAAAATCAACGCTAATTAAAATCAATTTAGAAAGTTTTATTGTTAGGGATCTTTTCCACCTATAGTAGATTAAGTGTAGGGCTTTGGAATAGGGAAGTGAGTAAACTTTCTAAAGTTGCAGACAAACACTAGAATCTTTCGATAGGGAGATAAATCTAGTTATTTCATTATTTCTCTGGGAATCTCCCCTTACAAAGGAGTCAGTCATGAGATAATATCAGACCTGGTGAAGTGATCGTACCCACTTCATTGGCTATGGTAGAGTGATTTACACGTATTACAATGATGTCGAAAGGTACTTGGGGTCACTTGAAAGTAAACCTCCAATTAACCATGTTGAGGAGCTTTCAAGGGGATTGAGCTTTGTTACTATGCCCTTGTGTGTACATCTGATTTATGACTATCCCCCCAGGTAGAATTGTCATAGTTGGTAACCTTAGTGACCATAATCTTAGGGTTATTACCCGAGGTGACGGCAGAGGGAAGGTCCTGTTGTACATGGAACATACGTTGACTAGACTCACTTTGACTTTTTGGAGGGTAATCTTCGCTCGAGATGGCATAAGTGAAGTTACTTGCACTAGATCATTTCTTTAAGCATGTTGTCAGAGTAACTAGGTCCACTCGCCCATATCTACAGCCACTTTTCACTTTAATTTCTGCAACGTTGGATTTCATTACCAACTAGTGATTTCATTATGAAAATCTTGTTTGCATGGTTTCAATCCTTAGACTTTTTTAGCGTGTGTTAATTGTTTGTTTTTACTTTTTAGAGGCCTTACGATTAGATTGTGAATATTGGTCAACATCCTAAATATACACCAAGTCAGTTGGAAAAGATAAAAACAGAAAGGTCAAAGTCAACAAGATCAAAAGCCTCAGATGAACCTGAAACATCAACAGTTTTACAATTTGAGACAGTAGAAACTGAATTGAATCCAACACAGGAAGTAGAATCAGGCTTAGTTCACTCTTGTCCAGAGATTACCGAAGTAGTTCATACAGAATCTAACACTAGTGAAGTTTCAGACACTGAACTTACCGAACCAGACGTAGAACATCCTGAATTTGAACTTTCTCAACCTGAATCACCTTTGGTTGTTTTAGCTCCTACTCCTAAGCCACCTTCACCTTGAAGGAAGTTGATAGTAACGACTGAATTACCTCCTGGGTTAATTAGCATTGAAGACGTTACCAAAGAAACAAAGACACCTCATTCTCCATTTACTGGTACTGAAACTTTTGACCCAAGAGTTCCTTTCTCTCCTTTTTGACCTAACCCTTGGTATTTTACAACTTATGAATCATTTAGTTTAGAATTTGTCACTACCATTCATTCCTTTTTATTCACCACAAGTAAATATGTCAGAAATTCCTATCAAGAGCGAAACTATTGGTTCATCCATGTTTACCAACTCCCTGGAATCACTATTTTATGGTGGTCCATTAGTTCCTCCTAGATACCAGTCACTGACTAGAACTTTTTCAGGAGAAGCTTCTTCTCCCTAACTTTCTACTTGGTCATCTAGTTTATCTACATCTAATAATCAGAGCATGACTTCCATGCCTAAATATTTTACGGCATCAAATTAACATATTCACATGGTGTTTGGTAATTCAAGTAAACCTCAAGTAACCCTAACTAGTGTTTATTACCAACTTGGGGGGAAACCACCTTATCCTCCACCTGGAGGACAACCTATTGCTAGGGATCAATATTTTACCAGAACCTATGGTCAGATACCTCAACCTGACTTAGGTCAACCTAATATAAATCAACCTTTACTTGGTACTCCTTATCCTTGGATGAACACTATTTGGAATCCTGCCTTTAATTAACAGTATGGTCTAGGTGCTCCACAAGTTCCACTTTATCAACCTGTTCAGCCTACTGGACAACCTATACCTCATATACTTATTCCAAGTATTTTTTTACCTATCCAACAACTTGTTTAGGGAATTCCTCAAAGAGTTGTCCAACAACCTATTCAAGGAATTACTCAAACCCTATTCAACAACTAATTCAACGACCTATTCAGAGTTCGCCACAAACCCCTATTCAAACAATTGTTTCACAATTGGTTCCAAGTTCTCCTCAACCACCTATTCCAAGAGTGTCACAAACAATCGTACCAGTAACCCCTCAAATATTTATTCCTCATACTACTTAGGAAATCCCACAGGCTTCTGCTTATCACATTTTTCCTACAATCCAGTCTATACCATAGATTCCTATCGGGCAACCCATCATCAGAACAACGCAAACACCTTTTCAAGGTCAAGCTTACTAGGTTCCACCTTTCCAAGGACAAATTTTTCAAAGTCTACCATATCAAGGCCAAACTTTCCAAAACCCACCTTTTGAAGGTCAATTCATTCAAAGTCAACCTGTTTAAAGTCAATTTATTCAAGGTTAACCTTTTCAAGCACAACTTGTGTAGGTGCAATATTACTTAGGTAAAATGGGTCAATATCAACCTTTCCAGAGTCAACCATACCCCAGCATACTTATCAAGTCCCTGTCCAACCTCAACCTGGTATGGTTCACCCTAGTTACACTGGTGGAATTCCAATTCCAATTGCTTAGGTTATTCCAAGATATCCTAGATATCCACCTCCAGGGGTCGAACTTAACCAACAAGGTTATCAAACCTTACCGTAAGATCCTAGACAGCAGTTACCTTTTATTGCAACGTTAGATCTGCTAGATTTATCCTGGTTAACCAACGATCCTATTTATTATTATCCTTTTTGGTTGTGATTCCTACCAAGTTACCAAGTGACATACCTAAATTCGAAGGAAAATCGAGAGAGGATCCATCCAATCATGTGATGACATATCATTTTTGGTGTCCATTGAATTATTTAATTGATGATTCCATCTATCTACATGTTTTCCAATGAACTTTAACCGGTTTGGCAGCTAAATGGTACATTGAGCTACCTCGTGCCTCTTTCCATAACTTTAACTTCCCGGCAACAACATTTTTAACCCATTTTCATCTACCAATCTATTATGATACTGTAACCAAACTATTGACTTCTTTAAAACAATCGAAGTCAACTCACATCTTTGATCATATCCATGAATGTAGATGTACATGTCGCTTAGTCAAAGTTTTCATTCCAAATAAAAAATTAGTTGAATGGTTTACAAAGTCACTTCTTCCCATTATCACAAAAGATGTTTCCAAGGGAGATGTCGACACGGAAGAGAAAGTAATTGCTCGTGCCTAGTACTTAGACTTACTCTACACTCAATTTGGCACTTTGTACGAAAAAAATCCTTAATTTACCTAGCCCTACGAGTGAGCCCATTATTACATCTCCTATAGGATCATGATCTAATGTCATTGATGGTATTATAGGTTTTGTTAGCCAATAGTCTAAGGGAAAAAGAAAAATTATAAAAATACTCAGACTTTGGCCATGCAAGATACACCATCTGAACGCCTTCCTCCAGAAATTATTTCTGAGATCAATGTTGTAGAATCATCTACTGGCAAGACGAAGTCAACCGGAAAGGTAAATCAAAACAAAATGCTTCTCCAAAAGAGAAACCTGCTAAAGCTAAGCCTACTGATGAAAAATAAAAACCTCGCTATCCTTGCCTTATCTGTAATGAGGATCACTACACGAAAGAATGCCCACATCGGGCAGAGGTTTCTAAATTCATTAAAGATTCTCCAACTTCCGTTGTTTTGAAGGATCCATTTCCTTCTCAAGATAGTAATATGGTTTCTCATAACACCTCTTCCTCTTCCACATCGCAAGATATTGTGATGATGTCTTCGCAGGAAGTTTTGGTAGCTATGAGATCTAATGATTACAAGTCTAAGCATCTTGTCAAAAATGGAAATGAAGCTAGTTCATTTGATCAACCTTCCAATTCAATTCCTCCTCCTCCTTCTAGACCATTACAGATCAAGAAGCCAAATCTTGATATGATGATTTGATCGCCTCCCAAAGGTGTGCTACGGAAATCAGCTTTCAACCCACATGTTAGAGCTGTGCAAAATTATAACATTTTTGAAGACCTGGCTATGTCTCCTTTTGCAATGTCAGCTCTGGAACTATTGAAAACATGCCCGTCACAGCAAAATATTTTATTATCAGTTATAGGAGCTATTGGTCCACATGATTCTAACTTGATTGTCTTTGATCTTGAGAGTCACATCCTGATATTCCCTCATCAACTGGCAATGTAGATTCTAGTTTTTGTTCACTCTAGACGAGTATTTCGTGCAGTTGTTGATGAAGGAGCTTCTACGTGCATTATGTCAATTTCTTGTTGGAAAGCTTTAGGTTCTCCAACCATTAATCAATTGCCTACCATTCTAAAAGCCTTTGATGGAAGAGTTTTTCATCCATATGGGATCCTCAATGATTTTCCCATAGAACTAGAGGGAAAAATAGTCGCAATCGAAGTTGAAGTTGTGGATGCTCAGCTAGATTACAACCTTTTGCTTGGTCGAAGTTGGACCTATGTTATGTCAGCAGTGGTCTCATCATTGTTTCAAATGATACAATTTCCTCATAAGGGAAAAATTGTCAAAGTAGACCAATTGTCTTACTACACTTCAGACCCTAACTCTGCGGGTAGCATACCTTTTGTCAGAAAAATGAATTCTCCTTATGAAGATATTGGTGTTGGTTTACTCAAAGACTCATCATTTATGGGAACCTTTGTGATGCCTCCACCGAATTTCCTTCTAATTTTGTCGAGGTAAACATGATTAAATCAAGCACTATGCAATCTCTTAATCCATAGATAGTGCCTTTAGAGTCTGAGTTATCCTCCTATGGCAGTGAGATGCCTTTGAGCCCTTTTGAATTGGCTTATCAGGCAGTACAATCATTTTCCGACCCAACATCTTCAAATATTGATCGAGTGGATACAGTCAATGAAGATTATTCTCCTTTGCCTTAGTTAGAACCAATTTCATTCTTTGATCCTTTCAATCATACATTTCCAACTGACAAAAGTATCATGGAGGTTATGACTTCGGATGAAATTCCATGGAACGATCACCATTATCATTCATCTTTTCTACCTAGCCCTGACAAAATCAAGAATGATTTTTCAAATATGTTTTCACTTGAGATATTAAATAGTCCAGAATCACCCATTTCAATATTTCAATCTGAATCTGAAGGAAATTTGGGGAATATATCTGCGACCATCAGCATTGACATCTTAGTTAAAACTGGGATTGTTGAAAATATTCACATAGGTGTTGTTATCACTGAAAATTCTGTTGCCAAAAATTTTTAGCCTAGCTTAAGGACAAGGTGTTTTCGCAGCGCATGAATCCTTTTTAGCAGTTTCACAGCGCTACCTATTTAGGTGGTTTCGTAGCGCGCTACGAAATTGGAGATTTGTCCTAATCCATAGCGGCCCTTTCACAGCTGTCATGTTTATCAAAATCCATTGGGTCTGCATCAACAGTTGTCAGCTTATAAGGTTTTTGGTATCCCAGCGAATGGTGTTTCATTAGGTTTATCTGGAGCATTCCTTCTTGGAAGAAGCCTTCTGTGGAAATCAGTGCTGTAAACAAAATGAACGCATCAAACATTGAAAACATTATTCCAGAGCTCTTTGCAGAGAACCTTATCCGGGGAAGAGGTCTATTTTGTAGGTCATGTATGAAATCCCAGATGGCATCACCTGGATTTACTGATATTTTAGCTGTCTTGGTTGCTGTGGTGAATATGAAATTTCCAGAAGTTGGTAATCTCCTTTTGAGAAGGTTTATTTTGCAGCTTAAGAGGGTTTTCAAACGAAATGACAAGCCTCTGTTACTAGCAGTGACAAAATTCATAGCTCACCTAGTGAACTAACAAGTTGCACATGAGATCATTGCTTTGGAACTTCTTACTGTTTTGCTGGAGAATCCTACAGATGATAGTGTTGAGGTCGCTTTTCGATTTGTAGAGGAATGCGGGTCCATGTTTCAAGACCTATCACTTCAAGGCCGCTATGGAATTTTTGAGCGATTTAGCGGTATTCTTCATGAGAGAGAAATTAACAAACGAGTGCAGTTTTCGATTGAAAAGCCAATTTCCAGGGTTATCCTGCTATTCGTCCAGAACTGGATCTTGTGAAGCAATCAGCGAATTTGCAAAGTCAGTGCAGGGTAATGAACACGCGGCATTTTAAACTGAGGATGTCGTTGAACATCCGTGAAGCCCCAATGCATGTATTTGTCAACGTTTGGATTCATGGTGATTATGTTTCGGCTTCGGATATTTTGTTCTGAGAACTGCAGAGACTATGCTGGGGGCAGTCCATCTGGGACTAAGGATTCTAAGAATAGACTATTGTCCGAGCAAATATTAGATGATTCCTATTGTGAGACTGAAACTAACTCTAAGCTTGTTTGAGAATGATTCATGCCAAACGTCACCAGCGGAACTAAAGGATGTGAACTGGTTTGAACATAAGCATGAATGTGGAGGCATGTGCTGGTTGCAGCGTTGCCAACAGAAGTTACTTTGGCTGCTCGCATCTTAATCAAGTCCATAGACAGGAAATCTTTTGGGAAATACCATGATCATTCAACTCACATGTTGCCGAACCTTTGCCATCATTATGAGAAGATGCAGACACCAGATAAATTGGAGTTGCATATATTTGCTATTGTTCTTGCCTTCTGTCTTCAATCATCAACTTTAGAGATGTTTCAGTTAACGGGTACTTTTATCTCAAAGTTTGTATTACTTATTTCACAAGTCAGAGTGAATGTTATGGCAATCGTGCATGTTTCATCACCGGAATCAGTTGGTAAGCCTGCAGTATCAAGAACAGTTCCTACCATTGCAGAGACTATAATGCATTCTGTTCAAGAGGTGCAAGTTGCACAAGCTGTTTATCTTAGAGGGAGTTTGTTCAATCATTCATGTGATCCTAATATCCATGCTTCATTTATTTCACGGCGTCTTTTTGTTCATGCAATCAAACCATTACCTCCAGGCTCACCACTTGAGCTATGCTATGGCCCACAGGTTGGAGAATCCAGGCTTGAAGATAGGCAGAGATGGTTGGAAGAACGCTACTTTTTTTTTCATGCAAGTGCAGGGCATGTTCAGAATTGAACCTTTCAGATCTCTACCTGTCTTCATTTCGATGTGCAAAGCATGATTGCCAGGGGGTAATCTTGGTTAAAGCAGTTGCGAGGTTAGAGAAATTGGTTGGAACTAATTTACGCTAACATATTTACACGGGACCTAGCATTGCCTGTTGATGAGCGACTGCGCCAGTCAATCAATAATGTTGCCCATCTTCTTATTTCAACAGAAAATGATAGTATGACATATGTAAGTCCCGGACAGTGCTTGAGATGTGGATCTATGTCTGATCTAGAAAGAATGCAGAAGGTAGAAAACCAGAGTTTGGGATACCTTAAAAGAGTTCAGGGTGAGATATGTTTAACATCATCTACTGGTAATGAGAAACAAAGGCTACTGGATGAGGCATTACAATTTCTTCAATCATTGAGATCTGTGTTGCAGGCCTTCAACAAAGATATTGCCAAGGCAGAGGATATTATTGCTGAGATGTTTTGTTTGACTACAGAGAGCGGATTACATTATTATCTAGTGTTTGTTTCTGGCACTTTGGTGGTCTGTGCAAGTCTTATTTCAAAGCTGTGTTTTGTGATTACACAGCAGTTTCGTAGCGCGCTACGAAACTGCTGTAGCTGCATGTTACAGTTCAGTTGGTCAATTAGGATTAACCAAGCGGCAAATCTTTTTTGAAATATTTTGTCATCACACAGGTACGTGAAATGGTGGACAGCACATCCAGGACGTGGCAGCCCGCTCTTTTTCTTAAGGATAAAAGCATACTTCTTTGGATTCGAATATTTTAAGGCAAACCAAGGACCGACAAACAGGAACAGTTTCCTATATTTCAGGGTATTGGAAAACATGTTACATTAAAGGCCAGCAAGCAACTACAGACACCTATCACAGCCAAACTAAAAGAGGCCATTTGTCAGAGAATGAACCTGTTTTGTCCTTTTTTCCGTAGGAGCACCATCCTGGTTGTAATAAATGCTATTTCCAGCATAATGTAGAATTAGAGTTTGAATTGTTTTAGGATTCCAGCGCTGTCAATTAATAGGCAGTTGTAATTATTAGTTAGTTAAAAGTTAGTAGGTGTCATCATAGGCAGTCATCGAGCTCCCCTCATGCTGGAGGAGGAAGCTCCAAGTAGTTAGAGTCATGTTTTTATATATAGCTTAATGATCTATGTAACTGGGGTTGGATACTTTGATAGAGGACAAGTCTATTTTGGTTTATGTAAAGCATGTTTCAGGAATACAAATGACTGTTGTTTTTGCCTCAGGATTCTCAATAGATCTCATTGTTCAAATGTATGGTGGCTTGTTATTTTAGTGTTCTTTTACAGTTCTGTTATTGCATAATCACTCAGAACTCATGCCCACATGCTCTGACTTCCTGTATGTTATGGCAGACTGTGTTTTATGTTATTTATGTTTGAGCATAGATGTAAAGAGCCCTGACTTCCATGAAAAATAGTATTTTGGTTTGCTGAGATGTGTGAGACTCCATAAGCCCAATGGGAATCAATCTGATATCTGTCCAGCCAGTTTATTTTCATGTGTTTGTTAAAGAGTTAGCCATCTTTCCTTGTTAGTGATCAACATTCATAATCTGTGAGAGAGCCCTCTCAGACTAAGGAGGCTAAGCCTTAGTCCAAAGCTAGGTTTGAAATAGTTACACATTATCTTACTGATAGGCAGCCTTCAGTGTGTGATTTTGTGATAACAGGTGCCTCATACTCAATCGAATAAATTTGAACGTATAAGGCCCTATTTCAAGAATTACATGACATTTTTTCCTAGTCCTATGAGGAAATGCCAGGAATTGATCCAAGCATTGTAATACATGAAATCAAGACTTACCTAGATGCCAAGCCTATTAGACAATGATTACGTCTGGTGCATCCAAGAAAAGTTGTTACAATTAAAGTCAAGGTCGAGAAACTGCTCAAAGTAGGTTTCATCTACCCGGTTCCCTTAACTGATTGGGTATCCAATATTGTGTCTGTTAACAAGAAACATGGAACCATTAGAGTATGTGTCGACTATAGGGACATCAATAAGGCTTGTCCAAAAGACAATTATCCTACTCCCTATATCGATCAAATCATCGATGAATGTGTCATAAATGAAATATTTTCATTTATGGATGGATTTTTTGGTTACAATCAAATCAAAATACTCTCAGTTGATCAACATAAAATCGTATTCATTTCCCCATGGGGGACTTCTGCCTATCAAAAACTCCTATTCGCTCTAAAGAATGCAGGTGCAACTTTTCAACGAGCTATGTCGTATGCATTTCAGGATATCAAGCATATTGTGCAACCATTTTTCGATGACTTTCTAGCTCATTCACTAAGACGAGAAGACCATCCAATACATTTGAGAGCAGTTTTCATTAGATGTTGTTATTACAATATTTGCTTGAATCCACATAAGTGTGTTTTTAGTATGAATTCTGGTCGATTGCTAGGGTTTCTTATTTCAGAGGAAGGCATTTGTGTCGATCCATTGAAGGTTGAGGCTATCTTGAATTTACCTTCTTCTTCCAATCTATGCCAACTCCAAAGTTTGCAAGGGAAAGCAAACTTTCTACATTGATTTATCTAGAGCTATGCAGAGTTGACTAAGGGTTTTACTCGAATTTTGGAAAAGGGCATCCCATTTATCTGGGATGAAGTGGCTCAAAAATCTTTTGATGCACTTAAATATGCATTGACCCATACACTTATGTTGCACCCTCTCAATTATCACCAAGATTACTTTTGATACTTAGCAGCATCCGATGCCACCATTGTTATGGTCCTAGTTCAAGAAGATGAGTCGAACGAAGAGCATGTGATATATTACCTAAGTCTTAATTTGACCAAAACTAAAGAAAAATATGCACATGTGGACAAATTGGCTTTGGCAGATGTTCAAGTTGTCCAACATTTCCGTAATTACATTTTATTGCGCAAAACTATTGTAATTTCTTATTGCAACCCCATGATTTACATTCTTACTAGACAAGTGTTGGGGGGGAAGTATTCCAAATGGATAGTCATGCTACAGGAATTCGATATGGAATTCATTAAATCTAAATCTAAGAAATCATTAGTTTTTGCTAAGCTATTGTGTGACTTTCCCTGTACTGAAAATAAACACGTGGCAGAAGATTCTCTTCCTGATGAATTTCTCTTTCTAATCAGTTTTTTAGATCCCTGGTACAGAGATATCATCATTTATCTCCAGACCCACACATTTCGGCCAGAACTGAGTCGAAATGATTGTCGTGGTGCCGATTCTATTTTCCCACGATGTTTAACTCATGCAGAAGCCGAAAAAGGATTTAAATGACTGCCATTCTGGAGCTTGTGGCGGTCATATGTCAGGGTTTTCCACTGCTCAAAATATTTTGCGCACAAGGTATTTCTGGCCTTTTATGTTTAAAGATTCTATAACTGCAGTCCAGAAATGGCATAATTGTCAAATTTATGATCGAAAAATGCGTTCACATTTAGCTCCTCTTAACCCAATAATTGTTGTCGGTCCTTTCGCTAAATGGGGCATTGACTTTCTTACATGTAACCCTCATTCGAACGGGGGGCTTGGGTATATTATCCTCGTGGTAGATTATTTTACAAAATGGGCTAAGGCGATGCCTACATACAAGGATGATGGTGAAACAACATCCATTTTCGTGTTCAATCATGTAATTGCTTAGTTCAGAGTACCACAAGCTATCATCATGGACCATGGTAGCCATTTTCGAAACCATATCATGATTTTTATTACCACCAAGCTATGCCTGCGTCATGATAGTTCTACCCCATATTACCCGCAGGAAAATGGCCAAGTGGAAGTCGTTAACAGGGTTTTAACCACCATGATTAAATGGATTATCGAGACTCATAAACGAGAATGGAATTTAATGTTACATCTAGCTTTGTTGACATACTGCATTATAACAAAAACTTCAATTGGTTTTACACCTTTCCAACTTGTCTACGGCATGGAAGCAGTTCTACTGATTGAATGTGAGATATCGTCTTTGAAATTGGAAATTGAATTATTACCAGCTACTTCTGTGGAAGAGGAACGCTTTATGTACTTAGCACGTCTCGATGAGACTCACCATGATGTTGCATTAGCTAGCGAGGCCCAAAGGAAACAAGTTACAGCACAGTATGATCAGAATGTCAAACCTCATTCATATGCAGAAGGTGATTTAGTATTGGTCTATGATCAAGAGCACAATAAGTTAGGCGTTGGAAAATTCGAGCTTATGTGGCATGGCCCTTATATTGTAAAACATGCACTGAAAAAAGGGGCCTATGAACTAGTGGATTATGACAAAATTCCTTTGGAAAAACCCACAAATGGTATTTACCTAAAGAAATATTATGCTTAGATTGATTGGTGAAACATTTGTATATTATTGTACCATAATTTTTCATATGACAGCTTTTAACGGTTTTGTGATTTTTCGCTACTTCTCTTGCTTATCTTGTGTTACACCTGATTTTTAGATGTCAACATCCCCCAAACTTACATCGACTTCACTAATGGTGCTAGTCATAGTACTCGAAATTTTCCTTCCGCAGCTTGGGCCATCTATTCATGCACAGATGAGTTAGTTTCTATTCATAGGGTATGCCTCGGTTAAACGACGAACAATACTGCAAAATATAGTGCAGTGATTGAGCTATTATCTGATGCCATTACCTTTGGCATTCGTCGATTGACTGTTATGTTAGATTCAAAACTCATGGTATTACATTTGAATGGTGTTTATTCAATTAGAAGTGCTTTCAAGTTAAGTATGTTTTTGCAGGTTTGTCTCTTGGAACGAGAATTTTATTACATTGAGTATCAACATATTCCAAGAAATTTAAACACATTAACATATGCATTAGCTAATTATGTGTTAAATTGGCACTTGTAAAACATTTGTAAAGAAATCAATGCAATATTCATTCACATATTGTACAAGATAATCAGAAATAGAAGTAGTAGGTTTTTCATTAGATAAAAGTTTGTAAATAAGTGTGGCTTTTACAAAAAATGTCATCCAATGACATGAGGCCCCGTGGCCTTTATTTTCTGAACATGTCGATACATCATCAAAAATAAAAAAATGTAGCCCTCAGACTAGTCACTACGCATGATGGTGATCATGGTAGCATACAATAGCATGTGCTACTTGTCATAGCAAACGGCTAATAGGACCAAGAACTCCTGTAGTATGCCTCTGGTAGCGGAGAGGCAAATCATCTATAGCAGCATCTGGAATATCCAGAGTCAACTTCTCAAGGTTGTGCTCTATCTCTGTCAATCTCTTTGTTGCATCCAGGTTCTATACTGTGGGGGCAATTGGATGCTCACCACGTCGGTCATATCTGTGTAATCCAACTGGTCTCACTGGGGCCACATCTGCAAGATAATTTTAGATAATTAGTTGGATGCCAAATATAACACACACACACAAAAATGAAAATATTAAAATCAACCAAAATGTGATGTTTTACCTATAGCACCCCAATACATCCCAGGAGGCAGTGGCATGTCTGAATCCCTTGTGTAGTCCATCCTTGCATACTAAAAGTCCTTGACCATGATGATATGGCTTTCCAACCACTCGAAGAATTCAACAATAAACCTAATTGTTGGTCCTTCACCACCTCCATGGTGTGCCATAAGTGTATCCCATTTTAGCATGTGAGGGTCATAAGGCCCTCATCTCTCTACAGATACATGTGAAGCCAAAAGAGGAATCAGCTCCAAAGAAAACAAAATAACGAAGGCACCATACTAAAACTTTTTGAGTTTGCTCGTTCTGACCCTGGTTAGTTGTCCCTTCAAGTTGGTAACTACAGCCTCACACCAATTATTAATATGGTACCATTCAAGAAATCCAAAAAAGTATGCATCTGAGCCTTAGTGAGAAAATGTAAACCTGCACTACCACACAACCGTGCAACAATAAATTTGATGGCTTTCAAAGGAATCTGAGATATGGTCTTGATATCAATTCAGTCATCTTTGAGAGCATCCCCATTAGTACAATATTGTATCAAATAGGTAGCATTGGTCTCGCCATTGTGCATACGGCCATAAAAGTTGATTTCCTCACCGCGGCATGTAATTCCACTCATAAAGTAAATTTCATCAGCATCGATGACAAGTCTATGTCTCTAAGTATGAAACATTCTTCCTGAACATTCCACTTGCCTACCATCCATTCAAGCAAGTCTAATTGGGCCCTCATGCCCGGAATGGTGAAAAACTTGTATAATCCACAATTTTTCAAGGTTTGTATGGTTATTGGGTCATTGAGAGCAAGTATATCTTGTTCTTCGTGCTCACACTCTCTCCATTCCATGTTTATGGTTCAAAATCCTGCAATTAAACATTAAATATCATTAGAAACAAATATGGAGAGATTTAGCAAAAATTTGGGGCGTTTTCATTTGTTTTTTCTTGCCCTCAACGCTATGCGCAACCGAATTTAATGGACAATGCGCATGTGCGTAGTTTCTTTCCTTGAAACTGCGCACATAGCATTAAAAATTATGTCGGTGTGCGCAAGCCCAATGAAGGGTACCTGTGCACATCAAGGACGAAAACATTTTACAAAACCTTCTCCAAAAATCCAAAATCCACAGTGAAAAGATAATATAAAAAATGACATGAAAATGAAGAGCTCGGATAGACCATTTACCTAGTAAAAGCGGCTCGCGATTTTGTCCAACGATTTGCCCAGGATCAGCTTCGGAAGTTTCTGATAAAAAATGACTTCTATCTCTCTCAAAAGGGTAAAAATGCAAACGGTGAAAACTTTATTTTTTTGGAATTTTTATAAGTTTTTATGGCTAATTAAATATTATTTTGTACCTATTAACTTTTTTAACTCTGATTTTGATGTTGAGCAAAGATAATTATTTCGAGTTTAAGTGTGAAAGTTACAGGATAATTACAGAAATAGATTGTTTCAGTACTGAGTATTGTTTATTAGTTTTTTCAAACTCATTAAAACTTGCGAAAAAGCAAAACCATGTAGTTCTCTTTACACCCTTTTCAGACTCCTTAAAAACAAAAAGATCGTCGAGTACTTGATTTTTCACTCATAAAAGTAAATGAACAACTGTCCTTTCAGTATAATTTTACCCCTTTTACGGACTGAACCAGACTACTTATGAAAAAGGTATACATTGACCAATCATGGTCAATAGAGTTCTCTCTTGCATTATTTTATTCTTTTTAGGCTTGAGGGACTAAATTTAGGAAAAAAACATTGTGGAGTTTACTTGTGTTTTTCTTTTGAATCCCTAAAAATGAAAACCACTAAGCTTTACTTTCTCCGGGCTTGTTAAAATTTTACAGTAAAAGAACTGGATGAGTTTTCTTTTCATGTCTTTTCAAAGTCTTTAAACATGAAAATGACATTGAGTTACCTCTTTTACTAGACTTGTAAAAATTAAACAGTATAGGACTCGTTAAGCATGACGAGACTCAACCACTCCTTCTTAGGGTTCGTTAAAAATACTTCGGAGGACTCATCTGGAGGATGAGCTTACAAGACAAACATATGTTATCCTCCTCAAGCTTGTAATAAATAAAGAGGTACTTGCTAGTAATGGTGGGGGGAAAAGTGAGAAAAAATATTTGTTTTGCATTTGTAAAAGTGATGCCAGGGTAAGCCGACAATACCCACAGTATGCATATAAAATGCATAATCTCATCTGTCCCAGGAATTTCAATGACTTGCCTAGTCAAACCTTCATAAATTAAGGTTTAAGGCCCCTTAATTCAATCTCATGCGGAACGATTTAATAACTAAACAAAGTCTGACCCTTTGTTAATCCTTTTTTGTGAAACCTTATAACTCAACCCTTCAACCTTTATAATAACTTGGGTTAATTCTATGCCCATGCATATTAACCAAACCCTACTCTACGTGCTAACTCATGATATATCGCAATCGCGGAGTTTCAAAGGACTCAATAGAATATGTATTCAGAACTCCCGATTTGCGATATGTGATTGCCCTTTTCCACTGTTGATTTCGTCCATCAGATCAATGGTTGTCGCAATATCGCATCACACCAACATGTGACTTCATCGCATTCCTAAGACTCCTCCTCTCGCATGTGATATGCGATAACACAACTGGACTCCAAATAAAATAAAACCGTGCCTATAACCTTCTCGGGTCCACTCTCCACAAATCTTATCACTTCAATATCCACCGTCAATCTTGTCTTGAATCTGACGGTTGATGTCTTTCCCAATCAACAGCGCTGCTCGATGATCCTGCGCCATAGATCAAAACCCATTTTATCTAACGGTTTGCGGCCCTTCAACTAGCACGCGGGTTAATTACAGGCCTAATACCGTAGTTGACTATGACGTAAGCATTGACTTTTATGATCAACGGCTAAGATCAATTGCGGGCCTTCAACCGCAATCAAGGCATCCTGTAATCTCCTACCCCGCTGCGGTTGCTAATCACCGTCGATCTACGAAACCTGTTGATCTGACAGTCCAGATCTATTCCCGCGATTCACATTCCATAAGTACTTGGATTTAATCTCCACCGTTCATTTCTTTCTCTTATGTTGTACGACTTAATCTTGGTCGCCCATCGCCTTCAGCCTTGTTCATTGATCTTTAGATCCAATGATTCCTGTGCATCGTTACCTCATTTATTCTTCCTTCTCTTTACTTTGTTTTATGCCATTCCTTTAATGTTCTTTTGTGGTTTCGGCTTTCTTCAGGGTTCTGGTCCTTCATTGTTCTGCCACATAACTCTCTCCTGAGCTTAACTCTGTGTATTCCTTAACCACTGTTACTCCCAAACTTTACTTTGATCCTTCAATCAGATTCAACGATCCGACACGATCCTTCATCCTCACTTCTTTCTGTATTCTGCTCGAACTCCACCTGCATACATATACTATGCAGAACCTCTTATTCACACGTAATTTATCATTCAATACTCAAACCACACACTTACACAGTTTAGGAATTGAATCTCTATATATACATATATATAAAAATGATTACATAATGAGACTTTCTGTCTCTCTGGCCTGATTTTCTCATCAGTGGCCTCTGTTTTCCTACCTACTGTAGGCTTACAATCAAACCTATCTAACTCTCGACCTGATTAACTAACTAGCTAACCTCTGACTATGCCTTTTAGGCTTACATTTATACAAAAGGATTCTACAACCAATTCCTGGTTTAGATCCATAAACTTCTCAACAAAACCCTAAAATCTCTTCCTTATCTCTAAGGATCCTCTCTAATCCACAAAATCATGAACTAGCTCCTAATCTAAGATTTACAATTAATTCTCAAATCTCTCAATCTCTCAACTATCCTAATTCTCTCATGTTCTCCTACATTCGAGAACATTTACAATATGCTTCACAATACTTAATTAATTCCTATTTTCATTAAAATCACTCAAAACCTAAGTAATTACATTAATTCAACACTTAGGAAACCAACTTCCTTAAAATACAAGACCCCCTATGTCTACTAAAATACAATGATATTGTTGAGCTGAATGCTCTTGCATCAAACTCCCAAAGTAGAAAATGTTCATGATCTCCTGATCATGTGTCTTCATATGTTGATAGAAAACCTCTAGGGTCCCAAACTTTAGTTTGTAGTTGTCTGAATGCTCTGCACCTTTGCTGTTGCTGTATGTCTACTATCTTTTGTTTTATTTTCCTCTCCTTGTCAATCAGGTTCAAGTTCTGATTGATCATCCTTCCTGCTACTATCAATCTTCTCCATATGAACTGTTTCATCATCAACTACCATAGTTTTTCAATTTCCATTTCCAACACATCCTTGGGCTGGTCCATACTTTTCCACTTACTGTTACCTCTTTCTCTTTGTTTCAGGTTGTTGTTGTTGTCTACTAACTCTTCAAACTGTTGTTCTTCTCTTAGAAGTTGTCGAATTCTATCACTTACTCTTTTCCTACACTTACTTTTTCTTCGCTTATTTTTACTTGTTTTGTCTCCCTTTCATCCTTACCCTCTTTCATTTTTATTTGGTTGCTCATCTGTGCCAAATTTTCTCCAACATCTGCAACTAGACCTGCACTCACCAAACAATTATTAAAATAAAAACCATAAGGCTTTTGCACCTTTTCTTCCTTTGGCAACACATCAGTATGCTACTCTGATTCTTCCTCCTCTGTTAGCACATCAGTATGCTGATTTGAATTCTCAACAGAATTCACGAGACTGTTAGCTAGTCTCTCCTCCACACCATCTGTTTCAATGATGTCTTCTTGTCCTTGTCCACTATAGTGAACTTCTTCATTCTCATTTAGTTTTGATTTTACAACCTGAACACTTACTTTTTGGTTTTCTATCCTTTTCTCCAAAAGACTTAACTCATGCCATAAATTTGCCATCTCACTTGGAATTTCTCCTAAAAGCTCTGTACAATCCTCACTATCTTCTTCTTTGTCACAAGTATAACTTCTTGTTGACACTACTTCTTCATTCTTGATTAGAATAAAATTCTGATCCTCCATCTCTGTGATAGTTTTAGATGTTTGTCCATCACTCTCCCTTCGGCCATTTAAGAAAATCAATTCCTCTTTGTCCTCATCAATAACAAATTCGTTATCATAAGACATAACTATCTAATCTTTACTGAAGATATTTCTTCTACTAAGCAAGGAATTTATGAACTCCCTTTGCTGTAATAACTCAGCTTGATCTTCATTTGAAAGACAGTCATCATCATACTTGGAAAATTTCAGCTTCATTCAAGACAGTTCCATAAGATGGTTTGTCTTCTACAATACATGCATTCACACACAACTTTTCATTTGTAAAACCACAAGACATCATGATCTCATTTGATGATTCAATCACCAAGTCCTCCTATTGTTCCAAGTCCTTTACATGACGCATAAATATTTCAATGGTCTTCTCTTCAATCTCATCAAGTCCTTCACTTGATTGCTTGATATCCTTCTCTACTTCTTTCAGAACAGAATTTAGATTCTGCCTGTCTTCTTTCTTTATGTCAATATCAACAAATTGTCCTTCTTCAGTTGTTTCACCTGCAAACATACACAAATTATTAGATTTAAAATCATGTGACCCTTTGGTCTCACTTGAAGTTTCATTCTTCAAGTCTTCATCTTCACACAGAACTTCACCTTGCTGTGGTTCACAAATGGACACTTCCATTTCCAACTTAGCTTCTCTGAGTTTTTTCGTCAGCCATTTTAATTGCTTCTATTGTAGCCTTCTCTATAAATTATGCCACTTCACTGGCTTCTTCTTTAATACCCAACCTAGTCTTTGGCTTTCCTCTAGCAGTGTTGTTAACACATCGAGTTATTTTCTTATCTCAGCCATCTCCTTGTCAATTTCCTCTTGACTCATCCTCTTTCCATTTGCCTTGGCATTCTCCTTCTTCACTTTTCTTCTATTATGGTTTCCCTCAGAACCTCCACTATGACTATTAGTAGTCATCTTCTTTTCCATCTCTATGAGTTCCTCACTCATTCACTATGAGCTGCATTAAAGCCTCTACAACAGCAAGTCCTCCCTGCTGCCACTTACCTCACCAAGCTTTCCTCTATATTGGGGCTTTTTGCAAGCTCTTGTTTCGCTATCTCTAGAACCTCCTTTGAGCACTTCTCTCTGCTCCTTCTAGGCTTCAACTCATTTTCATCTTCTAAGAACACAACTGTCCTCTTTATCCAACCTCTGTTGAAATTCCTCAAGGTTCTGCCACATTCTGCTTTCATTCATAAACTTTTACCCGCTTCTTTTATCCCTTAACAATTCTACCCACATCCTATGTGGAATTGCCTTTGTGAGCTGCAACAATACCTCTGTATGATCTTGTTCTACCATCCACGTGCACTTTGAATGGATTTTTCGTTGTTTCTTTGCATCCGCAAATTCTCCCAATATTCTGCTATACTTTATCTTTGTGTGCCTACTGTTTGTCAGATTAAAATCTGATCACTACTTGCCTACATACACATCTTAACACATAACTCTATTCTAAATTCTTTTCAAAGAAATTTTCACACAGAATTTCTTTGTGCTGCTTTACCAAATGTCTCAACCACAATTCTTCTTTGATACCAAAATGATGTCGGGTTAAGCCAACAATACCCATAGTATGCATATAAAATGCATAATCGCATCTATCCTAGGAATTTCAATGACTTGCCTAGTCAAACCTTCATAAATTAAGGTTTAAGGCACCTTAATTCAATCTCATGCAGAACAATTTAATACCTAACCCTAGTCTGACCTTTTGTTAATCCTTTTTCGCGAAACCTTATAACTCAACCCTTCAACTTGTATAATAACTTGGGTTAATTCTATACCCACGCATGTTAACCAAACCCCACTCTACGTGCCAACTCTTCATATATTGCAATCGCGGAGTTTCAAAGGACTCAATAGAATATGTATTCAGAACTCTCGATTTGTGATATGTGATTGCCCTTTTCGACCATTGATTTTGTCCATTAGATCAACGGCTGTCGCAATATCACATCACACCAACATGTGAATTCATCGCATTCCTAAGACTCCTCCTCTCGCATGCGATATGCAATAACACAACCAGACTCCAAATAAAATAAAACCACGCCTATAACCTTCTCGGGTCTACTCTCCACAAATCTTATCACTTCAATCTCCACCGTCGATCTTGTCTTGAATCTGACGATTGATGTCTTCCCCGATCAACAAAGTTGCTCGGTGATCATGCGCCATAGATCAAAACCCATTTGATCTGACGGTCTGCGGCCCTTCAACTAGCACGTGAGTTAATTACATGCCTAATACTGTAGTTGACTGTGACATAAGCATTGACTTTTGCGATCGACGGCTAAGATCAATTGCAGGCCTTCAACCGCGATCAAGGAATCCCGTAATCTCCTACCCCGTTGCGGTTGCTAATCACCATCGATCTACCAGACCTGTCGATCTGACGGTCCAAATCGATTCCCGCGATTCACCTTCCATAAGTACTTGGATTTAATCTCCACCGTTCATTTATTTCTCTTATGTTGTACAACTTAATCTTGGTCGCCCATCACCTTCAGCCTCATTCGTTGATCTTTAGATCCAACAATTCCTGTGCATCGTTACCTCATTTCTTCGTCCTTCTCTTTACTTTGTTTTTATGTCATTCCTTCAATGTTCTTTTGTGGTGTCGGCTTTCTTCAGGGTTTTGGTCCTTCGCTGTTCTACCACATAACTCTCTCCTTAGCTTAACTCTGTGTATTCCTTAACCACTATTACTCCCTAACTTTACTTTGATCCTTCAATCAGATTCAACGATCCGACACGATCCTTCATCCTCACTTCTTTCTGTATTCTGCCTGAACTCCACCTGCATACATATACTATGCAAAACCTCTTATTCACACGTAATTTATCATTCAATACTCAAACCACACACTTACATAGTTTAGGAATTGAATCTTTGTATATACATATATAAACAAATGATTACATAATGAGACTTTCTGTCTCTCTGGCCTGATTTTCTCATTAGTGGCCTCTGTTTTCCTACCTATTGTAGGCTTACAATCAAACCTATCTAACTCTCGACCTGATTAACTAACTAGCTAACCTCTGACTATGCCTTTTAGGCTTACATTTATACCAAAGGATTCTACAACCAATTCCTGGTTTAGATCCATAAATTTCTCAACAAAACCCCAAAATCTCTTCCTTATCTCTAAGGATCCTTTCTAATCCACAAAATCATGAACTAGCTCCTAATCTAAGATTTACAATTAATTCTCAAATCTCTCAATCTCTCAACTATCCTGATTCTCTCATGTTCTCCTACATTCGAGAACATTTACAATATGCTTCACAATACTTAATTAATTCCTATTTTCATTAAAATCACTCAAAAAATAAGTAATTACATTAATTCAACACTTAGGAAACCAACTTCCTTAGAATACAAGACCCCCTATGTCTACTAAAATACAATGATATTGTTGAGGTGACTGCTCCTACATCAAAAAGGCAGTATGTCTCTCTTGAACATGACACTCCATCACTTTCGTATCCAGGTTGGGAAATCCATTTGTTACTCAGTTGACCATACCTCATTGAAAGTCTTCAGTTGGGTTGGGTTTTATGTTTTGAGTCAAATGATGCCAAGTCATTATGTCGTGTCTATGATATGTTCAAAAGAAGTTCAACCTCATTCAAAATTACTTTTCCAGCCTTCGCCTTCAGTTCCATCGACCATCCCTGAGTCAGTCCTAGATTACTCTAAACTATTGTTCTTCAAAACTTGACATGAGTTTCATGTCATAGGCCCTCCTACGATGTGTCAGTTCCTATCGACTTCAGCTCATTATCTAGGAAGTTGATCTAGAAACCTTCAGTACCTTGAGGCCTTCATGCCTTAATGGTATCTTTCTTGCCTTTAATGATAGGTTCTCATCATTGGCCTTCGATCGAATGATTCTATGAGTGTTCGACATCAAATCATTTATTCACACTTCATAGATTGTACTGGAGGTACCTTGAGAGCCATTGTCATTATTGGTGGTTTCTCTCACACTTGTTAACGATTATCATAATTGACCAGTAATCAAGTGGTTTCTACCATGTTCGACTTCAAGACATTCACTCGCATGGCTAGATTTGTACTACAGATCGAGAGATGGAGATCAAGACCCTGTGTCTAGTTTCATCCATCTAGGTTGTGTGCAGTCATTAAATATTCATGATTGTAAACATAGATCCATTTTGGATGCTCCATACTATATCGTCTTTTGACATGGATCTTCAAATGTATTTATGTACTGTGATTTGAGACATTTATATTCTGAGTATGGGAATGCCTTCCTCAATGATGATATTATATATTGCATTGTAACATTTGTTTGATTATTTTAGGTCTTCGACTACAGTCTCTAACCCAAACCTTTGCATGATAAATCACTTCAGTCATCAAAATATTTCTTCTAACTTTGCGCTTTAGGGGGAAATCTGTTACATGTCATTTTAGCACATTAGGAAAATGACCATCGATTTTTATATATTGCTATCCACACATGTGTTCTGGAGCATTACCCTGCAGAGTTTGAAACTAAATCATCCAAAAGAAAGTGGAATTTCTAGATCCTATGGTACAAAACCCTAATTTTGGCTATGTTCGCAATTACCTAATTGATTCCTACACATACACAGGGAAGACCGTTATTATCTGCGCAGAAGTACGCACTGTCTTCCACTATGACTTGTGAACATGACTTGAAGTACATAAAAATAAAAGTAAATTCTAGAAGCATTGTTGGTAGCATCTATCCCAACCAACAAGCTTCGAATGAGTGTCTATTCAGTGTCGATCCCTCCCATCATGGAGTAACTCCCCTTCCTTTGTGGAACCTCTATCCTACTAATAGTGGATCTCATTCCTTGGAGAATGGATCCATAACTTCTCATCCTTAGCCTATAAAGCCATTACGAGTTTGAGGTTTGAGGGAGGACTGTCGGAAGTAGGTTTATGCTATTGAGATTAGGTTGGAAGGCTTTTCTTGCAAGGGATAGGGTTGGAGATTGTAGAAAGGGCTTGTTAAATCAAGGCTACATGGTTGTAAGGTTGTTCTATAGTTTTATGAATATAAGAAATTGTTCTTTCTCAGTTACATCTCTATTGATTTGATTTGTAGGATTCCTTGATCACCTACATGAGTTTTGGTTGCATAATTGATCAGTTTGCATGTATAATTGGTTAATTAGTTAATTATCTCTTTGATTATATGTTTTATGCTTTGATCTCTTGTTTGTCTATGTCTTTGCAGGTGTATTTCTAAACATTGCAGAGAAGCTGTTCGGAGTGACGAGAGGACATTTGGAGCATCAAAGTGTGAGTTATCGAAAGCTTTGAGGGACTTCATCAATCAGTTCGCTAAATCAGTAAGAGGCCTCTTTCATTCTATTGCTTTCAAATGATCAGAACTTAGAGAAAGGTAGAAATTATTGTGTGTTTGTTACTAGGGTTCTTAGAAGTCTAGGGAGATCTCTCTTATCCACAAGAGGGATTTGTCCACATAACAATTTGTCATGACTTTCTTCCCACTTAATTCCCCATAAGACCCGGAACCTCATCATGTCATTCACTTGCATAAGAAATCATTCCTCCACGAGAATGATCCCTGACAACCCAGCCAGAAAACAACATACATACATACATACATATACATATAAATATTATCATTAAACAATATTTCAGACAACGACATACATACATACATATATATATATATATATAAATATTGACATTAATAATCATGATCCATGATGACCCTGTCAGGCATGACATACATACATACATACATGTATAGACATATAGACATCAACATAATCATGATCACAAAATAATCATAAGCTCAAGGTTAAGAGAACTCCCTTTATGCATGCAACACATGTGCAAGATCAAGAACAACAGTTCCCAACATAGCCAAGGCATTTGATACCTCAAATCCATTCACCTTACCTTTATTGATTACCTTTCCCATGACTATCCTACCATCGTCCATTTACACCAATGGACCCAACCAGTCCAACTGGTTGTCATACTCTTTCCTTCAATTACCCTTATACATGCACCAAGCTTCATCCAAGTCTTACCTTACCTGTTGGGTACCACACAACTCTCCCTGAGCTCCATTAACTTTCCTGTTTCCCAACCAATTCCCAGGACTCAAAACTTGAAAGGCAAGGCAAGAAACAAATAAGAAGAAAACCATGAAAACCAATAACAATACGATATCGCGAACAAAGTGGCAAGGCCTTGCACCAAACGTAAACAAAACCGCAAATCAAGCTCAACAAATCACAAAAGACCAAAAGCACAATACTAGCAACAAACACCATGACTCAATCCCGATGGTTCCCAGTGCTTTCAAAGGAAAGCTCAACCTGAGCCTTCTTCAAAATTTCATGGCAGTCTCTTTTCCATGCAATCCCTTGCATCATACTACCATCAACACATAAATGTCAGTGCTTAAATAAACATAACAATACATTGGTTACCTTACCTTGTTGTGCCAAGCACGTTGCTTGCAACTGAACACATCCACACCATCTCTCAAGGGACTCCAATTCCCTTGACAGATCCACCTGTAACTAGAGACTAGCTAATATACCTGTCAAATACAAGTTCATGAATCTAACACATATCCACATAATGTCAGACAAGATTAAGGTTAAGAAGACTTCCTGTATGCAAAGCACTCATTCGTTTGGAATTAGGGTTTCCAAACATAGTCAAAAAAATTCTTGCCCAATTGCTTTCTTTGACCTTTTTCCTTGCCGCAATTGAGTGTTACTATGCATTGTCACATCACCCAAATGTTAGTTATATAAACACATCAACTATTACCTTGTCATGTTAATACCAAGCATGTTTCTTGCATTGTTTACACATGTCAAACACATGTTCCAAATATCAAGACAATCATATCTATCAATTTGAAATCAACCTTTACCAAGACTAACAATCATTTCTTAATCCATAGTTAACTGATAGTCATTAGACAAAATGCTACAATTTTCACCTATTACACTCAAGTTCATGTCAGCTATCTCAACACATATGTGTTAGTACAATCATCTTAAAACAATATTATTTCTTCATGCAATCTTACAAAAACATACTCATATCATGCAATTAATCAAACATTCAATCAAACTATAAACACACCATGTTAGATAAATCAACTAGACGACATAATATACGCCAAAAACTCAAACACCAAATAGACAACATAATCAAACAGTCAAGCACCAAAATATGACATAAGAAAACTCATACCTTTATGTATCTCAGGGGAGGCTATCTTGTCTGCGCAATCAATCTATATTAGCATGATATAGCTTCACAACATATCAACTCAAACATAAATAAGGTCATGATATCCATAACAATAACTGGCTAACATGTTCACATCATAAACTCATAAACAATTGTCATTTGTGCATAAAAATCACGTAGTATGATCAGTCTAGATTAGTACAACACGATATCACAAACATGTCAGCTCATACCTCAATATCGTAACCATAACCATCTGAAAAGGCCAATCCAGGTTAACACAATACATATAACATCAAGATCTTCAATGCAGTGATCCTAATCATCAAGTTAACTAACTTATAACAACAACAAGTTAACCTATAACATACCCATCAACAAATATAACCTAATCATCAAGCTAACTATCATAAAACAACAATAACAATGCATACAACCACAGGTTACTACCACTCATGACTATCTGACACATGTGCATATGACTACATTAATCAACTAGCATCTATCATGTATGTAACCATAACATCAATAGACATGTGCATAAACCTAATGTATATAACCCTAATGCATATAACCATTAACTAGCATACATGCATGCCCACCATCCAAACCTGTATGACCACATGCTCTTGCCTCGAGGTCCAATGCTGCAACTTCACTTTAATGATTTGCATCTCCTGCTCTATCTTAGCCAACACATTAGCATCATAACATACCAATATCATCATGATGACCTAATTGCATATAATGACCTTATAATTCATATATAACCTATTATGCATGCATAACCATAACAATGCGTGCACAACAACCTATAGACATTGACATGCATAAAAAAATACATGTACAACCATACACTCATGACAACATATTCCACACCAACACCATCAACCGTCACATGGCGACATCACTAAAACCATGATCAACACCATGCAAATGCAACAATCACATGAACTACAAGCATAAGGAACACTTATGAAACCGACACACAACCCATCCAATCTGAGGGGTGAACCATGCTCTGATACCACTATGTAACACCCTCCTCCCATATCTACCCAAGTAACCGACCAACCTGGGTAAACATGTGACGAGAGGCTACTATGATTGGATTCAACCTCCTAGGTGATCTTAAGGAAGTGGAATCGACAGAAACACATCATACAAACCTTCCACATCAGCTACAAGACTCCTAAGAACCATCCCAACATTTCTGGTAACCAACCCCTAGGTCCCACTAGGTTTTAGACCACTTGACCTCTGGACACTCCCATGCTATGGGCCTGACAGTGTCCAGGAGGCTCTGGACGCTCTCATGACAAGGCATGCCAGCATCCAGGGACTATTTTTCTTAGTGTTGTGCCAACGTCCCCGAGATTTGAGCCACTTTTTCAGGCCCAGAGCCCAGGTCACTGCCCATAATTGAATGAAACCTTCATAACAAAAAGATAACAAGGAAACAATGATGCAAATGCAAATACTTGAATAAGCCCTTAACTGGACCCCTATTATCCATGACAGGAATTTCGTCAAACATATCACAAATATGTAATCTACAGGTGTAAACAACATATTTAAGCATAGGGGTCTCATACTTATCTGAGAATCGCTATGAAGAATTGTTCCCTTACATCATTAACTACAGTACCATCTATTAGGTCATAGATACATTGTTTATTCATTTACAAATAAAAACATGAGGAAATCCATGCATAGTCATTGTCCTAAAACATATACATAACCAACATAATGGCAACAGAAATACCAAGGAAATCACAACCATATGATCCACATATAAACCAATATAATACTCATAGAATTACATGGAGAAATAACCTCATATTGATGATGCAAAATCCAAACTCAGGATGGGACTATCATGTTCCACCCGACCATAGAATGGTTGAGTGATTTGAAATTGATCTATGGCAAACAATAAGGTATTACAGACTCATGTGCATGGATGTGCCTATGTTATTTTTTGCAACGGATCGATAAGATTGTGAAATACACAAGCAATGAAGCAGTTAAGGAAAGCATAATAGGCAACACATATAAACACAACAAGTTTAATAAGGAGTTCACCCAATACTCCTGGGCTACGTCTCCTGGTCCAGCCTTCAGTGGTGGCCTCTCTATTATGTTTTCAAGCAGATTTTTTACAATAGTGAGTTCAATTTGAGTCTCACACAACAGATATAAATCAGCAAGACTGTACTTGGATCCCCCAAGTCTCTGGAGTACACAGACTCTCCTTACTAAATCTTGACCTCTATTGGTCACAATGGCATGAGTCCATTCTGAGACTCAATACATGACAGGCATATACAGAGGAGTTCACTTGAACCTCTCAAGCCTTCTCTGGAGTACACGGACTATCTGACTCTCTTTGTCTCTATCCTAATCCTGGCTTGATGTTGCCTTTGCTTATGTAGATCAGCTCGGCTTCTTCTCTCTACTCTCTGCTTGCTTACTTTCTCTCTGTCAGTTTGTGGCTTTAAAGCCAGTCTACTTCTTGACTATTCGTTTCCGCTTCCCGGCTTTCTGGTTTCCCTGCCTCTGTCCATTTGAATCCCTCTGTCTTGTGTCATCACTCACTGTATAACGCCTCACAGGGAGGTGGCCACCTATTTCATAACGGATGAGTGTCAGTTCTCTTGGACATGGCCGTTTATTCCGTTAACTCCAAGAATGCTCACGAAACACGACCTTCTGCCAACACATCGTCCATATTAGACTTCAAATCCTATACAACTCTGCCTGTTGACCCCGTCAAATCCGGTCATCCATCGGAACACATCTCCGCCATTGATCTAGGGGTCCTAGATCCTATAGTCATCGTTCATATCAGGCGGCTAAGTAGCATGATGTTTACCCGTCCGATGTGAACGGTTTTCTCTCTCTTCTGCCGGACGCATGGCACTCGCTATATGGCATTGGGCGGAACTCGGTTGAAACCGCTTACCACTTGTAGCCCCTCCGATATTCTGTCGGTTTTGTGGAATCTCGCTTTTATGGAATTGGAACGATATCCATTTCATTTTATAATTTTTTGAGTCCGGGTGCTTGTGGCCTTTCCTTCTTTGAGGGGTTTTCCCTGCGATATGCGATTAGCAACTTACCATGGCCGACGATCTGCGCGTTTGACCGACGGTCCTCGTTGCTTCGCACTGATCACAAATTGCAACTGTTACGAGGATATCTCCGATAAGCTTGATCTTTGTAAGACTTTTAATCCTTGACATGATTTTTAAAGAGTTCATGAAAACTTAGAGAGTGTTCTAGGATCCAATTTGGATCACGACCTTCCCACTGAAAAAGCTTTTGGACCACCAAAAGTTGGTTTTTAAGCATCAATCAAGTGAGGATATAGATTCCTCGCTTGCCCAATTTCTATCCATCTTGCACTGCTTGGTTTTGAACCCTTGAGTCCAATTCTGAGGTACTCAACATCCCCTCTGTGCATAGTTCTCACCTTCTTGTCCAGAACTGTATCTTCCTGCAACTCATTGAGATATTCAAGCAACAGATCATCAATAGAAGGCAATTGACTCTGCTCTTCGGGATCTTCAATCAATGAAGGTTCAAACAGTCTCAAGCTTTCTGCATTAACTACTGAATAGATGTGCATGTAAGCTGGCAAATCAAGGCGAAAAGCATTCTCACCAATTTTCTCAAGTATCCTGAAAGGTCCATACCTTATTGGCTTTAGCTTCTTACCTTCACCTTGCATTCTGTCTTTCCTGATACACAGCCAGACTTGATCACCAATTTGGAAACTATGCTCAGTGCAATGCTTATCATTCCTTGCCTTACACTTGGCTTGGCTCTTTTCCAGTTGTTCCTATACTGCCTGGTGAATCTCTTGGATTTGTTCAATGAAATTGGTTGCTTTGTCCACATCATTGTGTCCATCAACCACTATGTCTTTACCAAAGACAAAATCCAAGGGAGACCTTGGTATGAAACCAAAACAAGTCTCAAAAGGAGATCTCTGTGTAGAAGAATGTTTAGCCCAGTTGTAAGCATGTTGCACATAACACAAATGTTCATCCCAAAGCTTGGGATGCTTGCTGTAATATCCTTTGAGCAACTAGATCATTGTCTGGTTGACCACCTCTGTTTGGCCATCTGTTTGTGGATGAAAGGTTGTGCTCTTCTTCAGTCTGGTGTCCATCAATTCCCACAGACTCGACCAAAATTTCCCAACAAATCGGGAATCTTGATCAGATACAATGGAAGTGGGTAATCCAAAATGAACCCATACATGCTGGAAGAACAACTTTGTTGTTTGTTCAGCTATAATCTGTTTGTTACAAGGTATTAAAATACACATTTTGATGAACCTATCCACAATAACATATAAATAGTCATGACCTTTTCTAGATTTAGGCAGTCCCCCAACAAAGTCCATGGAAACACTTTCCCAAGGATAAGAAGGAACTGGTAGTGGAATGTACAAGCCTAGTTTTCTATTGTTGGGCTTGCTTTTAGCACACATGGTACACCCTTTTACATGTCTAGAAATTGTTTCATTGCATTTTTGGCCAATAACAAAATCTTTGCAGTTGTGCAACTATTTTACTTACACCAAAGTGACCTGATATTAGAGAAGTGTGTGCTTCTCGAATTATCTTTACTCTTTTATTTTGAGGAATGCATAACTTTCAAAATGCTACAAGAGTTGGTCCTTAACATGATAATCCAATTCTTCTACTTGTTTGCCATGACTTAAAGTTGCATATACATCTTTAAAGTCTATATCTTGAGCATATTGTTCAATGTAGCTTTCATGCAATACTGAATTATGCTTAAGTATAGTAGATGCATTTATGATTGGTCTGGACAACATATCTGCAACTTTATTGTGTATGCCCTTTTTATATCTGATGACAAGATGAAATTTTTGTAGAAAACCCATCCACCTATAGCATCCTGATTGTTGCAACTTAGTTTGTGAGTGTAAATATTGAAGTGGTTGATGATCAGTATGTATAATTGTCTCTTTGCCCATTAGATAATGTTTCCACTTTTTCACACTCTGTACTAATGCATACAATTCTTTATCATATGTGGGATAATTAACTACTGCAGAATTAAATGTCTCAAAATGATAACATATGGGTTTACCGTGCTGCATCAACACTGCTCCCATGGCATAGTCACTGGCATCGGTTTTAATCTCAAATGGTCTTTGAAGATCAAGCAATGCTAGTACTGGTGTTGTACTAATCTTTTATTTTAAGGTGTTGAAGGCTTTTTGTTGTTTGCCTCCCCACTAAAACACCCTATTCAATCCTGTTAAAGCATGTAAGGGAGTTGCAATCAAGGAAAAGTTAGCAATAAACTTTCTCCAATATTGTGCTGCTCCTAGGAAGCTTCTAACTTCTGTAGCAGATTTGGGTTTAGGCCAGTTTATAATGACTGCAACCTTAGAGGGATCTATCTTCAATTCACCACCCCCTACAATATGACCCAAATAATTCAAAGATGTTTTGCCAAATTCACATTTTGATAGTTTAACATAGAGATTTTCTCTTTTCAAAACATCTAGAGTCTACTTTACATGCTTCAAATGTTCTTCCCATGTTTTACTAAATATAAGAATGTCATCTAGATATACAATGACAAAATCATCAATAAAAGGCCTGAGTACATCATTAATTACTCTCATGAAAGCAGCAGGAGCATTAGTTAAGCCAAAAGGCATAACTAACCACTCATATAGTCCCTGCTTTGTTTTGAAAGCAGTCTTCCATGCATCTTTCTCTGCAACTCTGACCTAATGGTAACCACTATGCAAGTCCAACTTGGAAAAGTAAACAACTTCTTTCAACTGATCTAATAGATCATCTATGCAAGGAAGGGGATAACAACTTTTTATCGTTATCTTATTCAGTGCTCGATAATCAATGCACATTCTCCATGAGCCATCTTTCTTTCTCACCAAGATAATTGGAGACCCACATGGTGATGTGCTAGGTCTTATGAACCCTTTCTCGAGCAGCTCTTGTACTTGCTTCTTGATTTCTGCATTATCTAAAGCGGATAACTATACATTCCGATGTTAGGCAATGGAGCATCTTGCTGCAAATTAATATCATGCATTATTTCCTTTTTGGGTTGCAGACTTTTAGGTTCTTGAAATAGTATATCATATTCTGAAACAACTTTTTCTAAATTAGCTTGTTGTTTAGCATCACAGCCTTCAAATACATTGGTTTTATCAGGTTTCTTTTTGATCTGGAATTTATCCAGGACAAAGAATTAAAGGTATTACAGACTCATGTGCATGGATGCGCCTATGTTACTTTATGCAATGGATCGATAAGATTGCAAAATGCATAGACATTGAGGTAGTTAGAGAAAACATAATAGGAAAACATGTAATACAACAAGTTTAATAAGGAGTTCACCCAATACTCTTGGGCTACATCTCCTGGTCCAGCTTTCAATGGTGGCCTCTCTATTATGTTTTCAAAGCAGAGTTTCTTTACAACATTGAGCTCAATTTGAGTCTCACTCAACAAATATGAATCAATAGGATTTGAGTACACAGACTCTCCTTACTGGTACTTGACCTCTACTAGTCACAGTAGTATGAGCCCAATCTGAAACTCATACATGACAGGCCTATGCTGAGGAGCTCACTTGAACCTCTCAAGCTTTCTCTAGAGTGCACAGACTCTCTGACTCTCTCTGGCTCTGTCTGGCTCGATGCTACCCTTAGGTCAGCTTAGCTTCTTCTCTCTATTCTCTGCTCTTAGCTTTCTGCGTCTAACTAACTCCTCTTTGTGTGTATCTGTGTTCTCTGCTTCTGTTAGTTCATGGATTTAAAGCCAGTCTGCTTTCTATCGGTTCGTTTTCGCTTCCCGCATTCTGGTTTTCCTTCCTCTATCCGTTCGAACTCCCCTGTTCTGCGTCATCATCACTGTGTAACGCTTCACAGGGAGGTGGCCACCTATTCTGCAACGGGTGAGTGTGTCAGGTTCCTTGGACACATTTGAACGGCCGTTATTTCCGTTTGCTCCAAGATGCCCGCGAAACACAAATCTTCTGCCAACTCATCATCCATGTTGAACTTCCCATGTAATCTTGCTTTACAACCTTGTCAAATCCAGTCATTTATCGGGACGTGCCTCCGTCGTTGATCTGGGCCCCCCAGATCCTACGGTCGTCGTTCATATTGGGCAGGTAAGTAGCATGATGTTTACCCATCCGATGTGAGCGGTTTTCTCTCTCTTCTGCCGGACGCATGTCACTCAGTGTGTGGCATCGAGCGGGACTCAGTCAAAACTGCTTACCGCCTCGAGGCCTTCCGATATCCTACCGGTTTTGTGGAATCCACGGAACCAAATTTATTACTTTTCCGCATTTCATAGCCATTTCGGGTCCGGGAACTTTGGGGCTTTCCTTCACTAAGGGGGATGCCCTGCGATACGCGATTAGCACTTTAGCGCTAATCACGTATCAGAAACCACCCCCGTTTCTTGAATTAGCCTCTGGTTTTTCCAATTTGTGCCAGCGCACGTTACCATGGGCCAACAGTCTGCGCGCTCAACCGAGGGTCCTCGTTGCTCCGCGCTAATCACAATTGCAACTGTCATGAGGATTCCTTCTGATAGCTTGATCTTTCTAAGACTTGAATCTGTTTGGCATAATTTGAACAAGTTTATGAAAACTTAGAGAGTGTTTAGGATCCAATTCGGATCACTTTTCCTTTACAACCATCAGTAAAAATTGTTTGCATGAGTTTACAATTCTTTTCATCTGCCCTGAGTTTATGAGAGTATAATTATTCTTGAGTTTATGAGCTCTTACAATATATTCAATTCCATCTTTAGCGAGTTGATGCTTATTTTCAGCTCTATAGAAAATGGCTTTTCTATCATACAAGTAAGGACTTCCCAAAACAATTCCACATATATCCAAGGGAATTACATCTAACTCAACCTCATCTACAAATGATGAACCAATGGCAAACCTAAGTTTACATTGTCTAGTCACTTGTAGCTTTGTTTTATCACATAACCAACCCAATGGATATGGCTTCTTGTGAGGTGTGGTTAGTAATCCCAGTTTCTTTACAATTGCTTCAGAAATTAAGTTTACTTGTGAACCATTATCAAATAAAGTATCAATCTTTTGATGCTTGGAAATAACTCTAATATGAAAAAGCTCATGTCTTCTTCTCTCATTTTCTTCATTGTTAATAGTTTGTGCAAAATTACTAGTAGATGCTTCAGAATTTTTACCTTTTATACCTGCGGCTGTGATTGTTGTTTCGTCCCCTGAGTCTAACCCCAAATCCTTCTAAATAGCAGCAGCAGTCTTCTTCTTTTTGCCATCATACTTCTTGGGTTTCAATTCTGGATGCAGAATCCAGCAATGTTCATCATCATGCCCATCCTTCTTGCAGTGAGTGCATGAAGGTTTGGTCTTTTTTACAGCATTTGCCTTCCTCTCTTTCCATTTCTGCTTTCTCTTTTCCTTGTTCTTGCTTGCAGTGGGTTTTGATGATCCCCCAACTTCTAGGTTCACATTCTTGCCCCTAGCCTCTAGATGTGTAGCCTGAATAGATACCTCATCTATGCTAGTAGGATTAAACATGAGAATGGTATGTCTCAAATAACTATGTAGACCACCTATATACTTCAGCAGAGTTTCAGGTGAGTCTAAAGAAATGCCTAGAATCAAAGCTCTTTTTCTAAATTCTTGGGTGTAACTTTGTACACTTTTCCCTTTCAATTGGCGAAGAGTTTTCCAACTCATCATAGCTTGCTGCATATAAGCTAGTGGATAGAATTGTTTTATAATTGCAGAAACAAATTCATCCAGACAGAAAGGATTTGTGTCCTGCTTTCCCACCATACCAAAGTAGTTCCTCCAAGGTGTAGGCTAGCCAGCTGAATCTTACTTCTGTCTGAATCAATGCTCTGCACCCTGCAATACACATCAATCTATCTAATCCAATTATCCAGCTTCTCTACATTCAACTCTCCATCATATATCAGCAAATCAAATTTAACATCTAATTTAATCAAAGATGTCTTCTTTTTATTTTTAGGGCTATTAGGAGGTGTGGGAAGCTTTTCTTCTTTCCCTTTGCCTTTAGAATGGTCATTGAGGAGAGATTCTTCTACTCCTTTATCTTGTTTGGAGTTTGATGAATCTTCATCTCTACCTTTCTTAAATTCTCTATACATTTCCTCTACCATGGCTCTCATGGTCATGAAACTATCCATGAACTGGGAGTCTGATTCCAAGGGACTTTCTTCTGCCATTTTCCTCTTAGGATAGACTCTTCCAATTTCTGGGTTAGCTTCAACCAATTCTCCTTCTCCTAATTTGAGCTTTTTCCTAGTTAGCATTCAACAACAAAATCCAGCACAAGCTTGTCTAACCTTAGCAACCTAGAGCTCTGATACCACTTGATCTGAAATTGATCTAAGACAAACAATAAGGTATTACAGACTCATGTGCATGGATGTGCCTATGTTATTTTGTGCAACGGATTGAAAATATTGCGAAATACATAGGCAATGAAGCAGTTAAGGAAAACATAAGAGGCAACACATATAAACACAACAAGTTTAATAAGGAGTTCACCCAATACTCCTGGGCTACGTCTCCTGGTCCAGCCTTTAGTGGTGGCCTCTCTGTTATGTTTTCAAGCAGATTTTTTACAATAGTGAGCTCAATTTGAGTCTCACACAACATATATAAATTAGCTAGACTGTACTTGGATCCCCCCAGTCTCTGGAGTACACAGACTCTCCTTACTAAATCTTGACCTCTATTGGTCAGAATGGCATGAGTCCATTCTGAGACTCAATACATGACAGGCATATATAGAGGAGTTTACTTGAACCTCTCAAGCCTTCTCTGGAGTACAAAAACTCTCTGACTCTCTCTATCTCTGTCCTAATCCTGGCTCGATGCTGCCTTCACTTCTGTAGGTCAGCTCGGCTTCTTCTCTCTGCTCTTTGCTTGCTTACTTTCTCTCTGTCAGTTTGTGGCTTTAAAGCCAGTCTGCTTCTTGATTGTTCATTTCCGCTTCCCGGCTTCCATTTGAATCCCTCTGTCTTGCATCATCAGTCACTGTATAACGCCTCATAGGGAGGTGGCCATATATTTCATAACAGATGAGTGTCAGTTCTCTTGGACATGGTCGTTTATTCCATTAACTTCAAGAATGCCTGCGAAACATGACCTTCTGCCAACGCATCATCCATATCAGACTTCAAATCCTATACAACTCTGCCTGTTGACCCTGTCAAATCCGGTCATCCATCGGAACGCGTCTCCGCCGTTGATCTGGGGGTCCCAGATCCTACGGTCATCGTTCATATTGGGTGGCTAAGTAGCATGATGTTTACCTGTTTGATGTGAACGGTTTTCTCTCTCTTCCGCCAGACGCGTGGCACTCGCTGCATGGCATCGGGCGGAACTTGGTTGAAACCGCTTACCGCTTGTAGCCCCTTTGATATTCTGTCGGTTTTGTGGAATCCCACTTTTACAGAATCAGAACAATATCCATTGCATTTTATAATTTGTCGGGTCTGGGTGCTTGTGGCCTTTCCTTCTTTGAGGGGTTTGCCCTGCGCTATGAAATTAGTGACTTGCGATATGCGATATGCAATATGTCACTAATCGCATATCAGAAACTACCCCCATTTCTCGAAATGGCCTTTACCTTTGCTAATTTGCAATAGCACGCGTTACCATGGGCTGACGGTCTGCGCACTTGACCGACGATCCTCGTTGCTCCGCGTTGATCACAAATTGCAACTGTTACGAGGATATCTCCGATAAGCTTGATCTTTGTAAGACTTTTAATACTTGACATGATTTTTAAAGAGTTCATGAAAACTTAGAGAGTGTTATAGGATCCAATTTGGATCATTGAGCCAAATCTCTCTTTAGCTATTCACCCCCACACCATATTCCAAGCATGAATGTGGGACTCAAACCAAAAGAACCAACCAAAGCATCCCTAGGCTAAACCACCTCACCTTAATCCATAGAAACCAAGCTTTACCGTAATCCATCTCAGATCACTAGGCCAACACAATGAACATGTAATAACAGGCTTTACCATGATCTCCACCAGATCACTTGGCCAAAACAAGCATGGATGCCATCGGATTTCTCCACCTACACCGTGAGTAATTTTCTTGTCTCATAGTCTCTCAGGATTTACCGCAATCCACACCGGATCACTAGGCCCTAAACTGAGACACTAGTCTCTCAAGCTTTACTGCAATCCACACTAGATCACTAAGCACTAAACCGAAACCCACTTTCTAGGCTTTACCACATATCCCATCCCGGGATTACTAGGCTTGATGGAGAGCACCCACCTCTTGGCTTTACCATATATCCTGCCATTCATTGGTCGAGGATTCCTAGGCCCACCGAGGCAACACAAAATTCATCTTTACCGCAACCCATAGTTTGGTTGAGGGGTTACTAGGCCATGTGTTCTACATTCAGAGATCCACCTCACTTAGCTTTGAATTCATCTGACAATCCAACTCAACCAAAACATGAGAACCCCATCACACCATGGCTATCCGGAAATGGCAAGGCTAGGCTGAAAACATTGTCATGCCTGGAAAAACCCATGCCATAACAACAAAACAACCACATGCAATACCATGCATGCCAAATCTAGCAAGGAAAACACACATGCAAATCAATACCTGCAAAAAAAAATGATGTAGTTGTTTGATCCTTCTCTTCCTTGTTTGCTCCTTCCTTCCTCTTGCCTACTTTTCCTTTCTTGATCTAATGCAAAACCTAAGCAAAAACTTGCCAACTGATCCTCATAATCCTTTTTATCAATCATGCCTCTATTTTCTTCAGTTTCCATTATTTTCCTTCAATTTCCTCCTAACATGCAACATGTGACCTTTAACCTCCCTTTTCTCCTAAGTTCCTTTATTTTCATAAATAAAATGGCACATAAATGCCTCATGCCTTTCTAAAGCCTTAGCCATTGTCGTTGCCAATTTCCTTTAGCCATAATAACTGAAATGAACACCCACTAGGATGTTTTTCCCAACATTTAGCTTGGAATACATGTGCCATCACTGTGGCCTTATATATTTTTACATGGATTTTTAATCAGGGTTGTTACAATACGAAAATGACCCGCAGCCATCATTAGTTGAATACCCTATATTAGAGGAGTTTAAAGATGTATTTCCACAGGAAATACCAAGGCTTCCTCCAAGAAGGGACATTGATTTCATAATCAATCTTGTACCTGGTGTTATTCCAATTTCCAAGGCCCCATATAGGATGAGTGTACCTGAATTAATGGAATTGAAAATTCAACTGCTAGAGTTGTTAGACAAAAAGTACATAAGGCCAAGTGTATCACCTTGGGAAGCACCGACATTATTTGTAAAAAAAGAAAGATGGAACATTGAGACTATGCATAGATTATAAATAGTTGAACAAAATGACCATCAAAAACAAAGATCCCTTACCAAGAATAGATGACTTATTTGATGAAGTTAGAGGAGCTTCTATATTTTCAAAGATTGACTTAAGTTCAGAATACCATCAAATCAGAATCAAAGATGAAGATATACACAAAACAACATTCGGTACTCGCTATGGACACTATGAGTTTGTAGTGCTTCCATTTGGGTTGAATAATGCACCTGCCACATTTATGTGTCTCATGAAAAGTGTGTTAAGGCCATTCCTAGACAAGTTTGTCATTGTCTTCATAGATGATATTCTAGTATATCCAAGAAGTAAGTGTTATCGGGAAAAGTGTCTATTTAGAACTGCTCTATCCCACTAAGGTGTGACAGCTGCCTTAGAAACAAACAGAGAAAACTACTTTTGTATTTCCTTTATGAACTATAGATAGAGAGGAATAGAAAGAACCAACCTGTGTCTTGCGCTAATCCTTTGATCTAATCCCTCTCTTCTTTGACAGCTTCCAGCTACCTGCTCCCTTACTTGCCCAGCTTCACCAAGTACCTGTAAGATCACAGAAGAAGAAAACTATACAAAGACATGGATCTATATTCATAAATAACTTAGGATCAGATTTAAGTTAACCATAAAAATGTAACAAGCATCAATGATACAAAAAGCATGGAGGAAAGACTCAAATAGTTTTTATTGATAAACAAGAAGATCCAGGAGGAGTTACAACCAATGATTCCTGACCCAGCATCAACCTCCCAGCAAAGAAGCCCCTCTTCACCTCCAACAAATCATAGATCACCCAATTCTCTGATATTTGTCTCAAAACCAACAGCAATTCCTTACAATGTGCAAAATTCCAGCCTCTGGATCTCTGGGATGAGGGATCCATATATAGATGTATGTAAGGAGGATGAGTCAGCTTGTGATTTGATTAGTGTCTTCTCTCTGTCAGTTCTTGCTTCCACTTGGAGACTGAAGGCCTCTTACTCATCCTTAGTCGAATTCAGTGAGGCAAGTGTCATAGGGGAAGATTCTGGAAGCTTCTATTGTCTCTCCACCTCGCGGAATGACACTGCCATTTGTCATTTCTCGCCCAACGCACCCTCATAGTGCATTTAGGTGCGTTGCAACGCACCTAGCCAGTGGATTTAGGTGCTATGCAACGCACTTAGCTAGTGGAGCAGCTGAAATGATCCTGTTTTGACTTATTCTGAGCAGTTTCTGGTGGAGAACTTCTGGGAGAAGCTGTAATTTTTCGACCTTGTTCCTTTAGGGGTTAGAACAACACTTTTAGGGACATAGGAGCCCTTGGTTTATGGACATTTCATGCTTGGAGCTGTAAGGCACAAAAATGTCTATAACAGTTGCCCCCTAAAGTATGAGGCCGTTAATCGGGTGAAATGCTTTATTATGAGGATCCGAAGTTCTTTCAATGCTGGGAGGAGACCTGTAATAAGATACAATACAATACATTATCTTCATACTGTTTTCATGATCTAGCTGAGGCGGGCATTCCCATGCTTAGCTTTATAAATTCATTTTCATGTACATAGGACAGACAATCGTCTGATTGTAGACTGATGATTCTGATAGAGCCATCATCCTTTTGGTAGGATAATCATCTGTGCTGCAATGTTGTACATCTTAATGTCTTTATTTCCCTGAATATATATCGCAGCCCGGATGGATGAAACTAGATCCGGGGTCTTCAATCTCGTCCGATCTTCACTCGAAGTACAAGTCGATCCATGTGAGAAATGTTCTGAAGTCGAACATGGAAAGACATCGCTTGATTACCAGTCAATGATGTAAACTGTTAACAAGTGCGAGAGGAATCACCGATAATGATAATGATCCTCAAGGTACTGCAGTACAATTCACGTGGTGTGAATAAAGGACTTGGCGTCGAACACCACGCAAAATCTTTCGGTCGAAGGTCATTGATGTAAACCTGTCGCCGGAAGTGAGAAACTTGCCATTGAGGCATGCAAGCTTCAAAGTACTGAATGGGGTGTTCCTAGACCAACTTCTTGGATAATGAGCTGATGTCGACAAGAAGTGGTTCGTCATAGGAGGGCCTTAATGAATCCCACATCAACGACACGGAACGGAGCAAATGATTTTGATGGAGGTGAAAACGATCTGATGATATACGGTTCAGGGTGGCAGTCATGAAAGAATGGAGTATAATGTATGGTAGTGGGTGGGACACAGGTGGCTTCTCTAGATGACTTCTCTTGAACATGTCGGCGACACTGATGTGATGGATTGGTAGCATTAACCCCAAATGTGGATGGTATGGTGTGACCATGGCGATGTGACCGGTGAATGAAACAACCCAACCTGACTCGGACACGGAGCGGAAGTGTTATGTTCAAGAGCGACTTGCTACCAATAAAGATTCTTTGAGTTTTCTTCCCAATTTTTCCCCAGTCATTGCTGACCAGTACCTCTTTATTTTTGTCAAGCTTGAGGAGGATAACATATGCTTGTTCTATAATTTGCCCTTCGGGCAAACCCATCGCTATGTTTTAACGAGCTTAGCGATAGTGAAACTCATTCTCGTCTAAAGACAAGTTTGTTGCTATTAATCTTTTTAACGAGTTTAACGACAAAGATAACTCGGTCCTTTTCATTTTTAGAGAGTCTGAAAAGGTAGTAAAGGTAACTCCAAAATTCCTTTTTCGTCATCTAATCCCTTAAGTCCGAAAAAGTATAAAACAATACAAAAGGGATGAATTTTCGATAGTTTTAACGAGCCGAACAAAACAAGCGCTCGATCTTTTTGTGTAATAATCCCTCAGGTCCAAAAAGATTAAAATCTAGATGAGGGATAGCACTTCCTATCCCTTTAACGAGCTGGAAGGCCAAGGACTCGGCAATCTTTTCATATTTTACGAGTCAGTTGAAAAGAGCTTAAAGAAGACTCGTCTTTTGAGGAACGAGTGATAAAATGGGTAGCAGCTGATTCCAGGTAAGGTTTGGAATTTTCCAATCACGGCAGTGTCACAAGGATGGCTATCGAAATCACTCTTCGCAGCTGTTCCTCAAAATGGGTAAACAATCAAATGGAGGTGAATGATCGGCCAATGAAAAAGTGGAGGTGACAGTGCAAACACGACCAAGGCTTTAATGGCTGAAGTACTTCATTCACGGTGGTTATTTACCGGGGAATAGTTCATTTTTTAACGAGCTTAAACGCGGGTGGAAACATTTGCTCGGTGCGGGTTTATTTTTAACGAGCTTGAACCTTGCGTTAACACTGCTCGATTAGATGGTCTTGTTTTGATTTTTACCATAAATAGCTTTTTTCTTTCAAAGATCGTACTGTATTTTCAACTGCTTCATCAAACTAGTCAGAAATGAACAATATTTGCTTGAAAACGAGTTTAAAACGCTAATATTTTACTTTGAACTACGTAAAAGTAATTAAAAAGTGTTTTTTACCTCTCATTTTACCATTTCATTTGAACTTGGTTTGTTGGAGCTTTGGAGGTGCTTTTCCCCCTCGATTTTCATCAGTTGATTTCGGGAGATTCTGTGGACGATTCTCGGCGCCGTCTAGACCAGGCAGGAGCTAAACCCGAGCTCTTTCATTTCATGGTTTCCATTTTGCATTTTGAGCTTGATTCCTAGCTTTTCTAAGCCCCTGGGGTTTAAGGAACTCGTTTTTCCATCAACGCACCCTTAGTGTATCGAAACCTGCGTTGAATGTTGGCTTGTCTAAAGGCTATCTAACATTCAACGCACCTAGAACACTGCTGCAGGTGCGTTGGGCGCAAAAAGGGAATTTGATGCACAATTTTTGATGGAATTTTTGCCTGTTTCTTACCAAAATCAGGATCTAACTCCTCTCTTGTTTGTTTTTCAGAGATCTTTGGAGTAAGATGACCCTTACATGGCGAGAACGTGAGCATGAAGAAGAGGACATGCTTGCCCTACATGATCCAGTTACAGTGAACGCGCTGCGGAATTGTGGCTTGCTGAAGTTCTTCCGCATTTCTAGCATGAGACAGCAGATCAACTTACTGCAGTATTTGCTCGATGCTTGGGATCCTACCAATCAGGTTTTCCAGATTAGGGGCAAATCTATCCCCTTGACTGCAGTAGACATCTATTTCTTGATTGGCTTGTCAAGGTGGGGTGCCCCCATCTCTTTGTCAGGTTCGGCCCGAGGAGGCGATTCTGTGAGAGATTATGTCCGCCGGTATTGCAGAGAAGGATCTCAGCCGAGTAAAGACGGCAAGATCATCATCCGTGATGTCACTGACAGGTCCCTTAGGACTATTCTGTTTACTTTTGGTAGGATGGCTAGTAGTGCGTCTCTTCATGTAGCCAATAGATCTTATATGCAGCATGCCTTGGAATGCCTCCAACCGAAGGTGTTCAACTGGTGCGACGCAGTACTTCTTGTGATGAAAGAACAGTTGACCAAGATAAAGAACGGGAGGTTGAAGAACTTTGGGTATGGTTCTATTTTGACCGCCTTTGCCTTGGAGAAGATACCACTGATGCAGCCGCAGTACATTGCACTCGATTTACCTTCTCCTACTGAACCACGTATGCAGAGATGGGTTGACCATATGTCTAGGCATGCTGGCCAGTCTCAGATTTCATTTTCTGATACCTTCTTCAGGTGGTTTGATCGTCAGGAGATGGTTTATTCTGAGTATCCATACGTCGGCATGGACTTCTGGGGTGATCCAGATTTAGTACTGCCAGATGGCGAGCAGTGGGGCGCCATTGGTAAAATCTTTGACCATATTGCTGCTTATCGTTTTTTGTTTATAATGTCCTTGTGCTTTATTCTATCAAGACTTTAATCAAACTCATGTGTACATGCAGATGTTGGTCCCGTTCGTCCAGTAGTTCGCCTGAGAGTACCAGCTGTTGCCCCAGCAGGAGAGGCTGTCGGAAGGGCTATTCTTCGTGACCTCGATGTGGCCGAGACTCTCACAGCTTTGCAGGAGCAGGTTGAGGGCCTCACTCTCGGTATTCCAGATGTGAGGACCGACGAGCTACCTTTGCGGTTACAGCGGCATACTACTGGTGTGCCCAGACAATGGACTCATCTCCTACGCATGATCGAACAAGCTGTGACTTGCTATCACGAGCATCATTAGACTAGGGTGCCCCCTAGCATTTTGAGTTTTTGGGTCACTTGACCGATTTCGTCTTGGTTATAGAACATTATGTGTAAACCATAAACAGTTATATATATTTTTTATTTTCGGAGTTTTATTTTGGTTGAGCTACATGATCCACATGCAAAACATTGATGATGTGTTTCTTTTAATAAATGTTGCAAATGTCTATCTAACACATAGTTTTCTAATGAGTCGGTTAATGTGTTTAAGTTTCTGGAAATATGTTGATATTGAATAAGATCAAATTGTCTTTCCAAAATCTTAACTCTTAGGAACATGCGATAAATAGCTGGGTTTCGGACGGAATATATACCATTGAGTTGTAGTATTACGAGTTGTGAGTCTAGCCTGACAATTAGTCGGCGTATACCATGAGTGATGGCATCAGAGAGAAGCTCTATCAACGCGCTATACTCAGCGATGTTATTCGTTGATCGACCAATACATACACCTCTGAAACTTACTAACTCGCCGCTTGGATCAAAAATGGCCTAGGCTGCAGAGGACAGGTTCCGCGAACTACGACTCGCTCCGTCTGCATATCCAACACATGGCTCCAATAGGTTTGACATCTGCAATAAATGTAAAAAATGGATTACTCGACCAAAACAAACACTTTAGCGAAAACAAAAATATAACAAAAGCATACTGGTTACCATTACGCATAGTAACGCTTGAGGTACAACACATTACGAGGTTGCGCCAGTGGAATTCCGTCATAATCCATTAACTCGTAGGCTCCTTTTGCTAAAACTCGTTTAACAATATAGGGGCCGATCCATAAAGACTTAAATTTACCTGCTCCCAATTTATCGGATTCTTGGTCGTAAAGCAAGACCAAGTCACCTTCTGAGAAGACACGGGGTTTGACATTTTTGTCGAACTGCGCCTTGACTCATTTCTTATGGGCTTCGTTAGCCAAAGCGGCGTCACGACGGGTTTCATCCAATTGGATTAATTCCAAGAAACGAGCCTCTTCTTCTGAAGTTCCGGGGAGGAGATCAATTGCGAGTTTGAGAGACGAGATTTCACACTGGATTGGTAAGATTGCTTCCAGGCCATATACCAGTTGGAAGGGTGTGAACCCGGTTGCATTCCTTACCGATGTTCGGTAAGCCCACAAAGCTGAGTACAGGATTAGGTGCCATCTTCTTTTGTGAACTCCGATCATCCTTTGCAGCATGCGTTTCAGGACCTTGTTGATCGCTTCAACTTGTCCGTTGGCTTGCGGATAATATGGAGTAGAGTTGTCGTGAGACAACCCTAGTTTGGCAGCTAATTCAACCATCATGTGATTGCGAAAATGCAATCCATGATCTATGACTATAGCCTGTGGTACGCCGAATCTGGCGACTACATGATTGAAAAAGAAGAGGGCAGCTGTTTCACCAGTATTATCTAATGTAGGCATCACCTCGGCCCATTTGGTAAAATAGTCAACTGCGACTATGATATACCCATGCCCCCCAGTCGAGGTGGGGTTACATGTCATGAAATCGATGCCCCATTTGGCAAATGGTCCAACAGCAACTATTGGCTGTAGAGGTGCAGGTGGTTTTCTGGTTTTCCTATCAAAAATTTGACAAGCATGGCAACTTCTGACTGCGGTTATGCAATCTTTGAACATTGTTGGCCAGAAGTATCCTGCTCGTAAAAATTTTTGTGTTGTAGCATATCCAGATTGATGCCCCCCACAGGCACCTGAATGACACTCATTCAGGAATTTTTCGGCCTCCTCATGGGTGAGGCACCTTCTCAGAACTATATCGATACCACGACGGTAAAGTGTATCACCAACGATCATGTAGTCTTTTGCTTGGTATCGAATACGTTTTTGTTCAGAGTGGGAGGTGTTTGGCCTAAATTTTTGGGTTTGGAGATAAATGATTATATCCCCATACCACTCATTGCTTGTAGATATCAAAAACAAACTTTCATCCACGATTGATTCTTCGGATGTTTCATCGTTGGACGACGATGGGAGATCGCACAGTAATTCTGCGAAAACTAGAGCTTTCTTTGACTTGGATTTTACAAATTCCAGATCAAACTCTTGTACGATTGCTATCCATTTTGAATATTTGCCCCCCAGTAACTGTTGCGACAATATATAAGTCATGGGGTTGCAATCTGACAGAATGGCAGTTTTCCGAAAGAGGACATAGTGCCGAAATCTTTGTATCGCTTGAACAGCTGCAAGTGCTAGTTTTTCAACGTAATAATATTTGCTTTCTGTATCATTTAAGTTTTTACTTAAATAATATATAGGATGTTCAATTCCATCGACTTCTTGAACTAAAACCATTGCGATGGTCGTATCTGCTGCAGCCAGATACAGGTTAAAATCTCTTTGATAATCAGGGGCGTACATTAATGATGCTTTCATTAGGGAATCTTTTAAAGCATCAAAGGAAGCTTGCGCAACCTGATCCCAGACAAAGGGTACCTCCTTTTTCAAAAGACATGTATAACCTTTAGCAAGTTCGGCTTAATTTGGAATGAACCTCCTTAAAAAGTTTGCTTTCCCTTGGAGTTTCTGAATCTGAAGCAAATTCGAAGGTGGAGGCAAATTTATGATTGCCTGGACCTTACACGGGTCGAGACGAATCCCATCCTTGGAGACTACAAAGCCAAGTAAACGACCAGAACTGACGCAAAATACACATTTGTGCGGATTGAGTCGTATCTTGTAGTGTCGGCAACGTAGAAATATCGCTCTTAAATGCTGCAGATGATCAGTCCGCTTTCGCGAATGAGCCGGAAGGTCGTCGATGTATGGTTGAACGATGTTTTTGATGTCATGGAAGGCATAATTCATTGCCCTCTGAAACGTTGCCCCTACGTTCTTTAAACCAAAGGGTAATTTTCGATATGCGAATGTGCCCCACGGACAAATAAATGCAGTCTTTGACTAGTCCTCTGGGCAGATATTTATTTGATTATACCCGGAGAATCCATCCATGAATGAAAAGATTTCGCATCCGGCGCATTCATCAATTATCTGGTCAATGAAGGGTGTAGGGTAGTTGTCTTTTGGACAAGCTTGATTTACATCCCTATAATCGACGCACACTCTAATTGTCCCCTGTTTTTTCATAACAGGGACAATATTCGATACCCAATCGGTTAGAGGAACCGGGTAGATGAAACCAGCATGGAGAAGTTTTTCAACTTCTGCCTTAATGGCAGTGGCTTTCTTGGGGTGCACCTGCCTTAGCCGTTGTCGTACTGGTTTGACATCTGGATACATCTTAATTTCGTGTTCAACGATACTCGAGTCAATGCCTGGCATTTCACTGTATGACCAAGCAAAGACATCTCTGAATTCGCGAAAAAGAGCGTTATATATTTCCAGTTCTGATGGAGAACAACATTTGCCAACATAAATATTCTCTACAACATCTGTTTTGGTCGAGATATTTATGGCTATAGTCTCTTCAATGTTGGACAAGTTTCGCTCGGAATCCACTGTATTTACAGTATTTGATAGAAAATCAACTACTGAAGGATGATAAAGGTCATTTTGAGTATCTTCTTCACAATCCAGAAGAAGAGAACGATGGTGGGAATCATTCCATGGTGCTCCTTCAATTACCATAGATTGGAGAATTCCTTCGTCGGTGACATGCACTCGCGACCAAGGATCTGAAGGAGTACCATATTCTCTAGACCTATCTATCCAAACGCTTGATGAGCGTTGATTTGGGTTTGCCTCCCATGCTAGGAACATTGATTGCTATAATATTTCCGTTGGGCTTGGGGGCAAAACCACTGCATGATCCATGTTGATATCGTTTTCTGAGATCTTTATAGAAGATATCATGTTGCAGGTTCCTATCGACGCTACTTCCGCCAGATTGATTGGAGGTGGAAGAGCGAAAGTTCCCATTAGTATAGGATCTTTTAGTAGGCCTACTCCGATATTCTGAAGCGAATGGGGGCTTCCATGGATCATGGGAATGCTTCCAGTAACTTGAGAACCATTGGGGAGGAAGTTTTGTTGATCGACGATTGTAATCCCTCCTTGAAAGGGGAATGCAATCTTTCTAAAATAGGTCGACACAACAGCTGCCATGGCATATATCCATGGTCGTCCTAGTAGGATGTTGTAATCAAGATTCCCATCAATGACTTCAACATCTATTTCTACTGTTTTCCCTCCTAGTTCAACTTTCAAGTTATTTAGGATACCATATGGGGTATATGTCCTTCCGTCGAATGCTTTTAATGTCGTCGAAGATCGCGACAAGGTTGGAGATCCTAAAGTTTTCCAGCAACTCATCGACATAATGCATGTAGATGCCCCCTCATCAATAATTGTTCGATGAACAGTTTTGTTGAGGGCTTTCACTTGAACAAGGAAAGCTAGTTGAGCTGGTAACTGAGGATCGTATCCTTTATGATCGAAGGATACAAGATTGGAATCCTTTGGATCAATCCCACCAATGGCCGATAATAAAGCCTGCCTTTGGGATGGGCAGTTTTGTAGTACTTCAAGAGTCGACATAGCGGATGGCGATTGGGCCAAATCTTCCACTATGTTATAATGATGTGCCGCTCTACTTGGTTGATCTTTATCCTTGTTGTTCGACAGCTGCGGTTTCCCATAATCTTTGTTCCTTGCCGATATCAAAGCATTGTTTTGCTGTTTTGAAACCGAAAACATTAGCACTTGAGACGGGGAAGCATTTCCACTTTCAACCAGATTTGTTCGTGGATTTGGAAACGGATCAATTAACACTGCTGAGGTTTTCGAATTCTTAAAGAATTTCTTAAGCTTAGCTCTGTGTGGACAATTAGCAGTCCAATGATCCTCATCACATATAAAGCATGGAAATTTTGGTTTCCTATTTCCAGGAGGGTTTGAAGAAGATTTTTCAGGTGATGATTCCTCCCGTTTCTTCTTCTTCCCTTTGCCTTTGTTCTTGCTTCCTGGTTGTTTGGTTTCTTTGCCTTTGTCTGTCGACACGGCATTTACTTCTGAAGCAAGAAGCTCGTCTTTTGCATTTTGACCTGAAATCTTACGGGCCTTTTTGGATGTAGCCTTTGTCGATTTCGTGTCTATCGTGCCAATCACGCCATCGCCGACATGAGAGTCATTGTTTGATTTAGGAGGAGGAGGAATTGAGAATTCCGGTCTAGGGGCGTCAGGTATTTTGTCGTAGAGCGTGCCGAACTAAGTGTAAATCAAGTCCAGATATTGTGCACGAGCGATAACTTGCTCTTCTGTCATGACTCCCCCCTTTGCCACATCTTCCGTGATGGAAGGCAGTGATGACTTGATAAACCATTCAGCTAAGAGCTGATCGGGGACGTACGTTTTTACCATCCTACGACGACGTCGCCACTCATGTATATGATCAGATATGTGAGTGGCCGTCGTCTGTTTGAAGTTGGTAAGAAGCTCTGTTCCCGTTTCGTACCTTATTGGTAATTGAAAATGGGTTAAAAAGGTTGTGGCTAAGGTACTGAAGTTGTCGAACGAAGCTCTAGGCAATTCAATGTACCATTTTGCTGTTGGACCCGTTAACGTCCTCTGAAAGAGGCGAAGTCTTATCGAATCATCATTTAAGGTGTTTGATGAACACCATAGATGAAAGGTCATCACGTGATTCGATGGATCTTCACCCAGATTTCCATTAAATTTAGGAATATCTGATGGAAGTTTATGCGGAATCGCTGGCCACCAAGGGGCGTAAGCAATTGGATCGTTTGTTAACCGATTTAAATCAGGTAACTCTAAAGTTGCCACAAAGGGTAACTGTTGATTCAGGTTAGGTGAAGCATACCCAGGATAAGATGGGATTGCCTGAGCAGTTGGTCTTTGCATACCGGCATAATGCATCTGATGCTGGTATGTTTGGTAAGGTTGGTGGACATGACCATTGTAAAATGGTTGATTTTGACCGTTTTGAATGTACGGCTGCCCACTATTAGCAAAGATTTGTTGCTCAGAACCTTGGTATACTTGTTGGAATTGCGGTTGTTGGTATTGCACCAGCCATGGTTGTGAAGCCATGTGCTGTTGCCCGATACTAACCGTTTGACCAAGGTGAGGGGTAATTGTACCCGTCTGGACCTGTGTCGCCCCACTTGTCGGCGATTGTGGTTGAGTCGCAGGGTCAAGGGGCTCTTGCATTACAACCTGAGAAACCTGAGGTTGGCATACAACAGGCAGCATTTGAACTTGTGACACCGTCACAATAGCTGGCGTAGTCGGGATGTTCGACATAGGTATGCATTGTTGCATCGAATACACAACTCTTGGTTGTTGAGGTAGTATAGGTACCCAACCACTTGAGGTAATTCCAGTATAACCTGAATGTTGTTGTGAACTCCTGTATGGATATCCTCCCGGAGGGGATAATGAAAGGGTATACTGCCCCCCATACGGTGGTAATCCGGAACTGAAGGGAATTGTTTGCCCTTGGGGACCGGACTGCCCAAATCGACCTCCAAACGGATCAATTTGTTGAGACTCAACATAAGAGTTTCCGGATATTATTCCGGATGAACAAACAGGAACGGACCATACTGTCGTAATAGCCCCTGAGTGGGCTGCTTCTAGCGGTTGAGAGCTAGTCGGGACAGATGGTATACCGGTGAACATTATCGGAGTGATAGCAGGGAGTTTTGTCGTCGCTGTGTCATATGACACAGTCCTAGATGTTGACGGTTGTTCAGACATTTGTAGTCTATCCAAAAGATTACCTAGCGATTCTACAGGAGCTTCCACTGGTGGTAGACTAACTTCTGACAAAGAAGGATATAGAGTGATCCCGACTCCAATGTGCGTTGGAGTACTTGTTTGAGGATCTTCTACAATTTCTTCTATTGCAATCAGACCAGGTGGAAGGGGAAGACCGTCAGGTCCGTAAAATATTTCTGGTGCCGAAGAAGGTGTGAAATCAGCAGCGACAGATGTTTGAAGAGTAAGACTCTCTGAACCGGTTGTAGATGGAACTGGTTTGGTAACACAAGTGTTTATTCTCAAACTAGGATCAGTATCACTGTCCTTCTGTGGCTGTTGAACTTCTTCTGTAGAGGCAGGGATTCTAGAAATGTTTGGAGTAACCGGAGTCTCTGATGTCGTTGGAACACTTGTTCTAACTTTGATAGGAGATTTGGAACCGGTTAAACGAGTTCTCTTTGTCCGTACTGGTTTCGATTCCGGAGACAAAGACGGTTGACTCGTAAGCCTCCGCGAACGACGGGGTTTCAATTGACTTTCTTCCACGATTGCGGATTACTCGATCAACTAAAATAAAGGGAAGGTATGTTTCCGAATTAAATGAATTTTAGACGCTTTGACACAACTTGTTTTTTCAGTTTTTAAGAGTCGAGAAAAAACAAAAGATGACTCTAGTCTCCTTCGATTTTTAATGAGCCTGAAGTGACAAGTGCTCAGATGGACCTTTTCCGTTAAGGAGTCTGAAAAGGAATGAAAGGGACTGCTCTGGAGATCTAGGTAGAGGGAGTACCAAACCAATTGCAAAACTGCAGAATACTTTTTACGGTACGGCAGTCAATCTTCCCGAATGTTGTGTTCAGTGCATTGCGATCGATAGGGCGGCAGACACGGCTTCCTATGGATAAAGGATTTAAGCCTATAGGGGTCTCCCAAAATATACTCGACGGTACGTGGGAGCACAAGTCCGTACTGGCACTTATCGTCTCAAAGTGGAGGAATCACCCAACCATCAGTGAGGACAACAGTTACCAGGCTTTACGACGCCGGAATACGTCTCTAGCCTAGACGTCTAAATGTTGTGCGTTAAGTTCCAAAGCGTTGTTAGATTCATTGAATTTATTTTAAGTTGATCTTTCTTATGAAGTTTGCCTTTTGGGTTCACCACGAGATGTAGATGTAATTCCTAAAATGCAATCTAAAGATGATAAACAAACTTTTATCTCTTTTCTGCAATGAAAATCCTAGCTACTAGGGGAAAAGAAAGACACAATCTTTTCACAAAGAGCAAAGAGCACACTGTAAATGCACTTTCCTAAATCAAGCCAAACAGACTGTCTATATGCAAATGCACATGCATGTATTTGTTTTCAACTTTCTTAGTATTGATGCTAAAAAGAAAGTTGATGTACAAATCTGAATTTGCTTTCAAGCGACAAACACAAACAAGCTTCTTTTCGAAATCAAAAGATAGAGATGATTACGACACTTTATGATTTTTGAAATGAATACTCGTTTTGACACTAGAAATTCACAAATTCAGACCAAAGGCAATAGTAAAAGTATAATCGACCATCAACAGCAATCAAACTTTATCCTATGATCGAAATCGACACTTGCGACAGATCTAAATCAAAGGACGACAGTACGATTATTCTACTTTTGCAATGGAAAACTGTAAACGACTCAACAAACACACAAAAACATCTACAGTTCTTTTGTACAAAGGAGGTGGAATATCAGTAAGGAAAAGGGGTTTTGAATAGTCATATACTAATCACAGGCTGCAAAATTCAGAGACAAAACTGGAAAGAATGAAGCACAAGAACCTTAGCTGCACAGGGCTAGGCTGATCAGCGCACCTGTAACACAGAGAAACTGCATTACAGCGCAGGTTGCCCTTTCGAGAAGTGCGTTGAAATGCAGGATCTCTTCACAGTGCCTGCGCTAGGCCAGAAACGAGAATTTGTCCGGGTTCTGGGTCACAATTTGCAGTTTAGTCTTTGGTTTTTGGCCGAGTAAAAGCAATCAGTAATGCACAATCAGGGGTAGATCTAAGGAGGGTCTAAGAGCTATCACAAGGGCAATCAGATAGTCTATGAATCAGCTGTTCAAATCATAAACAGATCCAGTGAATGGATTGAAGCAGCAGATGTCTACTTTGCATTTGTTATGGCAAATGCAATTCGAATGCTACTTATAAGTTTATGAAACAAACAACAAGAGATACACAAACAAACTAATTAGACATCGTCCCCAGTGGAGTCGCCATTTTGTTACCGGGAAAAGTGTCTATTTAGAACTGCTCTATCCCACTAAGGTGTGACAGCTGCCTTAGAAACAAACAGAGAAAACTACTTTTGTATTTCCTTTATGAACTATAAATAGAGAGGAATAGAAAGAACCAACCTGTGTCTTGCGCTAATCCTTTGATCTAATCCCTCTCTTCTTTGACAGCTTCCAGCTACCTGCTCCCTTACTTGCCCAGCTTCACCAAGTACCTGTAAGATCACAGAAGAAGAAAACTATACAAAGACATGGATCTATATTCATAAATAACTTAGGATCAGATTTAAGTTAACCATACAAATGTAACAAGCATCAATGATACAAAAAGCATGGAGGAAAGACTCAAATAGTTTTTATTGATAAACAAGAAGATCCAGGAGGAGTTACAATCGATGATTCCTGACCCAACATCAACCTCCCAGCAAAGAAGCCCCTCTTCACCTCCAACAAAGCATAGATCACCCAATTCTCTGATATTTGTCTCAAAACCAACAACAATTCCTTACAATGTGCAAAATTCCAGCCTCTGGATCTCTGGGATGAGGGATCCATATATAGATGTATGTAAGGAGGATGAGTCAGCTTGTGATTTGATTAGTGTCTTCTCTCTGTCATTTCTTGCTTCCACTTGGAGACTGAAGGCCTCTTACTCATCCTTAGTCGAATTCAGTGAGGCAAGTCTCATAGGGGAAGATTTTGGAAGCTTCTATTGTCTCTCCACCTCGCGGAATGACACTGCCATTTGTCATTTCTCACCCAACGCACCCTCATAGTGCATTTAGGTGCGTTGCAACGCACCTAGCCAGTGGATTTAGGTGCTATGCAACGCACTTAGCTAGTGGAGCAGCTGAAATGATCATGTTTTGACTTATTCTGAGCAGTTTCTGGTAGAGAACTTCTGGGAGAAGCTGTAATTTGTCGACCTTGTTCCTTTAGGGGTTAGAACAACACTTTTAGGGACTTAGGAGCATCTAAGAGATAATGAACTTTATGCTAAATTTAACAAATGTTCGTTCTACCAGAAGAAGATACATTATTTGGGGCATGTAATATCTGGAGAGGGGATTGCAGCAGACCCTTAAAAGGTAAAAGCAATTTTGGAATGGCCAACACCCAAGAGCGTGGAAGAAGTTAGATCCTTTATGGGCATCATCGACTATTATAGGAGATTTTTAGAAGGATTTTCTAAACTTGCATATCCAAGTACCAATCTATGAAGAAAGGAATCAAGTTTGAATGGAGTCCTGAGTGCCAAGTTAGTTTTGACAAGCTTAAAAAACTCTTAACCACAACTCGTATTTTAAAGCTAGTAGACCCCAATAAGGAGTTCATGGTGTGTACAAATGCAAATAAGGAAGGACTGGAAGGAGTTTTAATGCAAGATAGCCATGTAATTTGCTATGAATCCATAAAAGTAAAAGAGCATGAAAAGAATTATGCTGCACATGATCTAGAATTAGCAGTAATAATTCATGCATTTAAAATGTGGAGAAATTATTTGATAGGGAAGAAATTTCAGCTAAGGACAGATAATGTGAGCCTTAAGTATCTATTTGATCAACCTAATCTAAATGCTATGCAAGCAAGATGGTTAGCATTTAGAAGTGAGTATGACTTTGAAATTTCGCACATCAAAGAGAAAGAAAACACGATAATTGATGCACTAAGCATAAAACTTCATCAAATCAGCAACACAACAACAATTAGTTGGTCAACAAACTTAGTTGGAAAAATCAAAACAACTGTAAATTCAGATCCATAATATGTGAAAATTAAAGAAAAATTGCATAAAACTAAAAAATTGGGAGAAAAATAAGTTGATTTCTCAATTAACAACCAAGAATTGTTGCTATTTAGAGGCAGAATTTACATACCAAATGAGGTAAATTTGAACATTTTGGTATTATATGAACTGCATAAAATCCCAATAGTTGGTCACCCTAGTTATAAAAAGCTAATTACAACATTTAACAAAGATTTTTATTGGCCAAACATGAAAAATGAAACAAATGAGTATGTGGCAAGGTGTCTTGAATGCCAACAAGTTAAGGCATCTCATCAACATCATGCTGGTTTATTATAACCATTGTCCATTCCTTAATGGAAATGGGAGACTATTTCAATGGATTTTATTACTAGGCTAACAAGATGCATAAAACAACATGATGATATCATGGTTTTGGTTGACAAACTCAGTAAGGCAACACACTTTATTCCTATCAAATCCACCTTTAAGGCTATACATATTGTAGAAATCTTTATGAGGAAAATTTTCAGACTTCATGGGGTGCCTAAGGTTGTAATTTCATATATAGATGCTAAGTTTACTTCCAAATTCTGGAAGGGATTATTTGAAAACATGGGAACCAAGTTAAACTTTAGCACATCCTATCATCCTCAAACTAATGGTCAAACAGAAAGGACCAATCAAATATTGGAGGATATGTTAAGGATGTATGTGAAAGACAAACAAACCAAATGGGAAGACTACCTACATCTAGTTGAATTTGCCTACAACAATGGATATCATACTTCTTTGAAAATGAGTCCATTTGAAGTTATGTATGGGAGAAGATGTAAGGTGCCATTGAGTTGGGATCACCATAGATATAGATTGATACTAGGTCCTGATATGCTAAGAGAGATGGAATGATAGTCAAACAAATCAAACAGAATTTGAAAACAACTCAAGATCATCAGAAGAGTTATGCAAATTTAGAAAGGAAATAGAAAGAATTCAATGTGGGAGATCATGTATACCTAAAAGTCAAACCTAAGAAAAGTACACTTAGGCTTGGCAGTTGTGCTAAATTGTCTCCTAGATATTGTGGACCCTTTGAAGTGCTAGCTAGAATTGGGCCTATTGCTTACCAACGAGCCTTGCCAACCAACATTAAGGTTCATAATGTGTTTCATGTTTCATTATTAAAGAAATATATACATATTCCTTCTCATGTAATAGATTGCCATGTTGTACGGGTGGAACTAGAGGGAGAGTTCATGTAACAACCTTGGTCAAAAATCCATGTAATAAAGTTAATAAAGGCAAAAATAATAACCATGGTCATGGGACACATATTCCAAGCTGAATGTTTGGAAAAAACATAGTGACGGAGATCACTTGTGATTAATTAATGACTATGGAAATTGGTAAAGGCAATGCCAAAGGATTTGGAAAGGCAAAGTGGCATTAATTAACAGTTTATTTATGAAAATAATGGAAATTAGGAGAAAATCAAGGTGAAAGGTCACAAGTTGCATATGAGGAGGAAAATGAAGGAAAATAATGGAAAATTGAAGAAAATAGAGGTTTCATTAATAAAAAGGCTTCTAAGGATCAATTTACAGCTTTTGTTTCTAGTTTTAGCTTGGAGTTGTTTATTCTTCTCTCTCTCTCTCTCTCATACTCTTGGACACTTGGAGTTTTCTTGGAGCACCCTTGGAGGAGTGTGGCAGACTTGGGATTTTGGAGCAAGAAGGCAAAGAAAGAGCAGGAAAGCGCAAGAGGACATCAAGATTAGCAACTACAGTGGCTTTTACTTGCAGGTACCGAGTTGCATGTATGATTTTTGTGTTAGTTTTGGCATGCATGGCATATGCATGTGGTTTCTTGGTTATGATCTATCATTGGCATGGGCGAATGATTAGATTGATAGTGTATTTTCCTAGCCTTTCCATTTCTTGGATAGCCATGGTGTTGTGGGTGTCTTTCCTTTTGTTTTCTAGTTGGTTTTCATGTTCCTTATGGCTATGGGTTAAGTTATTATTTCCTGGGAGCCTTGGTTGGACAAACACTTCTGAAGCCCTGTAGCAACTTGGGTTGAGTTACTAGTCCTGGAAGCCTTGGTTGGACAAATGCTCTGGAAGCCCGATAGCAACTGTGGGTTGAGTTACTAGTCCTGGAAGCCCTGGTTGGAACAAATGATATAGAGCCCTGGACAACTTGGGTAGAGACCAATATGGTGATGCTTAGTGATGTATGACCATGAGGTGGAATCGCTTGTTGAGGGTTGAGGTGGTTTGGCCTCTGGAAGCCCTGGTTTGGTTTTTCTTGAGTTGTTACATGAGATCCCACATTCATGCTTGGAATATGGCATGAGGGTGATTAGCTGAAAGAAATACTTGGTTCATCCAATCTATGGTAAGGTGGCGTGTGGAAGTCCCAGAACTAGTTGCATTTTGCATATGTTAATAAGAGCATCTTTCCTCTTGTATTTGATGGGTAAATATACTTGTTCTTATGTGGTTTTTATGGTTGTTATATCCTTGTTATTTTTGTTGGTTATATGCTGGTTATGAGTATATTTTATGACATACTGGATGTATGATCTCATCATGTTTTGATTTGAAAATGAATGAACGGTGAATGTATGAGCTAATAGATGATAATGCAACTATTGTGATAAGGAATCATTGCTCCCTTATAAATCTCATATAAGTATGATACCCCTATGCTCAGATCTGTGTTATGACTTGTAGATTGCATATTTGTGACATGTTTGATGAAATGCATGTCATGGATAGTAGGGTTCCAATCAAGTCATTGATAGGTGTTTGCATTAGAAACTTTGTTTCAATGTTATTTATAATTTCTGAAGGTTTCATGAAGTTCGGGGAAGTGGCCTGAGTCCTGGCCCTGAAAAAGTGGCACAAAATTTGGGGTCGTTGGCTTAGAACTGGCTGAAAAAGTCCATAGTCACTGGCATGCCCTTGTTGTGGGAGTGACTGGAAGGCATCAGTCACATGCATGCTTTGTCATGGGAGCGGTTGGGGGTCCAAGTCAATGAAATGTCAAGTTGTCTTAGGGGTTGATCACTTGGAAAGGTTGGTTGGATCTTAGGGGTTTTGTAGCATGTCTGGAAGGTTGGAATGGTTTTGTTTTGTCAGTTCCACTTCCTTAACTGTACATAGGGAGTTTAATCACATCATAGTATCCTCTCGTCACATGTAATACCCTCCTCCCACATCTACCTAAGCAACCAACCAGCCAGGGTAAACATGTGACGAGAGGCCACTATGATATGCTTCAACCTCATAAGTCACATTAAGGAAGTGGAACCAATGGAAACACACCATACAAACATCCAACATCATCAACAGAACCCTCAAAGGACAAGTCAGCCACTCAGACAGCCTGTCCCTAGGTCCCACTATTGTCTTAGGTCTCTTAGGCCATAGTTGCTCTCATGCTATGGGTAAGGGAGCGACTAGAAACCTAAAGTCGCTCTCACAGACCTGCCTGCCAATGACTGTGGACTAGAATTTTCAGTGCTATGCCAACAACTCTAGGATTTGAGCCACTTTTTCAGGCCCATAACCCAGGTCACTGCCCAGAATTGAACTATCTCTTCAGATAAGTAAATTAACATGGCAATGTCAGTATTAAAGAAAATACTTGTTCAAGACCTTGATTGGACCCCTATTAGCCATGATAGGCATTTCGTCAAACATATCATCGACATGTAACCTACAGGTGTAAACAACAAAATTAAGTGTAGGGATCTCATACTTATCTGAGAATTGCTATGAAGCACTGCCTCCTTATCAAATTAGCTACCATTTCATCCATTAGGTCATAGATACATTGATCATTCAATAACAAGTAAGAACATGATGAGAGCCACTCATGGCTGCTATCATAAAACATGTAAATAACCAACATAATAGGGACAACAATTCCAATGAAATCACGACCATATAAACCACATATAATCCATCATAATTCTCATAGATATGCAAGGAGAAATAACCTTTCATTAATGATGTAAAATCCAAACCCGAGATGGGACTTCCACATTCCAACCAACTGTAGAATGGATGAGCCAAATCTCTCTTTAGCCATTCACCCCCATGCCATATTCCAAGCATGAATGTGGGATCTCATAGAACACATCAATCAAAACTCATCCAGGGATTCCAGAGGCCATCCACCTCAACCCATCAAACAATGATTCCACCTCACGTTCAGACATCACAAAGCCAACATCAGATCGGTCTCCATCCAAGCCTTCCAGGGCTTCCAGAGCATTTGTTCCAACCCGGCTCCTAGGACTAGTAACTCAACCCACGACTGTTGCTAGGCTTAAGAGTGTTCGTCCAACCAAGGATTCCAGGACTAGTAACTCAACCCATAGCTTTTACCAGGCTTCCAAAGCGTTTTCCCAACCAGGGCTTCTAGGACTAGTAACTCAACCCACCAAGGGCTTCCAGAGCATTTGTCCAACGAAGGCTTCCAAGACTAGTAACTCAACCCAAGCTGTTACAGGGCTTCCAGAGCATTTGTCTAACAAAGGCTATGGGACTAATAACTTAACCTAAGCTGTTATAGGGATACTAGAGTGTTTGTCCAACCAATGCTTCCAAGAACTTATAACTCAACCCAAGCTAAGGAAACATGAGAACCAACCAAAACAAAACAAGGAAATAAACCCACAATCTCCATGGCTATCCAGGAAATGACAAGGCTAGGCAATCCAATGACAATCCAGGCAATCCTCCATGCCAATGACATATCACAACCAACAATCCACATGCATATGCCATGCATATCAGAACTAGTGAGGCAAGAATACATGCAACTCGATACATGCAAGCAAAACCCATTGTAGTTGTTGATACCAATGACCTCTTGCGCTTTCCTACTCTTCCTTTGCCTTCTTGCTCCAAAACTCCAAGTATGCCACACCCTTCAAGAGTGCTCCAAGAAAACTCTAAGTATCCAAGAGTATGAGAGAGAGAGAATAATGTGAGAGCTCTAAAACTGAACTGATCAAGTCTTTCCCACTGATCCTTAGAATCCTTTTTATTAATGAGGCCTCTATTTTCTTCATTTTCCATTATTTTCCTTCAATTTCCTCCTCACATGCAACCTGTGACCTTTCACCTTCCTTTTCTCCTAATTTCCATTATTTTCATAAATAAAATGCCTCGCGCCTTTCTAAATCCTTAGCCATTGCCTTTGCCAATTTCCTTAGCCATAAACAACCAATTGAATACCCACAAGGATGTCCTTCCCACCATTCAAATTGGAATATGTGTCCCATCACTATGGCCTTTTATATTTTTACATGAGTTTTTAACCAGGGATGCTATAGAACCCTCCCCCTTAGGGAACACCGTCCTCAGTCTTCAATGACACCTATAACGAAAAGATTGTTGAAAACAAAACATACGACCCATGGAGCTTTATAACATAGCACGTTGTAGTATTTACAATGACCATCTCCTAAAACATGACAAACATATCGTTTTCTGGAGCTTTATAACACAACCCATTATTGTATTTACAATAACGACATATACACATACACATTTGCTTCAACTAGCCGATAACCATACTATTTATGGAGCTTTATAAATCCAGCTCAATATAACATTTACAATAATACACACATATGCACATTTGCTAAACCAACAAAAAAAATATATGATGTCTGCATCCACAACAAGGGAATCTAGAGGCTCATGCCTCCACCCTCAAAGTAATACCAGGATTCACCTCCTTCCCAGCAAGTCCAGAATCCACTGTAAAGTCAAATCTGCATCCAATGTCCAGCGCTACAATCATGTGCCACTTTTCCTCTCAGTGAACATGAATTATCGGCTCATTGTTCCAAGGCGCACTCCCAATGTGCATATGATTCCATCTGGAAATGTTCATGACCAAAACAAATCCATTTGTGACCTTCCCTTCTCTGCTACACAGTCCCTCGGGGATCCGGTCATCCCTTCTGTGTAGTCACTCACCTTCCAAGTTCCACTGGCATGCCCATCCCAGGCAATCCATCCCTTGGTAAGGCTTCCTCGCATCGAAATATACAAAAATCAAGGCATATACTTCCCTCAAAACCATCATATCGGTCATAGCATGCTCATGGAAATCAATGAACACAATTGGGTACTAGTGTCCCACAATGGCCCTGTTCTTGAAGTACTTTACCAACATACTGTTGCATATTCCAATTCTTTTCAATGGTGCTACTAATTCTTGCAGTTGATTTTAACCACCCAACCAGTCATTTTTGTGCTTCTTGTACCAAGCACATAAATTCCATTAGATTCAAAATAAATTGAAATAACTTCAAATCATACCTCATTGGTAGCTCGTCAATAAGGTACACTTGCAATCATGTTTACTTCCTGTCACGACAAGTCAAACTAGCATCATGTATAAAAACATCACATCAGGTTAGCTCAAAACATAACCATCATAGATCAAAATCATAAATCACATGTAACCATCATAAACCAAAATCATAGATCACATGTAATCATCATAGACCAGAATCATAAATCATATGCATAGTAAAACTGAAATACAATACCGATACTTATCCTTCATCGATCCTTACTTCTGCCTTTGTTCTTTTGTACACACACCGGATCGGTTGCCACACCCAGCAAACACCTAGTGCCTTCTCCTCCACCAAGTGCACATACGCATAGTGTGCATCACACACATACAACCACACATGCCATACAACACCATGCAACGCATGCACCTATACCTGACATACAACACATACACCTACACCTAGTGTACAACACAACACAATACATACGACTACATCTGGTGTACAACACAATACATGCACCTACACCTGATGTACAACATTACACAAATACGTATATACCCGATGTACAACACCACTCAATACATGCACCTACACAATGCACATACCTAGTACCACATGCCCTTAACACAACATGTATGACACGCACACAGTACCACACGTGCACCAATACCATAGGTACAACATGTACATAGTACCACCTATACATCGCACCACCTGCACAACATCACATGTACATGACGCCATATGCACAACATGCCACTTGTATAATGTGTACACAATACCACATGTACATAGTACCACATGCACGACATGTACGCGACACCACATGTACACAATGCCACATGCATGACATGTACACAGCACCACCTACACATAGCGCCACTTGTACAACATATACACAACACCACATGCACGTAACATCACTTATACAACATGCACGCAATACCACATGTACATAACACTGCATATCCAACATGTACATAGCATCATATGTACACAACATTGCATATCCATCACGTGCAGAGCACCATATGCATACAACACTGCATATTCATCATGCACATAGTACAATATGTACATAACACCGTATATCCAGCATGTACATAGCACCATGTATATGCAACACTGAATATGCAACATTCATACAACAATATCTGTACTAACACCCAGTGCATAATATTACATAAATAACATGTACACACACTACATATGCACAATATTGTATATGCACAATCATCACAGATGCGACATGTATGACATGCGCACAACATTAATACGACACATCTGAAACCACACTACCTCCACCAAGCAACCTTGCTTCTAGCATCTTATCCATGCTTTTCCTAGCATGTTGTAGACCACACTGCTTTCATTTCGCTAATGTATCCCTTACTATAACTTGTCCATAACATAGACATAATATAATCACATAATATCAACTCATAACCACATGATACTGACCTCATATATTTTTCATGACTACTCTTCCCAATTGATTCCTCGTAAAACCAGGAACCTCTTCATGTTATTTGCCTACGTAAGCAATCATTCCTCCACAAGAACAATTCCTTATGACCCTATCAGACGATGACATAGACACATGTACACATGCATACATCATAAAATAATAATGATCTCGTCAATCAATGTCATACATACACACATATGTACATATAAACATTAGCATAAAATAATCATGATTCGTGATCACCCTGTCAGACATGACATACATACACGACTACATGTATACATATATAAACGTCAACATAATCATGATCACAACAAAATTGCTAGATACTATAAGGTCAAGGTTAAAAGAACTTTATTCATGCAACATGTGTGCAATATTGAGAACAACAGTCCCAACATAGCCAAGGCATCTGACACCTCAGATCCATTTACTTTAACGTTTCTTGATTACCTTTCCTATGATTGTTCTGTCATTGTCCATTTACCACAATGGACCCAACCAGTCCAATTGGATGTCATAGGATTACCTTCCGTTGCGCTTACTCATGCATTGAGATTCATCCAAGCCTTACATCACCTGTCGAGTACCACAGATCTCTCCCCAAGCTCCATCAACTTTCCTCTTTCCCAACCATTCCCCAGACTCAAAACATATAATGCAAGACAAGAGACAACTAAGAAGAAAACCATGAAAGTCAATAAAAATATGACACCACAACAAAGTGACAAGGCCTTGCACCAGACATAAACAAAACCGCAACCAAGCACAAAAAAGCACCAAAAGACCAAAAGCACAAGACTAGCAATAAACACCATGACTCAATCCCCATGGTTCCCAAGGAAAGCTCAACTCGAGCCTTCTTCAAGATTTCATGGCAACCTCTTTTGCCATGCAATCCCTTGCATCATACTGCCATAAAACACATAACTGTCAGTGCATAAATAATCATAGCAATACATCAGTTACCTTAGCTTGTTGTACCAAGCACGTTGCTTTTAACTGAACACATCCACGCCATCTCTCAAGGGACTCCAATTCCCTTAACAAGTCCACCTACAACTAGAGACTGGCTAATATACCTGTCAAGTACATATTCATGACTATAGCACATATCCACATAATGTCAAACAAAATCAAGGTTAAGAACACTCCTTTTATACAACGCACTCATTCGTTTGGAATTAGGGTTTCCAAACATAGCCAAAGGAATTCTTGCTCAATTCCTTCTATTTTACCTTTACCTTGCTGCAACCAATTCTTATTATGCTCTATCACATCATCCAACTGTTAGTTATATAAAAAAATCAATTGTTACCTCGTCACGCCAATACCAATCATGTTACGTTGTAACTGTTCACAAATGTCAACCACATGTTCCAAATATCAAGACAATCATATCTATCAATTAACATTTACCAAGACTAATAATCATGTCATAATCCATAGTCAACTCATAGTCATTAGACATGTCATAAGTCTACAACTATCACCTACTACACTTAAGTACATCTCAACTGTCTCAACACATATGTGTTAGTAAAACCATCTTAAAGCAAGATCATTTCTTCATGCAATCATATAGATTCATGCTCATATCATGCAATTCATCAAACCTTCAACCAACTTGCAAACATACCATGTTAAATAAATCAAATAGGCACCAAACACTCAAACACCAAATAAACGTCATAATCAAACAACCAAGCACCAAATACACGACATAAGAAAAATCATACCTTAGTGTATATTAGGGGAGGCTATCTTGTCTACACAATAAAGCTAGGTTATCACGATACAACTTCACAACATATCAACTCAATCATAAATCATGATTTCCATAGCAGTAACTAACTAAATAACATGTCCACGTCATAAGCTCATAAGCATTTGTCGTTCATGCATAAAAATCACACATGTATGATCAATATAGATTAGTACGACACCATGTCACAAATATGTCGACTCATACCTAAATATCACAACCATAACCATCTGCATAGGTCAAACCAGGTTAACACAATACATATAACATCAAGATCTTCAATTCAATGAACATAACCATCACACATATGACCAATCCAAATTACAACATCAAGATTTCAATGAAATAACCCTAATCATCAAGTTAATAGCATATAACAACAATAAGATATATATCATGCTCATTAACAACATAAAACCAAATCATCAAGCTAACTGTCATATAAAAACAACAAGTTAACCTATAACATACTCATCAATAACATATCATATAACATAATCATCAAGTTATCTAACCTAACCAACAATAGCAATGCTTACAACCACATATTACTATCATTCTTGACTATCTGACACATGTGCATATAACTACACTAATCAACTAACATCTATCATGAATGTAACCATAACATCAAAAGACATGTACATAAACCTAATGTATATAAACATAATGCATATAAACATACTTAACTTACATAAATGCATGCCAAACATACAATACCTGTATGACGATCTGCTCTTACCCCAAAGTCTAATGTTGCAACCTCATTATGATGATCTGCATCTCATGCTCTATCTCAGCCAACACATTAGCATCATAACAACCAATAGCATCATGATGACCTAAATTGCATACCATGACTTCACAAGGCATGTTTGACCTACTATTCATGCATAACTATAACCAAGACCATACATGCATGACAACTGCATAATCAACCATACATGCAGGAAGACATACTCCACGACAACACCTTCAACCTTCACATGGAGACATCACTACAACCATGATCAACACCATGCAAATGCAACAAGAACATGGACTACATGCATAAGCAACACATATGCAACCAACATGAAAGCATGATCAACACATAGCCCAAGGAGAGCGCAACCACGCTTTGATACCACTCTGTAACACCCTCCTCCCACATCTACCCAAATAACCAGCCAACAGGGGTAAACATGCGACGAGAGGCCACTATGATATGATTAGACCTCCTAAGGCACATTAAGGAAGTAGAACCAACGAAAACACACCATACAAACATCCAACATCATCAACAGAACACTCAGAGGACAAATCAGCCACTCAGACAACATGTCCCTGGGTCCCACTATTGTTTTAGGTCTCTTGGGCCATAGTTTCTCTCGTGCTATGGGAAAGGGAGAGACTAGAAACCCAAATTCGCTCTCATAGGCATGCCTGCCAGCGACTGTGGACCATAACTATCAGTGCTATGCCAACGACTTCGGGATTTGAGACACTTTTCAGGTCCAGAGCTCAGGTCACTACCTAGAATTGAACCATCTCTTCATATCAGTAAATTAACATGGAAATGACAGTACTAAAGGAAATACTTGTTCAAGACCTTAACTGGACCCCTACTAGCCATGATAGGCATTTCGTCAAACATACTATCGACATATAACCTACAGTTGTAAACAACAGAATTAAGTGTAGGGATCTCATACTTATCTAAGAATTGCTATGAAGCATTGTCTCCTTATCACATTATCTGTCATTTCATCCATTAGGTCATAGATACATTGATCATTAAATAACAAGTAAGAACATGAAGAGAGCCACTCATGGCTGTTGTCATAAAACATGTAAATAACCAACATAATAGGGAGAGAAATTCCAATGAAATTGCAACCATATAAACCACATATAATCCATCATAATGCTCATAGAGATAAAAGGAGAAATAACCTTTCATTAATGACGCAAAATCCAAACCCGGGATGGCACTTCCACGTTCCACCCGACCATAGAATGGCTGAGCCAAATCTCTCTTCAGCCATTCACCCCCATGCCATATTCCAAGCATGAATGTGGGATCTCATAGAACACATCAATCAAAACTCATCTAGGTCTTCTAGAGGCATCCACGTCAACCCATCAAACAATGATTCCACCTCACAATCAGACATCACAAAACCAACATCAGATCTGTCTCCATCCAAGCCTTCCAGAGCATCCAAGCCTTCTAGAGCATTTGTTCCAACCTGGCTCCCATGACTAGTAACTCAACCCACGGTTGTCGTTGGGCTCCAGAGGGTTTGTCCAACCAAGACTTCCAAGACTAGTAACTCAACCCACAACTTTTATTAGGCTTCTAGAGTGCTTGTCCAACCAGAGCTTCTAGGACTAGTAACTCAACCCACTAAGGGCTTCCAGAGCATTTGTCCAACCAAGGCTTCCAGGACTAGTAACTCAACCCAAGCTGTTACAGGGTTTTCAAAGTGTTTGTCCAACCAAGGCTATGGGACTAATAAATCAACCCAAGTCATTACAGGGCTTCCAGAATGTTTGTCTAACCAAGGCTTCCAGGAAATCAAACCAAGCTAACGAAACATGAGAACCAACCAAAACAAAACAAGGAAATAAACCCACAATATCCATGGCTATCCAGGAAATGGCAAGGATAGGCAATACACTGTCATCTAGGAAAACCTCCATGCCAATGATAGATCACAACCGACAATCCACATGGATATGCCATGCATGCCAGAACTAGTGAGGAAAACATACATGAAACTCGATACATGCAAGCAAAACCCACTGTAGCTGCTAATACCAATGCCCTCTTGCGCTTTCCTACTCTTCCTTTGCCTTCTTGCTCCAAAACTCCAAGTATGCCACACCCTTCAAGAGTGCTCCAAGAAAACTCTAGGTATCCAAGAGTATGAGAGAGAGAGAGAATAATGAGAGAGCTCTAGAACTGAACTGATCAAGTCTTGCCCACTGATCCTCAGAAGCCTTTTTATTAATGAGGCCTCTATTTTCTTCATTTTCCATTATTTTCCTTCAATTTCCTCCTCACATGCAACCTGTGACCTTTCACCTTCCTTTTCTCCTAATTTCCATTATTTTCATTAAATGCCAATAAATGTCTCATGCCTTTCTAAATCCTTAACCATTGCCTTTGCCAATTTCCTTAGCCATAAACAACCAAATGAACACCCACTAGGATGTCCTGCCCACCATTCAACTTGGAATACGTGTCCCATCACAGTGGCCTTTTATATTTTTACATGAGTTTTTAACCAGGGTTGTTACATCACATGTTTGCCCCAACGGACTAGTTAACTTGGGTAAATGTGGGAGGAGGGTGTTACAGTTCCTAGCATAACCACTTCGTATTTCTAAAAGGGAGAGTGGTTACCCTTTGGAATAGAGAAGTGGTGCAATTAAAAGTTCAATGGAAACATCTCACTCGAGAAGAAGCAACTTGGGAATTGGAGGATGCCTTCAAAGAAGCATATCCTTCTATGGTTTAAATTTTGAAATGATTTTCATAAGAAAGTATTGATTGGGACACCGAGACAATGTCAAATTTAAGCGGGGAGGATGTTATATCCCTAAGCTTGAAAGCCTTTTGGTGATTATATGTATATATGTTTAAATTTGGACTCAATATGCTACATTTAAGTTACAAATATATACTTAATTATCAGTGGTTTACTGATAATAATTGATGTATAATTGTTGCTTAAAAGTTGCATTATGTTTTATTTTATGAATATAAGAAAAGAACTTGGAAATTAATGATTGAAGTGTAGATGGTTGAAAGAGGAAAACGCTGCAATTATTTTTTTAGAAATTAATTATCCATCGGAAAGTCCTAAGCATCTAATTTGGGTGATTAGATTTAATTATGAAATTATATATTGGTCAATTTAATATTCCCTATAATATAGAAGGTTGTTTCCAAAAGTGGGAAACAAGAGCTCATAAATGAGTAGTTAACCACTTGCCACTTGTTGATGAGGTGGAGGCAACCAATAACCACCTAAAAGTGGTAGATGGATAAAAATCTCTGAATTTTCTAGATTTTGTCTCATAATTTTCCTAATAGAAGGGAACTAAAGAAACTAAAGAAAAGCATAAAATTTTACAGAGGGATTGTTGCCCTAGTTGCTTGAGGGGACAAGCAAAAGTTGTGTCAAGATTGGGAGGAGCCAAGTACTTAATTATTAGTTTCCCAAAAGAAAGACTTTCAAGTCAATATATTTTGACTCTATTTTATTACGTAAAGAGAAAGAGTATTTTGTTCCATACTTAGATTAATTTTATGAAGGAAAATGAAAAGAATAACTTGTCAATTTTGCGTGGGAATTAAAAGATTATATTCTTTGTACATTTTCATTGAACATACATGAAAATAGTTTATGGAAAGAAATAACAGGACCGACCATAAATTATGTTCTCAAGAAGAAAAGTATATAATGTAGTAAATTGGATACAAAAGCCATATTATGACTGTTATTCCAACCTATGGACTTTAAATCTAAGAAATGTTATTACATAAAAAGATTTATGTCACTAGAAAGACATGTTTTATAAATAATTAATTATACATCTCGATATAGAGGACATTATATGATTAGGAAAATAAACATAAACGTAGTGGATTTATGTACACATGAACAACGAAAATTGTACATGCCTTATTTTTTATATACATGTATATTTACTAGCAATTGTCCCAAAAGGTACAAAGAGAGGCCGATAGGATTAGTAAAAGGAAGAGAGTTCTATAGATAGTCAGGCATATATAAAGTTGAGTAGTGACGAAGGCAATAACCACGTTGACCATCCTGTACCAGTACATTTGATATTAAAAGAACAAAACCAAAACCAAACCATTCATATCAATATAGTAAGTGTAGAACGCGTTCATACTTACTAAGATTATTGGCAACATGCTTTTTTTTTAAGTAAAAAGTAAATTACAACGTTGTACATGGTAAATGAAAAGTGAAGAAATTTGTGATTTGCAAATATTAAAACAAATCACTTATTTTACTAGTTGACACTACAACTAAAACATTAACGTTATTAAAATTTTGAAACCGATTTTAAATTCATGTATTATATTTTTCAAAGTATTTTGGGAAATCTTGTGAAATAAGGAATGCAATTGGTAGTATAACCAACTTGTCTGCAATAATTATTAACATCACACCATACAAGTATCTGTAGACAGCAGTAACGCTTAGTCATGAAATTGCAAACAGAGATAACCTCAGAACCGCCAAATACTACTCCAGGAATTGTAGATTCAAATTACCGTAAAAGCAATTAGGTCTTGTATTTGGGCTTACGAATCCAGATAATATAGATTCGAATTAACTAAGATCAATTATGTAATCTGCGTATATCCTTTCAAAAGAGAAATATCGCCAACCAATTTCGACACTGGAAGTGTTGGAGCTGTACCGTCATGAAAAGACTACTCCACATCAAACAGCTGACCATAACCATTGAATGTTGAGTATAAGTAGCGATAATCAGAGAATGCAGAAGATGACAGCTGTGAGAAATCATTTATTTTCTGTACAAAGTTTCTATGTCTCTAACTTCCACTTCATTCGATTCTCCCAAACACAAATTCCAAACATGGCCTTACAGATACACAAAAATTTGGCCATATGCTTCTTGAATATCACCACTATAAACAAATAATAATGTATTAAAAGTTAGCAATTGTCTATGAAGGGATAAGGTACACAAAAAATGACTTCAACTTCATAACATGTAGCAATTGAACCTTACAGGACCGTTGGCCTGCAATATAACCTTTATTAGCTCTTCAAGTGTACTAATTTCTGACATCTATTCTCTTCATCACTGCAGGTTACTGAGAGTGGAAGGCAGGAGTGCCATCTAGTTGCCACTGTTGGTAAATTTTCTGTCATCTGGAACTTCCGGCAAGTAAAAAACAGCGACATGTGTGTTACAAGGGCCAGAATGGGCTAAAAAGCTGCTATTGCTACAAGATTGTTCCAAAAGATGAATCCAGTGTGGATAGCAAATTTATGCATGACAAATTTGCTATTACAAATTCTCCAGGAGCTCCACTTGTGGTTGCAACACCAAAGAAAGTGAGCTCTTTCAGCATAGCATCTTAACAATAACATCCATTTCACACTAATCATGGCGTTGAGCAATTAACTCAAGTGATGAACTATAAACAGTTGTACTGGCTTGTGCATATAACATTCCACACCTTATTGGGGTGGAGTAAAACTAAATTCTTTATAGATTTATAATCTGTTGTATAGCTGAGAGATTGGGCATTTGGTGCGTTTGAAGCAATGCTTGTTGTAATCTGTGTAAAGTGATGAACAGGAGCTATTCTGCTTGTAAGTCTGTGTAAAGTTATGAATTGATTTTGACACCACATGCTAACTCTGTCACTTAATTCTTATTTTGTTCAAGTGGACTCTCAGTATTGACCTTTTAATTAACTATTGACAGTTTATAATGGAGAATTCGAGGAAATGGAGAGGCTTTTGAATGGTATGCATATTTTTGTCGTGAAAATTCAGAAGAGATGCATTTGATGGCTTCTTATCATTTGTAATCTTGAGATTATTGGACATGGTAAATTGATATTGGAATTGGATTTATGTCCATATCTGCAAATTTCTAAGCAATTGAGAGTTTTAGAAAACAGAGTAATAGCAGTGTGCAACCCATTGTGAGTGTCTGGAGCATCTTCGAAAGCTGAACATCCAAATGATATAAAACTCAAGTTTGTGAATGTGATGGAAGGGTAAAATGCTGACATGTTTTTGTTGTTTAATGTAGAAGGAATCTTGCCATTTGGGCTCTAGAGCCCAACCTGCTCTCTCGTATTGCAAAACACAGATCATTTAACCAACAAAAAGCACAGAGCAGTGGACCATGTACTGGATTGCAGAAAATGACAGCTGTGAGAAATCATGTAGTTTCTGTACAAAGTTTCTGTTCTGGGGTATACTGCATTCAATGGAAAAACAATTCATCTCAACTACCTGCTTAACCATTTAGAGAACAGAAAATGCACCGTGTTGTGGATGCCTTAAATTTAGTAGACCTTGGCCATACTATCTTATGAAGTTCGGTTGTGCTGGCTATCAGATTATTTTAGGATTGTGATTTTGGGCATCAAGGTTTAGTTTATTTCTTATGACTGCTTATGACTGCTTATGACTGCTTTCAGATTAACACTTACGAATGCGGTCTCCATTGAGCTATTAAAATAATACAGTTAAGCTTCAAAATCTTTTGTGCCTGCAAAATTAGTCAAATGACCAAGATATTTGTTTAACACAAAATCTTGATGATATGGCACAAGATATCCTTGAAATGAAACAATATATATTTGGTAGACACGTAGAATCCACTGAGATGGAAGAAAGAACACAGGAGTTAAAAAGGTCATTCCATGAGCTTAATGAAAACTCTGGTCTAATTTTAAAAGAAATACACAGACTACAAAGAATCTTAAAAGGAGAAAGATCCTTATCCTTGTCTCCTCATACAATAAAGGAAATGGATTCTCAATTTCCTAAATTTACCAAATCTACTTATGGAAGAGAAAAACATAGATATTTGCAGCTCAAAATGCTCTATAAAGCAACTTAAATAATTGCAAGAAAGTAATTGTTGCTACTGATCTAGCAAAAGAAAATGCCTCTTTAGTGAAATCTCAATTTGAAAATTTGAAAGACAATGTAGATAATTTGAATACGTTTTTCATTAAAACATTGAATATTGATTTCCTTGAGTCTTCTATTATTAATCATCCTCCTAGATCTATAAAGGATGATGTAGTAGTAAAACCTTTCTAATATGCATGGAAAAATGGTGCCAAACAAAGTTTGGATCTAATATAAAAAATCCTTATGGTCCTAGTAACTCAGAAGATTTCAATAGTATTTCCCATGACAACATAGATCCCACATCAATCACAAATCTAAATTGTAGATATCAAAGGGAAATATTAATGAATTTCCAAAAATGGAATGCTTGGGCCAAAACCCATAAGTCTATCTTTAAGAATAGGATCACATGGTGTGACATGGTGCAAATACTAACATGTGGGTTTACTAACAATCTTGAACTTTTGTGGGAGAGAATCCATCTAAATAAAAGTTCAGAATAATGACTTCCGAGAAATCAGTGGAAGAATTAATCAAAGTAGTATTTGCTAAATTTTATGGCAGTGCATTATTAGATGAGCAACTTCCTGCTATCCTATTCATGAAACAAAAGTTTTGTGATATCTTCCAACTTCTTGAACTCTTTTGTACAATGTAGGACTTATCAAATCTTAGACCCTAACGATATTACATATGTCAGGACATATTTAGCACCAATGCGTAGTAAAACTCTAGAACTCATTCGAGAAACATATCCAATTGAGATAAAAAACTTTCAGATGGCAACCAATGACACCATTTCATTTACCTTTCAAAAAGATGAACAGGACCTAAACTTATCCACATTATAAGCCAGCAGCTGTAATCTACAGTAAAGAATGTCAACTGAACAAACCTGTCCTCCAAAATGAAAATGATAGCACTTCTAAAATCCAAGGAGTAAAGGCCCAAGAGCCATATCTAGACAATATGAAACTAAAATAACTGAACTCACAATACTTGGCACTCTAACATGCATCACCAAGCATGTGAAGAGCCCAGAATAAAAGAAATAGTTCATTATAAAGAAAACACCTCTACTGTCAAGAACTATCCTCATCTACTATTTTAATTGCAAATATGAATCTGAAATGCATGAGAGATAAAATTCCCATAAATTCCAGGGATTTGTGGTGCTGGACGTGTGTTATTTCTGAAGGAAAACCATAGTTTCTGTTTCAAAGCTGCATTGGCAGAAGGTACCAACTACTGGGCAGAGTTAAGTGCATTTTCGATACTGGAAAATTTAACAATTAAGAAAGGTACTGCTCAAATCCAGATACTGGGAGAGACAGAGCTAGTCATCAACTGGGTAAATGATAAAAAACAATATGCAGATTTTGACCCTATCAACACTAATAGAAAGAATTAAAGAGCTGAATGAAAATTTCCCTAATAGGTTGTTGTAAACATCGACCTATCTAAAGTGAGAAACGTGTTTCTTTATAAAAAAAAGTTGTTGGTTGAATCATAAAACCCAAAACAAAGAGCAGTGGACCACGTACTTGAATACTCTTTGTTCATACAACAGAGAACAGTTCTATTAAGATATAACTAAACATGCCAGATATAAGTAAAGATATATACAATGAAAGTATTCGTTGGCTTGTAAGCATATGTACAATAAAAGCATTATGTAGAGATGTAATTGAGAATGAGCCGCTAATCATATATGCATGATGGGCCATGGCATCGGCAACACCAGTTAGTGTTTATTGTGGTGCCATGTTGTGCGAGTTGTTCCTGCAGTTGATGTCGCATCTGCCTGTGTGCATCCCTTTCATGGATGTGAATTGTAATTTTAAGTAGTTTCCTTATATTCTTTAACAACGTAATTGCTGGGCGCAAACGGTAAAGTGGCATGGATTGTTGTGGCAGGATCCTTGTCTGCATATCTTGTAATGTAAGTTCTTGTTGCTGGATTTCTTCGCAACACTCGTACAACTGTCGTAGGTAGCATGTATTCATACCTGTTGGCATCCAAAAAGGAAACACTGTAACTGACAATGAATATGTTTGACGATTTTGTTTGAATATTCGAAATAAATTAAACGATTCCAAATGAGTATAAAATCATATGAAATTAAATGTAATAGCAAGAAATGTATGTGAAACTTCGTTATGTAGTGAGTGGTGTTTACCATGTGGGTAATTCTGGAAGGCAGGTTGTATGATTGGCTAAAGTGTATTATCCTGGATAGATTTTGATGCAAGGAATGATTCCTCTTGCTGTCTACGCTTAAGATATGGATTCTTGTGCATTTGTGCAATGCGGGAGAATGGGAATGTTGGATTGATGTGTATGTCCGCTAGTGACCGCACTCTTGAAATTGCAGTGAATGTTAGCCCTTGGCGTTCTCTGGTGCCGATGTCCACTGTTGCTTTGTCTAATGTCATTCCTTGTGACTTGTGTATCGTTAAAGCCCATGCCATTTGAAGTGGTATCTGACGGCGTGCACCCCTTGTGATGGGAGGAATGGGTACATATGTTGGGTGTGAAATGTCCCACGGTGTTCCTCTGTATTGTTGAAAGTCAACAACCACAAAGGATGGTAATGCTGGGGGCTTTGAGTCAGTTGAATAAAATATTGAGATGACCTTCCCAAGCGTGCCATTGACAAGGCCTGCATGTACCCATAAGTTGCTGGTGAGCATAACTTTTTGTTCACTGCATAAGAGCACCTTTGCAGGTAGGTGCTCATCTTCTGTTGTAGTAGGAGTTTTCTGTCTTTGTTGTTCCGTAGAGCAAAGTGCTACTGGGATGTTCAATTGTTTGAGCATTTTCTTATTATGCAAGACAACTGCGTTGTTTGTTGCGAATAGGTGCATGGACTCGTCGAATGTGCATTTCTCTTCATGTGTAAGAGAGGAACTTGTTCTTGACATTAGATGTTGCCAATCTTCAAGTGTAGATATTCCATTCCTAAGATTTGCAAGTATTTGCCGGAAAGCAACCTGGGACGAGCTAGCTCCTTGTTGACGGAAAATGGTTGAAAGTGTTATGAATATGTCGAAGCTGCGCCAAAGTGCAGTGCCACGCGATGTCCCAGCATATAAAGGAATGTCTTTCACAGGTGGGAGTTGGCCTAAATCTCCGACAAGGATAATTGAGCGATTACCAAATGGTGTATTCCGATGAAGAGGGAATGCCTCTCTTAGACGATCGTCAATGCGAGAAAGCATTTTTGGACCAATGAAGCTCATTTCGTCAATGAGGATGTATTCTACATGACGGAATTGCTCTTGCAGGTGTAGGAGTGGCTGGCCTTCGAGAGGATGCATTGTCTGGATAGGGATATGAAGGGCAGAATGAATTGTGAGGGCATTTATGTTGAAAGATGCAACGCCGGTTGGTGCAAGTAACAATAAAGGGTTTTTGTTGGCTGGCGAGTTTTCCACAAATGCTTGGTGAAGGAATTTAATCAAATGGGATTTTCCTGTGCCAGCTGTTCCTTGTACGATGATCTTCCGTGGGGATTTTGGCGAAGGGGTTTTGAAGTGTGAAAAAACAGCGGTGAAAGCTATGCTTTGGGTAGGGGATAATGTATGCTCATGGGGAAGGTTGGAAAATGAATGATGTTGGTTTTGAATGGGTGAGCGGTTGAATTCAATGAAATTGATGGAAGTTTCTTGCAAGGGGGGAGGGACAATATTTTGTGACCAATTGTGGTTGACATCGAAGTCGCGGTAGCCAATCATGTCGAGGTCATCAATTGCAATATTGTAACCTGGGTGTAGTTGAGAGAGGATTTGCCATTCATCCAGCTGAATGGAATCAGGGGGGGTGTGTGGGGTAGGTTGATCTTCAGTAGGTGGGCTTTGTGGGTTTTCGGGTTCGCGATGGACATGCCATGGTGTATATGCACCCTTTTTTTGTTCCCAGTGTGCAATAATTTCTGCATCATTTGAACCGATATCATCAGGGAGTGTTCGGAAGGGGAAATACAAGAGTAATTCACTCCAACAGAAGGTGGCATAAGAAGGATTAGTAGAGGAAGGAATGAGATTGTAATGGGGCAAGACATGTACAATCATTGGGGGGAATATGTGTTTCCAGTGGTTTCTTCTCCGCTGGGCAGAATATGACCACGAGCGAGCAGCTTCAAGGAGGGGCAGTGCTTCTAGTGAGGCAGGCCTGTTCATATACGCAACGATAAAGTTTGGTGTCGAACCAGGATTTTCAGTATCTTGCGAAACACGTTTGAAAACAGCCATGTTGACATTCAAAGAACGGAATGTACGGCTGCAAAGAGAGAGAGGTAAATTCTGTAACATATGGCATATTTCTTGTGCACCAATGTCTCTATCTGCAATGGTTTCTGTAAGGAGTTTCCGGATGACACCACTAGTAGGTGCTTCTGGAAGGGCACTTTGTGATAGTCGCGATAGCATTTGACGGTAGCTCTCAGATCTTGTCTCTGCTTTTGTTGCATATTTTGAAATATATTTCAATACAGCATGGCGAGAAAGGACTGGTTGGCAATCAACATTTGCTCTCCAAATAGAGAGTAGATTGGCGTTGTGAATATTCAATATTTCATCATTGCGAACAGGGACATAGGTTTTATGACCCTTATCATCAATGAAAAGTGAAGAAGTGGACTTCAATTCCCACGGTACTCCATATCGGCAGCTAAGCACATTGTCTTTCTTACGAAGACAGGAAGATTCATGACACTTTTTATGACGTTGAACGCAGTTGACAAGCTCTGTGTAGTCTTCAAATTGATTGGATGCGAATATTGATGCTGTGTCAAGGAGACACGGGTTATGAATTGTTGACTGGTGAAGCGGAATAGTTCGATGTTCTGCCTGACGTGGATTCCAAGCAGTTACGTAGTGGTCGAAATATTTCTGTGCATTAGCAACTTCTAATGCATTGTCCCAATCAAGTGTGTCCATGTCTGGTGCATTTTGTAGCCAAAGGAAGCCATGAATGTGTGCGGATCCTCTATGTTGCCATTCGTATCTGAATATAACATGAAGGGTACATTCAGTTAATACATGTATATGCAATGTATAAAATTAATGTAGAGGGATATGGATATTACATAATACCTGCACCAGTAGTCGGTTGCATGGAGGCCTTTTTGAAGGATTTCTTCCAGGAAAATTGTAAATCTACAATGCATATATTGGGTTGTTAGATGTGGGTTTTTAATTATGTTTTGGATTTTCCATTGGAAGGGGTTGACTGAAGTGGAATGAACACTTGTGGGCATGATCATGTGCAAGTCATGCCATTTAGTATCAGCTGCACTGAGAGTGAAGAAGAATGTTTGGCTTCCTATTTGCGTGATCATGTCAGTCAGCTCAGATCGGCGTTTGTTCCAGAAAGACCGTGTTCCTCGTAGAGCTGACCCAAACCTCATTATTTGCTCTGGCAATCTTGAATCCGGAGAGTCATGAAGACACTGGCGTAGGTCTGATACCGTTGTTGGCAAGTTGTTCTCAATGTACTTCTTCACGAAGACACTGGTTGTTGCTTGGCTACGGTGGCGCATTAGAATGTTATAAAGATAGTAGCGGAATCTTGGGTGTTGGCCAAAGCGGTTATCATGGTAGTGAAGCAAGTGCAAAGCATATTCATGCATTTCAACTTTTGTAAGTCTTGGTTGCATGATCATTGCAATGCCTGTAGGGAAGAGTGTGGGGAATGCCATGGCAAGGAGGCCGATGGTGTTGTATTCATTTATAGCGGTTGGAGATATTGGAGGCCAATCGATAGAGCTTGTTGAACTTGAATGGGTCGAGTGCAAATAGTTACAAATGTGGCCACGCTCGGTACATGAATTTGGGAGGACTAGAACGAAAGAAGAGGGTTGGATTTCTAATGGAGGTAGCATGACATCATCAGGATTATAAGTGGTATCAGTAGTGGTTTGATGGGGTTCAAAAGAGGAGGTGGTTACACTGTGGAGAAGAGAAGAAATGTCTGTAGGGAGATATGGCAGCGTAGAAATTGTAGATGAATTCAATTGAACATCACGGTAGTAAGGATCATATTTTATTTTGTATTCAAGGGCTGCAAGGACACGTGATTTGCAAACGTAGAATTCGTAAGCCTTTTCAGATGGATTTTGCCTTTTCACAATGAGGATGTCTAAGTCAGAGAGCATCCGGGGTAAGTATTTGGCAATACTGGTGATATCTTGAGGGAAGCTAATTGTATGGCCACTATATTTATATTGACCACCATGGGAATGAGTGACTTGTAGAATGGGGTTGACACGTGCGATGAGCATTTCTTCAACTTGGGTTAATTGGTGAAGGACACAGGGTTGTTCTCCAGGGTCCATGTTGTTTAGTTCAGAAAAACGATTGGTAGATTTAGATGATGCACAACGAAAACAAGAGAGTCTATTGTGGAAGAGCTTTGTTTTCATTCCTGGGTATGCTTCCTTGCATGTTGTGCAAACATGCAAGGTAGAAAGTCCATCAATCCTTTCTCGAAAGCGACGGTGTTCTTCGTTAAGGGGAGGGTTATATTGGATATGATGAACGTGTGCTGGGTTGGTTTGTATAGGTGGGAGAGCATTTGAGGTGGGAAGGGATGTAGAGGAAGTAGTAGGGTTGTTGTGCTGTTCATAAAGTAGTCGACGTCGTGCATTTATTCGATCCTTTTGTTGTGCATAAAGAATACGCCGCCGCTTGTTTTTGGCCGCAAGTTGATTGTTTGGTGGCATATCTAAACAAGTACAAGTAATAGTTGTTAGTTTTCGTAAACAAGTAGTGCATGTTTGGTATCTCATTTTATTGGGTGCACATCCATTGTGAAATTGGAACATTATATTTTGAACATAGATTTAAATTTTTTTTAGTTCAACATCGGTGAAGATAGGTAGATTAGGTAGAAGGGAAAACATGCAATTAGGAATGCTATGAAATCATATGTTATTTCAGTATCTTTCATTGAGAGGAGAGAAACAAGATTCAAAATATTTCGTTCCCTTTTCTTAAAAAAAAATTTGTTTGACATGTTTGAGCGATAAAATGAATAGCTTAGCAAGCAAGGGATCAATGTGTAGCATGTAGAGAACGAACGAGACACATATGTAGTGACTCTTTACAAATGTTGATATTTATATTACGTAAAATGTAAATGGCAAACATACATATGTTGGAATGACTGGAAGAGAGTATTTGCAATGAAAACTACAGGTTTCATCATAATAACATGGGTGTGTAATTTACAAAGATGAGACAATTAGTTGTGTGGAAATGTTTGTTTATGTACAAACAGGCGTGGTAGATGAAGCCTTAAGAAAAAGTTCACAGGCGGCGAACAATAGGTCGTTTTGGAGCGGACAGTGCTTGAATGTCAGTGAGCGCTTCCTTGCATGCAGAGGCATATTGAATTTCCTCTGAATTGATCAGTATTGGTTGCAAGCGTTGAACACCGTTGAAGTAATCTGTTTTAATGGAAAGTGTTAGCTGGAAGCGGTGCCCTGAAATCCGGCCACAAATTTCCTGTAGATCAGTTGGTTCGATAGAAAGTAGGAACAGGTCTTTAGCCGTGATGCCCATGAGCTCGTTCCCTGCATCATTGAAAACTGTGACGTTCTGTAGATTCCCGGTGTGGTCATGTAGCTCAATTTTGAGTTTGTAACGGTAGTCACATTCTGGGAAGTCACCGTTACATTTTGTACAATGCCAAAGATTGTTAGAATGCTCCACAACCTTCTTCATGCATTGTTTTCCATTGAAATCTAGTGGACATGCTAGAAAGTAGAAGTCATCCATATGAAGAGCAGTAATTGTTGCTAGAACTGAAACCCAGATTGCTTTATCAGAGGGCTGCATGCCAGCAATTTCATGAAACGTATTTCGTGGCAGGGCACGTTTCGAAGCAACACCATAGTTTCTACTCAAAGATGGAGAAGAAGAGCTATAGCCGGTTTCACGGAACCATGCATGTAGTTGCTGAGTTTCTTCAACCTGTGGATTTATTGTGAGAGTGCTCGTTGGTATCGTCCCTATTGTGGTGCCATTAAATTTAGACACGCGGCCTCCTTTGATTGCAAGAATTGGTGGGTTGTCGAAAGAGTAGAATTCAGAAAGATGTTGTCTGATATAGTCACAGTGGTCTCCCCATAATGTTACATCAATGCTAAAACCCGACCTGTCCTTTAGTATGAGTTTTTTCCTTAATGTCTCACTTCCATATTTTCGTCGAATTGTTGATGCAGGCGACGTGGAAGTAACACCACCAATGACATCTACATTTGTATTTGGAGTTGCATTTTTTAATTCAGCAATATTCTTGAAGTGAAAGCTCTGGTAGGGAAACGTTGGATCATCTGTAGGACATGGATTGATAGTGGAAGCAGCAGACAAGTAAATCTCCCATTTGTTCTTGAGGTGGTTGTAGTTTGGATTTGCTTCTCTCACTGTGCCATTTGATACAATGTATAGTTGCCCAACCTGAATTAGATTGTAAAGAGATTCGGCCAGTTCAGCAAATGCAGAAAGGTGGATCTCTTCCTTATCAAGGTTGATAAGGTCAAATCCGAAAACTTTTCCTGAGCCTCGCACATTGTTGTATGCCTTCAATGATGTCTTTGCAGATGCTCTACCTTGGATAGACCAATACTTTCGGTAAGGGTTGAGTGCCGTGAATGGAATTGTTGTAGTTGTTGCCGTAGGTGGTGGAGTAACTAAAGAGGGCAAGGTATCTTCAGCTGACGAAGAGCTAAATTGGGCTGAACCCGCCTGTGCATGTTGCAGCATCGATGTGTCCTTCATCAACGCTGCTGAGCGCTTCACAACTTCAAGCTCAACGACTCGGATGGACCTTATGTAAACAAGTAAGAAATGAATTAATAAAGATTCCATTTTCCTTCTTTTGATGCAAAAAACGGCTAGGCAGGAAAAAGTAAAAGAGGGTGATTTCAAATGGTGGGCCTTACGAGGAGTTTTGGAGCACTGTGCAATCTGCTTTTTTGAGCAGAATTATTGATCCAATTTGGATGTCTCCAGAGACAACTTGTGGGCCATATGCGGATGGTAGCAAAGTCTTATGTTGATGTGCTCCATCAGATAGAGTAATGTGGAAGTGCGAGGATGTTGTTTTCAATGAGGTAACGGAACCTACATCGATTATCTGAAGTAGTGGTTGAATCTCGGTGCAACCATTCAGCAATAGAGGAATGGCATTCGGTGTCAAGGTTGTCTCCATAATAGAACAAGAGGTTTCTTTTTCCCGTGATAGGAGTACCTGCAATTCATCAATTTCACCACAATACAGAATTCTAGTCAAAGAAGATGTGACATGAATGCGGAATCTAATCTAAGAAGGCTAACTGTTGATGGTTAAACAATAATAAGGGCACAACCTACACGGGGAGGAGAATAACTGTTGTGGGGAAAAATGCCTATTTAGGACGATCCTATCCACCTAAGGTGTGACAGCGCCTTAGCAACAAACGAATACAGCTATTATGATTCCTTCCTTTATGAAATGTGAAAGAGGGGAGATTGGCAGACTTACCGTTGTCTTCCGGTTGTCCCTTGATCTAGATCCTCTTCCCCTTTGTGTGTCTACAGCTACTCGCCTCCTCGCTTGCTCAAGAGAACAGCTACTTGAATCCCACGAGGTCACAAGAGAACAACTACCTGTGACAAGAGAACAGCTACTTGCGACAAGAGAAGAACACAATAGAAAGGCAAATGTACATATTCATAAATGATTCAGGATTAGAAGTAAATCAAATACACTAATGCAATCATAAAAAGTACACCAGCATATAGGAAAGAATCAAGATAGCTTTATTGAAAGTAACAGGGTTCAGGAAGAGATACAACCCATGGGGCTCCAATCTAGCATCTCCTTCCCAGCAGAATGGAATTCCCTCTTCAGCTCCCTTCAAAGCATAAACACCCAATGTATCCAGCCACAAACCAACAACAATTCTTTACATTCACAAAATTCCAGCCTCTAGATCCCATGGAGGAGAGATCTATATATAGTTATTTGGAGAGAGGATGAGTCAGCTTGAGATCTGACTAGTGTCCTCTCCCTCTATCAGTTCTTGAGTCCATTTGGAGGTTCTTGCTTCCACTTGGAGATTTGGAACCTCTTACTCATCACCAGTCGAATTCCCTGATACAAGTGTCATTTTGGAAGCTTCCTGGGCATTAACACCTTGAGAAATGAGCCTGCCACTTGTCCAGTTACGCTCAGCGTAGGTAGCCTTTGTTGCAGTTGACATTCAACGCAGGTAGACAATGGAGCAGTTGACATTCAGCGCAGATGCTCAGTGGAGCAGTTGACATGATCCAGAATTGGCTTGTTTTTGAGTGTTTTCGGGTGGAGAACTTCTGTGAATTGTTGTGGTTACTTGGCCTTGTTCCTCTAGGGGTAGGAACAACATGTTTAGGGACTTTGGATCCTTTGATTATCGACATTTCATGCTCAGTGATGCAAGGCACAAAAATGTCTATAACAGTTTCCCCCTAAAGTATGAGGCCGTTTATCGGGTGAAATGCTTTATCCAGGAGGGTCCGAAGTTCATCCATCTGCTGGGAGGAGACCTGTAATAAAATACAATACAATACATTATGATTCATTCTGCTTTCATGATCTAGCTGAGGCGGGCATTCCCATGCTCAGCTTTATAAATTCATTTTTTGTACATAGAATAGATAATCGTCTGATGGTAGACTGATAATTTTGGTGAAATTATCATCCTTTGAGTAGGATGATTATCTGCTGCAATGATGTACATGTCAAATGTCTTTATTTTTCCTGAATATATATCGCAGCCCGGATGGATGAAACTAGATCCGGGGTCTTCAAACTCGTTCGATCTTCACTCCAAGTACAAGTCGATCCATGTGAGAATTGCGCTGAAGTCGAACATGGAAAGACATCGCTTGATTACCGGTCAATGATGCAAACCGTTAACAAGCGCGAGAGGAATCACCGATAATGATAATGACCCTCAAGGTACTGCAGTACAATTCACGTGGTGTGAATAAAGGACTTGGCGTCGAACACCACACAAAATTTTCTGGTCGAAGGTCATTGATGTATACCTGTCGCCGGAAGTGAGAAACTTGTCATTGAGGCATGCAAGATTCAAAGTACTAAAGGGGTTGTTCCTAGATCAACTTCTTGGATAATGAGCTGATGTCGACAAGAAGCGATCCGTCACAGGAGGGCCTTAATGAATCCCACATCAGTGACACGGAACGAAGTTAATGACTTTAATGGAGGTGAAAACGATCTGTGACATATGATTCAGGGTGGCGGTCATGAATGGATGAAGGATAATGTATGGCAGTGGATGGGACCCGGTTGACTCTTTCTGAACGACTTCTCTTGAACATATGGCGACACTGATGCGATGGATCGGTAGCATTACCCCAAATATGGATGGTACGGTGAGACCATGGTGATGTGACCGGTGAATGAAACAACCCAACCCGAATGTGGTACGGAGGAAAAGTGTCATGTTCAAGAGTGACCTGCTACCATCAAAGTTTTCTTGATTTTTCCCAATTTTTCCCCAGTCATTGTTGACCAGTACCTCTTTATTTTTGTCAAGCTTGAGGAGGATAACATATGCTTGTTCTATAACCTGCCCTTCGGGCAAGCCCATCGCTATGTTTTAACGAGCCTAGTGATAGGGAAACTCGTTCTCGTCTAAAGACAAGTTTGTCGCTATTTAATCATTTTAACGAGTCTAACGACAAGGATAACTCGGTCCTTTTCATTTTTAGAGAGTCTGAAAAGGTACATAAAGTCAACTCCAAAATTCCTTTTTCGTCATCTAATCCCTTAAGTCCGAAAAAGTATAAAACAATACAGAAGGGATGAGTTTTCGATAACTTTAACGAGCCGAATAAAACAAGCGCTCGACCTTTTTGTGCAATAATCCCTCAGGTCCAAAAAGATTAAAATCTAGAGGAGGGATAGCTCTTCCTGTCCTTTAACGAGCTGGAAGGCCAAAACTCGGCAATCTTTTCATATTTTACGAGTCAGTTGAAAAGAGCTTAAAGAAGACTCGTCTTTTGAGGAACGAGTGATAAACAGGGATAGCAACTGATTCAGGTACAGGTTGGAATTTTCCAATCACGGCAGTGTCACAAGGATGGCTAGGTGAAATCACTCTTCGCAGCTGTTCCTCAAAATGGGTAAACAATCATATGGGGGTGAACGATCGGCCAAATGAAAAGTGGAGGTGGCAGGTGCAAACACGAACAAGGCTTTAATGGCTGATAAATTTACGATCACTGTGGTTATTTACCGGAATAGGTTCATTTTTTAGATAAAAATGAGCTTAAACACTGGAGGAAACTCTGCTCACTGCTTTTATTTATTTTTTAACGAGCATGAAGACCGCGTTAAAACTGCTCGGATCTTGCGTTTATTTTTTAACGAGCATGAACTTTATGCTAAAACTGCTCGATTACCCAGTCATAAGATAAGAGTGTCTCATGAAAGATCCCATTTTTTATAGAGCTTGCGCCTTACCAAAGCTATGCTCCCTCTCCTTTCTTTATGCAAGTTCGGAAATGACTAATCCTACGAGTTTAAAGGGTTAGACCTACAGGTTTAAAGGGAGGACCTAAAAATTTAAAAAATAAATAGTCGCCCCTTGCTTGCACTCCAAAAGGTTTGCATGCCCCCAGGTATAAAACAGAGTTTCAAGGTTACCTCTACTTACCCTCCGCCAAAACATGTGTTTTAATCGAGAGAGGCTTACCTCTTTCAGGTTACCCAAAGATCGTCTCGTTAATCTTTCAAACAAAACACTTCCTCGACAATGTCTACCGAAATAGACAAGGGTGAATGACTGGTGTCAAACACGTAACTTTGACAAAAGAATCCTATTCTAGAACAACCCCTCTTCCAACCACGGACGGGGTACAGACTAGTCATATTCTCCCGCGGAAACCTACCCTATACCCAAAGTTTCCCTGCCGAAGCAGGCCAGGATGCATGCCCCCTGGGTTCCGGTCATATCCTCCTGGATTACTCGCGCTCATCAGGAGGACGGACCGTTGGTTGAGACACTTCTTGCGTGTATAGACCATTTAGGGATGGTACATGACTATTTGCGATGTGTGATCCGGGAAACGAAAGTTGGTCCACGAGCTTGACCATTCTTCCTTCATGCGGAAAACACATTACTCTAAAGAGTGAGGAGACTACAGCTCCCATGCAATATATATAGTCTCGTCCAAGGAGTAGGTTATAATCCAAGGGTCCTTGAACGACCATCACGTTCATGTGAACGGTCTTCCCTTTCAATGTTATGGGCACATTGGGGAGGATCCCTAAAGGTCGACTGGTTCCTTTATCAAAGCCTGATAGATTTCTCATTTCAGGCAAAAGCGCTGGCGAACCAAGCGCTCTCCAAGCAATAGAGGAAAGGATACTCACAGATGCCCCCTCATCAATGATAGTGCCAGCCATTACCATTCTGTATATTTGACAAATAATTCTGAATGGTACACTGGCTGGCAACCGGGGTCTGCCTAGTTGGTTCCAATCAAAGGATACAACCAGGTTGCTTGGTGGTGGGACCGAATATACGGCCGGATAGCGCTCTGATGAACTTCCTTCCTGCGATAAAGGAATGGTGGCATTGCCCCCTTGATCATCAGAGTCAGTGCTGATGAAGAGAATCTGGATGGTGTCGTCTTGATTCTCCTCTGTGATGGTGTCATTCGAAGATGGAGCCTCTGAAGGCAAAACCGGGTCAACTGCCGTATCAACCTTTTGACTTTCGTCAGGCATGGATCCAGACGGTTCATCTTCAATGACAGGCGCTTCGGCTGACCACCTGAGTGGTTCAGCCGGGTTCTCAACTAGTGAGGGACTTGGCAGGAGTCTTTGATATCCAGGAGGGAGATTCGCTCGTAAAATCGGGCGATCTTCCAGAACTCTTTTTGCCTCGTCTAAGAAGGGACAACGGTGGATGGCGTGATCGCCTTCACACAGTCTGCAGGGAAATTTAGCTTTCCCGCTCTGTCCTGGAGCTTCACTCCCACTAGTTGACGGTGAGCAGTCGACATGACTATCAGAGGTCGATGCTCCCGAATTGTGCAAACGGGGGGACCAGTCTCTTAGTATCCGTGGGATACAGGGACAATCTCTATGGAAGTGGTCTCCCCTGCATATGACGCATGGCGATTTAGGCCTTACGAGTGCGGTGTGTGGATTTTTGTTAGATGACACCTGTTTGCCCCCAGTCGCCTTAGGCTCCTTCTTCTTCTTTTCCTTCTTCTTATTCTCCTTCTTCTCCTTAGGAACACGGTTTTTTGATTTACCAGTTCCGTCAAGCGAAGAGGAAGGGGGGGAGGAAGATGAAGTTGAAGGCTGGGAGGCAACTCTTGTCTGATCTAACAACTGACTTGACTGTTCAGGAATGGTGGTATTCTGAACGACATTGGTTGAAAAGAGCCAAACTGGTAGGCAAATTGTCAGTCTTGGAAGCGACAATGTGGCCATGTGGGGCGCACCAACATCTCCCCAAGAGGAGAAGGGACTAGGATTTCCACCCAAGGGAACTCCTTGGTTGGTGTGCTCCATCTTTTCAACCTAAAGATCAACGCAGGATAAAAGGGTGATTGTTCCGTTTAAAATAAATTGTTAATGACGCTTTAGACACAACTTGCTTTTTCAGTTTTAAAGAGTCGAGAAAAAGCTAAAGATGACTCTAGTCTCCTTCGATGTTTTAACGAGCCCAAAGTGACAAATGCTCGGATGGACTTTTTCTGTTATAGAGTCTGAAAAAGGCCAAAAGAAACTGCTATGGAGATCTAGGCAGAGGGTGTGCCAAACTTTTCGCAAAACCACAGAATACTTTTTACGGTACGGGTGGTCGATCTTCGTGAATGTTGTGTTCACTGCATTGCGATCAGTAGGGCGGCCGACACGGCTTCCTAAGGATAAAGGATATATGCCTATAGGGGTCTCCCAATATATACGCGACGGTACGTGGGAGCACAAATCCGTATTAGCGCTACCGTCTCTTAGGAGGAATCACCCACCTTCTTCGAGATCGACAGTCACTATGTTTAACGACGCCGGAACACGTCTCTAGCCTAGACCTCTATCTTGTGCGTTATGTTACAAAGCGTTGTTGTGTTCATTCAGTTTATTTTAGGTTGATCTTTTTAAAGTTTGCCTTTCAAGGTTCACCACGAGATGTAGGATACAAATTCCTAAATGCAGTCTAAGATGATAAGCAAGCTTTATTATCTTTCAACTTTGAAAATCCTAGCTACTAAGGGAAAAGAATAACACTATCTTTTCTCAAAGAGCAATCAGCACACTCTAATGCACTTTCCCTAAATCCAACATGCAAACTTATCAAATGCAAAATGCACAATGCAGGTGTTTGTTTTCCACTTTCTTAGTATAAATGCCTACAAAGAAAGCTTTTTGCACAAATTTGAATTTGCTTTTAAAATGAACAATACAAACAAGTTCACTTTCTTCGAAATCAACAAGGGTAGAAGAGATTACAATCACTTTGCGATTTTCGAAACAAAGACTTGTTTTGACACTTAAAAGACACAAATTCAAACCAATAAGCAAAAGTAAATCTATAATCAATCTGCAATCAGCCGATGAACTCTCTTCTAAGATCACAATCAAATCCGAATCAAAGGCTACAGGATGACTACTTTACTCATGCAAAGGAAGACTGTAAATGACGCCACAAACACATAAAAACATTCACAATCTTTTTGTACAAAAATGAGGCGGAATCAAGCAAAGAAAAGCTTATCAGACTGGTACCTATGCTGGTCAAAGGCTGCAAAAACAGAGATCAAAACAGGGCAACAAAGGACAAAGAACCCCAGCTGCACAAGGCCACACTGGTTCAGCGCAGGTCTAACACTGTCAGTTTGACATTCAGCGCAGGTAGCCCCTTCGGGACCTGCGTTGAAATGCAGACTGCCTTCACAGTGTCTGCGCTGAAAGGGAAAACTCTCGTTTCCCTTGGTTTCTGGGTCACAAAATGCTCAAAAATCAACTGTTTCAGGCCAAATCAGAAACACAAGCAAGGTATAAACAGAGGGATACTTTGATAGGGTACTAAAGACTATCACAAGGATCATCAAATCATTTGTGGATCTAGTTTAGATCATAGACAAGTCCAACAACTGGATCAAAGCAGCAACTTTCTACTTTGCATCCGGGAAAGATGCAGTTCAAAGTTGCTGTCAAGTCTATGAAGTAAACAAATGACGGAAACACAAACGAAATGAATAAACAAGTTCTTCCCCAGCGGAGTCGCCAATTTGTTGTGGGGAAAAATGCCTATTTAGGACGATCCTATCCACCTAAGGTGTGACAGTGCCTTAGCAACAAACGAATACAGCTATTATGATTCCTTCCTTTATGAAATGTGAAAGAGGGGAGATTGGCAGACTTACCGTTGTCTTCCGGTTGTCCCTCGATCTAGATCCTCTTCCCCTTTGTGTGTCTACAGCTACTCGCCTCCTCGCTTGCTCAAGAGAACAACTACTTGAATCCCACGAGGTCACAAGAGAACAACTACCTGTGACAAGAGAACAGCTACTTGCGACAAGAGAAGAACACAATATAAAGGCAAATGTACATATTCATAAATGATTCAGGATTAGAAGTAAATCAAATACACTAATGCAATCATACAAAGTACACCAGCATATAGGAAAGAATCAAGATAGCTTTATTGAAAGTAACAGGGTTCAGGAAGAGATACAACCCATGGGGCTCCAATCCAGCATCTCCTTCCCAGCAGAATGGAATTCCCTCTTCAGCTCCCTTCAAAGCATAAACACCCAATGTATCCAGCCACAAACCAACAACAATTCTTTACATTCACAAAATTCCAGCCTCTAGATCTCATGGAGGAGAGATCTATATATAGTTATTTGGAGAGAGGATGAGTCAGCTTGAGATCTGACTAGTGTCCTCTCCCTCTATCAGTTCTTGAGTCCACTTGGAGGTTCTTGCTTCCACTTGGAGATTTGGAACCTCTTACTCATCACCAGTCGAATTCCCTGATACAAGTGTCATTTTGGAAGCTTCCTGGGCAGTGACACCTTGAGAAATGAGCCTGCCACTTGTCCAGTTACGCTCAGCGCAGGTAGCCTTTGTTGCAGTTGACATTCAACGCAGGTAGATAGTGGAGCAGTTGACATTCAGCGCAGATGCTCAGTGGAGCAGTTGACATGATCCAGAATTGGCTTGTTTTTGAGTGTTTTCGGGTGGAGAACTTCTGTGAATTGCTGTGGTTACTTGGCCTTGTTCCTCTAGGGGTAGGAACAACATGTTTAGGGACTTTGGATCCTTTGATTATCGACATTTCATGCTCAGTGATGCAAGGCACAAAAATTTCTATAACAATAACCTCTCATATTAACCACCCAAGGTAATCCACGTTAACGAAATGCTTGTTATTTGATTCAGGGAAAAGCTACATTTTGTTGGAATTTAGAAGCACCTCAAGCGGCTCAAAAATGCTTATAGTCTTACAGTACCGGCAAAACATCAATGAAATAGGAAAATTTCTCAGCCAATCCTAATACTGATCCTACACATTAAGAGATGTTGTTCAATCAAGGCATTTGCCATGTATTTCACTCACTTAATTTACCCTTTCCAGACCCTTCTAAAAGGCTGACTGGACTCCATATGGCTTTGTAATAATTTATGATATATTAAGTATGATGTGAACAATGCACAATTTTTTTTTCTTTAATATGCTATATTCGGGTGTACTCACTGGGCTTGTGCATTTCTGCACATTTTAGGGATGTTGAAAAGCAGGCATTGCATATAGTGAACACGCTCGTCAAACACCATCTATAGCTATTGAATCTGAAAGTTCACACATTCCTTCAGTCCAGGCATATAGAAGAACTATCAGAAACAGGACCCTGAAAACAGCGGGCAGACCATACCAACAATCAGATTCCATCAGTCACATAACAGTGGCCAGATTGCGGACTATCATGGGCAGTTTCTATTTATTTGCAGCCTGACCAATCCACCTAAATGCAGCGATCTGGAAAAGAGGAGTAATTCAATTCCCATTTTCTTTTTGTACAAAGTTAAAAAGGGGGAAATGGAGTATGATGTGAAAGGAGAAAGAATGTGGGCAGTTTGAATATAATTTTAGCCTTACCAACCCATGTAATTTCATGACCTGAAAGGAAGGGCTTTGAATGACCTCACCTCATACTTATGCTTAGGTGTCGAATTGTTAGTATGACCTCACCTCCTACCTATCCTTAGGTGTGGAATTGTTAGTATGTCAGTTTCTTACGCACCACACATGCAGAATTCAGAGTAGAATGACATATGTTGAAGAGAATTAGGGAGGAGCCTCAGCCCAATAAATAGATAGATCATGAGAACTTGCCCCTACTACGGACTGTGTTCTCCTTGGAAACCAGCAGATGTTCATGTGGGAGACGTGTTCACCATAGATCATCCAAAAGCATATTTCATTTCAAATACATGACAAAAATATGTTGTTCAATGTAAAGCAATTTATCTTCCTAGCAATGAAGCAAGTTTTGAACACATACATAACCAATAATCTCCCTAATCTATCAGAAATATTGTGTTCCTCATAATATCAACTCAGCTTTAGATTTTAAGAGGGAATGATGTGTATGCCCAACCAAGCTCACAGGATATTATCATGCATCAATATATCCACCATCCCAGCTTATTATAAAGCCTGAGTGTTCCATTTTGACACTGAAGTAAATGTTGATGCTCAAGTGTTACATTGCCTTTCCAGGACTTTTAATGCTACTACTGCAATCGACTTAACTATCTCCTATTATAGAACTTTTATAAAAAAGCAAACTTAGCCATCTGCATCAGCTCTAGCCTTTCATAATGCATTTCCACAAGATTATTCACTTTATGCATGTGCAGCCACACAATCGGATGCTGACAATTGATCATCAATAGTTTTCCCCCAGGAAAATGTCAAATATTAGATAGCTCCATTGCATCTTAGAAAGCATTCACAGAGCCTTCAACACTGCTCCTTGAGTCCCCAAAAGTCACACAGGATATCATTGCAGCTGCAATGACATCTTCTAACTTGTAAGAGAGTAATAGGCAGATCCAAACTTCTAGGTATGTCCAGAAAAATTCAGAGCAACTGAGTCAAACAGGGTATGATTTCCAACATAAATAAACAAAATCCCAGATACTGTTGAGACATAGATAGGAGCCTACTCAGCATTAGTATCCTGATCACTGTGCATCTGCACATTAATAATTGCATGGGCAACATATATGCCAGGCAAGCTACATAACCTGTCAAAACCCACAGAATGGTTTGAAGCGTCCTCATATGCGTATAATAATCTCTCTATGGATGATGTACACAGAAGATCTCCAAGTCACTTGAATGGCTTCATTAACCTAAGTTAGTAGTTAGCACCCCACTCAAAGCACTGAACCCCTAGATACACTTGGCATCATGTGAACTGGTACCTGCTATTTTATTAGACAGATCAGAGTTTACCCTCAGTAACTGTGACTGGAAGTTAACCATTTAGGGGGCTACATTGATTATATCCTGAGTTTATCCCTTGGGATTTGAATATGGGATTCAACAAAGAATATAACTTGTATTAAGCATTCAACCTTTGGGGATAAAGCTACGCATTCATGCCTCAGGACATGGCTTTCCAACTGCACCCTTTCGTAGAAGAGGGAACATATGCAATTGTGTATGTTTCATGGAGGCTATAAAAAAGGCTTGTATTAATCTAGTATTGCGGAGAGTTTGTATTAATCTAGACATCACTGAAGCTTTCCATGTTCTAAAGATGCAACAATATAGTTTCATGATCAACTGCCATAAAAACGCATCATTGAATCTTTCCAGTCAAGAAGAATGGCATGAAAGAAATATGTTGATGGTGCAAGTGAAACCATACAACCCAAAGTTCTAGTTTGACAAGTTAACAGAGAAAAAGCATTGGTTATCCTCCGAACCCCCATCAAAATGCAGAAGACGTCGTGTCAGAGCTCAATCTAGACAAACGTACGAAAAGAGGATCCATTTCAACAGGAATTTTTAGGATTTGTAAATAGAAATTGTTCATATTCATGAAACAATGCAGGCAAATGAACTAAAGAGTTTAACCCAAGCTTTAGAGGAAGTCTAATGATTTGTAAAGAGATTGTTCATATTCATAAAACACCGCAAACAAATGAGAGTTTAACTCCAGTTTTATCATTATGAGAAAACAGAAATGAATTCATGAAGATCAACTGATTGTTATTCCAACCCCATGAGAAGGCCATGAAAATAACACAAATCATGCACAGTGAACATATACTATAGTGGAAGTTGGATGTTTGATATAAAATAACAAATTCACACAACTGCAAGTATCAGTATAGGAGAAGCAGACCACCTGTCAATGGAAGCCTCTTGGGGCATAAATATTAAAACAGAAATATGTTCATGAGAAGTATCACATGAAGCCTTTGTGATACTGAAAAAATGTTGGTTAGGAGGCGGCAGCTCCATGTCCTGGGGATTTTGTGCTATGTTTTTAGTCCATTTGTGTGCCTCTTTCTATAATCCAATCCAGAGTATGGAATTAGGATTGTAATCTAATACCAGTCTCGATAGATTAAGATTGCTACGTGATACTTGAAAATTTTATCTGGCTTTGAAAACTGCTATTTTTCAATCAATAGCTTTGAAATTGTTATTTTTTTTCCAATCAAGGGCTTTCAAAATTAATCTCTCGTGGTGTGAACCATTGTTTTCTTTTGTTTTAGAATTTTGTTGACATTATCTTTTCTTGCCCAGGTATATCACACACTCCTCAACTACCTTGCAATCAAACACAATTACACTCCTCAACTACCTTGCAATCAAACACAATTACACTCCTCAACTACCTTGCAATCAAACACAATTGAGTTAGGGTAGAAACTTCCCCAAAATGTCACCGTGCAATGGGAAAAATGAAAATGAGGAAAAATCACTCAAAGAAAGGAACCTAACTGTCACTATGCCAAGGGAAAAATAAATAGAGAAAAATAGGTGTCAGTAAGGTTGACTATCACTATATCTGCACCATGTAGAGGGAAAAACAAGACAAACGAGGCCGAGAATGTTTCCTCCAGCAATAGGTAATATTATTAGTCTTTGTTTTGACGCTCGACTTCCCTAACGCTCACCCACCCATTCGTTTCGACTACAGTACCTTTGAGAATCGAGATAAGGCATAAAAACAATAAAAGGTACACTCGAGATAAGGCATAAAACCAAATGACAATAAAAGGTACGTCTACAACAATATCACCTGTAGTTTCGCAAGAGCTCTGGTCAAAGAATATCTTTTTGCCGGAGCTATGATCCAAGGTTATTTCTTTACCTATTCCTTGATTCTTATAATGTGAACTGGCATTGCTAAATTAAAAGAGATTTGTGGAAGAAATTACATTCTACACTCGCAGAATTACCCGACCCTTTTCTTCATATCAAGAATCCATTCAAATTCTAGTCGGCCGGCATAAAAGACATGTTCGTCTGAATATGAAATGCTATGAGGTGAAGAGGTTTGAAAACTTGCCTGGAGCGATCACCTCTGTCACGGCTAAACTTGCAGCTAAAAATAGGCTGATGAACTTTTCCTTGCGCTTGCAAAATCTGAGGACTGTCTTCAGGGCTTCAGGCTGTCCAACAAACTGCAAAACAAACCGTGGATCAGGTTCTGCTCTAACATCCAAATGCAACTCCCCTGCCTTAGATAGATAGATAGCTAAACTTCTTAACTTTTCCTTACATGGACAATCTGATAGGTTTACACTTTGAATGTACCGACAGTTTTTCGGAAAACAAAAGACAGGTTCGTCTGAATATGAAATGCTATGAGGTGAAGAGGTTTGAAAACTTGCCTGGAGCGATCACCTCTGTCACGGCTAAACTTGCAGCTAAAAATAGGCTGATGAACTTTTCCTTGCGCTTGCAAAATCTGAGGACTGTCTTCAGGGCGTCAGGCTGTCGAACAAACTGGAAAACAAACCGTGGATCAGGTTCTGCTCTAACATCCAAAGGAACCGCAGAACAGTTAATGCATAAGGTGGAAGATAACTGCAGGAAGTTAACACGACCCGCCATTCCCTCGCAGAACCACTCCCTCGCAGAACTGTCCCGCTCTATTCTGACGCTACCTGCACGAGACTGAAAAACTCCTGGTTATGCCATTCAGAATCCGATGCCACGTGTCAGTATGAGGAACAAAGGGGCCATTCAGAATCCGATGCCACGTGTCAATATGAGGAACAAAGGGACGACGAAAGTCCCTTTCAAAGGAAGGCCTATCGGCCTAACTATGTGTTTTCATGTCAATTTACTTGGAAAACATAGAATATATGAGTAAGTTGTTTCTAGAACCTTGGATTTATAGTGGAATGAATTACGAATATATGTAGATATAATTATAAATATAACTACTATTTCTATCAAAAAGTCACTGAATAAGCAGAAGTCCTTCCAACGATGTTACTATCTTCATGTGAGAAAATGAATAAACCCGTTTGACTAGAATTTAACATAGCATCAATAGTCTAGAATTTGAAAGACAATATACTCATGCAACTGAAAATATATGTTTTATTTTTATTATTGTATACCAAAACAATTCATATTACTGTATAACTTTTTTTAGAAGTTAAGAAATTATAACATGTCAAAACGGAGGGTTGTCATTGAAAACTGACTTCCTTGAAGAAGCCTCCTACGAAATTCCATAGAGTAAATGTAACTAGTTACCATATAGGTTCATATTGTCTATCATGCAATATTCATTTAAAAAAAAAAAGAAATGCATTGTGACAACAAAAGTTTTCCTTAATAAAAATGCGACCACATTGCTCAATGAAACCTAGGAGAAAACTAAGGAGCATTCAGCCAACTTGGAAGGAAAGGAATGACGTGATTAATTAATTTTTGAGCTAGCCACATGCATTGCTTGTGTTCAAGGTGAAAGAGGGAGTAGATACTTAAAACATTTCACAGAGTAGTTTAATGAATACCTTGGGATACAATTGCCGACAATGATACCAAAATCTATGAAAATTAAAATATTTGGTTAACATAGAAGTGGTGGCTTACCTTATATACATATGATAGCTCCAGGTCTTTCATTTGTCACAAACAAAGAATTGTATATAAGTAAAACTATGAGAATAATATTTGAGCGAACTAAAACTGGGTGAAAAGAAAACATCATAGGGGTTTTATCTACAAAATGACTCAATTCGATGAATACATGTAAGGATGAAATAATACCTCACAAGACCCAAATGAAATTCTACAGACCCAAGTGTATTGATGGAACGGTACTCTATAAACCAAAGTGTCAACAAAAGTAGCTTACTCTACCATCCATTTTGGTAAACTTGTAACACAAATCTTAGCCTGTGTGGGACTATGCAAAAGGAGAATGATTAACTAATCTTAACTGTCCCTCACAAAGAAGTAATGCATCCATAAACACACTATGGTATGATTAAAAACTTACAAGAGGAAAATATTTAATAAATTGGTGTATTATCTCTCAAGTTGAGTGTTGGCTTGTGGGGGCCTGATCCAGATTCAACGTTAGTTAGTCAAACAAATCCCTATACTACTGGCCCTTTCAGCATCAGCCCGCGGAGCGCGGACTGAAGTCTCACCTGAAGTAGTATGGGGGGATGCTGGAACCAAGTTTCTGCACCCTTGAGATGGTTTTGATGTCGGTTTATTCCAACTATACCTGCCTTCGTGCAGGTTGATTAACCCTCTGTTCCACCCTTCAATACCTTCACGAAAGGGTATAATCGGCCTCCTCGCAGCCCTAACCAGGGGCTGAAGTCCCTTCGTGCTGCTGACATGGCATAATCTAACATGGGGCTGAAGACATGGCATAACCTACCATGTCTTCATACGGTCCTTCTGCGTCATGATAGAGACATGGTGGGAATCCGCTTTGAATTCTACAAAGCTCTGCAGACTCGTGTATACTGTGGGTGACAACCATGGCTTGCGATTGATCCCCATCCAAATATTCATCTCCATCAAGATCCAAAAGATCTTGCTTTCTTTTATTCACTGCACATCCTTGGTCGTCCACAGTGAAGCGTACTTCGTTGCCTCTAGAAGGTCCAACACGACGGAAGGGAATTGGCTATCTTTGGGCAGCTCCCATGCCACTAGTACGATTGACAACAGGAGCCATGTGTAGTGAAACATTTTTCCCTGCTCTTGTGCCTCGTGACAGTTCGCAAGGAATTCGCTGCATAGATAGTTCACCCAGTTGAATTGGACTCCTTCCGCGCATTGGGCCGCTAGTGCAATCACAGGCGCAGGCACCTCATCTGCATGACACTTCCGCATCACTTTCCCTGCTAGTATTTGTGTCGCGACCTTGACTGCAGGGTTGTTAATGCTGGAGATGGCATATCCTCGCTTCTTCTTCTCCAACTTGAACTTCTTCTTCATCACTTCTGCAAGGGCCAACTCGCCACCTTTTCCCTCTGATATATTGGCTGGATCCTCCCCTGAGTAAGGCAGCCATGTGATTCAATGAATCAAGTGGTCTATGATGGGAATGGGCTCCTCCAGCCACAAACACCCATCATGCACCAAGCAGAGCAGCTGCCTGATGACGAAGACGGTCACTGGGGCACAGTGGTAATGCAACACCCAGAGCAGGTTTAGCAACCCGGCTTTCTCTACACCCTTGAGCCATGTGTGTGACTCCAATTCAATCGTTCTAGTTGTTGCGTCCATCCGTCGGCGCATTAGCTGTTGAGTCACTAAATGCGGGAATTTCTCATGATCTGCGAGGTTCAAATCTTCAAACTTCAGTATAGGAACTCACCCTAAGTGTGGACCCTCAAAAACAATATCATACGGGAGCAATGGAGTTTGGAGAGAGCTCTTGCTCTCATCTATGTCCTTCGGCACTTTGGCTTTGCCTTTGTGTGGAGGAACATATTCTAGCAACCTCGTAATAGGTTCTGCACCCTGGGTTTCAACTTCCATCTCTATGTCCTCCTCATCCACCAGGATTTCTTCATATTCTTCCTCTTTTGCCTCCAAATTAATGGCCTTCCCCTTTTCCTGCAAGGTGAGCTTGGTTTTCTATGGGTTTCTTGGTGAGATGCGCACCGGGATCATAATCTGCTTATCTTTCTTAAGTCTCGATGTTTTGGGGGATTTAGGGACTTCAACTATTGCTCTGGCGCTCTCTGGGGCTTATACTACCGCAATTTCCTATTCAACTTCCTCGAGTGTCGACATCATTGGAGTTAGGAGGTCTTGTGTCCCCTTCGACAATGTTTCAAACACCGAACTTGCTCTCAAAACCTCAAAATTTGAAAGGTCCATACACACTTGATAGCGCAACAACTGAATTTTCAAAACGCCAAGTGTTGTTCGCCGTACATCCACCTGTGCTTTATAGGCCTTTTTGAATTCAAATTCGATCGTTCCCCCCACATTCAGCCCATTAATGCTAGATTAGCGGAAGATTTTCAAGAATCTAAGCCATAAAGTTTGCCTTAAATGCCTGCCGCCCACTCCATTTGGCCTCAAACCGACCATCAAATCGTCAATAGTGACTTTAACGATCACTTGCCAGCAGACCTGCGCGCTAGCACAACTGTCTTCACGCTGTCACAAACCCTGTGACACTTTGCTGCTTCACGCAGTCCTGAAATCGCACAGCTCTCCAACCCCGACAGTGTAGTTTATAGTCCCGCGCCTCCTTTCAGCTGCCTGGAGCGCTAAGATTGTGCTTCTGTCGGCTAGTCAGATGGGCGGGCCACCAGTGTATGGCTTCAATCGACTACCATTCACCTTTCTTGAGAAGGGATCTCCATTTAACTTAACCAAATGGACCGCACCACCATCGGTAATCTCCTTAATAACATACGACCCCAACCAATGCATTCTGAGTTCCCTGGAAATTTATCAAACTTACTATCATACAACAAAACCAAGTCATTCACCTTAAAGGTGCGCAACTTAATATGTCGGTCATGCCACGCTTTTTCACGTTGTTCTTGGACCTGCTGGTGAAAACCAGCCAAAAATCTCTCTTCTTCAAGCTCATCCAACTGTGTGAGCCTTTCTTCCAGGGCTTCCGATCCATCATACTAGTGACCGCTGCTATGCGCAGACTAGGCACAATGTGTTCCATAGGCATCACAGCTTCAACCCCATAGACCAGCCTAAAGGGTGTTTGTCCCGTTAACTTCTTACATGTCGTCCGATAAGCCCACAATACTGCAGGTATGCATAGGTCCCAATCACTTCGTTGAGCATTGCATACCTTGGTCAGCGCAGTTTCAAGCACTTTGTTGAACGCCTCCACTGTCCCATTAGCCTGTGGGTGATAAAGTGTGCTCTTTTGGTGATACACCTAAAATTCCTCCGTTAGTGCGTTGATCATCTCATTCAAGAAGTGTGTACCATGATCACTTATCAAGATCTTTGGACATCTAAATTGCGTCAATACATGTTCAAATAGAAACTTTGCGGCAGTCGCGCCTATGCAATCCTTCACCGACTACGTTTTTTCCCAACGAGTCAAGTACTTTGTCACAGTGATAATGTACCTCGTGCCAGTCTTTCCTTGGGGCTGAATAGGTCCTACAAAATCTATTGCCCACTTTTCGAAAGGTTGCAACATCATTTGTGGATTCAAAGGAATTTCATCCCTCTGCGATGGCATGCCTGTCCGCTGACATACATCACACGCCTTGCAATATGCTTTTGAATCCTGATGAAGGGTTAGCCACCACCACCCTACGTGTAGAATCTTCTACGCGGTTGCTCTCCCTGCATAATATCCTACCATGACGCCCCCATGAGCGTCCGCGAGAATGCTGCTTTGTTCAAACTCAGGTACGTACCTTCACAGTATCTCATCAGTCCCCATCTTGTATAGATGCCCAGCAATGACAGAGAAATTTGTCGTGCGCACCACTAATTCCTTCTTTTGCTAGACAGAGTATCCTTCCGGCATAGTTCCTGTTGTTAGGAAGTGTATTATATCCTCAAAATGTCCACCCGCAATGCGCACAGCAAAGAGCTACGCATCAAGTGGTCAAGTCCTACGTTCAATCATCCAGGCTTCACAACAACTTCAAAATCATACTCTTGGAACAATAAGAGCCATATGCAAATTCGCCCCCCAACATAGACTTATTGACCAGGTACTTCAACACGGAGTACAGGTGCACCTGCTTAGGTTGGGGCGTTTCTTCATAAGCCTACGTCCATTTGGCCAATCATTTTGCCCAACGTACTTGTCTGTCAATCGCATCTTAGGTTTCCCAAATCGCGCTCTATTCTCCTACATTCGCGCCAATCATCAAAACTTCCCTTGTGCATAATCCACCATCTTGTGGGCGTAGTGCGCAGTGCCTAGTCCAAGGCCTGGAAGCGTTTCTTTTCAGGCACCTCCCTTTCAAATGCATCCAAAAAGGTATCTACCTCATTTAGACCATCATAAATAGGCATATTTCTTACCTCTAACGACACATAGCATAGTGACCGGGTCATCATGTTGCAATTCAACGTAGTTACTTCGTGTAACCGATTCTGCCAGCGTTCTATCTCTTCGTCAGAGTCCGAAGTGCAGGAACTCTCGCGCTCCCATGTAATCCGTCCATCCGCAGTGGGATTCACCCAGTCTTGGTCTCGCGCTATTATCTTATAGATGCAATCCAAATCATCATCACTCTCATAGTCACGGATTGGTTCCATGTAGCGTGATCCTTCAACAGGATCCAATGGTATTATTACGCGAAGTTCAAAGATCATCTTTCGCTTCTTCAGATTGATTACCTCGTTCATATCAGTAGCCCAGTCAATTCCCAAGAGCGCAGGGTAGGGATTGTTTTCATCAACAATCTCTATTACTTCAAAATCTGCCAGCGCGCTCGCTCCCTCAATATCCACGTCACTCCCTGCAGCTGCCCCATGGGTATGATTTTCTGTTGATTCGTCATCCTTAGCTGAATTGGAGACCATTGTAGCACAGGTCTTCCCATTCGCTCCCATGTCTGTTTCGGTAGAACATTCACATCTGATCCTAAATCTAGAATGACTTGATCCATTTTGTATTCTCCAATCTATGCGATGAGTCTCATTTCACGCCCCGTCCTTGTCTTATGCTTGCCAATCTTTTTGTACTACGCACGGTTCACTTGGCGCGGTCCCATTGCATCTATTGATGAGTTCTTGTAGCTCTTTCATAGCCTTACTGTCGTGCAGTAACTTCATACAGGTTTTGAGGAAAGTTGTAAACATAGAGGGGTCCATCTCTGGGTCTGGTTTATCCTTGCTTCCTGAGGTGGAGGCCTCAACGAAGCTTTTCTTAGCTTCCATGAATGCTTCACGAGTGCGCTCCAAATCGAACTCAGCCTCTTTTGTCGAGGCTTTGCGAACCCATGTACTATCTTTCGGCTATTTCCCCTTGTCATCTCCCGTCGCGATTCCACTTTGGAGCACTATATTTACATTCGAATCTTCCTCGCATGGCTCAGACCTCATCATCTGCAAGTTCTGAGTCGGGGGAGGCGGTAGCGCCCCTTTGTCATGTATCCTAGCTATTAGCGTAGGACAATTTTCTTTTCATGATCAAACAACGTGCAATACTTGCACGATAAGCGCGTTGGATTAGTGCAATCGTAGGGATAGTGTCCTGGCCCTCCGCAATTGTAGCATATCAATTGTCCTCGACCTATACCAGGTCCTCCTCTGCCTCGGCCTTGTCTGCGCCCCTGAAATCCTGTCCGCGCCATCCCTGCGTTATGGTCAAGGGGACGCGTTTCAGCATGAACCCTGTAGGTAGGAGTTCTATCCATCATCAATTCGTAGCTCCTGCAAGTGTGCTCATCATGTCCTACCGATCTGCAAAAGTTTCAGAACAATTGTTGTGGCGTTTGTACATACTTCTGAAGCAAGTGACAATTATCTGTGGCATGTTTTTCGGCTACTTGACAGATAGCGCACCATAAAGCAGGTGCCGCACTAGGTCCTACTTGAGCTTCCGGCCTTAAAGGCATCAGTCCTCCTCCTGCAAGGTAATTTGTAAAGACCGGGCAGTGGTCTTTGTCATGACCCTGACTTTTGCATTTCAAACACCAAATTTCTTCGTGTACCTCTAGCCGAACCATCCTATCCTGCTTCAAGCTTTGCATCTCAAGGCATAGATTCTTCAACTAAGCATGGATCTGTTGAACTCCTAGATTAGGATCTTGCATCGGAGTCTCATATAGTCTCATGGAAATCTCCAAGGCCTCTGCCTGAGTTGTTATCTTCTGCTGCGACAACGCACTCCTTAAGTGTGGTAGTAGCGAAGCCACAAACCACTCGCGATGCTGTCCATTTGTCAAATTCATGTTGGCTTCGCGGATTGTACATTTCAGCCTCTGATCTAGTTCCCAAGGCGTCTCGCTTGGTAGCATCGTGATCTCTTTGAATCCCACAATCGACTGTGCTTCAGATTTAGGCCTACTAAATTCCCTATTCAGTGCTGCTTGGATGTTCGCTACTCTAGCATTCGGGTTATCACTGGAGTACTTAATATACCAAGTTAGCATGCGATCTTGCAGAGCACTAACCAATGTTGCCTTCTTTATGTGATCATTTGTAACACCTTGAGCTTCCCATACAACCCTCACAACGAACCAGAATTGGTCTGGGTCCTCATTTCCCAAGCCTTTGAACAAAGGCAACTTCACTGTGTTTGCCATACTGAATTGCAGTGGAGGCGGAGGTGGTACGGGTGAAGTTGGAGGTGATGGTGGTGAAGACGGAGGTGGTGTGTGTTGGGTCCCTATAATACTAGTGATTACCCCATTACTATTGTAGTTGTATCCCTTATTAATATTGTTGTGCCCCTGTTGCCCCCATATTGTTATTATTGTGCTGCATAGAATCCCTCTATTGTTATTTTTGTGGTTTTATATTATTATTGTTAGGTCGGCTGGGTTATATTGTGACTCTTTAGACTCCTATATATAGAAAGGAGGTTTTGTCATTTGAATCATCCAAGAATTTTTCATTTATGTAATGTAAAGGAGGTTGCCCCCTCGAAGAGGTTGAATTCTAAGGTGTTGATCTATCTTTTCTATCTTTTTCTTGAGTTGGTTTCATAACACTGTGGGCGGAGGTGGTATTTGCGGAGAACCTTGTCTTATCAACTAAATAGCACTTCGCGGAGAGACCTTCGCTATCCCTTCTTCGTCCCTTCGCAGAGGTGAAATCAATGGGCTATACTCCAGACCCTTATTTCCTTTATTTATGTAACTTTATTCGCTTTGCGTAGTCCCAAACATTAAGGTTGTTGCATAACCCGTTTTTTCGCATAACAACATTTTAATCCAAGTATTCAGATATTTTACGTACTTACCTCACGGTCCTTTGAAGAATCGTCGCTCTGCCTCGCTATAGCTGACTGAGGTGCCGACCGCGAACTCAGTAACAAATCATCCTATGATGTGATCGAGCCAATGATCGATAGAGCGCGTGATCTTATCCTTTGATGCTTCCAACCTTCGCACTAGCTCTGGGGTCCACACAACGGGACCGTTAAGTTTCCACTTTCCTTGGTTATCTACTAGCTTCGCGATCCACTCGTATAGCTCAGTAGGAAAAGAGGTAAAAAATAATTCGTAGATCTCTGTATACAGGTATTGGTCCAACCACTGTTCTTTTGATAGTCGCGGGTTTTTGTTTTCTTGTTCTACAAACTCGTGGATCCTTCTGTCCAACTAGCCTTCGATTTCTTTCTTAGTTAGATTCTAGTGATACGGCATCACACATCTCTTATGTAGATTTCGGTCCCGGCAACGGAACCATTTGTTGGCTTGTGGGGGCTTGACCCAGGTTCAACGTTAGTTAGTCAAACAAATCCCTACACTACTGGCCCTTTCGGCATCAGCCCGCGGAGCACAGACTGAAGTCTCACCCGAAGCAGTATGGGGGGATGTTGGAACCAAGTTTCCGCACCCTTGAAATGGTTATGATGTCGGTTTATTCCAGCGATACATGCCTGCACACAGGTTGCTTAATCCTCTATTCCACCCTTCAGTACCTTCGTGAAAGGGTACAATCAGCCTCCGCGCAGCCCTAACCAGGGGTTGAAGTCCCTTCGCACTGCTAGGGCAGCAAATTGCGATATCTTCCTAACTAGGCTAAGTGTCTTTCTTATCTTATCAATAGATCTTAATTATCTTCGCGTAAACAGAGGTGCTTACTTGTGGTCACTTATCCAACACAATTATATATATTCGCGCATCATATAAGCATTATAAGTGAAATTCATACCCAATATAACAAGATGCATAAACAGGGAATAAAGACGCAGAAATTGTAAAATACTTCTCTTTATTGATAATTCCGAACAATTACAGACTCGACCTGCCCTGCGCACTCGGCTGTAAGGGTCCGCGCACTCAGCTACGGACTTTTAGGCCTCTGTGCACTCAGCTGCAGAGCCTCTACCTATGCTATGACCCAAGACTTAGACTTCTACTTTAGAGCTATCTCTCATACATCATATCTTGCTTGATTTATTTCTATTATTCCATTCCCTCCAACTACTCTAGAGCTTAGCTTTATTTATACAATACTATGGTCCGCGGACCATGGGTAGATCTTTTACAGCCGACATTACATTGTCAAAATAAAGGCAGACAACCCTATGACTCTTTAACACCTACGCGCTCCGCGACTACAAAATGCGGAGCCTTTACACTTGGATTACAAAATTGGACCAAAATATGGGCTTTAAGCCCCAAAACTGCCCTTGGGGATCCTGTGCCCAACATTGAGAGATAAAAACTTTCTTATATGTCTTTAAAAAAAAAGAAAAACCTAGGATTGCATGGAGGAAGAGAAAAACTCCTATAACCCTAAGGAATTTGTTACAAAGAAAGGTAGTAAGACCATTGAAAAATATGGTCACTGTATAGAAGACAAATTGTAAAGAATGTAAAGAAAAATTTCCACTCTTTAAAATTTGATAGTTACACAACAGTAAATACATAAATCGAAAATTGCAAATGAAAAAACCTGAGTAAAGAAATTTTAGTAAAAACCCATTTGGGTATGACTTACAAGAAGTCCTAAACTACAAAAGAATGAAAGTAGAAATAAGAAAAAATCAGGTAGGTTTTCGAATTCGTAGAAGGGAAGCGAATGCTTAACAAAATTTGTGAACTAACAAAACACTGAACCACAGTAAATCAAATTAAAAAAAAAAACACAAGTCATGATAAAGACACTTTACCTCTACTCTAAGTTCGGAGATGAGACTGACAAGTGGAAAATCCATGGTGACATTTTGAGATTCAATTGCCTCCATTTGACATTTGGAGGTAGGATGTTAAAAAAGATGAACAAAATACACCTGTCTGTAAAATATTTGGTGAAAAATGGCAATTACACTGTAGTTCCAAGCCAAACCCTTGTTGTGAGGGCCGACATGGTGAGTCTGTTAATGAAGAAATGAAAGCAAAAGACAAGTCAATAACAAATGATGGTGAATTAAACAAGGGAAGAAACCCTAAGCACTCTATTACCATTGATTTGAATCTAGTTAATACACATCGTAGATCAAGTTAAAGAGGTATAGGACGTATGGCTCATCGTAAGGGATTCCTGCCTATGTATGGAAGGAAACTGAACAATTCAAATATCCACATATATACCCTTATCATAATTTAATCGCACGTCAAATTACAATGTTGACAATACTTTATGTACATATGTAAGTGTAGTCAATCCGTGGCAAATTGAATGACAACGATTGTTGGTAAGGTATAATTAAACCACTAATACAAATGTTACAGTTATTTCGCGAGGAGGTACGAGAGATAGGTTACCGTAATCCCATCTGTATATGAAAAATACTGCACCATGTCCAAAGTATGAACAATATAAATATCCAAACATCAAGTTATATAGAGAGAGAGGGGTTTGATAAGTAGTTTTTAGATGCAATATCATACATATATAATCAAATGTTAGAAAAGAGGAATTTATTAGTTACTTCAAAGTGAATCCTATGGAACAAGAATGAATTAATGAACAAACGAACATAACTACTTTATATGTAAAGAAGTCTGTGGGAAATACTTCAATATTATTTTAATAGTTCGAGGAAATAATGATTAACATCACAAGGCATTTGAAAGATGCATGGGTATTTAAATGGTAAACAAATTTAAGATTTAGTTTTAAGTTCTAAAAAAAATAGTGTTATTATGAGGGTTATTACACAATTAAAAAGGCATATTTACTAGATGTAGGTCATAGCAATCTTCCACCTTAGTTGATTTGGAAACAAGTTTGGGCTTAGAACGTATGGCCCAAAGTTTCCCACTTTCTTTGGTTTTTAGTAGATAAAAGAGCCCTTCTATGGGACAAAATCATCCACATAGGATTCTAAGGCCCTTCCCTCCATTTTCTATGTAGATTAGATGTACATGACATGGAGCACTTGCTCAATACGTATGTTTTTTCTAAAACTCTATGGTCTCAACTCTTTAGCTTATTTAGACAACCAAACAAGAATATGAATAACATCATACAAACAATTGTTTATTGGATATCCTTTATGACAAAGAAGCTTATTATAAATTATGCTTGGACCTTCATTCTAGGGTTTTTGCTATGGAGCACACGGAAAAAGAGGAACAATCATATCTTTAATAACTAATCATCAGAAGGGTAGGTAATCTAGGTAAAAGTAATGCAGAGTGTTTGTGAAACAATACTACTCCAACCCTTGGTCATCATCAAAGTGGGAAGCTTAATGTTTGGATGCCACATTTTTGTGTAATCTCTAGTTGTTTCCATCTCCTTCTATCTATTCTTCATCTCCAAGAAGCCCATCTTCTAGTACTCTAGCCTCCTAGAGCCCTCCTCCCCCTAAATTCCTTAAACTTAATTTTGACGAGGCATCTAAAGGCAATCCAGGTTTTGCTGGTCTTGGAGGAATATTCTATGACAACTATGGGAAACCAATCTTTCTATTCACAAATAGTAAGGGACATTTAAGTAACAACGTAGCTAAACTTGTAGCTCGATAGATTGGGCTTCTTATCACATCATCACAAGGCTTCTTTAGGCTCATTGTGGAGGGTGATTTTTAGCTGGTCATTTCAAGAGTAAAGAAATTGAATAATGGAACTTCTCTAGAAAAAAGCTATCATAACTAGAGATTGGAAAAATGTATCATACATATTAACTATTTGATCCATATGATTCGAGTAATTATTTCGTCTCACGACCGGAGAATAGGAAATAAGTTAGTGGACCTTCTGGCCAAGTTGGGATGTAATGAAATTCACTGATCCATATTTATGTAGGAATGAAATGAAATACAGTTTCAATTAGAAACACAAAGTAACAACGAAAACTGAACTTCAATTCATTAATAACAAAATACTGAAACTATTTACATGCAGAATGGAAATAAATTAGCTAGGGCAATGGTAGCTTATCTCTGAGAAGATATGTGGTGGCTACATGCCTATGAATTGTGTTACAATGAGGTTTGAAGGCCTTTTTATTATTGAGAAACAAGGGAAAACCCTAAGCATCTAAAAACCTAACCCTATGAGATGCGCCAAAAGTTTGCGAGCCCCGTTGGGTTAGTTGGTACATCAACTTCCCGGGGTCGTAACTTTGGCATACGATCTCTATTTCATGTGTTTGATACCTCATTAAAAAGATCTATCTGAGGATTACAACTTTTGACTGCAAAACCCTATTGTAAGATACATGTTTGTCCATTTTTCAAATAAAAAAAGACATCATTTAGGGCCTCAAAATATCTCCAGAAGTTCAAGCCCTGAAAAACATACCAAAAGTAGTAAACTGTGCAACAATCCAAACCCTGCATCTCTAGTCAATCCAACCTTTCTAGGCACTATTGATATTCCCGCATCCTCTTTATGGTTTCAATTAACTTATGATTTTTCTACTTCATATGGAATTTACCAATAATGTGGAATAATGTCTTGGTTAGTAAACCTTTTTGTATGTACATGATTCGTATATGGACATTTAGAAAGAAAGCTAATAACTTTTGCTATTGATTTAGATTCCAATCTAGTAAACCACAACAAAAATATTTTGATATTAATAAAAAAATTATTAAAAAAAATTGCATAGTACATGTTAGGTAACTTGCTTAACCCAATAATAATAATAAATAGCCAAAAATAATTTAGAATTAAAATATTAATAATAAATAAATAAAAAACATTAAATGAGAAAATATATATATATATATATATATATATTTAAAACTAAAAATTAAATAATTAATAATAAATCAATTCTTATAATCCAAATCTTTAACCAAAAAATTTAATTTAAAACGCACCCGATTATATATATTTTCTTTAATATTAAATAAAAATTTCTAACACATTGAAACTTTGTATATTTCAATGATATTTATAACCAACATGAAATTCATTGTTGTTAGCCATAAAAACATACCAAATGGCTATTAAAGGACACACCCACCATTTGAAGCATTGCCTAAAATAGTCCAAAAGAGGGAGATGCAATTTATTTAGTAAAACGGCTCCCCTTATCGCGGGGCACCTTTCCTTTATTTCTCAATTTCCCCTTTTCAAGAAAGAATACAAAATGACATTCGAACCTGCAAAAAAAAAAATAACCAGTACTCATCGAATAATTTCCCCTCACCGGGTTTTCCTTCGCCTCTCTGCACCGCAAATTCACGCTCTGATACAGAGACGTCGATCCAATCCAATTCAGTATAAATCGACTTAAACTCCAACGCTGGTCAATCAGTTTCGGGTTTGATTCGCATGGGCCATTGTTAAACCCAACCCGCCAAATGCGTGACCGAGAAGAAGAAATGGCGGGGACAGACGAGGCTGCGTCGAATGCCCTGTGTGATCACATAAGAAAGCAGGGATTCGAAGGCCACCTGTTCTCAGACATAATAATTTCGTTTCTCTCCAAAGAATACCCGCTTCACAAGATCGTGCTCTCTCAGAGCTCCTATTTCTTATCATTGCTCTCCGGGCCTTGGAAAGAGAACGGGAAGCCTAAGGTCCAGCTCCAGATTGACGACCCCAACGCCACCATTCAAGGCCTCGAAATCGCCCTCGCGTACCTTTACGGCATGGCACCCCTTCTCACTGAGCAGAACGTCGTTTCCGTCCTGGCCTTGGGGTGCTTCCTGTGCCTCGACAACCTTTGCGAGCTGTGCGTGCAATTTATCGTCCAGGATTTGAGAGTGGAGACATTCGTCACTTACCAGCAATTGTCGGAGCGGCATTGCTACGGCAGACATGCAGATACCGTTCGAGATGCCTGCTGGTCTTTTCTCTGTACTCATGCCGCCAGAGAGCTTCTGCACCTCTTGCCCAAGTTATCTCTACAGGTGATTATTTTCAATTGAAATTTTAAATAATTGTATGCCCTATTTATTAGGTTTAGTTTGTATTAGTCTTATTATATTTTTTAAGGTAAATTTTTGGTACATTTGAAATAGGCAATTTTCATTTATTACTTTCTGAATGAATCTTCTCCCTGCGTTTAGTGCATCTCTGCAAATTAATTTTAGATAATTATGATTAATTTGTATTTCAAAAATCAAGAGTCTCTTAAAAGATCCATGCCTAAGTCACCTAGTTTGTGCTCAGTGCAACAAAATTCTGTAAAACAGTCGTCAGTGCAGAAAATGAAGATTGATGAAATTTGCCATTGATTCCTGTAAAACGACTCCTTTTCATTGCGGGGGATTACATTACGCCGGTGTAATCTGCGCCTTAGCATATAAGTTATAACAGATGGGGTCAAACCTGGTATTTAATGAGGTCCACATCAAATTCTTGAGTTCCAGTTCTGAAATGGCATGTCTTCTATTAAATTCTCTTAAGCTAGCTAATCTAATCATCAGTGCTGCAATTTTGACGAAATTAAAAAAAATCAAAATTGGCGAACCTAGTGACTATGGCAATAAGAAGAGAAGTTACTCTGCTATAAAGCACTGGGAACTTAGAACGTAAGTCATGTGGCCTGTATTCAAATTTGAGTTCAGCAACAATGTAGTTTGGAAAAAAATCACACCAATGCAAAAATAACACGGCTAGGATTTCCATTGAGTTTGACAAAGAGAATCAAGTGTGTCATTACATTTTAGATTCATGACAATTATATCATATAAATTCTGTTATTAAATAATATACACAAGAGAAACATGCCCTGAGGTTGGGGGCTGTACTGCATAACACGGACTTCCTTAGCTTTAGGTGCCATATCTGAGGGGTATATATTCCACCAAATTCACAGGGGCTTGAACCTGCTACATCTCTTCTTGACACGGCATTTGGGTGGGGTAAGTGAAAGCGAGAAAGGCATCCTGGCAGACAGCTTAATATTCTGTCAACATCACCATGAATCAAGTACATGTTGGCTAGAGGATTATATTTGAATATCAGATTGCCATTCTATTAAAGACTTTTAGATTTGTGGTTATTAAATTTGCCAAATGCTCTTAGATTTGGTGCTTTTGAAAGTTTATCAAAAAAATTAATTAATGCAGTCGCTAAGTTTAGAACAATGATTACTACTGGATACAGTGTGGAAGATGGGAAAAATAAGAATAAATATGCATGGTCTCAACAGTGAAACATGAAGATGGGCATTAATCAATGAACTGTGTACTCCTCAACTTTGTCGAATACCACGGAATCACTGAAAGATGAGAAGTCATTAAACTAGTCACGCCTGTGAGAGAAATGACGTGATGCACCAGAGTCAATGTACCAGGCAGAAGACTGGGCATGATTTGAGGACCTCTTAGCCATAAAGGTGTAAAAGGCAGATTCCTTCTGCTCGGAATGTTCTGCAACATTCGCTTTCTGATGAGACCCTCCCTGCTTCTTCTGTTCAAAAGCAATCCTCTGTCGGCAATCTTTCTTCATGTGGCCGAACTTGTGACAGTAATTACACTGCACATTTTTCTTCTTAGTAGGTTCAGAAGGCTGAGAAGAACCTTTCTGCTAAAAGGACTGATATTTGGCAGCAAAAACATTTTTTGAGGACGCTGATGAAGCACCACTACCAAACTGCTGTTTCCAACGATCCTGCTACAGGAGTTTGGTGCATAACTCCGGAAACTTCAGATCAACATTAGTGGAGGTAATGTTGAGTGTTTCTATGAAGTGCTCATAAGGTTTTGGTAGACTTTTCAGAGTGATGACTACCATATCTTCTTCCTCCATGGTCCTACCAATGGCTTCGAGCTGATCTCGAATGTCTTTAATCTTGTTAAGGTGTTCTTGTAAAGACATATGTTTGTCCATCATGATGGAGAACAACTGATTCTTTAGAAAGAAAGCTCTGCTCTTGTCGGATGTCTCGTGCAATTCCTTCAAATGTTGCCAGATTTCAGCAGCTATCTTGCCGGAAGGAATCTGCGGTAACTGATCATCAGTCATAGAGAGTTTGAGAAGCATAACAACCTCTCGATTTCGATCATCAAACTTATCTTGATCTGCACCAGGTGTACCAGGACTGATCTCTTTGCCCAAAATGAGCTGGTCAAGATGCCTATATTAAAAAATGGTCAACATTTTCTGTTTCCAGATGTTATAATTGGAGCCATTAAAGCACTCACTGCCTTCCAACATCAAGTTGGTTAGCGAGGCCATCTGCACGTTTCCCAAGACACAGAAAACAACAAAGGAGTTCGGCACGGATTTCAATGCAGATGCTAGCTGATCCAGACAAAATCTGACAAGTGCTAGTGCAATATGAAATAGAACCAGAAATCGTTCTGAGAAGCTTAGGCAGGGAGAAACTTGGAGGATAATTGCATGCCCAAAAACTAACGTGTATGCAAAAAAATCTATGTTTTCTGAAGAACCAAAAACATATACTGAGAGAGATTGATACGGGCAGGCGTGGGCAAAATTTTTGAAAGTCAGAGCTACCAGAATTGTCAGGGGCAAATTGGGAGCGATACCAGACGTAATTGAGAGCAGCGAGACCAATCCCTCGCAAAAACCCGACCAACGATCGAATTACGGCAATGGCAGACGTCCAATTATATTGACATTTCCGGCCGCTGCAAAAACAGGCACCGACTGCACGTGTAATCCGAGACTTATCCTCTCGGCATCGCGAGCCGCCTTGTCCAAGTGCAAGAGATACTGATTCCTCGGATGATAAATCGCCCGCAGGAGCCTCTTGACCCTCTCTCCGTCGCCGTCAGATCCCGATATCAGATACGCTAGTCTGGACGCAGCAGGTATCCCATCCACGCTGGATTCGAATTTGAATATGAGCTTGCGCGGCGGCACCTCCGGGCGGCGGGAGTACTACGTGGGTCACAAGGGCAACGCCGAAACTCCAAGCAGAATCCGACCTCGAAGCAACAGGCACCAACGACAGCTGTCTCACTAGCAGCAGCAGCAGATCGAGGTTTTCTGGGCCAACCAGATGCAGGAAATCGAGCACGCTGTCGATTTCAGAAATCACAGTCTCCTTCTCGCGAGAATCAAGACGATAATGAAGTCAGACGACGAGAATGTCAGGATGATATCTGCGGAGGCTCCTGTGGTGTTTGCCAAGGCCTGCGAGATGTTTATTAATGAGAAGAAAACAAGAGACGAACCTTGCAGAAGAATGATATTGTTGACGCACACATGAAGCTCGAAGCCCAACTTGCTTCGAATCCCAAATTGCAAACTAACTCGCACCTGTCGAACTCCAGCGGAAAACAAACGCGACGCCCAATTAAAACGCACACATGAAGCTTGAAGCCCAACCTGCTTCAAATCCCAAATCGCAAACTAACTCGCACCTGTCGAACTCCAGTGGAAAACAAACGCGACACCCAATTAAAAAAAAACTGCGGCTCAGAAATTGTGACGCCCAGTAAAAAAAAAATTCAAGACTCCTAGAGAGCAATTTCGAAATGAAGCACGAAATTTTTCAAACAATGAAAAATTATTTCGAAAAAATACCTGAGCTCTGATACCATAATCAATGAATGAATTGAATTGATTTACAATGAGCAATGAAGCTCAATAAATAATACAAATGTATTTACAGAAACAACAAGTTTCTACTAAGAAATAGAAACAACAAGTTTCTAATAAGAAATTGCTAATAAGATCACAGACGATCTTATCCGAATAAAATACATAAATGAGCATTAAACACTAAAATAGCATTATTCTAATAGGCATCACAAAAAATGCCATGGTAAGAGAAGATGCAGAACATGCATTCCTGTGGTTGTGCTCAGTTTACAGGAATATAATGATTGAAAGTGTTCTTTTTTAACTCAATCGATCAACTTTTCTCCGCACGTGCTTTGAAAATTCATAGCAGAAATCCTGAAGTGCACATCGAAGATATTGAAGGACCAATTTCCTTTTATAGCCCTATCATCATGGGCCTAAATGATGTTAAATGACACCAAAAAACAATTCGAAAGGACTTCCACAATAATTTAAGTGAGTTTCTATGCTAACATATTAATTTTAGATTCATCTATCATAAATCGTTGCTTGTATCTGAGGGTTTTGGACCTGAGTCTCCCTGCATGTTAGAATCAACGATAGACAACTGGATCATGACCCACTTTACTATTCTTGTCTATCACTATCAGTACTGGTTTTTATTTTCATTTTCTAAAAGGTTGCTAGAGCATCCTTTCATTGCAGGCTACGAACTCTTAAATCATCTGAATTGACAAGACAAAAACATTACCCATCACTGTTTCTCCTTAGATTAATTGATTATTGCTTGGATCTTGTGAGGAACTTGACATGGTTTGATTGGATGACTTTGGAGGCTTTCTTGGCAATTGAAATAGGTTTATAGGCATTGAGGATCTACATTCAAATGTTTAATCTACCCATGCAAATGTGTTTGAGTCCAAGAATTGCCCATAAATGAGTTCCATCATTCGTGGTCACGTTCCATGCATTTCAAGAAATTAAAAAGTCCCAAAACTTATAAAATTGGTTATAATCCTTTGATAAATGAGGGAGTCCCAAGATCATTTCCTTTGATCTAGTACTGAAGTGCTTCTGAGTTTATTCGTTCATAACTCTTGTGGGTCCAAATATTCCTCGTGTCTCGTTTATTTCAAAATTTCTATGTCAACTAATAAATTTATCTTCTGTTGAGTTTTGTTGATGGTCATTTAATAAATTAATACATTGACAACCATTTAAATTTCTAAGATTATTATTATTGAGTAAATTGACAACCATATAGACTTCTAAGATTGTGTCCTTGGCGCATAGCCTCTAACCAATCACATAAGTTGTGAACTATATGCAGTTCCTGCTTTAGTATCGATACATGCTTCTAAACCAGTGCTGCCACAGAGCAGAGCAAATCAGGGAGTGGTCCTTTTCCAAAAAATCTTGGAAGTGAAACATTCTCAAGAATATTCATATATGGTTCTATATAAAGGTACACAATGCCCCATTAGTTGTAGAAAATCTGAAAACATAGATTTGAGGAAAGAAGTTAGAAATATCATCCATAGTATATTAGAGCATCAAACATTTAATACAAATCTGAAGACTTTGTAACTGATAAGTACTAGTTTTAGAAGTGAGAAAAAACAATATCTGATATCGTGAAGTAAAGTTAAACCAGATAAAATCAACCATCTAGCAGTTACAAAGTTATAAACCAGATATTATGAAGTAGAATGTGAAATGATATTAGGAAGTAGAATATGAAATGAAATAGCCTAATAGGCCGTCATGACCAAGAGTTATAACATGCATAGAATAATTCTTACAGAACAGACCATGTGTGTAATTTACAAAATATATACTGGAAACTGAGGTTTGAAACAATAACCCAAGTTGAAGTCTATGAAAAGTGAAGAAATGAAAAAATATCAATTCTATTATCTACTGTTTTTTTCTTGCGAAAAACAATTTCTGTGCTAATTTTGTGGTGGTCAAGGAAGGGCACCACCACTGGCTGCATGACCCCCACGTGGTTGTGGAGGTAGTGAAGTTGATGCTGTTGCAGTGATGCATACAATGACAGTAGATGGGTTTGGCATCTGAATGCGATCATCATCCTCAACAATAAGAGTGTCCCCTGAATCCTCCAAAACTGGTGCTTCATCCTCCAAATTGGCTCCACTTGGAATAACAGGACAATAATCTTAAGTTGTAATGCACCTAAACCAATCTATTTGTCTGGTATACATAAACCTATTTATTTGTAGAAGCATTAACAACCCATGAATGCACATTCACTTGCAATATTTGAAGTAGTGGGCAACCACTGCCATACAAGTTCCACAAAGGGATAGAAGCCATCCTATGTCATCTTGAACTGATCATTTGAATCAACTACCACCTGTGCACTGATGTACATGCTCAATAATGCTTAGCCTCATCAGGGATCATTTTGTCTAATGAATCCATATATCACATTTGAACCTTTGTATCCATGTGTTGTTTTATCTTCATCTCCTCACTGTTGATCTTTCTATCCCCACTGTAGAATAAGATTTTGTTGAATGATGCAAGGACGCATCTCTAGGATCAATACTGTCTTAATATGTCCTGACACGGTATTCATTTGTTCATACATCTCCCTATTGATTAGCTAATCTGATTCTGCAAACCATATTATACTATAAATGGATTGGGTGAGTTGCAGAACATACTTAACCGGTGACCAAAAGTCATATCCTAGATAGTTTATTATACCTCACAAGTATCCTCTCTATTAGAAGCCGAGAATTCCAACCATTCCCATGAATCACTCACCACTGTATTAGCACATGCCTATTTTACCTTAAAAAGGAGCCTGAAGGTGAGGTAATAACTTACCAAATCTGGTATTTGCAAACTTAAGTAACTGCAACTTAGAGTGCATGTGAAAAATGTTTTGGACAGCACTATGATTGGTGATGAATTTAAGTATAGTCTTCCTTCTCTTCTGCGATCAATTAATCTGTTACATTTTTCATGCTTAACAATGTCCTGCATCAAAAGGTTTAATGTGTGCACTAAAGATCCACACCAAACAATGTGAGGATGTACCTGCTTTGTTGTCTTGTTTCCTTATAATTCTCCGCATTATCAGTTATCATTTGAATGCGCCAATATCTGCTATGGTTTATATATTAACAGCTCCCATCCACTGCAGAGTTGTCATGGGCTGCAAGGAAGATTGTATTAGTGCCTAACAGACCAAGAATATTGTTCAGTGACAAATTTTGAACATTTGCCTAGCCATCAAATATGATGGATATCCCATATTTGGCCTGAGATTTTGTAAACCATCTCAGAGCTCTTTGGATTCTGTTTTTTCCTTGTGTAACAACACGGTTCTAGCTTTCTCATGCCTATTAGCTTTTGGGGTTGCACCAAAAGTGTCTTCACCTTGATAGAAGAGCACTAGGTCTTCTAGCCTCTTGCAATGCTTCATGGACATATGGATGCCTTGGTTTGGGTGGTTGCTTGACCTTGATTAAAGGGCTAACATGGCACCTTTACTAGAAGGTTGTTGTTGTTGATTAACATGTTGATTGCACACGATGGCGGAGTTGAATCCTCGATCAAGGGAGGTACCTACCTAAGAGGAGGAACATTGGCATTTGGGGGAGGGTACTTAGGCCTTTGAGCTTGGGACCATGTGGCACACAATGGAGGTTGGACACTTGACTTGAGGATGCTTGGGTTGAGGAGCATACTTCATGGGTGTTGGCGATGGATGCTTGGGAGGAGCATTGGAGCTTTATGACGACATTGGCATACATGAAAGTGGTAGTGGGCACATGAGAGCGCATGTGGCACAATGTTAGAGGAGCTTATTGCATGAGGTCACTTGGATAGTGCACCACCTTGGATGAGGGGTGTTGAGCCCAAGATAGTGACTTTGGAGGGTGTTTCACTTTGGGTTGGATAAACCCTAGTTTGACACGTGCATCCTTATATTGTAGAGCATTGTATGTGGGGTTGTCTTGTTGGTTACTTGTATGGACACATGTCCTCATTTTATCTTAGCCTCCCTCACCTACTTGTATATATAGGGGAGTTGAGAGCTCTTGTATTGATTTGTTATTACTGTGCTCTTCTTTGTACTTGTTGTGGAGACAAGAGAGTTCATGAAGTTCTACGAGAAGATAAGGGGAAAGAGCGACATCTTGTATGTTCTTGAAGAGATTGCTCTTGTGTGATGCCAGGGTTTGCTCTTGTGATGTCTAGGTTTTGTGCTATACATGTAAATCATAGAGAAGAACACGATGTTGAAGATGATGATGGTTATTATGGCTCTTGTTGTAGCTCTACGCTTTCTAACATACTGGAAGACATGGAAGTCTTGAGTGGGAGATAAAATTCTACTTTCTCCATATGAAGTTAGATAAGGTTGGAACCACTCTCAAAACCAAACATACCTTAAACTATTTCATATTCCTGTATGAGGCATTGTTTCTCTTGGCCATGGCCATGTATCAGGATGGGAAGTGTGATCTGTTAAAGCTCGAAGGACTATCAGGTAGTCTTTGTCTTTGTAAAATAATAAGGTGTGCTTTCTCTGGTGTCTAAACAAATAATAATAATAAAAAGAAGAGTGATCCTGAACATTAGCAGTGAGAGAGCATAGTTGAAATGAACGTTAGTATTGTTATAAAGTTTAAACTTTAAACACCTAATAGTTTAGAGCCATTCTTGTACCTTTGAGATAATTTGATCCCATTCATCTTGCATTGTCCCTATGTAAGTTCTCAGATAATAGGCATACTCTTGTCTAAAAAAGGCTTTGAAATTGCTTTCCATTAGGCTTTTGGCACCCTAACACAGCTTCCTTGACATCAAATTAAGGGGTTTGAAAAATCGAATGGATAAAGAGAAAAAACAGTTGGTAGATGTCACCACTTGGTTGCAGATCTTATTAGATGAAGCTATAGGAAGATTTGAAGATTGAGAAAAATTACAAGCGGCAAGCCTTTTGTTGTCTATGGCAGGTCATCAAGCTCATTGCAGAAACAAGGGATATATCATGTGGAATAGGGCATTGGTTTTAAATTTTTAATCACTGCATAACATCGTTTCCAGCAGTGGGACATCCACGTTAACAGGCAATGTCAAGAAAATAATCACAATTGGCACTAACAAATATCTCTCGTTGTCCACTATTGAAAAGGGGTTGTGGGGCCTACTGCCAGATATGGACATATGATTTCAAGGCATAGTCGCTACATAGGTTGTGACAAATGTCAAGAAGAGCTGCATAGATAACAATGATAGATAAAATTGCATCTTATGTGCTAGGAAAATTCAATGTTGGTTGTGTGCAAATGGGAGTTGAACAACCATATTGAATAAAAATAACAGACAAGGTTTAAACTTAAGAGCACATGTTTTCTTCATTTCTATTAATATAAAATTTGCTTTGGCTAAAAATTGAAAAGGATTTTTCTCCCAGGGAAGAAAAAATATTTTTGTGGGACCTTCACACTAAGTTCATCCACTCAATCTCATGACCTTTCAAACGGAAATCTTCAGCTCATATTTCAGCATGGGGACCATTGATTTGGAATCTATGCTTATAGGCCTGAATTTTGATACAGGGCAGATGTGTGCGGAATGAGCTTTTTCTTCACCACATATGGTGGATTACTAATGGGGATAAACAGGAAGCCATAGATAATAAGAAAAAGGAAAAAATGCTTAAAAGATCTGTTAAAGCTCGAAGACTTACGCCACCCTATGTCAAATGAATTATGTGTTCTTATTCAGAAACAAATCTCCTAATACTAATGGAAACTCTTGAAAAGATATTTTCCAAACTTCATGAAGATGATCAGGGTATTCAACTCAAGAACCAACCTTTTTTGCTATGGGGAACTATTGGCCAATTGAAAATTGTTTAACACAGCTTAAGGAGTACTATTCCTTACTGCAATAATCTAATACTGAAGTCTTTGGCAAGTATCAAAACATGAAGAATGCTCACGATCTCTTGCTTAAAAAATTAGTCATCAAGGACAATACTATTCAAAACTTGTGTGACCTTAATCAAAATTTTATACGAAAATTAAGTGAAATCATAAATACTAAAGGGAGAAGGAAGTAGTACCTAATACTCTGCAAAACAATACTAAATCCTCTTCCGATTCTTTCATGAGTTGAATTCTCTTGGTTTTGAGAAGCCCATTAAAGGTAATTGGTTTTAAGTTACTTCATCAAATGGGCGTTACAGGGTGTGGACTTGGTAATCAGATATGAAATTTTTGCTTTCAACCAACTCCTTCACATGATCTGCAATAATTGGACCTGCTGGAAGGCTGAAAACATAAACCTTGCTGTCCAGATTTGAAAATTCTTCAATTTTTTCTTCACTATGATCAGGTCAGAGGCTTGAAAGCTCTTGTATAAGGATGGAAACCTTAAACTTGGTAAAGTATTTTCCTCATCAAAATCAAAATCAAAATCAGAAGAGGCATCAAAACATACATTAGCATTTTCAGGACTTGTTTCAATTCCTTTTTCAGCAGGACGATCGTAACTCTCTTGTTCTTCTTGGTTGTTTTCCTTATAGTGCAATATTGCTAAAGCAGTGTGGAAATCCCGCTCCACATAAATGATAGGTGAAGACGGATCCCTCTTCATGTGTTCTTCAAGGGCAATCCTTTCAATGAGTCTCATGGTATCATATAATTCCTTTATTTGCTGGACAATAGAGCTCCATTTTTCGCAATCGTTTTGGGCCTGATGCTTAAAGAAGGCCTTCAAGAATCCTGGAAAAGAGGCAATCCCTCCACTGCTCAACCCCTTAAATGAGCTCCTTGCCTCATCTTGGAGGCTAAACACAAAATTCTTCATCATATCACCACTTCTGATTTCTTATCATCCTGGAGGCTAAACACAAAATTCTTCATCATATCACCACTTCTGATTTCTTATGAGGTGGATACCAAAATTTGAAAAATCCGAAGGGGCAAAAAGACTTGGCAGTCCATGAGACATCTTTCATTTTTCCTTTGAATTTTCAGTGTAAGTGTTGAAAACAAATGTAGATCATACCTTATATTATGGTGGAGTCGCCAAGATGGCCCTGCTTCTCAAGCCTTAACAATTGTTGGATGTGCTCACCTATACGCCCAATAGAGTCTTCAAAAACTGTAAGGAACACGGGCTTTGTTCCTCCGTGGAGTCGCCATGCAAGTGTGTCAAGAAACACTCGCAAATGTCGTTGAATACTAGGCTGATTGAGCTTTATCCCTGACAATTGTGCCAAAAATGTTACCCCTCAGATTGTACGTTGGAGATGGTAAAAGCTCTAACCCACATTGTACAATCCAAGTGGAACCTTAGTACATCACCGACTGTCACTTCAGCAAACTTACGTAGCCTCTTTCGGCCTGTTCGCCTCCAGCTTCGTGGGGGGTTCTCCTATTCTAAGTCACCAGGCTCGAGTTCGAGTTTGAGTTCGAGGACCATGAAATTCGAATAAAGTTCGCAACTCAAATTTTGTCGATAAAATTCGACATATAGAAATTCGAAAAAAAAATGTATATTAAAGATAGATATATCATATGCATATGAGAAATGGTATGGAGTGAGTTTTATCATGATTATCCTTATAATCAGACTATTAAATGCTTAATATCAAATTTTATATCAGAATAGATCAATTTTTCAATAGCTGCACTCACCAATTGTTAGCTCAAAACCAAATATCAGACCTTTATGACTGCTGCAACCACAGTTTGTTAGCCCACATACACATGCCAATAACAGATCAGCCTTATAGAGAAATAACTAGCAGAGCTAGGGAATGAAAATTTGGAGATTTGACCACAAAAAAGTGATGTTTAATGCTTGATACTTGGTGACCAACCCTTGCAAGGTCTGCAAAACAAATTGTCAGCTTGAAACACAATGTAAATTACTTCATCATTCATGTATACAGAACTTGACATATAAAACATAAAAGATTTAAAACAGATCATTGATGTCCCTATAGATAGTATGTACCTATCATTACATGGAAACACTAAATAACTTGAAAAGAATTGTACAAAATTCAGAACAGACCAGTGCAGCAAGTCCTGTAGGCTGTGAGCAACCATTCATAACTGTTTTTTAAAGATAGATTGGCTGCTTGGCATAAAAAAAATATACAAAAACAGTTTCCCAGTAGGGGACCCCTTGTATGCTAAGATATTTAATTAATGAACAGCAAATATATATTCTTTTGGCAGTTCAATGAAAAACCTTGCATCATAATTTATAAGATAAAAAGACAGTTTAAACTTTAAACTTTAAAGTAGCAGCCAGCTTGACAGTTTTAGGCTTTAGCAAATTGTTCATGCAAAAACTAAACTAGAAATCTAAAACAGGAACACAAGTTTTATTCTTGACGTTCCTGTTGCCCACTTGTTATATCAAAAAGTTCTATGTCATCAAGAGCAGTATGAGATGTGAATCCGCTAGATGCTTCAGCACCAGATTCATCAGTGAATTCCCTGTCAGTGTTTATGTCACTCTCAATGTACAAATCAACATCATCCATTGTTGCATTTGGAACAGGATCGATCCACGGAGTAGAAGAATTGGATGACTCTTTAGCCACATTCTTCAATGCCAACTGCAAATTACTACGAACATAAACAAGATCTTCTAATTTTTGAGATGACAGTCTATTTCTTTTTTTGGAATGAATGTGGTCAAAGGAACTCCAATTCCTTTCACATGCTGATGCACTTGTTCCTTGGCTTAAGATACGAATTGCAAAAGTTTGCAATTCTGGTGCCCCTGAACCATAAAATTCCCACCATAGTGCTGGATCACTTCTGCTCCTATCATACTTTGTTGATATTGTTCCAAATAATCCTTCTTCTAACCTGTATGCTATCAACTGACTTCTGATCAAACCTGCAATCTCTGGATCTGGATTTAGCTTCTCAATAGATTGGATAAGTCCATTCATGATTTCTTCGTCCCTATGTCTTGGTAACCCAAACAATCTAGGGTCCAAATAGCATGCTGCTGCGTGTAATGGACTATGCATCATCTTCCATCTATGATCAATTAAATCCCATATCTCCTTGTAATCAACTTCCACATTATCAAAAGCAGTTGCAATGGCCTCTTTGCAACGTTCAAGGCTTTCATAAACAAAACCCATACAAGGTTTGTCACCATCAACCATGCGGAGCACATTAACAATTGGGCCACAAATTTTTAAAACCTTGTTTGCATTTTCCCAAAAGCCATTATTGAGCACTATTTGTTCAACATTTTTCCCCTTAGTTTCTTTTGAGAGAGTAGATCTCTCCCACTCAGTGCTGCAAAAAACAGCTCTTAGTCTCGCTTTTTCCTCAACAACTCTTTTCAGAGTAATATAAAAAGTGGCAAACCTTGTATCACAAGGCCTCAACAACTCTTTTGATGCATTCTTCCTTTATATGCTCAAAGTGAGACGATGGTTGATGATGAAGTTTGAAATTGATTTGGCTCTTCGGATTGTTTCATTGAACCAAGGAAATTTGGCTAAGTCATGCAACATTAAATCCAAGCAATGAGCTGCACAAGGGGTCCAATAAATCTGCCCATATTTTTCCATAATCAGCTTCCCTGCACCAACACAATTTGATGCATTATCTGTAACAACATGGACAACATTTTCCACCCCAACTTCTTGAATTGCTTCATCCAAAATTCCAAAAATGAATTCTGATGTCTTCACTCGATCCATTGCATTCACTGCCTTCAAGAAAACTACCCCTTGAGGACAATAAACAAGCACATTGATCAATGGGCGATGACACAAATCTGACCAACCATCACTCAAAATTGTGCATCCTGTAAGCTTCCAGGACTCTTTAATATCAGCCAACTTTCCTGTCACTCTGTCTTTCGCTCTCTGTAGCAAAGTTGTCCTTAAAGCTTCAGATCCAGGAGGAACATAGCCCTTCCCAAAATCAATGGCCTTTTTAATTACATTTTTAAAATATGGACTCCTCGCCACATTAAAGGGAATTGCACATGCATAAAAATACTCAGCAACAGCGTCATCAACTTCCTGTTTCTCAACAGGTTTCCAGAATTGATTTAATGTTTTCGGCCCACCTGTTTTTGCTTGAGGAGCTGTAGAACTTGATCCATGAATGTCTGAAACTGAATTAATGGTGTTGGAGGAAGACATGGCAATCTCCCTCTCAATTCGCTGCCTCTTATTCACCCTTTTCTGCCTTTGCATCTGTGAACTGGAATGGTCTTTCTCCACTTTGGCTTTTTGTTCATCAGTGATCTTGCGGCAGGCTTCAACACCACCTCCACTTCCATTGCTAATACCGAGAAGGTGATCCACTGCTCTAGTCAAAGTGCCAGTGAAATTATGTCCACACAGCTGACATGAAAGATTAAAACCATCTTTTTGGATAAAATTCCAAGCTACAGCAGTTGATTTTGGGGGTGCCATTGGAATCTAGAAGTCTGAAATGTCTGACACTGCAATGTCTGAAATGCCTGCAATTTTTTTTGAAATTACATTTTCGTTAGTCATGTAAACTTGTAAAGCAAATGTTCATGATCAAACTGTGACAGCCTACAGCCTACACTGTACAGGCTGACAGCAAACATATTGCAAGATTAACAAGTCACTTCTACACAGAAATATAAACCGAACCTAACCACCTCAGATAAGGAAATGGCAGCCTATATTTTTGTTTTAAATCGAACGCTGTCTTTGTGATACAAACAGGTCCTGAATTTGAATAAGATGGCAGAAGTCAGGATTCTGCACTCAAGCTTCCTGTGAATTTATTATGAATAAGCTTCCTGATTTGGGCACATGTTTGTTTGGGAAACTGGACTATAGTCTATGGTTAGACTTAGAACTTAAAGCCTACAATACATCTCTGTAGAAGTGTTCACAGCCTATGAAAGAACTCATCTCACCAAACGCTGTGACTGTTAGGTAGAAGTTAGAACATCAATGAATAGTCAATACCTTTAGGCTTTAACTTAGAGTGATGGTCCTCTCATTTATTATTTTTCTGGAACAACAATTCTGAAAGCTCTTCTCCAATCCTAGCAGAAACCATTCCCTAGGGCCTTCAACACCATTTAAGTTAAAACAGCTCCAAATAAGGCTACATATCCCCAGAAGTAAGGTGCTAATCGGACAGATCTTGTATAAATAATAAGCCTATAAGGAAGAACGAAGTAATTGAAGGATGGTGTGAAGACTGGTTAAGGCCCAAGGGTTGATCTGGTGTCCTAAAATACAGAACAAATGTGCACAATTTCTGAACTGTCTTATGAGAAGAATACCTTGATCTGAAACTCCAAACTTTTGATCTTCAAATTGAATTAAAGACCATCAGTGGAGGACAATCAATTGAAGAACTTTTGGGTTTGCATTCTGGGTATAGAAGTAGAGACATCTCGGCATACACATTTAAGACTGACCTTTGTCTGCAATATCTTTGCCTCAGTGAACTTGAAGACTCCAATACATGTGCCAGTGAGACCAGTCAAGCCAACTTGTAGCAACCTGTGTGATTCTGAAAGAGTTCAGGGTATATTAATATAGTCACAGATGGCTCACAGTTGTAATTTGACAAATACACAGGGCTGTGACCTGAAGTTGTGTGAAGCCTATGGTGAGTCTTTAGGAACGGTATAGGCTGAATGCTTCCTTATAAGTTTATAACACATCAATCTAAGCTTTCAATGCTTCCTGTCCAGTAGATTTATACCATGGCTCAATGAATGATAGGTGAATGTTATGCTGGGAATGCTGGGATAGATAAACCGTAAACGATTATAAATTTATATGTAACGAATCCATATGTTACTAACGATTAACAACATCTCTGGCTTCGAATAAATTTACCATAAAAAATAAAACAATCGCAGGTAAATACTCACGCGGCAGTGGGCACGCGGCACGCCTGCAGTTTTCTCGGCCTGGTAAACAATGAACAGAAGCCCTTACAAAGTTACAAGTTACGATCTGACTGGAGACTGGAGTATGGCGTCTGCTGAGTGACAAGTCTGGACCGCCGGCGCCAATGAAACAATGAAACAATGAAACCCAGGCCGTCCCAAACAGGAACAATAAAACCCGCGGGCGCGCGAAAAAAAAACGAATTTAAACGATTTTAAACGAATTTAATTCGATTTTATTCGACAGAAAATCAAATTCGGTTTGAAATTCGAGTTCGCCGAATTTAATGGCGAACTCAAACAAATATGTTCGTTTTCCCTTGAAAATCGCCGAATTTCGAATTTAATGCTTCAAATACGGCGAATCTGGTGACTTAGCTCCTATTAGGATCACTAGGGCTTAACTAGAAGAGTGCAAGGTGATGTCAAAAATAGCCTTAGTGAAATAGTGTTTTGGTTTTTTTATATAAATGAAGAAAAAGGTGATGGAAGGATTTGAAGACTAGTGCTTGTATCCTTCAAGGATGATGGAGTCAAGCCTCTTAGGTCGATATTGTTGTTTAAATTCAAGGTGTGCAGTAGCACTAGAACACATTCCTTGCTAAGAGGGAGTGTTAGTTTTTGTATCATCGAATGTGTTCTAGCCACAAAATTTGGTGGAGAGACTAGAATACATGATATCTCCAAAACCCAAAAATCATTTTTGGAAATTCCGCCTAGAAGTGTCTCAATTAGATTATTAACCGATTTTTAAATATTTCCTAAGTCTAAACTTAGGGAATATGGTTAATTAATCAATATTAATTGAGATAAGGTGAGAATCATCTAGAAACTCACACGGATCGATCCAAAGATGATTCTAGCCATTGATTAAGTTTTAATCTTGGCCGTTGGTGCTCCAACAATGGATTATAAGAAGAGATTGATGTGGTGATGGAGAATACACCAGTGCAGGTACTCAGTTGCCCAGGCAGTGTGATTTTCTTAGTAGCAACAACTCAACAGAGAAGATAGAGCCAAAGGGTGAGTAGCAGGTGGAAGAGGAGGGCAGCAACATTCCATGAGGAAGACTTCCAGTCCCCAGAAGAGGCAAAGGAAGGAAGGCTAAAATTCTTTGAGGGCCAGCGTAAGCTCTGCGTAGATGGTAACATAGGGAGCTTAGTGCAGAGGCTAGGGAGACAGTTTCGGAGGTAGATTGCCAATTGGGCATCTAAATTTTTGTACTTAGAATTGTTGCTGAAGTATAATAATAAAATCCTCAACTGCTGCACCGATTTTCCCACATTGGGTTTTTCTGGGGACAATTGTCCAAAATAACTGTGCCAAAATTCTTGTGTGCTAGAATTTCTTGGTTTTTTGTATTTTGTTTTCTGCAGTGTTTTTTATGGTGAAAATTGCAGTTGTGATTTTATTCTTTGTTTGTCGTAGCAAATAAACTTCATAATTAAGATTTCAGTTAGAAGAATAATTTCTAGTTGTTGCAATAGATAAAAATTTCACATCTTTTGACACTTTGACTCTATGACAAACCCTAGAAGCACACAATGGGTGCTTGACATCAAGTACAAAAATCAAGAGTACATAAGACATTATGAAGACCAATCCTAGTTACATATTTCATTAGTCTCTGCCCTGGAATGCTCAAGCCTGTTCTTCTTCATACTATACAAATTCCCATATGTGCTCCAATTCCTCTTGCAACAAGAGGATGAAGTACCCTGAGAGAGGAGCCTCATGGCTAACTGCGGTAGAGGAGGGCTTGTTTCTCGATGAGTTGCCCACCAAGAATAGGGCACATATCAAGAAATAAAGGTGATCGTGCAACATTAAAGGATATGAAGTTCAGATAGAAAAAGAGGGCAATGGTGATATCAAGCTCTTCCCGTCTCTCTTTTTGAAAAATCTTGTCCATTGGACCAAGTGCCACTGCCTTTCTTTTTGCTGCTTGACCTACACCCCCACCAAAACTCTCAAATGGAAATTTGCTGCTACTTTTCCTCAAAAATGGAAGGCAATCCTCATTCTTGTTTTTTAGATGATGCAGCCACCCTTGCCTCACCAGCATTGGCCTCTTTTCCCATTTCTTTCCTCTTAGCTACAAACACATTTGCACATGCTCCAATCCCACAACTTGGTAAGCCCAACAAATGAGCTTTCACAAAGAAATAAGTGCTCTTGAAATGATTGTTGCAATAATTGCATGTCCAAGAAACATTACCTCCTCCCTTCAACTCACTGCCTGACCCTATCTTTTCATTTCCCAAGAAACATTGCCGCCTCCCTCCAAGAAACATGTCCCTATCTTTGCATTTCCTGTATAGAATTGTTCTATCTCTATTGCATCCCATGGATTCTTTTTCATCAGTTCATCCATTTCCTGATGGACCTTTTCTGTCCCTGTTCCTTTCCCTGCCCGTTGAGTTTACACTCCTCTAAAACAGGTAAGATGCTGCCAAGTTTGGGTTTTTGCATACCTCTCTGTGCTTATTGCTGTTTGCAACCTCTATGCTTATTCTATTGATACTGTATTGGATTCATCTAATTAGGGTTCCTGATTTGGTATGCTAGAACATAGCTTTTGAAATGTTTGCATTCATTGCTTGTTGATCTATTTGTTGTTAAAAATGTTCTTCTGGGTGGACATTGACATGGTAATCTTGTTTTCTTGGCAGCATCCCTTTTCAACTTGTAATTTGCTGCATGTGAGCTTTTACAGTTTTGGTTGCAACTTGCTTCATATTCTAAAGGATCCCACATAAAATGCTGATGATGATGTATTCTGGTTATCAGTATCACTCTTTGTGCATTTCCTAAAAATTCTCAATATCGATTCTGATTATCTAAGTTAATTTTTGTACTCTCATTCAGCATACGACTATGTGAGGGAGAAAGGCACATCAGATGAAGTAGATATAAAGTAGTGTAGGTTATGTATATTTTTATGTGCATTTGACCATTTTCTATAGTTTAAATGTATATTTTGCGTTGAACTATTGGCACAATCTTTTCTTTGTATTTATATTTAACTAAATCTTATAAGATAATGTAGATTTTCAATTGCAAATGATTATTATTGAAGTTTTCTGGATGTAAACTGTGTTTATGTCTACATTTTAAACACAAATTATAAGTCTTACATGTACTTTATCTTGATGCAGGTTCTGTGTCGGCTTCTGAGGTCGGATGAGATCTGGGTTCCAAATGAATCAGAAAGGCATAAGCTTGCAAAACAAGCTTTGATAGATTGGAAACTTGATCGTTTGAAGGTTATTAATACTCCTGATTCTGTAACCTCTAAGAAGCACAAATCAAAATCCGCATCAGCCCACAAATCGGTGAGGAATAAGAGTTTGAGATGTAACAGGTTTAGTTCGAAGATTAGAAGCAGCAAGAGAAAAGGTTCTCCTGTTTTTGCAAATGAGATTTCATCGCCTCCCCAGAAGGAAGTTGACTCAGAAACTGACCTCCAAAAGCTGAGACGACTGTGGGAAGATACTTCTGCTGAATCTTCATATGGATCCCCGGAAGATTTGGACATGTGTATTGATTTGTTTACTGGGGGTGGCATCATATATGCCCACATGGAAGTAGATGAGTTGTTTCTAGTGAAAAAGGAGCTTGAAGATGCGAACCTGCCCTCTGATGCAATAAATGACAGTATATGGCAAAATGCATTGTTAAATACAAATGTAGTCAGACTAGGTGATAATCATTCCCGTGCAGCTTCATCTGATGATGATGACCTGGAAATGGATGATGATGAAGATGATGATGATGATGATGAAGATGATGATGACGAGGATGAGGATGAAGATGAGGTGGATTATGATGAAGAAGAAGAGTCAAGTGATAGAGAATCTGATGATTCAAGTTCAAGAAATGCTGTGAATACTGAGTCACCCAAGAGATCAAGGGTTGAAAGTCGTTCGTTGGTTTGCTTCTCATGCATGGAATTAAATAGTCCAGATACAATGGATTCAAAGAGACGGAAAACAACAAGTGGATTATCATGGGCAGCTAAGCCGGATACAGGAATGAGATTGAAAGATTTTCCACCTTTCAGATTTGGAGTGGAATTTTTCTGGAAGGACAAAAAATGGAATTTAGATCCCAAGTTCAAGAGTCTTTTCTACGGGGGTTCTTTGTGGTCCATTTCTGTTACTACAGACTGTGAAAGTGGTTGGCATTTTGGTGTGAACTGCTATAGCAGGAAAAATGCCTTTGACTCTCACCCTTATTCTGATACTCGAAAGAAGGTGCGGTTTATGGCAAGGCTATACATTAAAACTTCTTCAGGCTTGTGGCGTGTTATGGGTACAGGCTTACGAAATGACACAAGGCATCCAGTTGGAATGCAATTGACACCAAAAGATATTGTCCAGGATAAGCCTTTGAGAATTTCAGCTGCAGTTCAGCTAATTGATGATTGATTTATTGTTACATTCTTACATGGTCCTTTATTTTCAAGTAATGTAACTGTGACATTTTACTGTTCCTGTGTTGATGTCAGTAATCTCTGCAATGACTAGTATTTCATTATCACTCGATGCCCCAGCAATGTTTCTTCACTAGAATGGGTTTTCTTATTTAAGGATTTCAGGATCATCAAGGGGAGGGTTTGACTGTTATGGTATGGGTGCAGCCTTTGGATTGTAAGTTGTGAAGGGTAGTGATACATAAACAATTGATAAATTTCCACCAAGACATGGAAATTGATTAGCAGTGCCTGCTTCAAAGAGAAAACATCTATTTTTTAGATTCTTATTGTATATACGTGAAAAAAGATGACGAGTAACAGTTTTTGTCTGAAACATCTCAACGAAGGGTTTTAATGGAAATTTTTCACTTCATTTTTTTCTGAAAAATTGTCATTCAAGTCCTCGTTCTCTTCTGTTCATATTTTTTGCGTTCTGTTTTGAAAGTTCATGACTGCCTTTTTGAGTATACTGGAGATTTGAAAGCGTATGTTGCAATGGAGTTGTGTCCCTTGCAGTTCCCTGTCCCTAGGGAATGAGGTAGTCCTTTTCTCCTCAAGGACAGAACCAATAAAGCTTTCGCATCCTTGGGACATTTCGAGATACCTGGGAGCCCTCTCCTCAAACTGACCCCTGCCTAAAGGAACATATTATAAAGGGAAGGGATAATACTAACTCGCTAGCCCGCAACTAATCCATTAATTTAATCAATGGCTGCCCCAATAACATTTTAGGGTTCCTACCCCTCCATTTATTGTTACGAACACATTCAGAACAAGAAGCTTGCGGGCAGCCTCAACATATTTTTTAATGTGTTGATGCATGGAAGATGAATATCGTTTTGTTTGGTCAGCATTTCAGCATTTCAAGTGGGCAACAATGAATTTTTAAGAAACTATTAAGCTTGAACGTGACAAGAATTTAATGCTCGAGCCTAGTACTTCTGATCCAAAGAAAGGCTTGATTTGTGTGTCAGTAAATGAAATTAGATTGGAGGGCAGTGACTGTAGATGCAGTGGAACTAAACGAGGTTCAAGTATTTTGGGCTGGCCTTGGAGCAAAAGATCATAATTTATAAGCCTTCAATTTCTCTACATATTTTCTGTATTGCGGCATTTTGGGCTTTCTCTACTCATATGCAGTATCAATTATAAAAATATTTTTACTATCAATTATAAAAATATCAATATTAAACTTTTATGGAATCATGAACGGCAATAAGCATATATGTTAAATTACGAATTATTGAATATGATCATGTCGATTATTGTGTATGATGTTTTTATAGTTTTAGGGTTTTACATGTATAATTCATCTTTCTACTTAAATATGATGATGGTGATTAATGTGTTTTTATTATTTTTATAATTTTAAAGTTTTACATGTATAATTCATCTTTTTAGAAGCATCCCTTTTCTAGCCCATGAGATTATGGCTATGTACCCTCTTTTTATTAAAAATTCATTCCCTCGACCCCATTACCATAAAATTGAGAGCAACATAGACGTAAATCTTGTATACTCCAATCAAACAGCAAGGTATTAAGAGCAATGGAACAGTATCGACACAATTTATGTTAAACCTTATTATTATATCCTATTTGAACTTTCTCATGTTAAACCTTGTTATTATATCCTACTTGAAATTTCTTATACGAATTGAGGAACTTGAGATATTAAAAGTAATGGAACAGCCTCAACACAATTTATGTTAAACCTCATTACTATATCCAAGTTGAACCTGGAAGCTCTAATATCAGAAATTAGAGCCTCATAGATTCTGATAAAAAGAAAGATAGTACGACACATGGAGATGAAATGGCCTCTTTTCAAATGTGTGATAATTTGAATGGGAATATATGTCCAACTGATTAGCATTAAAATCAAAGTTTATTATTCCATGTAACCACATTGTTATTTTATTTGTTATATTGTTCATATCAGCTATGATTAAAGCAATCGAGTACTAATTGATATCCGTGCCAAAACCTTGAGGTTTGGTATTAAAATTTTACATCATTGGGCACATAAATCAATTAGATAAAATAAAAGCTTTGAATGGTAAATTAAAAATGAGAGTTCTAAATCAATTAGATAAAATAAAAGCTTTGAATGGTAGATTAAAAATGAGAGTTCTATATATTTTTTTAATTTTTTAATTTTGATGTTGATTAGGGTCATTTGCTTGGGATTGGTTTGAAAAATAAAAAAATGGAGTTGAAAATTAGGCATTTGCAAAACAAAAAAATAATTAAATTATAAAATTAAATATTTCAATTTTCTAAAAAAAAACTTTTATCTCATTAAATTTTAATCATTTAAACATCAAATTAAGTAAGAACAAAGATTTTTTGAAATTAAACTTATATTTTTTCCTTTATTTTGAATAAACACTCTATCCTTGTCATCAATGCTCAAAATAAAGATAAACACTATAAGAAGATAAACACTCCATCCTTGTCATCAATGTTTAAAATAAATATAAACACTATACTTCTTATATAGTTTGCTTATATTCTAAGATAAAAAAGTAATAGATGAGGTTAGAAATCATAGCATGAAAATGATAATAAATATATATTTGAAAAAAAAAAACTAATAGCAATCATTGAACTTACGACCAAGATGCATTTGGCCTTGATGGTGTCAATGATTTTGCATCTATCTTTGCTAGTGCATCCTCACTTAAGTCTATCTCTAAATGATAACTAAGTTTTTTCAACAATCTAATATGACATTGCATTTATTTAATTTCAGCACTTCTTAGTTTCTTTTGGTTGTTTTTAACATAGTGGAAGTTTTTTTATTTAGTGTGTACTTGAACAAACCTTGATTATTTATTTTTAGAAGCTATTACATAAATTTGAAATAAATAAAAATAAAAGAGAAGGACAACAACAACAACAACAAGAAGTTATAGGCTAATGAAATGACATGACTCTTAATGAAAAGCTACGACTCTTAATAAAAAGACACTTGTTTAAGAATATTTATGAGGGTCCTCTAATGTAAAAACATCATCTATTTATTCAATCACATTTTTATCAATCAATTTTTTATGTCTTATTTTAGAATATCAAAATGTGACCATTTTTTTGCTTCATTGGTATAAGAGCGAAGTGGGTAATCACATTGTACAACAACAATCATTGTACAAGCTTGCATATTTGTACCAGTGTGTCATATCCACTAAAATATGTAGCGATGGTCAGTGTTCATAATATTCATTTGTATTGCATCGAGAGACACTCGCCAACCCAGTAAGGTTATGTTATGTAAACATTTTGACTTAGTCGAATTACATAACAATAAAATGAAATTAAAATACAACTAAAAAATAAATAAAATATAAAACATAACATAAAATAAAATAAAATGAATAATTATAATTATTAATTAAAGCATTTTCGTTGGGTCAAATTACATAAAAATAAAACTAAAAATAAAAATAATCTAAAATTAATAATTATAATTATCAATTATTAATAATTAAACTAGCCTAGATCCATCTTAACATTGGTTCTATCAAGCACTGAGAGGGATCAAATGCCTTCAGGTGCACACCTCTTTTAGAGTGAAAAGAGATTTGATCCCTCTCAGTGTTTGGTAGATCCAGAGTTAACATGGATCTAGGTTGGTTTGTACTTGTAATGATGAAATATGGACTAGTTTGTAAAAGAAAAATTATATGAAGCACATGCTTCATGCTTGCAAGAAAAGGAAAATATTTATTTGATTTTATATTCAAAATGAAATTTTTGAATTTATGATTTTCCTCCACAAGAAGACCAAATTGGCCCTCCTCTTGCAGAAGTCGGTTCAACTCCTTGTGGCACCCATTCGACCCTCAAGGAAGACTATAAATATGAGTGACTCATCCTCCCTCAAGGCACTTCACGCATCTCATCTCTCAAGAAAGACATCTCTGTAATAAAAGGTGAAAAGGAGGTTGAATACAGTAGGAGTAGAAAGTGATTGGTTTGTCCTCATCCAAGCAAGGAAATAAGACTGAGTTCAGTGCGAGTCCTTGTGGTACCTACCCGAGATTAAGTCTGAAATATTCTATGATTTATTTTTGTACCAGAAGGACCAAATTTCTATGTGGGAGGGTCGAGGTGTTCTGTGTTTTGTTTTTGTGTCAGAAAGCAGAATCTACATGGAACAAGGAAGCCAAATCCCTGTACAAGAAGACCGAACCCCTGTGGAAGAGGGTCCAAATTTGTTGCTTGTATCTCTGTGATTTCAATCAGATTGAGGAGGGCTGACTTGGTTTCTTGGTGAGAGGTTGAGCTAGACTTCTATGCTGGTCAATCATCTTGATTTTGATGTCTCTCTCGTTGAATTCATTCTATAAGAAAAGGATTTTTGGGTTTTTCCCCCATGTGGGTTTTCCCAGGGTAAACTCTTGTGTTACTGTGTGGTCGTCTCTTTATGATCCTCATGGTATTTTGTATTTACTGTTGAGCTCCTTTGTGTAATTACTTTGTGATGGAAAAATATTAACTTAACTAAAGAAGTAATTATCAATATGAAGGATACCCTAGTTTTTCAACAATATGATCATTGTTGTACATCAATGTGCAGTGGTTGCCATATATAGTATTTTTGATCAATTGTCGCCATTTCGTCTTCCACCAGTTGCTACCGTATAATATTTTTTCACTAGGTGTCACCTTAACACCTTCCATCAACCTGTATACCATCTTCAGTCGCCATTGATACTATTCGCTCTCTGTAACAGTCCAAAGTAAATATAAAGTTAATTTCCTAATTAAAATCATAATCAAACAAATAAGCACATACCTATATTACCTGTGATCGAAGTCCGCTAGATGAAAACAAGGTTTGGGGACGACTCTCCACCCAACCGTAGGCTCAATTGTGCAAGGATTTGCTACAACTGGCCACCTCCGAGCCCTCAATCAACGTACTACTGCCAGTGACTCCTAGGTCTTAGAACACCATTCTCCCAAGAGAATGAAAGATAGAAACTCGGAAAGATGGAATGCCTCCCATCCTCCTCACCCTCTAATAAATAGAGCAAACATTGGATGGGGAACCACATGCACACACTCCATGTGTCTACATGCGACTTTGATTTTTAGCTTTCTTTACTTTTCTTTTGATTTTTTTAGTTTTCTTGTTTTATTTCTTTTCTTTTCTTTAGCTTTCTTGTTTTATTTTCTTCTTTTTCCTGTTTTTCTTGTTTTATTTTATTTATTCTTATTTAGAGAATAACCATATATATATATATATATATATATATATATATATATATATATATATATATATATATATATCTATATATATATATATATATTTAATATCATTTATGATTTATTATTTATTATTTTATTATTTTTATTATTTATTATTAAGGGGAGGGATATTAAACTCTCTGCACTACCATATGAGTTGTATGCTTTCACTGCCACATCAATATTGTAGCTATATGATTAAATTTAAGTTGTACTATTAATTTGTTGTATCATACAATTAAAATTGAACTTTTTATAGTTAATTAAGTCTGCATGAACACCCATTAATGTGTTGTATAAGGAATCAAGGCAATGCTACATAATTTCGTACGATTGAAATCTATCAATGAATAATTTAGAAACTCAGAAAATTTTAAGTGGGATGACAATAAATTGTCTTAGTCAAAATTGAGCCAAAAAACACTCTTGTGACCAAAAAAATGGTTGAAGTTAACTTAAGGATTGATAAACTAAAAAGTGAATCCAAATGTAGTTACAAAAAACTTGACGAAAAAATGGATAAAAATCTAGGAGAATGAAGGGAATATATTATAAAAGAAATGAAAATTTTAAATAGGATTTAACACAATCTCCAACCCGAGATCACTACAATCATAAAAAAAAGAGAAGATAGCATGGATAAGATAAGAATAAATACAAAAGAGGAATCCAACACAAATACAAGACAAAATAGGTTCTTAAATAGATAAATTAGAGAAATATCTCAAAGATGAGGAACCCTTGGCCCACAAAAACCATCCAAATGCAACTCATTAACAACCAAGCTCTTTAAGCACCACTACCTCCACTCCACAACCTAGCCCCATAAGTGCAACTAATATGCAACCAAGCATTTTTCCCAATGGCTTACCAATTGTTAAATTCAACTAACCACCACCCTTTATAACTCAACCAATGTTTGAGTGCTTAATGTGATTAAAAGTAGATGTACCCAAATTGGATAGGGATGAAAAGCAAAGTGTGTCTTGGATCAACAAGACAAACGAGTAATTTGAAAGAAATAACATTCACTTCAATGAGGAAAAAGTAGTGTATGCTTTTATGTAGCTTGAAAACCATGCATGTAATTGGTAGATGTGGTGGATGTCTTCGACCAAGATGAGCTACTATGGTTTGGCTAAGTTCAAAGATAATTGCTTTAAGAAGTTTTTGTTGAGAAATTAAGGGAAGCTAGATTAACGTGATTGCTCTTACTTTGATAACTGCTTGTGATGTTCTTTCACTTAACTTGATGTACTTGTAGTTAGCTTCTTCTTTACTTGATTATTATTGTGTTCTTATCATCAAAAACTACCAAACTATGAAGTTCAATAACACAAGTGGACATAGGATATACGCTGCTAGCTAGGGCCAAAACCTCTCCTATAGAGGAAAACCCACAAGTAATTCTTCTCTTCTTATAGAATCTTCAAATGATGAATTCTAAGACCTAAGACCCAAGACAAAGACCCATCCAAGACCAATTCAACCTTCCTTCTTGACGATCTTTCCTCACATAACTTCCAACAACAAAATTCGACCTTCCAACAACTTCTTTAGCAAATTTGACCTAGTAGCTTCACAACTTCGACCTTGATGCAACTTCACAACTTTGACCTTGATGCAACTTCACAACTTCGACTTTGATGCAGCTTCACAACTTTGACCTTGATGCAGTTTCACAGCGTCAATCTAGATACAACTTCAAAACTTCGACATTGATGCAACTTCACTTCAATCTAGCGCCTTCACTTCGTCCTTTCAACTTATTTGCATGTAGGAGAGAGAGAGAGACCCAAAAAATTTAATTCCAATTTATTTCTTGAACTTCACTTGCTTAGATTCTTCTCCTTATAATCAAACTTCTTCTCCTACTTCAACGAAAGTCTTGGATGTGTGCTTCAAATGAGGTCAAATGCCTCTTATATATAGGCCTCCCAGGGGTACGAATTGCCTTCATGAGGCTGACTTGATCTCTTGTAGGTTGACTTGATCTTGGAGGGTATTTTGACACAATTTTGACTCAAATAAATTATTTTGACTTGTTACGAGGTGCCCAATGGGGTCTTTTATAGATGAAAATGAGGGGTAAGAATTGCCTTCATGAGGCCGACTTGATCTCTTGTAGGCTAACTTGATCTTGAAGCGTCTTTTGACACAATTTTGACTCAAATAAATTTTTTTGACTTGTTACAAGATGACCAATTGTTATATATATATATGTCAATGACTCTATTGACTTCTTGACTCTATGACAAACCCTAGAAGCACACAATGGGTGCTTGACCTATAAATAATTTGACCTTGAGCACGAAACCCATGCTACAAAATAACAATAATAAATATTCTTTTTCTCTTTACATAAAATACATAAAATCAAGAGTACATATGACATTATGAAGACTGAACCTAGTTACATATTTCAATCATTTCAAGGATGACATAAAAGGGCTTCTTTTAAAAATTACTAGAATACAACAAAAATGTGATGTAGATGAGTAGGAATCACAAATGGAAAGCATTGGAAATGCAAGTATCTAAATCATCATATGATTGACTACTTCAGACTTATGTATACAAATTAAAACCTTACATAGGGGGGAATCAACAAATGCATAATATCACGACCATGGATAAGGCTAGACACAAAGAAAATGTCACCACAAATAAGTTAAAAAAGTTATCTCAAAAACACCTTCACTAGGTTTATTCAAGATGAAGACTACCCCGAAGCACATATTTTAGAGATTGAAAGCATCATTCATCACATCTAAGATAAGAGAATAATTTCATTTTTGAAGCCTAATGACAAAGGGAAAATTCAAATATTGCGGAGACAAGTGGTCTCCAGGGTGTTGAGAATGCAACAAGATGATGGAGCTTAGTAGAAAGAAGTCGCCTTCACTAAGTGGGTCCGCAGGCTATTTTTGGCGCAAAGTCTATTTTTAGACCTATGGATCATGGTCTATGAGTTGCAGGATGCTATTTGTGGATGATTGGTCATGTTGGTAAAAATAGATGGACTTCTATTTTTAGACATATGGGTGGATTCTATTTTTAGACTGCCAGGCTAAAAATAGAACAGTCGAATATTATTAGCTCATAATAATATTTGGACTATAAACATTATCTTATCCTCTTGGAGCACTTCAATTTGAGCTACAGATGTGGCACATGCATCTGTCATAAGGAAATATGCTTTTCTTGTGGGTCAGTTGAGCTATTGCATGCAGGACTTCAGTTAGAACTCATGTGGTTGAGTTTGGTGGAGTTGATTGTGGAGTTGATGGAGTTGTGTTCAGTTTGACTTGGTTAAACTAGTTGTATTTTAGTCTAACTAAAGAATACACTAGTGATGAGTTGTGTGAATTAATTATTAATTAATTCACTAATTATTAACTCATAAAGCAACTGAAGAATACATCAGTTAACTCAGTGCATGTACAGTTCAGTGGAGACAGGTGTTAGAGGTTGAGATTGCTATCAGTTGTGACTATAGTTGTGCATGAGATTTGCACATGCATGGATGGAGATTTCCCATGAGGCTTGCGTAGTATAACCAAGGGAATTCGAATTCACAGAGTGATTGATTCTCTTGCAGGATTGCACAGTGGAGGCAGGCAAACAGTGGAGGAGATTTGAGGCATCAGATCTGAGCTAGTTTGTGTGTAACAGGTGGAGATAATACTGAGTACTTGTGAGGAGTATTGTACTATGTATTGTTACATGTTCTCTATCATTATAATATACAGATAGTGTGGGGTTTTCAGCTGTATTCTTTCCCCGGGTCACATACTGTGTTAATGTGCGCATGCGATTGATGTTTCATTGTTTTTAATGCTGCTAAATTGATGATCAATGTAGAAGAGGTTATGTATTGTGCATGTATTCCGCAATAGTGTATAATTGTGATAATCTCTATGAATAAGTGTTTAATTATTCAAAATTTCTACATGGTATCGGAGTTGTTGATCATCAGATCTATTATTCAGAAAGTGTTTACATTTTATTTCTTCAGACAGAGTCTGTAATCGCGCCAGGTAGCCTCTGGATTCATCCTTCCTTTGGAAGGTGAGATATCCGGTAAAAGCCCATACAGTAAATCTTTGTACGAGAAATACTTTGTTCTCACGAATTTTAGATCAGAAGCGGTTGAGTTTTGGAGCTGGTGGAATTCGAATTTGCAGCAGTGTTTTCTTGGTGTCAACATTGCAATGTGTTTCAACGGATTGCGATTGGAGTATGCTCTTGAGGGCAGCTCGAACTATATTGCATGGAAGGACAGGATGGAGGTGGTGTTAGATGATAATGGGCTGAAGGAGTTCATAAAGGCTGAGGTCCCAAAGCCTACTGATGCTGCCAAAGCTGAGGTTTGGCAAAAGAAGACAACAAAGTGTCGAAGGATTCTGTTGGAGGGCATGAAGGATCACATTGTGTCTAGCCTGCATGGAAAGGCTTCTCCATACTTGATGTGGAAAGCGTTAACAGATCTATTCCAAAGCAAGAGCGATCAGAGGAAGCTGGCACTCAAAGATAAACTCAGAAACATTAAGTGCGAGAAGGGAGATAGTATGCCCAAGTATCTCACGAAGTTCACTCAGTGCAGGGATGAGCTGGGAAGTGTGGGGGTGACTGTCGATGATGAGGACTTGGTGAGCTTGGCTCTCCTTGGTCTTCCGAAGAGTTGGCATTCCTATCAGGACTTTGTCAATGGTCAGGAGAAATTGCTAGGATGGGAGAGACTTTGGTCAAATCTTGTGCAGGAGGAGATCAGGCGGAATACCAGGGACAGATCTTCAGCAAAGGGAACTGATGAAGAAAATTTCACTTTGGCTGCCAAAGCAAAGAAGGGGAAGAGCAAGAAAGCTTCTCATTCTGGTGCGAAAGGCAAGAAGCAGGACATGTCCAAGGTGAAGTGCTTTCACTGTCACCAGCACGGACACTATGCCACAAATTGTCCGCAGAAGAAGAAGAACAAGCAAGTTGCTAGATCTGCAACGGGAGAGGCCTTAGCCTTGCAGTTTGAGCTTGATTTTTCATTGATCGCATGCTTGGTATCAAGTGTGATGGGATCAGTATGGTTCTTGGACAGTGGTGCGTCTTTTCACATCACAGGACATCGAGATTTGTTTTCTGATCTGGAGGAGAAAAATCTTGGAGTGCACATCGAGATGGGCGATGATGGTAGATACAGTGCGACTGGTATCGGTACGATTTCCTTTGAGAGGGAGTCTGGTAAACCCTTCGTATTGAAGGAAGTGATGCATGTTCCAGGATTGAAGAAGAATCTTATCTCTGTGGCTATGTTAGAAGACAAGGGATATGATGTTGTTTTCAGCGAGGGAAAGGCTTTCTTGCGCAGTAAGACAACTGGAGAAACTCGGAAGATAGGGGTTCGAGTTAGGAAACTTTATCAGTTGCATGTAGATGGCTGCACAGCAGTGGCATGCAATGCAGAAGGATTGGTGAGCCGGGATGATGGCGAGCTGTGGCACAGGAGATTGGGTCGCCTTCACCATGGAGCCTTGAAGATACTGCAACAAATCACTACTGGGCTTCCTAAAGGCACTCTTGCGCAGTCAGATCAGTGCAAGGGGTGTACTTTGGGAAAGTTTGTGAAAGCCACCTTTCACGAGAAGGATAGTCGCGCCACGACGATCCTTGAGAGAATTCACACAAACGTGTGTGGACCTTTCTCAGTAGCTTCGACAGCAAAACACAGGTATTATGTGATCTTTGTTGATGATTTCTCTCGAAAGTGCTGGATCTTCTTCATGCAGAAGAAGAGCAAGACATACTCAAAGTTCTGTGAGTTCAAAGCACTGGTCGAGAAGGAGTCGGGGAAGAAGGTGAAGGCTCTTAGGAGTGACAATGGTGGTGAATACATCTCTGGTGAGTTCAAGGACTTTTGCAGTGCAGAAGGGATTCGAAGAGAGCTCATAGCTCCCCATAACCCACAGCAGAACAGGGTTGCTGAGCGGAAGAACAGAACGATCGTGGGTGCTGCACGAGCGATGTTGCATGATCAGGGCCTACCCCTTCACTTGTGGGCGGAAGCATGCAATATTGCAGTATATGTGCAGAACCGTTGTCCTCACAGGATACTTGGCATGAGTACACCCGAGGAGGCTTATTCTGGTAAGAGGCCTGATATTTCTCATTTGAGGATTTTTGGTTCTAACGTTTACATGCATGTGATGAAGGATGCCAGGAAGAAGCTAGAGCCGACTGCAGAGGTTGGGATATTTGTGGGGTACACTGATACGCCCCACAACTATCGTGTGTATTTGCCAGACAGTGGCAAGACTGTTGTGCGACGGGATATAAAATTTCAGGAGGAGAAAGCCATGAAGTGTTCGCTTGAGAGGGAGCCACACTTGCATGCAGATGAGGAGCTATTAGTTCCTAAAGATGAGCTTCAGGATGTGGATCAGCCACAGGACGAAGTTCATGGAGTGGAAGAGACCACTCATGCAACGCCAACCATCAGAGGGCGAAAGCGCTTGACAGAAGCTGAGCGACTGGCTCAAGATGTAGAGAAGGTTGTAGGACCACCTACAGCTCAACGCAAGCATAGACAGTCACCTGATCGGTACACTGGATACATGGCTCTTGTGAGCAAATGTGTTGTGACTGAGCCATCCTCTTTCGAGGAAGCTATGGAGGATCCCGCATGGGTATATGCCATGGTGGAAGAGTACAATTCGATTGTCAGAAACAGTGCATGGGAGATTGTCCCAATACTGGAAGGGAAATCAGTGGTGGGTTCGAGATGGATCTACAAAGTTAAGGAGGCAGCTGACGGGAGTGTGGAGAAGTACAAGACAAGATTTGTTGCCCGAGGCTTTTCATAGATAGAGGGGATCGATTATGAGGAGACCTTTGCACCTGGCGCAAGGTACTCTTCCATACGGACGATTCTTGCTCTCTCAGCGCAGATGGGGTGGCACATTCATCAGATGGATGTGAAGACTGCGTTCCTCAACGAAGTCATTAAGGAGGAGGTGTACATAGAGCAGCCCAAAGGTTTCGAGATCTTCAATAGCGAGTCACATGTGTGCAGGCTCAAGAGAGCGCTGTATGGGTTGAAACAAGCACCACGTGCTTGGTACACACGCATAGACAACTATTTCACTGGACTTGGATTCTCCAAGAGTGAGGCGGATCCTAACCTATACCAGATTGTGGTGGAGAGTAAGTTGCTTATCATTGTACTTTATGTAGATGATTTGATTCTAACGAGTGATGAGCTGTTGATACTTTCATGCAAGGATGATCTTGCTAAGGAGTTTGAGATGAAGGACTTGGGCCTCCTTCATTATTTCCTAGGATTGGAAATTTGGCAGCACAGTGATGGACTATTTGTTTCTCAGGGTGAGTATGCTCGGGAGATACTGGAGAAGTTCAACATGCATGGCTGCAAGCCTGTTGATACTCCTCTTCCTGGAGGTTGGAGGAAGGAGGATGCTACTTCAGCGAAAGTAGTGGATGCCACTGTTTATCGACAGTTGGTGGGGTCGCTTATGTATCTGGTCAATACATGACCCGATATATGCTATGCTGTTAACCAACTTTCACAAGCTATGGTTAAGCCAACCAAGCTCTTCTGGAAGGCAGGAAAGCATGTATTGCGTTATCTCAGAGGCACATCGGGATATGGATTGTGGTACAGACAGGAGGATGAGGTGAAGCTATGTGGCTTCACGGATGCAGATTGGGCAGGGAGCCCAACGGACAGAAAGAGCACATCAGGAGGGATCTTCAGTATCGGGTTGACAACAGTTTCTTGGTACAGCAGGAAGTAGAGATCCGTGGCACTCAGTTCAGCAAAGGCCGAGTATATGGCAGCAAGTTTGGCTGCATGCGAGGCTATATGGATGAGGAAGATCCTGGTCGGGTTGTTTGGTTCTTACTTGGAGCCTACTGTGATTTACTGTGATAATCAGAGTTGCATTAAACTCTCGGCTAATCCAGTATTTCATGATAGATCTAAGCACATTGACATCAGGTACCATCATATCAGAGATTGTGTGCAGCGGAGAATCATGTTACTTTTATACATTCCAACGGAGCATCAGGATGCTGATATCTTGACGAAGGCGCTCACCAGGAGAAAATTCGAATACCACCGAGGCAGGATAGGGCTTGCTGATAATCCATATCTTGTTGAGAGGGAGTGTTAAGAATGCAACAAGATGATGGAGCTTAGTGGAAAGAAGTCGCCTTCACTAAGTGGGCCCGCAGGCTATTTTTGGCACAAAGTCTATTTTTAGACATATGGATCATGGTCTATGAGTTGCAGGATGCTATTTGTGGATGATTGGTCATGTTGGTAAAAATAGATGGACTTCTATTTTTAGACATATGGGCGGATTCTATTTTTAGACTGCCAGGCTAAAAATAGAACAATCGAATATTATTAGCTCATAATAATATTTGGACTATAAAATTATCTTATCCTCTTGGAGCACTTTAGTTTGAGCTACAGATGTGGCACATGCAGCTATCAGAAGGAAATACACTTTTCTTGTGGTTCAGTTGAGCTATTGCATGCAGGACTTCAGTTAGAACTCATGTGGTTGAGTTTGGTGGAGTTGATTATGGAGTTGATGGAGTTGTGTTCAGCTTGACTTGGTTAAACTAGTTGTATTTTAGTCTAACTAAATAATACACTAGTGATGAGTTGTGTGAATTAATTATTAATTAATTCACTAATTATTAACTCATAAAGGTACTGAAGAATACATCAGTTAACTCAGTGCATGTACAGTTCAATGGAGACAGGTGTTGGAGGTTGAGATTGCTATCAGTTGTGACTATAGTTGTGCATGAGATTTGCACATGCATGGATTGAGATTGCCTATGAGGCTTGCGTAGTATAATCAAGGGAATTCGAATTCACAGAGTGATTGATTCTCTTGCAGGATTGCACAGTGGAGGCAGGCAAACAGTGGAGGAGATTTGAGGCATCAGATCTGAGCTAGTTTGTGTGTAACAGGTGGAGATAGTACTGAGTACTTGTGAGGGGTATTGTACTATGTATTGTTACATGTTCTCTATCATTATAATATACAGATAGTGTGGGGTTTTCAGCTGTATGCTTTCCCTGGGTTACATACTGTGTTAATGTGCACATGCGATTGATGTTTCATTGTTTTTAATGTTGCTAAATTGATGATCAACGTAGAGGAGGCTATGTATTGTGCATGTATTCCGCAATAGTGTATAATCGGGATAATCTCTGTGAATAAGTGTTTAATTATTCGAAATTTCTACACAGGGCACAAATGCAAAAATTGGAAGTCATATACATATGAAGATAAAAGAGTATGAAACACTTCCATCAATGACTGATGATGATGAAAGAAGGAAGAAAAATACTTGTAGTAGATGTGGTAATAATTCAGGGTTACAGGTATTAAAATCACTTATATCATTGCAAAATTATAGTTTTGAAGCAAGTAGAGGTTCCCATCGAAGTCTTTAACAAGGTTATAATCTAAGATGAAGTAAACCCACCTATAATATGATATACTTCACCTCATTTTAGAAACAATAGTACTATCTATCATAATTGTGATGGAAATCGTGATATAACTTGCTGTAATTACAAAAAAAAGTGGAACAAAGGACCTAAAATTCAAGGGAAGCACAAAGGGTAAAAATATCCCAATCTTAGTACATTATGGAAGTACATACAATTTCACGGATACAATATTTCAAGAAAATTAGATCTTTTTGCATACACTGTGAAGGATCTCATCGTTATAATTGTTGATGGTCAACAAAGTGAAGGGATTAGGATGGTGCCATAAGGTTTATGTACATATACAAAACTTGGAATTAGAAATTGGATACTATGCTTTACCACTTAGTAGAATGGACATGATATTAGGAGAAGTTTCGTTGATAAAACTGCAAACCTATGCCACAAACCTCCAAGAAAAATTTATTGAGTTCAAATGGTGAGGAAAGAACTACATGCTATATGGTTTGAGAAACCCAAATATTTCAATGGAAAAACTTACAAATCTGACACTTCCACTATGAACAAGTCTCCCAAATATTAAAAAACAAATCAAGAATCAAGATAAATCTTCACAAGGGATGACAAATTCATCTTGAATTTCTTTGAGGATAAAACATTCTTCAAAGGAAAATGCAATGTTATTTAACGTGAGCATATCTACTTGAGAAGCATCATAAAGTTTAAATTGCTAAATAGATTTAGAAATATTGTTTAGAGGTTAGATCCATAGACCCCACAGACCTCCCACCTTACAAAATATATCATGTGGCAATTGAAAAATATTAATAACTAAATTAAGGATAATAAATCAAATTTACATGAAGCTCTATGAAATTATAAATCATACTATAATAAAAAGAAAATCATTAACCATTAACCATAATATTGCCTTTACTTGAAAAACAAAATCATATATTCAAATAAGGTTATGATAATGATTATAAACTTGAGTTATTTAATTATCGAAATTTCTCTTAATGCATTAGAACTTAGTACCCATCACTTTCGAATTATTGTTTCATGGTCCAATTATAAAACAAAGGTTGAGGTAAAATAGTACATGGTACTTTAACATATAATGGAATATGTTTTGAATAACATGGATTGTTTAGTCAATATCAACATTATGCTTAGGTTGGTATTATGTTGTAAATTACCTCTAAATGCCTTAATCTTTGAGATAGTTATACTTTAATTTATAACTTGTATTCACCTTTATTGTTGAATCTCAAGATTTTGTTCAACTTGTCACTCTACTTATGAGTTTCAACTTCATAATCTTGAAAGTACCTCAACATTTTAGTTTCTTTCATAAAAATTACATTTATAGCTTTCATTGAAAACATGGAGATGTGATATTCATTGATTGTATAGCAAAAAATAATCTAAGTACCAGGATGCTCATAGCTAGGAGCTTGCAAACCTTGGCCAAAAGGATAGAGATCATACAATAAGAAAGACATCATACATACATAATAACAATAATGGGAAAGCAAATAACATTTATTCATCCAAAAGCAATAAAAGTAAAACATAAAGTTAAGAAAACAAAAATCAATAGAGGGAATGAGATATGAACATAAAAATGCTTCAATTAGAAGCTTAAAGAGTCCACTTACATCACTTTATGAAAAATATCTATTATAGCATAACACAATAGGTAATGACTTAAGAAAACAAAAATAAGTGTAATGTGTAAAATTTTGATGTGGCATTCAATACCAACAATTGTAGCCTAGGTATAAAAGGAGTTTCTTGTGAACCTAACCACAATTTTTATTAGGCGTATGTACAGGAGTTATTTTGTACATATGCTCACAATTTTGTCATTTTGTTTTACTCCTAGGCCTTTATAGTATCACAATTTATGTAAAAAGGGCCTTGCTAGTACATAGAATGAATTTCTTCCAAATTCATTCAAGAGTTCCAACATTAACAATGTTTGAGTATATTACAAGTGGATTAGTAAAAAATCCTACCATACAACATTGATAATGTGTGAGCATACTATGGGGTGATCTCAAAACTAAAATGTTCACCAATTGACATCAACAATTTCTAGAGTGCTATTATACTTTGTACATTATTCAAAATATTTGTTAATTGGTGGAGGATAAGACAAAAACTTATTGTGGGGTGTTGCAAAACATAAATTCAAAGCATGGGATTACACACTTTAGGGTATGGCTACATGGTTGGATAGATTTATAGGTGGGCACATTTTTTGAGTCCCATAGGTTCCCTGTGCTTGCATGGGACATGCAATAATTAATGCATGCATGGGAGGACGAGAGCCCAAAAAGGGTACTAGTTTTTTGAGACTTGCCTTTTGGGTAATTTTCTATTTTAAAAAATTAAAATTTTGGAACACTAGTCACATTTTTGAATACCTTCTATTGGGAAGGGCATGAATGCCAATTTTGGAAATGATAGAAGAAAACATTATATATATATATATATATATATATATATATATTCTTGATTACTCGTACATGATTTGGACTATTGTAATGGAAAATGGCATGGATGCCAATTTGTTAGTTTCTCTTAGGGCTATATTGTTCTCTACTTAGATAATTGCATTCAAAACATTTTCTTTGCATTCATCCCATAACATCATATCATCAATCATAAAATCATCAATAGAAACTATGTAGAGGGAAAAATAACATCAACAATGCAGCGGAACAACAAGGAACAATAAAAGAAAAGCATGCACAATAGAGACACCAAGAATTGGTTGGAGACCAGGGAAAAACCCCACAAGGGGGAAAAATCAGAATGCAATTCTTCTTCTTCTATTATATATCCATCAATTGTTCAATTGATACAAACAACAAATATCATAATCCAACACATAAGGCTACCTAGGGCCTATACATGTCATTGAAGATTTGTAGTATATCAATATCGAAACATCATATTGTTGTTAAAAAACATCTTATCTCTGTATGATCCATACCTATCAGACCATGTGAGCCATGCCATATGGGCCATGCGGGCCATGCCATTCGTGGCATTCAAGCCATGGCAATCAGGACATGTGAGCCATGCCATACATGCCATGCGAATCATGCCATACGGGCCATATCGATTGGGCCATGGGAGCCATGCCATAGAGGCCATGTGGGCCATGCGAGCCATGCCAGACATGTTATGCAGGCCATGCGAGCCATGCCATATGTGCTGTGCGGGCCATGCCAATTAGGCCATGCGAATGATACCATACGGGTCATGCGAGCCATGCCATACGGGCCATGTAGGTCATGTCAATCAGGCGATGCGAGTCATGACATATGGACCATGCAGGCCATATCAATTAGGCTATGTGAGCCATGCCATATAGAGAGAATGTCATACATGATGTGACATTGAGGATACCATATATGAGATGCAAAGGAACCTTGATTATAACCTAGAGGAACCATGAATTGATGCCATATGTAACATTTTGTATCGATACCAACAAGATCATACATAACGTTGTGATGCAAATCATATCCATTACAAATATGAAAGACCATTACTCTTTACACAGATGTGGGATTATCATACCACTGCAAGGTCATAGAACAGAGATGCAAAACCAGATCCATGTGAGACTGTAGGCTTGTTGCAGAGCATAGTAAAGTCCTGTAGTGTATGCAAGATAGTAAAGTCCTGTAGCATATGTGATATATTCATGAGCGAGAGATTAATTTTGTCACTGTAACAAGAGAAGTCCTGAAACATAAGTGTATAGACTGTAGCGATGATAGAATAGTCTGAGAGCAATGATGAGCCTCATCATTGGGTAATATTATGGGCCTTAATTCACCTCCTAGCTTAGTCAAATCAAATCTTCTCACAACTTATTACATGATTTGATTATATTTTGTTTAATGGGATGAGTTTAAGTGAGATATTATGCCTAGTGGACTAATATGCATTGAATGCATGTTTGGAAGAGAAAATCAAGGAATTTTGGCAAGACTAAGGTTTGAAACTCGAATGGGACAAGGGAGAGAGATTGTAGGAAAAAATCTTGCTCATTTACTCCTCCCCCATTCAAATATTCCTCCATTAATCAAACCAGCTCGAAGTGCAAGCAGCCAAGTCATGGAGATCAAAAGGCGACCGAGTAAGTGATATACAAAGAGTTAGTTCGTATTAAGTTTGGGAGCCGAGACTCCCTAGATTTAAGGAAGTCATTGGAGACTTCAGTGGTATAAGTAGAGAGGCCTAGAGCCTCACTAGGATTCAAATTTTTGTCGCAAAAACACTAGTTATTTTCGAGCTCCAGACTTGTGGAAGACATTTAATGAAAATGAGATTTTTCTTGATCCATCACTGAGTTGACTCAGAGGGTTGAAGATCTTGCGTTAGGGCCCAACTCAAGCAGCAAAGGCTCCTCTTCTTGTATCTGTATTCTTAGCTTAGTTTCATAGATTCATGGTTACATTGTCTCTAGAAGTATTTCATTACAAGTATTGTGGATTTGATTAGTTGCTTATTAGTTTGCTTCCATTTCTGCTTTACTTCAGTAGAAGTGTAGAAGAGATAAAAGAAGCACCACAAAGCTGGCAGTGGGTGTCTTGGCCTCACCTCTTCCCTCAGGGATCATGATTTGAGGAAAAGACCCTTAAGCAACCCCAAAAAGACATATTTCCATTAATTCATAAGATTTAGAGTTTACTGTACTTAAACTAACATTTGATCATTTTTAAAAGTGTAGGATTTAGTTTCCATCTCTTCCATCTTTATTCTTTCAGTATATCTCATCCATGATTCCATTTTGTTCAACTATTTTCTTGATGCATGAAGTAGACAACTAGTTCATTAAATTCTGTTTTTCTAGCTTGTTAGAATTCTTCTTGTTTACATGACTTTGTGGCAATTATAAATGTTTGATGCAAAACATGTGATTTAGAAATCTAAAGGGATCTCATATCAGGCAACCACCTCCCAACTTCATCCATTCATAATCATCCCTTGCTTTCACCAAGATCTTCACCAATCTCATCATTTTACATAGAAATTCCTCCAAGCATGTTGAGTGAATCCAACCATCTCCTAACCTTGGTATTGAGTTCTGAGTGATCCTGGGAATTTTATCACTCCATTCCACCCATCCACCACCTTCCCTAAGCCTTCCATCACCTCCAAAAACCATCATTTTGCTCTCGGCTGTATCCTGTAGAAATACATGGAATCCTGTAGGTTTCTAGTACATCCTGTAGGTTTTCTTGAAGTGGCTTGTTTTGAGGCTGAATTGAGGGAAAACCTCTAGGAAGCCACACTAGATCACCCAAGGGTCTCCCAAACCTTCCAATCATCTCCTAAACCTCCCAACCATCCACCATCATCGCTAAACCACCTGCCACATCACCAAAAGAGATTAGGGTTTACACTTGACTTTCTAGAAAAAGAATAAAAAGAACAAAACAGATTTATTTCAGTCCTTTACATGCATAGTAGTGATGTTTGATGTCTTGAACTTCCATGCTTTAGATAGTAGCATTTCATACATGTTGGTTTGGAATTTTTGTAAAGCATAGTTTCTCAGCAGTTAGTTAGAGAAGGGTGTGTTTTTAGCACAAGATTTTGGTCATTTTCCTTATTTGCAGTAGATAAGATTTCTCCTAGAGTAGATCTCTCTTTCTTTCATCAACAATCAAGCTTCTTCTGAATCCATAGAAGTCTGGCTTGAAAACCCTAGTGGTCTCTCGCCAGCTGAATAGTGACAAAAGGTAGAACCATCACTTGTACTTGTGTATACAACACTGTCACCTCCAAGTTTGTACAAACCCCAGGTTGATAAAGTAAAGCTAGTAGCTCCAGGAGTTGCAGAATTATTGCTACAATACTGGTGCTCATCAAGCAATATTCCTATGAGAACAATATAGTTATGAGTGAGAGAATATACTTGTGAGAGTATAGTCCTGTATGTAGAAATTTCTGGTAGATTCACAAGCTCATGCAACGTACTAAAGCACAGGACAAGAATCTACTTCTACTTTCAACCAACAGAAGCCAATAAATCGATTAAAACAATATGAACAAGAAGAAGATAAATCAATGGCACGTAACACAAGATGTATCTAGGGAAATCTACTGCTCAAAACCCCACTATCTGTATTGCATATATAATAAATATGAGTGAAGATACAAAGCTTGTTCTCACTAGAAAAATTCCACACAAGTATGTTCAATGCTCTCAACTCACAAGCTAGCTCAAGCTAAATCCTTAGCCTATTCAGCAGCTCTCCAAGCCTCTAATCTCTTGCATAATTCCTAGGATGAATAACTCGTATTTAAATGGAATTCATGCTTCCAAAACTGCACAATCCAAACATAGGTCCTTCTCTAATTGCATGCATGATATTTACAACTCAATAAATCACACAACTGATAGTACACTATCCCTGCACTTTAGTCTCAGCTGGGTCTTTCTCAGAATCGACATGCATGAGTTTCTAATGAGGGAATCATTAGTTAACTGGAGTAACACTAGTGGATGCATTAGTGCACCAAACGACTGCTAGTCCTCTATTAGTTCCTCAAATAGTTTGGAACTAATTTAACTAAACTTAACTCAGTAACCCGAATGATCTAATTTCCAACTCAATTTAAACTCATATTGGACCCCTAAAACTAAGGGAGAACATATACATGACTACAGAAAGACGTCCAAATCAAAATTCCTAATCTAATTAAGTCAATTAAATTTAATTAACTATTTACAAGTTGTTATGAGAATATAATTGAATTTTAATTCTCAGTTTAATTTAAGGACAAATTAAACTAGAATTTCTTGTTGCCATTTTTCAACACTCCCTCTCAACAAGAAAGGGATTATCAATTACCCCGATCCTGTCTCTGTGAAACTCAAATTTACGTCTTGACAATTCCTTTGTCAAAATGTCAGCATCTTGCTCCTCCGTGGGAATGTACTCTAACAACATAATCCACCTCAATACACAATCTCTGAGATGATGATATCATTTATCAATATGCTTGGACCAATCATGAAAAAATAAATTTTCAGAGAGTTTGATACAACTCTGATTATCGCAGTAAATCACAGTTGGATCCATCTGTTGATCTGTCCTTGAAAGTTAGTTTTGTTGTGCTAATTTCCACTTCAGATTTATAAACAAATACTTGTACATTGCTTCATGTGCATATGTTTTCTTAGGTGTTTGTGAATCAAAACAGGTAAATTTATGTCAAGTTTTATGTTAGAATCATGAGAAGAATAGCATAAACACAAGTCCTGAATGAAAAACAATCAAGAAGAACACTTAACAAAGTGTTTTGATAAATGGGTTCACCCCTCCTGGGCTACATCTCCTTGGTTCGACTTCCATGGCTTAGACCTCTGTATTTTCTTAGAATGGAAAAAGTACAATTTTGTTGACAGTGTTGGACCCGCCAACATGTCAAGGTGATCTCCCTGATAAGAAGCCCCAATTAGACCTCAGACTGTTTAGTGTAGGATTCCTAGTAGTGGGTTGTAAGGTAATGCCTTGAACGCGATGTCGCACAGAGGCAAGTAGAATAACTCTGTTAGCAACAAGGGTGTGACTGATGCAATGAGTCAAGGAAGGTGTATGAGAGATTCAAAAACTTTGAAAGGGGAAGGAGGTGAAGGTGAGTTCCAGGTTGAAAGGGATTAGTCCCAACTCGGCTAGGAACACACAACACAAAGGACATGCACAACTTCCGGCGGAGCAGTCCACTTGGATGAAGCAGTCACATCATACAAGTTAAGATAACACGTACAACACTCATGGATTAGTCCGAGATGAGTGCGACGGTTGTTATGGCAAAGTTCAAGTGAAAGGCCTGTCTGATGTCCAACAGAGAAGTCGACACGGATGGTGACAACATTCACAATAAATGAAACACATTAACAACAAGATTCATATAATTGCATGTGAATTTGTTCATACACAAGTATGTAAGTTAAACAACATATATCATTAAAGCAACCAGAGCAATCCAACTACAATAACAACATATGCATGAAAATGTGATGGCTCTTATTATATAAAGAAGTGTAAGTCACAATCATACAATACATCCATGTAAACCTGCTAGCCCCAATAGTGGAACGTTACAACCACATCTTCCTGCTCCTCCAAAGAGATGTACTAGCTCCTTGCTGTGGAGAACCCAAGGCGCGTTACAATATTGTCCATGCCTTCTTCAAGATAGTCTTAGTAGAAGCTTGGTTGACCAAAATCCTATACAATGAGTTATGAGGGACTATTTATAGCAAAGGGTGGGGTGACCCTTGACATTCCCCTTTGTGACCATTCAACTACCTTCGTGACCCTTCACCTACTCTATGACTGTTACATCCACTATTGAGACTCGAATTACACTTGACATGACTCAACATTACAATGCACATGTACCCATGTGAACAATGGCTTGGACAAGCCAAACTAGACATCATTCGGACTAAGACAACCATAGAAGTACAATTGATCGACATCCTCATGCTGATCAACAATGACATATTGATGCCAAGATTGGTAGTCCTTGAGAGTGTCTGTGTGTTTTGTTGTTACATCCGTCTGAAACTTGAACCTTGCCTCCATAACATTTTGGTACACTACTCGAGCTCCTCTGTCCAACTCGTCTGTGAGCATGCACATCATTGTCTTCAGTGTGGTTAGACTAGCAACGTACTTGCGCATGATGTTTTCACTGATAGGTAAGTCTAGGTTGGTGGTGGTGCACATCAACTCATCGAAGTACGAGTCAAGCACCTGTCGGACCTGCTTCTTGGTCTTCGCCTGGGTGAGAGTCCAAAGTGATGGGATCGCATGAGTGTGCACTACAACCTCCATGCTTTTGAATAATCATGCATGGGAAGCCTGTATGCTAGTGATGAGTTGCAGTAGGTCTTCGTAGTTCCAGATTTGACTCTGGATACGTGCTTGCAGCTCGACCGCATTAGCCTTCATCATTTTTGGCAAGTGAAGCGGGGCTCCCTTGTACTTCATCATCCATGCTTGCATGTTATCAACAACAGTATGTATGTTATTCAAGATGTGTTCTCTTCTCGCACATTGCTGTTGCCATCCGTGGAGATGAATGACTACTTGATGCATGGTACCAAACTTGGAGTACAATGCTCGCATGACCGTGCCCAAGGACAATACTTCATCTAGTATTGCCTTCTTCAGTTCAGCTCGGGCAGACATTGTCACCAAGTCTCCTCCCTACTTGGCCACATGTAGTTCCTTCGCCATTCGCTCATTCTCATATATGACAGAACAAACACTTGAGCTAGTGGCTTTGGCATACACTAGTTGCATCGGCCAACGCAGCTGGATACTTGTGCACATTAGTCACGATCACTTTATCTTCAAATTTCGCAGGGGATGTTTGGTCCTTCGGAGTCGGTACTCTCTGAGACTCCACAACTCTGTGATGAGATTCGTCAAAGGATATGTTGTGCATCTCTGCTTCCAGTTGACCACGAAGGATCTCAGTGCCTCCTTGGTCATTCGAGACTTTCTCATCATCGGGATGAAATGAAGTGGGTGAGTTGACCTCTTTGTGGTGAGGCATGAGGTCGATATCCTGTTCCAACTCCTGCTGCTCCATGTCTACATCCAACTGTTCAAGCACCTGTTCTATCTCATGAGAAAAGTATTGCCCCTATGATGGTTCACCCTGTTCGCCTGATGCCAGCTGTTCAGATGAATCAACTACTTGTACGAGCACTGCTTCGTCTGTCTGCATGTGATGCGCCCCCTGCTGAATCTGCTACTGCTGTGCTTCCTGCTCTTGTTGGCATAACTATTGTTATTTCCGAAGTTTCTCCCTCAGCTCATGCAACTCCTTCTTTGCTTCTTCCATTCTCTTCTTATCCCTCTTCCTTCACATGATTCGCTTGTCACGCTGCTGCCTCTTTTCCTGAATAGCCATAGCTTCTTGTTCTACAAGTGGATCTGCTCGAAACTTGCAGCTTTTCTCTTCCTCCATGCGGTTGACAATCTTCCTCTTCCCTTTGTCGCGCATAGGTATGCTTGGCTCTACTGCTGCTGCTACTATTGCCACTGTTGGTGCTCTCCGTGATGTTGCTTCATACTACTTTGTTAACCACTCTACGAAGAAGCTGACCTATTCATTGGGTCTGGATCCTTGGCCAAATGACATGCCCCATGGATCCAGTTGAACTGAACTCTCGCGCAGTGATCCTTCACAATGCAATGTGGGTCATACGGGTTGAAGCTTCGAAGGTTGAAAGAATACTTTCTCATCTGGTCTGCTTCGACATCTGCTTGCTTGATACTCTGGATCTCATATAACCCAATCCGCAATGAAATAGCAGGCCAAGGTTGCTTCTTCTTCCGTTGTAGTCTAGCTGTCAATCCTGCTGAGATGTGGTACGCTACTTCCTGCATGAGAAGCACGTCCAAGGCAAAATTTGGAAGAACATGTAGAGACTTCTCCGCACTGAACACTCGAATGAACGTGCTAGACAGTGAGGCATACCAATCTGCAATGCCTAGCAATGCCTTCATCACTTCCTCTGACATGCAGGGTGGATCCTGTTCGAATATCAACCTGTACACTGGGGTGACAAAATGGTCGAACAACCATATGATCACTCCTTTGAGACTGCGTTCGGACAACAACTTGAAATACGTGTTTACAACAGTCTTCGTCGGTGACCATGCCTGCTCCAAGCTCGGGAACTCATGTCGGGCACAGACTGCATCTAGAATGTAAGCGGACATATAAATCTTTGCATGCATACCATCGGGTGATTGTCAAGCCATCATGACTTGTTCCTTCAGCTGGTGAGCTAGTATGCCAGACCAGTTACATGGTCTTCTTTCTATAGCCAGCTGGTCCAACACGATCACCCAACTCTGAGGGAAGGTCTCGGTGCTTGCTTGGTCACTCAGTCGACATGCAAATATGACCAAGTATTGGTACAACTTCCTCAATATATTTGTCTTGTATATCTGGTTGGGTGTAATCCTGAAGCGAGTTGGCTCCTTTACCCAATCCTTCATAATGTCTCTGGAGTGGGCTCTGCTGTCGGGCAAGCTGAATGGAGGAGTCATGATAGTCATGGGCTCGGTCATATTATACATCTCATTGTAATCTCGTACCCAGAAGGTTGCAAGCTTCGTCCCATTGACACTTCTCAAGGTCATCGTCTCAGGGTCAGTGTGAGAAACGATCTAGTGAATCATGCCCGCGCATGTGAACACAGGGTATCTGCATGCAATCCAATACAAGCCAGACTTATGAATGTTCACGTACACCTGATGATCTTCAAGGTCTTCCCCAAAAGTACCTGCGAATTTTTCATTCACCTCTTGCCACTTCAGTTTGATGTCCTTGTCTAGATACAACTTCGTATCTTCGTAGATCGACATATTAGAGGACACCTGCTCAACTGCTGCTCTAGTTGCAATACCATCAGTGTCCTGAGATCCCGTTCTCTTTGAAGCCATTGATATAGACGAACACCTGAAAGATCTGGAAATAAGCAACATGCATGGCAAGAAATATGAAATTGAAAACACAACAAATCCGGGGAAGGACACAACACATACCTGGGGAACTGATGAGCAAGATTGCATAAATTTCACTGGGAGGTTGGCTGACTAGCTGCTAGAACTGCGCAAAAGGCAGTCTGGCTTGTCTGAGAGATTGGACTGGCTGCTAGATCTGTGAAATGCACAATCCAGTCAGGCAGCTCGTTGCCGGGATTGCGCAATGCTCAATTCCAGCTAGGAAGGACTGCTGGCCCAGGGATAGTTTGTGCAAATTTTTGGGCCAAGTAGCCACTGTCCTCTAGAAATGTGAAAAATAGTCCTGGAAGCTAGTGCTAGTCAAGAATGCACAAATCTAGAGAGGGAGGTGAGCCTTCCTTCCCTAGATTCCATAATGCAGCCTTGGTGAAGGCAGATCCCGGGCCAAGGTTGGCCCGATTCGTCGACGAGAAACTGAAAGCAAGTAAGACAATGAATTGCATGGTGACACTAAGTGATAGCAGAAGTGATTAACAGTGTATGCAAAACATGAATGAAATAATCAACAGACAGATCAACATGCATGTGGGTGAGGTAGTTCACCAGTTGGGCGAACGTCCGTGAAAAATAGTTTCATGCATGCGACAACAGTGAGATAGCAACAAAAACTGAAACAAAGCTAGGAAAAACTAGAATATATGTAAACTACAGTAGGCGTTCAAATAAATCAATAAAAAATCACTCACACAAGCGAATACACAAAAAGCGTCATAAATGCTGAAAAAGACAAGTTGAGGCCACTTACCGGTGAATCGCTGAGCCAAATGTGTCGAAGGATCCTCGATGTGTTGTGGGATGTCATATCTCTAAGATCAATGTGAATGAATGAGATATGATGTGTCTAATAAATAAGTTTGGTCTCATGAAGCGTGCCACAAATCTAGGAAAAAACAACACTTGGAGGGAAACTTCTAAAACAACTTTGCATGTAACCCCTGACTGCTAAAAATAGCTCCCTGACTCATGGGATTCATTTTCCATGTTGTCTCTTTCTATTCCAGGAAGATCAATTCATGCATGCATAAAAGTCAAATTTCCCCGGTCCCGGGTGGAATTGGTCAACCAGACTGTCCATGCATGTAAGTGCTCAACTGCTTGGGAAAAATGCGCATTCTTGGCTGGGAGCTCGGTTGACTGCCTGGGAGGTTTGTGCAATTTCTGGGTAGAGCAACTGACTGCTGCCCAAATTTGCGCAAATCCTGGGCTGAACAACCCGCTGCTGGAAAGATTTGCGCAAATCCTTCTGGGAGGGTTGGCTGGCTGGATTGGGCAATCCTGGAGCCCAGTAGGCTGTCAGAGAGGATTACGCAATTCCTAGAGGGAAGGTTGGTTGCCTTCCAGAAATGCACAATTTTCAAGGGGAAGATGCTCAGCTTGCAGCTGGACCAAGTTCGGGTAAGCAGCCTGAGGGGAATGGATCAACTATGATTGATACGCTTCCTTCGTGTGAGGAAAACACTAAAGCTTGAGTACTTGACAAGCAAGATAAAGTGCTGTGTAAGGTTGGTAGGGAGGCTCCAAAATAGGGTAAGGAAAAATTTTGGAGGGTGTTTCTAGCCACTACAACAAGTTTACAATGCTCTATTGCTCCTGAAACCTACTTCAATGGACTTAGAGCATCCAAAAACCCGAAATATGACTCTCCAAGCTCCTCAATTGGACTTTGGCTGATCTAGACTTGACCTCTTTTCCTGGTGGCCCTAAGCTTCCTTAAACTTCAATGTGGAAAAATCACGTACATAAGTGCCTCTCTACCTCTGCAACCTATTCCATTGTGTTCAAAATGTCGAAATTAGCTAGGAAATTTTTTTTTTTCTGATCCTCATTTGGTCGAATTTTGCCCAAGATATGGTCAAAACTATTTCCCTAGTAATCCTCCACTAAAACTGGAGGAACTCCAGTTAACTCCACTATTTTTGGAGTTAGGGCCAAAATTATTGGACCTCCAAAAATTCTTCCAAACTAATCTGGAGTTTAATTAATTTTTAAACTGGTCTAATTAAACATTAATCCGAGATTAGCGTTAATCCATAGTTTTACTAACCGTTACCCCCGACGGTCTAAGTGGAAGAGGTCACATGGTGGCAAATTAAATGTTAATGATCATGGTTTATGTTGGCGCGTTTTTTGTTAACTGTAACCATAACTACAACCGATCGTCGGATGGTGTGTTCACATGGGACAATAAACTCGCGTTTTCGTTTGTGTAGCCGCACGGTTGTGTTAACCTGGACCGCTCGAGTGTTCACATGGGGAGGGCTGGTCCTCATAACCCGCAAACACTATCCCATTGAAACTTAAATATATGCGGTAGACTGTAAGGTTAAGAAACAAAGCGTAGCAGATATCATTATGTGCTTGGTCTTGTCAAGAGGAGGTCGTAGGGTTGAACCTCGACGCCTCCATGAAAATTTTACTGCACGCCAATATGCCACCGGTTCTTTGGGGAGGGACATGTGGTGGCCTCTAGGCTTGCCACTTGTCCCCTCCTCATTGGACCACCTTCAACCAATCAAATCTTTCCAACGCACCACACTTGAAAACCAATAATAACTTGACGCTTTTCATAACCTACTTGAGCATTGACCGACGTTGACCCTGCCCAGTCACATGCCACGTCTGAAGTACAAACTATTGACTGTGCAGTGACTAGGAATTTTTTTTGCAAAATTTCTTATGTTTGGCAAAGTAGTCCGCTGGCTCTATCTTTGTCATAAGAACTCTATTATTAATGAAGTGAGTTGCATTGGGATTGTTTTGACGAGAAAGATGCGATCATTCAGGTTTCGAATGATTCCGAGCACTTTGGTTTTTGAGCTAAATTTTGCCCCTAATCCAAATTCTGATCACTCCTTCCCACTGATAGGATTTTGGACCCACAAAAGCTGGTTATCTGATGAGAGATAAATACTCATCTCCTTCCCAAGTTCTATCAACTGATTATACTTGAAAAGTCTCAATCAAAACCTCTTGGGTTCACTGACATGCCTTGCCTTGTAAATGGCTTGGCACTTCAACCATTGTTCTCCTTTTGTTGATGACCCAATCCAACACTTGTTGGACACTTTTTTGTTGAAAAATACCTTTGTTGTACCACATCGATCCATCAATGATTGGAAAACTGATACAATTTTATAGCCTTCCCACTGAGAATCTTGGCGTCAACACATACAACAACCTTCAATGGCTGCAAATTTTTGGCATCTCATCCAATTTCACTTCTTACCGCTATAATCCTCCAGTTCAACATGCTACTCATGTCATGATTTGAGAATGAAGGCTAAGCATGAGCATCTTTCTCAAGAATGTACCTTCCAAAATCTCGCGACATCTTGTCAGAAATATAACCATTAAATGAAAAAAACACATTATGCAAGAAATGCAAATCGACAACCTCTTCTTTTGCTCCTTCAAAGAAACAATTGTCACATCATGTAACATCACCATGTACTCTTGCATCTTGGTGTACAAACCATCGAATAACACAAGTTGACAAAACATCATCGACTAAACATAAGTTGACAAAACATCATCGACTAAACATAAATCGACAAAACATACTTCTTCAAACAACTGACTTGACTTGAGAGCCAAACATAAGCATGTACAACAACTTGACGATTCTTTGCATAAACAAAAAGAATTTCACATCTCATGAAATAATACATCAACATCTCCCTTTCATGTTTGGAGATAAAATCAACTCTTCCAAGTCGATATGACATACATGTGAGAACAATTGACACAAATCAACACTCATGCATGTATCCAAACATAATGAAACTAGCAACAATTCCACTGTTCACACACACACAAACTCTCATGTATGTGTAAAATTCTTCAACTCTCCCTCTAGTATAATCACAAGTACAAGAAGCCCAAAAGCATGTATGGGTACATAAGAGCTGAATTGAAAAATTTGTTGTAAGTAGAGTGAGTAACATACCCCACTTTCACACATCTTCCTGGCGAAAATATGCAACATTAAGAATGCATTCACATAAAAATTTGTAACCAAAAATTTCCCTCTTTGTTGCATTTAAGTGAGTCAAACAAAACTCCACTCTCAACATCTTGCATCATACAAGTTGCAACATACTTTCAACAAAGTAGTAATGCATTCAAATAACAAGAAATGCATCATCAAGGCAAGATTTGCATCAATTATCAAAAGAAATGCAAGGCTTTAATTGGTTAAGAAATCTAGCCATCTCTTTCCAAACCATTTCAGTGGTGCTTCTTTCAGCTGCACCTCATCATGTGTATCATCCTGACCCACATCAATTATGGAATCCTCTTTTCCATTCTTGCCAAAATCTCTCTCCACCTTCTTCAAATGTCGTGGATGACTTGTTGGATGCAAAGTCCAACAATTATCTACAAGATGACCCTGCTTATGGCAATAAGTGAAAAATAACTGCATCTTCTTTGCAACATGGTTTCCATTATCCAATGGACCTCTGGTTTTTTGTCTCTTTTGTTTTGAAAGTTTCCTATGTATGGCTATCCTCTTCCAACACCTCAAAATAGTATGTTTATTCAAACCACAAACAGAACATGTAAATTCTCTCCAATTCTTATATGAAGATTTACCATGTTTATCATAATCAAAAGAAACTTGATTAAAGGTAGATTTATACCTTGCACATTCACCTTTGTCGCCTTCTTGAGGAGGTGAATTTGATGAGGTAGTGGCTCTCTTCGGGATACCAACAATGGTTTCAATGACCTTAAATATTTCATTATCCTCTTGTTTTCCCTTTCCACTAGTTGCATGTTGATGAGAATCTTCTTGCAAATTGGGTATAAAACTTTTGCATTCCTCATGAACACAAACTTCAAAAGCTTGAGGGTATGAACATGTAATAAAATTCCCTCTTGGAACAACTTAATGTGCCTCCTTTGCTTTGGAGAATTCTCCATCATGTTTTCCATAACCAAGACCCAAATACCTAGGCCTTTCCTCAACAACAATTGGCTCAACTATGCCTTGTGCATGTGTGCCTAACCCTTTACCTTCATAGCCCATCTTCATCAATAATTTGTACCCTATTCCTTTAGTGTGTATTTCTGTTGTAGCGGCTACAACCACCCTCCAAAATTTTTCCTTAACCTTGTTTTGGAGCCTCCCTACCAAACTTTCACAACACCTTGTCTTGCTTCGTCAAGTACAAAAGCTTCAGTGTTTTGCTTGCACAAAGGCAACCTGTTGATCACAACTTGATGCATTCCCCTCACAGGCTGTTCACCCGGACTTGGTCCAACTGTAGGATGAGAAACTCCCCCAAGAAATTACACATTTATGAAGGGAAACCAACCTTCCCTCCAGAAATTGCCCAATCGTGTCTGGTAGCCTGCTGGGCTCTAGAATTGCGCAATTCTGCCAGTCAACACTCCCAATGGAAATTGTGCAATTTTCCCTAGCAAGGCTGGTCAGCCCAAAATTTGTGAAATTTGGGCAGCAGTCAGCTGCTCTGCCCAGAAATTGCACAAATCTCCTGGTTAGACAGCCTAACCCCTAGCCAGAAATGCACATTTTCCTCAAGCAGTTGAGCAGCTTCATGCTTGAGTAGTTTGGTTGATCAGTTCGACCCTGGACCAAGGAAACTTGACTTGCATGCAAGGCTTGCTTTTTCATGGAATAGAAAAAGGCAACATGCAAGGGCATCCCATGATTCATGGAATTATTTTTAGCAGCTGGAGGTTACATGCAAAGCTGTTTTATAAACTTTCCTCCAAGTGTCGCTTTTTCCTAGATTTGTGGCATGCGGGTCATGAGCCCAAACTTATTTATTCGACGCATCAAAGCTCATTCTTTCACATCGATCTTAGAGCTCTGACATCCCATAGCACATCTAGGACTTTCGACACATCTAGCTCACCTATTCACAGGTAAGTGGCCTCAACTTGTATTTTTTAGCATTTCTGTCGCTTTTTGTGTATTCACTTGTGTGAGTGTTGTTTGCTTGATTTCTTTGAATGCTTGTTGTCATTTACATGTATACTAGCTTTTCCTAGTTCTGTTTCAGTTTTCGTTGCTATCTCATTGTTTTCGCATGCATGAAACTGTTTTGCACGAACATTCACCGAATCGGCGAATTGCTTTACCCACATGCATGTTGATATGTTTGATAAATATGTCAATCACTTCTTCTTTCACTTAGTGTTGTCATGCATTCACTGTCTTATTTGCTTTCTATTTCCCATCGGCGACTCAGGCCAACCCCAACCCTGAATCTACCTTCACTAAGACAACATTGCACAATTTGGGGAAGGAAGGCTATGTCTTCCTCTCCAGAAATGTGCATTTCTACCTAGCACTGTCGTCCAAGACTGTTTTGTACATTTTTGAGGGACAGTGACTATTGGCCCAAAAAATTGCTCAATGCAGTTCCTGAGCCTATAGTCACTCCTAGCTGGAATTGCGCATTACGCAATCCCATAAGCCAACAACCAGTCTGGATTGCGCATTGCGTAATTCCAATAGCCAGTCTTGCCTCCTAGATAGCCCATACTGCCTTTTGCATAGTTTTGGCAGCTAGTCACCCAGCCTCCCAGAAGAAATTGTGTAATATTTCCCATCAGTTTCCTAGGTATGTGCTGTGTCATTCCCTGAATTTGCTTTGTTTTTTACTAACAGATTTCTTGCCATGCATGTTTCTTGTGTCCAGATCTTTAAAGTGTTCATTCGTCTCAATGGATTCTAAGAGAACAGGATCACACAACACTGATGGAAATGCAGCTGGAGCAACAGTTGAGCGATTGTCCTCTGGTCTGTCGATCTATGAAGATACAAAGTTGTATCTAGACAAGGAAATCAAACTTAAGTGGCAAGAGTTCAATGAAACATTCACATGCACTTTTGGGGAAAACCTCAAAGATTGTCAGGTGTACGTGAACATTCACAATTCCGGCTTGTACCGGATTTCATGCAGATATCCTGTGTTCCCATGCAAGGACATGATACACTGGATCGTCTCTCACACTGATCCTGAGATGATGACCTTGAGCAGTGTTAGTGGGATGAAGCTTGCAACCTTCTTGGCACGAGATTATGATGATATGTATAAGATGTCAGAGCCCATGACTATCATGAAGACTCATTTCAGCTTACCCAACAATAATGCTAACTCTAGAGACATTATGAAGAAATGGGTAAAGCAGCCAGCTTGATTCAGGTTAACACCCAACCATATCTACAAGATGAAGATATTGAGGAAGGCATACCAATTCTTGGTCATATTTGCATGTCGACTGTATAGCCAAGCCAATAGAGAAATCTTCCCACAGAGTTGGGTGATTGCACTAGACCAAGTGGTTAGAGAAGAAAATCCATGTAACTCATTCGACATTTTGGCTCATCAGCTGAAGGAAGAAGTAATGAAAGCTTGACAGTCACCTGAAGGTATGAATGCTGAGATTTACATGTCCGACTACATCTTAAATGCAGTCTGTGCCCGACAGGAGTTGCCGGGCTTAGAGTGGGCATGGTCACCAACGGAGACTGCTGTGAACACGTATTTCAAGTTGTTGTCCGAATGCATCTTCAAAGTAGTAATCACATGACTGTCTAATCATTTTGTCACCCATGTGTACAAGATGATATTCGAACATGATCCACCCTACATGTCAAAGGAAGCAATGAAGGCATTGATAGGCATTGCAGAATTATCATGTAGGAAGGACACCGACCTCATGCCTCACCACAAAGAGGTCGACTCACCTGCTTCAATGCATCCAGATGATGAGAAAGTATTGAATGACCAAGGAGGCACTGAGATCCTTGGTGATCAGTCAGAAGAAGAGATGCACAACATCTCGTTCGATGAATCACAACATAGAGTTGTGCAGTCTCGCAGAGTGTCAACTTCGGAGGATCATACGTCTCCTATGCAAGTTGAGGAATGAGTGATTGTGACTGATGTGTGGAAACATCTAGCTACCTTGCCCAATGCAACCGGAGTATATGTCAAAGCCACCAACTCAAGTGTTCACTTCCTAATAGCTGAGAATGAGCAAATGGCAAAGGAACTACAAACAGCCAAGCAAGGAGGAGACTTGGTGACAATTTCCGCCCGAGCTGAACTGAAGAAGGAAATACTAGATGAAGTATTGTCCCTTGACACAGTTATGCAAGCATTGTACTCCAAGTTTGGTACCGTGCATAAGGTAGTCGTCCATCTCAACGGATGGCAACAACAATGTGCTAGAAGAGCATGTATCTTGATGAACTTGCATGCTACTGTTGATGACATGCAAACATGGACGATGAAGTGCAAGGAAGCCCCACTTCACTTGCCTAAGATGATGAGGGCCAATGCGTTCAAGCTGAAGGCACGTATCTGGAGTTAGATTCAGAATTATGAAGAGCTTCTGCAATTCATCACTAGCATACATGCCTCCCATGCACGAGTATTCAAGAGTATGGATGTTGTGGTGCACACACATGCGATCCCATCACTTGGGAATCTCATCCAGGCAAAGACAAAGAAATAGGCCTGACTAGAACTTGAATCGTACTTCGACGAGTTGATGCGCATTGCCACCAGCCCAGACTTGCCCATCAGTGCAGACATCATGCACAAGTATGTAGCTGGTTCGGCCACATTGAATACAATGATGCACATGCTTTTAGACGAGTTGGATAGAGGAGCCCGAGTAGTGTACCCAGATGCTATGGAGGCAAGGGTAAAGTTTCAGACGGATGTCACCACGGAACACACAGACACCATCAAGGACTACAGATCTTAGCATCAATATGTTACTGTTGATCAACATGAGGATGTTGAGGAGTTAGACTTCCATGGTTGTCTAAGTCAGAGTGATGTTTAGCATGGCTTGCTCAAGCCATTGTTTTCACATGGGTACATGTGCATTGTAATGTTAAGTCATGTCAAGTGTCAATAGTGAATGTAACAATCATAGAGTAGGTGAAGAGTCATTAGGGTAGTTGAACGGTCACAAAGGGGAATGTCAAGGGCCACCCCACCCTTTGCTATAAATAGTCCCTCATAACTCATTGTATAGGCTTTTGGTCAGCCAAGATTCCGATAATACTATCTTGGAGAGAGCTTGGAAAATATTGTAATGTGTCTTGGCTTCTCCACTGCATGGAGCTAGTACATCTCTTTGGAGGAGCAGGCGGATGTGGCTATAACATTCCAATGTTGGGGCTAGTGGATGTACATGGATGTATTGTATGAATGGAACATACACTTCTTTATATAATAAGGGCCATCATGTTTCATGCATATGTTGTATTGTATTCCAGCTGTCTTGTTTACTCTAAATAGCATATGTATTTTCTTTCTTATGCACGCATGTATGAACTACTCCATATGAGCATGTATGAATCTTTCTAAAATGTGTTGATTGGTTTAACCATCACTTTGGATTGCCAACTGACTTGCTTTCCATCTTGTGATGCATCTTTTCTTGTGTGTTCCCTTCCCATCCGAGTACTGTTACAGGTTGCCAAGGGGTGCACTCATCTCAACCCACATGTGTTAGAACCTCTCATGCACCTTCCTTGACTCATCGAAGTGCTCACACCCTTGCTACTAACAGATTTATCTTACTTGCCTCTTTGCGAAATCGTGGTCAAGGAATTACCATACGACCCACTGCTAGGACTTCTACACTAAACGGTCTGAGGTCTAATTGGGACTTCTTACCGGGGAGATCCCCTTGACATGTTGGTGGGTCCAGCACTGTCAACACTTTCAAAAGCACCAAAACATTCATTCTGAGAGGAAATTGAAGATAAACTTGAATTTCATACCTCATGTTCATGCACATACTTGGCTAGGGTTTCCTTGGCATCATGGATTTGAATCTCCATCTCATGCATCTCTTCAAGAAGCTCTTGCTTCTCCTCCTTCATGGCCATCAACTCCTCTTGAAGTATAGTATTCTCCTTCCTATCTTCAATCATCTCTTGCTAAGGAAGATGAATTAGAATCATCACTTGTTGAAGCTGCCATCACATAAACTTGCACACTATTAATTCTCCTTGCATAAATATCAAGAAATCAAGCAAATAAACCTTTCTATGATACCAACTTTATCTGTAGCTGAATGTTAGTTTTGCTATGGTAATTTCAACTTCAGATTTATAAACAAATACTTGTCCATTACTTCATGTGCATAGGTTCTCTTAGGTGTTTGTGAATAAAAAAGGTAAATTTATGTAAAGTTTTATGTTAGAATCATGAGCAGAATAACATGAAATACAAGTGCTGAATTAAAAACCATTAAGAAGAACATTTAACATAATGTTTTGATAAAGGATTTCACCGCTCCTGGGCTACATCTCCTTGGTCTAGCTTCCATGGCTTGGACCTCTGTATTTTCTCAAAATGGAAAATGTACAGTTTACAATGCTCTATTGCTCCTAAAACCTACTTTAATGGACTTAAAGCATCCAAAAACCCCAAATATGACTCTCCAATCTCCTCAATTGGACTCTAGCTGATCTAGACTTGACCTCTTCTCCTGGTGGCCCTAAGCTTCCTTAAACTTCAACGTGGAAAAATCACGTACATAAGTGCCTCTCTGCCTCTGCAACCTATTCCATTATGTTCAAAATGTCCAAATTGGCTAGGAACAACTTTTTCTGATCCTCATTTGGTCAAATTTTTCCCAATATATGGTCAAAACTGTTTTCCCTAGTAATTCTCCACTAAAACTGGAGCAACTCTAGTTAAATCCACTATTTTTGGATTTAGGGCCGAAATTATCGGACCTCCAAAAACCTCGTCAAACTAAATTGGAGTTTAATTAATTGTTAAACTGGGCTAATTAAACAATAATCCAAGATTAGCGCTAATCCGCGGTTTTACTAACCGTTACCCCCGACGGTCTAAGTGGAAGAAGTGACATGGTGGCATATTAAATGTTAACGGTCATGGTTTATGTTGTCGCATTTTCTGTTAACTGTAACCACAATTGCCCACCGGATGGTGTGTTCACATGGGACAATAAACTAGTGGTTTCGTTTGTGTAGCCGCCAGATAGATATCCGTGCGGTTGTGTTAACCCGAACCGCTAGAGTGTTCACACGGGGAGTGCTGGCCCTCCCACCCGAAACACTATCCCATTGAAACTTAAATATATGCGGTAAACTGTAAGGTTAATAAACAAAGCATAGTGGAGAAGATTATGTGCTTGGTCTTGTCCAGAGGAGGTTGCAAAGTTGAATCCCGGTGCCTTCATAAAATTTTTACTATGCGCTAATATGCCACCAGTCCTTTGGGGAGGGACACGTGGCAGCCTTCGGGCTTGCCACTTGTCCCCTCCTCATTGGATCACCTTCAACCAATCAAAGCTTGCTAATGCACCACACCTGCAAACCAATAATAACTTGACACTTGTCATAACATGATTGAGTGTTGACTGATGTTGACCCTGCCCAGTCACCTGCCACGTCAACAGTACAGATTGCTAACTGTGCAGTGACTGGGCATTTTTTTTGCAAAATTTCTTCTATTTGGCAAAGTGGTCAACGAGCTCTATCTTCCTCATACGAACTCTGTTTAGAATGAAATGAGTTGCATTGGGATAATTTTGAAGAGACAGAAGTGGTCGTTCATATTTTGAACGAATCTGAGCAATTTGGTTTTTGAGCTAATTTTTGCCCCTAATCCAGATTCTGATCATCTGCTGACCAAAAAAAACAACCATGATATTCCTCATCCAAATGGCCTCACATACTGCATGACTCACAACCATGTACTCTCCTCTGCTGAACTGAGTGCAACTGATCTCTGTTTCCTGCTATACCAAGAAACTGTCGTTGACCCAATACTGAAGATCCCTCTTGATGTGCTCTTCCTGTCAGATGGACTCCCTGCCCAATCCGCATCGGTGAAGCCTTGAAGATTCACTCCCTCTATCCATATGTACCTTAACTCGTACTGAGTAGGGCCCCTAAGGTATCTCAACACATGTTTTTCTGCCTTCTAATACAACTTGGTAGGCCTAACCATTTTTTGACTAAGCCAGTTAACTACATAGCACATATATGGTCATGTGTTCACCAAGTACATGAGTGAACCCACAAGTTGATTGTAAATAGTAGCTTCCACTACTTCCCTTGAAATAACATCCTACTTCCTCTAGTTACATGCTAGAGGAGTCTCCATGGGTTTTCTTCTCTCCATGCAGAATCTCTCGAGTATCTCATTGGCATACTTGCCCTGAGACACAAACAACTCCCCATCTCCCTGCCATGCCTCCACGCCAAGAAAGTAATGCATGAGCTATATGTCCTTCATCTCAAACTATCTTGGAAGGTCCTCCTTGCAAGACTTGATCAACTAATCATCACCTGTCAGTATGAGATGATCAACATAAAGTACAATGATCAACAGTTTACCTTCGACCAGTATGTGGTACAAGTTCGCATCCGCTTCACTCTTTGTGAAGCCCAACCCGTTGAAGTAGCTATCTATCCTGGTGTATAAAGAACGAGGTTCTTGCTTCAGCCCATACAACGCTCTCTTAAGCTGACACACATGTGACTCACGATCAAAGGTCTCAAAACCTTCAGGCTGCTCTATGTACACATCTTCCTCAATCATGCCATTAAGGAAGGTTGTCTTCACATCCATCTGATGTATCTTCCAACCCATCTGTGCTGATACTGTGAATATATATTTGATTGACGAGTATCCTGTCAATCCCCTCTACCTGTGAAAAGCCGCGAGCCACAAATATAGCCTTATGCTTCTCCACACTACCATCTGCAACTTGCTTTACCTTGTAAAGCCGACGAGATCTCACCACTGACTTGTCTTCTAGTCTCGGGACCAAATCCAAACACTGTTACGAAGTATGGAGTCATACTCCTCTACCATGGCATCAACCCAAACTAATTGCTGCACTACTTCCTTAAAGGAAGATGGCTCTGTCACAATACATTCGCCCATAAGAGCCATGTATCTAGTGTACCTATCAGGTGACCTCCTCTTTCTGCATTGAGAAGTGGGTGCTCCCACATTCTCCTGTGCATAATCCAACAATCTGTCAACCTCTCTAGTGCACTTTCTTCCCTCTTTGGAAGACTCTACCCAAGTGGATGTCTCCACTCCTAGATCCTCTGCACGTGATTACTCCACATCAATATGAGGCTCCTCAACCTTAGGAGCTAAAATATCCCCATTCACATGTAGCTCAAGCTCCTTCTCAAGGGAAAATCGCATGGCCTTCTCCTCATTGAATTTGACATCCCTGTGAACCACTATCATCCTGCTGGTCAGAAAGTACACTCGATAGTTGTGAGGTGTATCAGTGTACCCCACAAATACCCCCAACTCTGTTTTCGGCTCAACCTTCTTCCATGCATCTTTCGTCACAATGAAATATACCGATGACCCAAAAATCCTGAAGTGACCAACATCTGGCCTCTTACCGGAATAAGCCTCCTCTGGTGTCTTCATCTCAAGTATCTGATGTGGGCTACGGTTCTAAACATAAACTGTTATGTTGTAGGCCTCAGCCCACAAGTGTAGTGGTAGGCCCTGATCATGAAACATTTCCCTGCTGCCCCTACTATGCTTCTGTTCTTCCTCTCATCCACCCCATTCTATTGAGGTTTATGGGGTTCCATCAACTACTGTTTAATCCCTTCTGCTGCATAGAAATTCTTAAACTCATTTGACACATACTCACCATCGTTATCACTTCGTAGAGATTTAACCTTCTTTCCCAACTCCTTCTCCACCAATGTGTTAAACTCACAAAACTTTGTGAAAGTTTGATCTTTTTTCTGCATGAAAAATATCCAACATTTACAAGAATAGTCATAAAAAAATATAACATAATAATTGTGTCTGGCCGTGGATGCTGTCGAGAATGGTCCACACACATCTAAATGGACTTACTCTAGAATAGCCTATGCTCGACTATCTCTAACGTGAAAGGAATACTTGGTGTATTTTCCCAAAGTACACCCCTTGCATGTATCAACTTGCTCAAGCGTACCTTTGGGAAAACCTGCCCAATGGCCCCATGACATGTATTCTTCTTGAGTGGACAATTTGTAGAAAAATGGCCCAAATCATGACAATGAAAGCACTTAACTTTTGCAATGTATTTCTTCTTACCTCCATGATAAGAATCTGATTTGGAATGGGAATATTTCCCTTTCCCCTTCTTCACCTTAATTTCTAAGGCACGGTTCTCTTCATCATCAATCTTTGATGAAGATCCATCCTTGGTGTTCCTCCTAATCTCCTCTTGCATCAAATCCAACCACAGTCGTTCCCAATATGACAACTTCTCCCGGCCAGTGGCAAAGTCCTGATAACTATGCCAACTCTTTGGGAGTCCTAGAAGAGCAAGACTCACTATGTCATCCTCGACAACCATGATTCCAGCACTTCCAAGTTCATCATGACATTGAGTGAACTTGGTCAAGTATTTTGGAATCGTCTCGCCTTTCTCCATTTTGATTTTTCGAAGTTTGTCCTTCAGTGCCAATTTCCTTTGGTCACTTTTGTTCTGATACAATTTCGTCAATGTTTTCCACATAGCATACAGAGTTTCCTTTCCATGGAGACTCGAGAAAATGTGGTCTCAAACTCCCTCAAGGATTATCTGCCTCGCCTTTGCCACACACTTCTTCCATTCAACAAAATTCTGTGCATCCGATGCTGTTGGCTTAGGAATTTATTGATCAACGAATTCCTTCAAGCCATTATCCTCTAGCACAACCTCCATTCTGTCCCTCCAAGCTATAAAATTCAAGCTTCCTTCCAAGGCATACTCGAGCCACAAACCATAGAATTCCATCTACTAATCCTGAAGTATGTATTGCAAATTCGATTTTCACCTGTAACCCAAAACTCAAAACTTCGAAATATTCTCTAGTATATTGTCTTAAGCTTCGATACCATATAGAAATTTCTTGTATATTCACAAGCTCATACAATGTACTAAAGCACAGGACAAGAAGCTACTTCTACTTTCAACCAGCGGAAGCCAATAGATCGATGAAAACAATATGAACAAGAACAAGATAAATCAATGACGCATAAAAAAGATGTATATGGGGAAGCCATTGATCAAAGCCTTGCTATCTGTATTGCATATATCACAAATATGAGTGAAGATACAAATTTTGTTCTCACTAGAACAATTCTACACAAGAATGCTTAACTGCCTCAGCTCACAAGCTAGCTCAAGCTAAATCCTTAGCCTATTCAACAACTCTCCAAGTCCCTAATCTCTTGCATGATTCCTAGGGTGAATAACCCGTATTTAAGTGGAATTCATGATTCCAAAACTGTGCAATCCAAACATAGGTCCTTCTTTGATTTCATGCATGATATTTACAACTCATTAAATCACACAACTGATAGTACATTGTCCCTGCACTTTAGCCTCAACTGGGTCTTTCTTAGAATCAACATGCATGAGTTTCTGATGAGGGAATCTTCTGTTAACTGGAGTAGCACTAGTGGATGCATTAGTGCACCAACTGACTGTTAGTCCTCTATTAGTTCCTCAAACAATTTGGAACTAATTTAACTAAACTTAACTCAGTAAACTGAGTGATCTAATTTCCAAATCAATTTAAACTCATATTGGACCCCTAAAACTTAGGGGGAACATATACATGACTACAGAAAGACTTCCAACTCGAAATTCCTAATCTAATCAAGTTAATTAAACTTAATTAACTATTTACAAGTTTCTATGAGAATAAAATTCGATTTTAATTCTTAGTTTAATTCAAGGACAAATTAAACTAGAATTTCTTGTTGCCATTTCTCAACACTGTAATGCGAAGTCTTGTAACCAATACGAAGAGAGAGAGAGTCATCCTGAGGCAGAGTGAAGTGTAATTCTGAACCATAACCCTTACAAGAATCCATAAGGAGAGAAGCCTCTGAAAATATCAGATCCATTCAAACTGCTTTTGGAGATCACCCCAATGAGGTATTTATACTTGATTTCCAATATGAATAGGTGTCTCTTTGGGGTCAAGATGACATGAGATTGACTTATACAAATTAAAAAAAAAAAATCAAATTAATATTTTTCCCTCCAATAGATTGAAGTCGCCTTGATGATCAGAATAAAAATATTTTTATTTAATCACTTAAACTTATATTTATTAATTAAATGTGGGCTAGGGAATTTCTCCCTAGCTGCCAAAGTTAACAATCCCTCTCAGCTAGGGAGAAATTTTCATCATAAATAGTCTCATCTCATCTCTGCTCTACTCGAATTCATCTTGGAACAATCTCATCTTGGATTCCATGACTTGATATAATAACGATAGAAGTTGTATCATCACTACATCTCATCTCGTCATATAAAATAAGAATATTCCATTATCAATGGTAGGGGAGATTGGTCCTCCAAACCCTACTAGTCTTCAAGTCAAGTCCCATGACCTTCATCTTTGTTATATCAAAAGAATATCCATATCATCACATCTCTTCTTAACTTGTTTCCTTTGATCATCAACTAAACAATGATGTATCAATCTAAAGAAGAAGAATCGTCATAAGGGAGCTTCAGCTACGACCCTATCAACTTAATCATCATCATAGGGGAGCTTCAACTATGACCCTATCAACTTAATCATCATCATAGGGGAGAATCCAAATTCCACCCTATATCCAATAATTAATTCGGTCATCTGAATAGAATCATAATCATCATCAAGTCATGTCTGGTCTTGACTTATCTCTTCCCAACTCTATATGTTGAACAATATTGAATCTAAAGAAGAAGAATCTGACATCATAGGGTAGCTAAAGTTACCACCCTCTATCAATAGGCGATATCTACTTATCACAAGGGAAAGGATCACACTCTATCCTATTGACCTGGGACAATAGGCAAAATATACTCAAGGATCACACTTTATCTTCTCGTCAAGTGATAATAGGTGAGATCGACTTGAGGATCATAATCTATCCTATTGTTTGTTAATCCTACAACAAGACCCTTAAGAGTCAAGTGGTAGAACACCTGCATCCAAGACTTGAGCGAGATCAAATTACCACATGGGTAAGGATACACACCCTATCTCAAGTCACCTCAACCCATTACCCTGATGGGGAGGTCCAATCCCAACAAGCCCAACTTGTGGGTACGATGCCAACTCGGTTATACTCTGTCAAAGCAATAACAATTGAGATTGACTTACCACAGGGGTAAGGATTCACACCCTATCCTATTTTCCAGAGGTACCTCAACCCTAGGAGCCCTTACTGCTACATTTATGCCCTAGGAGTTCAACAAGGGGGAAGAGAATGCTCAGTGTTCACGATCATCTAGGACCCTTACCTAGGAGGGCCACATCTATCAATCCAAGCTGCTCTTTGAAGATTAGGAAATATGATGGAGCATCACTATTTCTAACATATAAAAAATTCTCATATCTGGCACCAACTCAAGCAACTCACTGAAGAGTTCAACCACACTACCTTATGCAAAACTTTTGAGCAGTAGTCCTCTATTTTCGTGTTCATACGAGACATTAAATCAAATATTATGTTAGAGAAAATAATACCATATTCATCCTGTTGACTTGTATGGGCCTGACCTAGGTTCAAAGGTGATTTAGCCAAGAAAATCCTAGTACTAATGGCCCTTTCGGAAACAGTCCGCAGAGCGCGGACTGAGGTCTCACCCGAAGTAGTATGGGAGGGTGCTAGAACCAGGTTTCCACACCCTGGGGATGTCTGATAAGCTTCTGGAGGTCCGCGGTTTGACCCTTCATGCACATTGCTACACACACTTGCTATCCCTTTGCAACCTGTGATGTTGCTTTCGCGCAGTCCTACCGGGGTGCAATCCGTATAATATCCAAGTCCCTTGCTATTTAATATGTTATTGTCTGATTACTTAACTTGTTTATGTAAGACTAATGATTATTACATCATATTAAACAATCATATCAGTGCGTGCGATAAATAAAATAGTATAAATGCAAAGAAGGAAATGCACAACAGATACACAAAAATAGGAACCAACTTCTCTTTATTAATCTTCAATCTAGATTACAGACTCGACACTGCCCTGCGCACTCAGCTGCAGACTCTACTAGTCCTCTGCGCACTCAGCTGCAAAGCCTCTTCCTACTACTATGCCCCAATACACTTAGACTTCGACTCTAGGCTCGAACCATTCGTACTCTTTTCTCTTCTTCCTTAGCTCCCTTTACAACTTAGAGCCTCACTCTATTTATAGTAGACCGACATGAGTTTACATTACATTACTATACTTTAGGGCGGACAACCCTATGACTCATCCTATACTTCGCGCTTCGCGCACTTAATTTGCGGAGTCTTTACAAAACCTTTGACCAAAACTTGGGCTTTGAGCCCCAAAATATGCTGTGGGGGGGATTCCATGCCCAACAAGCCCCCAACACAATCATTGTGACTCATCTCGAGTCACTCTGCTGGTGCAGCGACCTTGGCGCGGAGCCCCTCCAACTGGTCCTATACTGCTCGGAGGTCTGCGACACACTGTTCTGTGGTTTGTTGGACCCGCTGCATGTGCTCTTATGATGCTTCTTTGTGAGATTTTGCTACCTACCTTAGCACATAGAGTCCTTGCATTTGTTCGAGCTTGCCCTCAATGTCTGCCGTAATGGTGAAGGCCTCATCAATCCATGGCTAGAAGTGCGCCTTGAGAAGTTCCTCTTTTTGTCTCGCGGCATCCACTTGCTCTTTTATCACCGTCACTTGTTGCATCTTGGCCAACCATTGGGTGAGGACGACTGTTTGCGTAGTTCCCCTTACATTATCATACTGCTCCTGCAGTTCGCGCGCCTCTATTTCCAGGCGTCGTATATTGGGGTCCTCTTGTAAGGATGTGAGGACGTCAAAAGCTTGGTCCAACATACCGGTATAGTCTTAAACTCCCCGTCCAATTTATTACAGTCCTGTTTGAATCATGCTAACGCATTGTTCTCTAACTTTCGGAGGAGTGGAAGGTTGCGCCTTCAACCGCAGCTCAACAATCTGGAGGTTCAACTCCAACTGTACTCGTGTTGTTTCCTCGCATGCGCTTCGAACTCCACTTTCCAGACAGTGGATCTGCATCTCTGTGGGTAGGTCTACGATGATGGACAACTTTAGGACTCGCCAGCATGCTTCATCAACTGTTTGCATGATCTGTTGGTTCTGTGACACCAATTCGTCATGCTACAGGCTGAGCTGTTCGATATTGATCTTCTACTCACTCATTACCTAGATCGCGCGACCTCCCTGGCACGGAGCTCTGCTATTATGCCATCCTGCAGTTGATACAATGTGTCTCGCGCAAGGGCAGCCAGATTTAGGCCAAGTCCCTTAATCCTGCCCACCACGGCTCTGTCATCCTCTTTCTCTACGGTTAGTGCTCCTTTCGGTAGCACTACGGTATTGGCCATCTTTATGCGTAGTAGTTTTTCTTCTGCTGATGTGCCTTTTGCGCCGTATGTGGCTACGGTTCCTTCCTGTGGGGGTCGCACCTAAATTTCCTGCAGCTGCGCTCCTAGGGCCCCCAACACAATCTACTACTCTGTCATGGCTTCCTGGAGCGCTTCCATGGTGACCTCATGAACCGTGTCGCCGATTTCGTAGAGGTCACCTTCTGTTAATGTGATCGGGTCGATGGCCAATTTAGATGCCTTGACCTTTTCTCATGGACCTAATCTCTCTGTGGCATGCGGCCTATTCAGCTGGGTGGAAGTTGTGCCTGGGTCCGCACCTTCTTCTGTGCCCTCTACTCCCTGTCTTGTAGACAAGTCCTGGCCCTCCTCATCTTGCCTTGTGGTGGCCCTTGTTTCTTGCGCTGCTGCTACTTCTTCGACGGCCTTTGCCTGTTTCACGACTGCCCTTGCTGCCTCGCAGACAACCCTTACCTTCGTGGCTGCTTTTTCATTTTTCCTTTTCTCAGCCAACTTCATGACCCGCAACTTGGCTGCGTGGCCCCTCATGCGCGGTTGTGACCATTGTGACTTGCTGATTCTGTGTGCACCTCCATCATTGCGCAGCTCCCAAATAGACTCTTTTATAGTCCTGCGCTCTCTTTCAACTGCCTGGAGTGCTAAGAATGTGCTCCCTATGGCTAGTTAGGTGGTCGCATCACCTGTGCGAGACTTCAACTCGACTTTCCGTATAGTCCGTGGAAACTCCTCAAGTGCCTTCGCGACCCCCAGTGCCGCGCGTTCTATTGTATGTAGTGCGCTCCCTTGGTTACTGCATCTGGTGAGGCGTGGTCGTAGCCATGGCAACAGAGTCATAAAGTCTCGACAATAATCCTCTAATGCAGTGGTATGATCATCTGTATCTTGCCTTGTCATCCTTGGTTTATCGACGAGACATGCTTGCATGATCTCATTTTCCAGCCTCTTGATCTCAGCATCCATCAAAATTCTTTTCTTCCTCAATCATACCCAGTCTTTTTCGAGTTCATGAAGTCTAAGGTTCCCTCGCCGGAATCCTTATATGTTTGACCTCGCATAGATGTGTGGTTTCTTCCTCCTGATCATCGTGCACTGTCACAACTGCAGGAGCCATTACGTGCGGATTCCTTTCTGTATTCTTTTCAGAAATTACGGTCTCCACTCTGTTCCGCACCTTTGGAATCATCTCCACATTCAGGGTTTTGCACATGGTCCTATAGGCCCATTGAACCACTGGTACGCACAGGTCCCAATCAGTTCGTCTTGCCTGGTGAATCTTGTTCAATACTCCACACACCTTATCGAATGCTTCGTCATGGAGAATTGGTAGCATGCATCGCCTTTCCTGCTATTATGGTTTGTTTCAATTCTCTAGTCTGGGGGTGGCGTACATTTGTGCTGGATGTACAACATATGTCTGTACCCATCAGGAAAGGTGGGCACGCAAGTTGTCCTGCCCTTGCTAGTTGGCTTTCATTCGAAGTTGGGGTTTTCCAAACCGTAGGTGCATCATCCTTCTGCATTCGCGCCAATCCTCGAATTTTCCTTGATGTGTACCCCACCATCATGCAGGTGTTGTGCACAGTGCCCACTTCAGCGCATCGAATCGCTGCTATTCTGGTACTGTGCTTTCAAATTTGTTCAGAAATTCATCCACCGCTAACAATCCATCATATGTCAGCAGCTCCCTTGCCTCTGTTGTCACACAACGTAGTGATCTAGTCATCATGTTGCAGCTCAGCGTTGTTACTTCATGCAATCGATTCTACCATCACTCTATCTCTTCATCTGAATTCAAAGTGCAGGAAATTTTGTGATTCCACGAAATACTTCCATCTGCAGTCAGATTCACCCAATCCTCTTCTCGCGCTGTTATCTTGTAAATATAATCAAGATCGTCATCACTATCATTGTCGCGCACCAGTTCAGTGTATCGCACTCCTTCAGCTAGATCTAGCGGTAGCGCTTCTTCAGATTTATGACTCTGTTCATATCGGTGGCCCAGTCTATTCCTAGTAGCGTGGGATAGGGATTACTGTCATCGAAAATCTCTATCACTTCAAAATCCGCCTGCGCGCTCACACCTTCAATATCGACTGTTACCCCTTGCAATCTTCCCATGGGCAAAATCTTCTGTTGGTTCACCATTCGTAACTGAATAGGGGACCATTGTAACACGGGTCTACCCATGCGTTCCCATGTTTGCTTTGGTAGTACATTCGCGTCCGAACCCAGATCCAGGATTACCTGATCCATTTCATATTTGCTGATTTGCGCAGTCAACCTCATTTCCATTCCTATGCGCAATGCATGCTTTCCCAATTTCTGGACCACGTGCGGTTCTCCTGACCCCGTGCACCTAGTGATAAGTTCCTGTAGTCCTTTGATTGCCTTGCTATCACGCAACAGTTTCATGCATGTCTCTAGAAAGGTAGTGAGCATTGAAGGATCCATCCCTGGTTCTAGTTGATCCTTACTACCTGAAGTGGAGGCCTCCATGAAGCTCTTCTTAGCTTCCATGAATGTCTCCTTTGTGCGTTCTATATCAAACTCGGGTTCCTTTTTAGGAGCCTTATGAACCCACACACTTTCTTCGCGCTGCTTTCCTTTATCATCTCCCGTGGCCATACCGATCCTGAGCATCATGTTTACATTCGGGTCTTCTTGGTGCAGCTCAGACCTCATCATTTGTAAATTCTGAGTCAGAGGGGGCTGGAGTACCCCCTTTTTGTGCATCCTTGCTATCAGTGAAGGGAAATCTTCTACCTCATGATCAAACTGAGTACAGTACCAACATGATGTCCTTGTTGGGTTTGTACAATCATGGGCATAGTGCCTTGGCCCTCCACAATTGTAACAAATTAGTTGTCTGCGACCGCTTCCCGGTCCCATTCCACCTCGACCTCGACCGCGCCCCTGAAATCTAGCTTGCGCCATCCCTACATTTGGGTCGAGGGCTCGCATTTCAGTCTACACCCTTTAGGCAAGATTCTGATCCATCATTAATTCGTAGCTTCGGCAGGTGCATTCATCATTGCCTACTGACCTGCAGAAATTACAAAACAATTGCTAGGATGTCTACGTATACTTCTGCAATAGATGACAATTATCTGTAGTGCGTTTTCCTCCTATCTGGAATATCGCGCACCATAGTGCAGACGTCGTGCTCGGCCCTGCCTATGCCTCCGGTCTTAACGGCATCGGCCCTCCTCTTGCCAAGTAGTTCGCGAACACTAGACAGTGGTCCTTGTCGTGCCCTTGGCCTTTGCATTTTATGCACCATACTTCCTCATGCACCTCCGACCAAGGTGTCTTGTCCTGTTTCAAACTTTGCATTTCCAGACACAAATTCTGTAGTTGTGCGTGGATTTGTTGGACTCCCAAACCAGGGTCTTGTATAGGGGTCTCATCTAATCTCATTGCCATCTCCAATGCTTCTGCCTGGGCGGAAAGTTTTTGCTGTGACAACACCGTCCTTAAGTGTGGCGTAAGTGAGGCCACAAATCATGCGCAATGCTATGCATCCGTTAATGTCATATTGGCTTCGCGGAGCATACTCTTTAGCTTTTGGCCCAAATCCTAGGGCTCTTTCCCATGAGCATCACAATCTCCTTAAACCCGATGATTGATTGTGTTTCTGATTTTGGTTTGCTAAACTCCCTGTTCAGTGTGGCCTGGATCTCTACGATTCCTGTGTTCGGGTGGTCATTAGTATGCTTGATATACCATGTTAATGCATGATCCTGCAACACGCTTACTAGTGTAGCCTTTTTAATAATATCATCCATGACGCCCTGTGCTTCCCATACTACTCTTACCACGAACCAAAATTGGTTTGGATCTTCATTTCCCACTCCTCTAAATACCGGTAGTTTGATTGCACTCACCATATTGAAATGTGGTGGTGGTGGAGGTGGGGTGGGTGGAGATGGAGGTGAGGAGGGTGAGACGGGTGGTGGTGTGGGTGGAGGTGGTAAACACGGAATACATTGCTTTATCAGACTGACTGTGCTTCTCGAAGAAACTTTTGCAAGCTCTTCCTCACTTTCCCATGAGGGTAAAATTAAGGTATTGGTTTCCAATTCTTCACTACTTCCGCTTCTGTAGATCTTCCCACTTCACGCAGTCCCAAACATTAATTTATTCGCATAACCCGGTTTTCTCAGAATAGCATCTTAATCCAAGTGTTCATAGATTTAATATACTTACCTCGCGGTTCCTTGAGAAAACTTCGCTCTGCCTCATTGTAGCTGACGGTCATGTCTACCGTGAACTTAGTGATAAATCCTCCTATTATTCGTTTGAGCCAACGGTCCACAGCTCGCGCGATCTTATCTCCTGACGCTTCTAGTCTGTGCACTAATTTCGGAGTCCACACTATTGGTTTGTCGAGCCTACACCTTCCCTGGATGTCTACTAACTTCGCGATCCACTCATATAGCTCAGAAGGAAAGGATGCAAAGAAAATTTCGTGGATTTCCATATACAAGTAGCGCTCCAACCACTATTCCTTAATTACTCGCGGATTTCTGTTTTCCTGCGCCGCGAACTAGTGAATCTTCTTGTCCAACCACTCTTCAATTTCTTTCTTTGTTGGATTCCAGTGGCACGACATCAAACATCCTTTATGCAAATCCCAGTCCCGGCAACGGAACCACTTGTTGGCTTGTATGGGCCTGACCTAGGTTCATAGGTGATTTAGCCAAGCAAATCTCGGTACTACTGGCCCTTTCGGAAATAGTCCGCGGAGTGTGGGCTGAGGTCTCACTCGAAGTAGTATGGGAGGGTGCTAGAACTAGGTTTCCGCACCCTGGGTGTTATAGACATTTTTGTGCCTTACAGCTATAAGCATGAAATGTCCATAATCTAAGGGATCCAAAGTCCCTAAACATGTTGTTCCTACCCCTAGAGGAACAAGGCTAACAAACCACAGAAATTCACAGAAGTTCTCCACCAGAAACTGCTCAAAAACAAGTCAATTCAAGATCAATTCAGAGGCTCCACTAGCTGTCTGCGCTGAAATGCAAAGTCTGCACTGGCTACCTGCACTGCAACGCAGGTAGAAGCACTACCAGGGTGCACTGAGCGGGAATTGACAAATGGCAAGTTCATTCAACAAGGTGTCAAGACCCTAGAAGCTTCCGGAATCTTCCTCAAATGACACTTGCCTCAGTGAATTCGACTAGTGATGAGTAAGAGGTTCTCAATCTCCAAGTGGAAGCAAGAACCTCCAAGTGGAAGCAAGAACTGACAGAGGGAGAGGACACTAGTCAGATCTCAAGCTGACTCATCCTCTCTCCAAACATCTATATATGGATCTCTCCTCCATGAGATCTAAAGGCTGGAATTTTTTTATTGCAAAGAATTGCTGTTGGTTTGAGATTGGAATCATTGGGAGCTTAATGCTTTGAAGGGAGGTGAAGATAGGAATTTCATTTGCTGGGAAGGAGATGCTGGATTGGAGCCTTCTTGGTTGTATCTCTTCCTGAACCTTGTTATTCATCAATAAAGCTATCTTGGTTTCTCCTATATGCTGATGTGTCTTTGATGTATGATTGCATTAGTATGTTTAGTTTATTTCTAATCCTGAACTAGTTATGAATATGAATCTATGTCTTTGTGTAGTGTTCTCTTCTTGTGATCTTGTAGGGACCTGTTGAAGCTGGGCGAGCGAGAAGGCAAGTAGCTGGGAACTCCCAAAGAGAAGAGAAACCGGATCGAGGGACAAACGGAAGACACCGGTTGGTCCATCCATCTCTCTTCATTCTCATTTCATAAAGGAAGAATACTAGAATAGCTGTCTCTGTTTGTTGCTAAGGCATTGTCACACCTTAGGTGGATAGGATCGTCCTGCATAGGCATTTTTCCCCAAAACAAATTGGCGACTCCGCTGGGGAGATCTGTTTAGTCATTTTATTTGTGTTTCTATCATTGTTTGTTTCATAGACTCAACAGCAACAATCGAACTGCATCTGCTATTCTCAGATGCAAAGTAGAGAGCTGCTGCTTTGATCCAATCACTGGATTTGTCTATGATCTGAACAATGGACTCACAAATGATTTGATGATCCTTTGTGATAGATCTTAGCCCTCCCTCAAAGCATCCCTTTGATTGTACCTTGCTTGTTGCTTTTATTTGGCCTGAAACCGTAGATTAATCAGCAAACTGTGACCCAGAACCCAGTGAGAAACTCTCGTTTCTCTTTCAGCGCAGACTCTGTGAAGAGGTTCTGCATTTCAACGCAGGTCCCGTGAAGGCTACCTGCGCTGAATGTCAAAACCTCTGTGTTAGGGGTGCGTTGATCCAGTTAGGCCTTGTGCAGCTGGGGTTCTCTGCTCTGTTTTGCCTTGTTTTGATCTCTGATTTTTGCAGCCTGTAACCAGCATAGGTACCTGTCTGATAACCCCTTTTCTCTGCCTAAATTCCGCCTCCTTTTGTACAAAAATACTGTGAGTGTTTTTATGTGTTTGTGGCGTCATTTACAGTTTTCCTTTGCAAGAGTGAAATAATCGTCCTGTAGCCCTTGATTCAGATCTGCTGATTGTGATCTTAGGAGAGAGTTCATTGGCTGTTTACAGTTGGTTATACATTCATTTTTGCTTTTGGTTTGAGTTTGTCTCTTTTGAGTGTCAAAACAAGTATTCATTTCGAAAATCGTTAAGTGTTGTAATCTCTTCTACCCTTTCTGATTTCGAAAAAGTGAACTTGTTTGTATTAGTCATTTAAAAGCAAATTCAAAGTTGTGCAAAAAGCTTTCTTTTTAGGCATCAATATTAAGAAAGCGGAAAACAAACACTTGCATTGTGCATTTGCATCTTGATAGTTTGCATGTTTGATTTAGGAAAAGTGCATTAGAGTGTGCTGATTTCTCTTTGAGAAAAGATGGTGTCTTTCTTTTCCCTTTGTAGCTAGGATTTTCATAGTTGAAAAGATATAAAGCTTGCTTATCATCTTTAGACTGCATTTAGGAATTGTATCATACATCTCGTGGTGAACCTCAAAAGGCAAACTTCTAAAAAGATCAACCTAAAATAAATTGAATGAACTTAACAACGCTTTGTAACTTAACGCACAACATAGAGGTCTAGGCTAGAGACGTGTTCCGGCGTCGTAAAGCCTGGTGATTGTCGATCTCGCTGATGGTGGGTGATTCCTCCTGAGGGACGATAGCGCCAGTACGGATTGTGCTCCCACGTACCGTCGAGTATATATTGGGAGACCCCTATAGGCATAAAACCTTTATCCTTAGGAAGCCGTGTCGGCCGCCCTACTGATCGCAATGCACTGAACACAGCATTCAGGAAGATCGACCGCCCGTACCTTAAAAAGTATTCTGCGGTTTTGCGAAAAGTTTGGCACACCCTCTACCTAGAACTCCAGAGCAGTTCCTTTTGGCCTTTTTCAGACTCTATAACGGAAAAAGTCCATCCGAGCATTTGTCACTTCGGGCTCGTTAAAACATTGAAGGAGACTAGAGTCATCTTTAGCTTTTTCTTGACTCTTTAAAATTGAAAAAGCAAGTTGTGTCTAAAGCGTCGTTAAAATTTATTTTAAACGGAACAATCACCCCTTATTCCCGCGTTGATCTTTCAGTTGAGAAAATGGAGCCCTCCAACCAAGGAATTCCCCTTGGTGGAAATCCTAGTCCCTTCTCCTCTTGGGGAGATGTTGGAGCGCCCCATATGGCCACATTGTCGCTTCCAGGACTGACAAAAGGCTTGCCTATCTGGCTCTTCTCAACTAATGTTGTTCAAAACACCACTATTCCTGAATAGTCGAATCAACAGTTAGACCAGACCAGAGTTACCCACTAGCCTTCTACTTCATCTAATTCTTCCTCTCCCCCTTCCTCTTCGCTTGACGGAACTGGTAAAACAAAAAACCAAGTTCCTAAGGAGAAGAAGGAAAAGAAGAAGAAAGAGAAGAAGAAGAAGGAGCCAAAAGTGACTGGGGGCAAACAAGTGTCGTCTGACAAAAATCCACACACAGCACTGACTAGGCCTAAATCGCCATGTGTCATATGCAAGGGAGACCACTTCCACAGAGATTGTCCCTGCATCCCTCGGATACTAAGGGACTGGTCTCCCCATTTGCACAATTCGGTGGCATCAACCTCGGATAGTCATGTTGACAGCACACCGTCAACTAGTGAAAGTGAAGCCACAGGACAGAGAGGGAAAGCTAGATTTCCCTGCAGACTGTGTGAAGGCGACCATGCCATCCACCGTTGTCCCTTCTTAGACGAGGCTAAAAGAGTTTTGGAAGATCGCCCGATTTTACGAGCGCAACTTCCTCCTAGATATCAAAAACTCCTGCCAAGTCCTTCACCAGTTGAGAATCCGGCTGGCCCGCTCAGGTGGTCAGCCGAAGCACCTATCATTGAAGATGAACCATCTGAATCCATGCCTGACGAAATTCAAAAGGTTGAAGCGGCAGTTGACCCGGTTTTGCCTTCAGAGGCTCTATCTTCAAATGATACCATCACAGAGGAGAATAAAGACGACACCGTCCAAATTCTCTTCATCAACACAGACTCCAACGAACAAGGGGGAAATTTGCCTATTCCTTTATCGCAGGAAGGAACTTTGTCAGAGTCATACCCGGCCGTCTATTCGGTCCCACCACCAAGCAACCTAGTTGTCTCGTTCGACTGGAACCAACTAGGCAGACCCCGTTTGCCAGCAAGCATACCATTCAGAATTATCGTTCAAATATACAGAATGGTGATGGCTGGCACCATCATTGATGAGGGGGCATCTGTGAGTATCCTTTCCTCTATTGCTTGGAAAGCGCTTGGTTCGCCAGCGCTTTTGCCTGAAATGAGAAATCTGTCAGGCTTTGATAAAGGAACCAGTCGACCTTTAGGGATCCTCCCCAATGTGCCCATTACATTGAAAGGGAAGACCGTTCAAATGAACGTGATGGTCGTTCAAGGACCCTTGGATTATAACCTACTCCTTGGACGAGACTATATATATTGCATGGGAGCCATCGTCTGCTCACTCTTTAGAGTAATGTGTTTTCCGCACGAAGGAAGAGTGGTCAAGCTCGTGGACCAACTTTCATTTCCCGGATCACGCATCGCAAATAGTCATATACCATCCCTAAATGGTCTCTTCACACAAGAAATGTCTCAACCCACGGTCCGTCCTCCTGATGAGCGCGAGTAATCCGGGAGGATATGACTGGAACCCAAGGGGCATGCGTCCTGGTCTGCTTCGGCAGGAAAACTTTGGGTATAGGGTAGGTTTCCGCGGGAGAATATGACTAGTCTGTACCCCGCCCTTGCTGGAAAGGGGTTATTCTAGAATAAGATTCTTTTGTCAAAGTTATGTGAGTTGACAGACGAAGTCTCTCACCTTTGTCTATTTCGGTAGACATCGCTGAAGAAGTGTTTTGTTTGAAAGATTAACGAGACAATCATTGGGTAACCTGAAAGAGGTAGGCCTCTCCCGGTAAAACAAATGTTTTATTGGACTAAGAAGGGGTAACCTTGAAATCGTACTTTATGCCTGGGGGCATGCAAACCTTTTGGAGTGCAAGCAAGGGGCGGCTATTTATTTTTTAAATTTTTAGGTCCTCCCTTTAAACCTGTAGGTCTAACCCTTTAAACTCGTAGGATTAGTCGTTTTCGAACTTGCATAACGAAAGGATCCAGAGCAAAGCTTTGTAAGATCTAAGCTCCACAAAAAATAGCATCTTCAATGAGACATTCTTATCATATGACTGGGTAATCGAGCAGTTTTAGCACAAAGTTCATGCTCGTTAAAAAATAAACGCAAGATCCGAGCAGTTTTAGCACATAGTTCATGCTCGTTAAAAAATAAACATAAGGCCGAGCAAGTGTTTCAATCCGCGTTTAAGCTCGTTAAAAAATGAACTACCCGGTAAATAACCACTGCGAACGTAAATTATCAGCCATTAAAGCCTTGGTCGTGTTTGCACCGTCACCTCCACTTTTCCATTGGCCGATCATTCACCTCCATTTGATTGTTTACCCATTTTGAGGAACAGCTGCGAAGAGTGATTTCACTTAGCCATCCTTGTGACACTGCCGTGATTGGAAAATTCCAAGCCTTACCTGGAATCAGCTGCTAACCCATTTCATCACTCGTTCCTCAAAAGACGAGTCTTCTTTAAGCTCTTTTCATCTGACTCGTAAAATATGAAAAGATTGCCGAGTTTTGGCCTTCCAGCTCGTTAAAGCGACCGAAAGTGCTATCCCTCCTCTAGATTTTAATCTTTTTGGACCTGAGGGATTATTGCACAAAAAGATCGAGCGCTTGTTTTGTTCGGCTCGTTAAAACTATCGAAAACTTATCCCTTCTGTATTGTTTTATACTTTTTCGGACTTAAGGGATTAGATGACGAAAAAGGACTTTTGGAGTTAACTTTACGTACCTTTTCAGACTCTCTAAAAATGAAAAGGATCGAGTTATCTTTGTCGTTAGACTCGTTAAAAGCGTTAAATAGCGACAAACTTGCCTTTAGGCGAGAACGAGTTTCACTATCGCTAGGCTCGTTAAAACATAGCGATGGGCTTTCCCGAAGGGCAAGTTATAGAACAAGCATATGTTATCCTCCTCAAGCTTGACAAAAATAAAGAGGTACTGGTCAGCAATGACTGGGGAAAATTGCGAGAAACTCGAGAAAACTTTGATGGTAGCAAGTCGCTCTTGAACATGACACTTTTCCTCCGTACCACAATCGGGTTGGGTTGTTCCATTCACCGGTCACATCACTATGGTCTCGCCATACCATCCATATTTGGGGTAATGCTACCGATCCATCGCATAAGTGTCGCCATATGTTCAAGAGAAGTCGTTCAGAGAAGTCAACCGTGTCCCATCCACTGCCGTACATTATCCTTCATCCTTTCATGACCGCCACCCTGAGTCATATGTCATCAGATCGTTTTCACCTCCATCAAAATCATTAGCTCCGTTCCGTGTCATTGATGTGGGATTCATTAAGGCCCTCCTTTGACGGATCGCTTCTTGTCGACATCAACTCATTATCCAAGAAGTGGATCTAGGAACAACCCCTTCAGTACTTTGAAGCTTGCATGCCTCAATGGCAAGTTTCTAACTTCCGGCGACAGGTATACATCAATGACCTTCGACCGAAAGATTTTGCGTGGTGTTCGACGCCAAGTCCTTTATTCACACCACGTGAATTGTACTGCAGTACCTTGAGGGTCATTATCATTATCGGTGATTCCTCTCCCGCTTGTTAACGGTTTACCTCATTGACCGGTAATCAAGCGATGTCTTTCCATGTTCGACTTCAGAACATTTCTCACATGGATCGACTTGTACTTAGAGTGAAGATCGAACGAGTTTGAAGACCCCGGATCTAGTTTCAACCATCCGGGCTGCGATATACATTCAGGAAAGATAAAGACATTGACATGTACATCATTGCAGCAGATAATCATCCTACCCAAAGGATGATAATTTCATCAAAATTATCAGTCTACCATCAGACGATTGTATGTTCTATGTACAGGAAAATGAATTTATAAAGCTGAGCATGGGAATGCCCGCCTCAGCTAGATCATGAAAGCATTATGAAAAATAATGTATTGTATTGTATCTTATTACAGATCTCCTCCCAGCATTGGATGAACTTCGGATCCTCCTGATAAAGTATTTCACCTGATAAACGGCCTCATACTTTAGGGGGCAACTGTTATAGACATTTTTGTGCCTTACAGCTATAAGCATGAAATGTCCATAATCTAAGGGATCCAAAGTCCCTAAACATGTTGTTCCTACCCCTAGAGGAATAAGGCTAACAAACCACAGCAATTCACAGAAGTTCTCCACCAGAAACTGCTCAAAAACAAGTCAATTCAAGATCAATTCAGAGGCTCCACTAGCTGTCTGCGCTGAAATGCAAAGTCTGCACTGGCTACCTGCACTGCAACGCAGGTATAAGCACTACCAGGGTGCGCTGAGCGGGAATTGACAAATGGCAAGTTCATTCAACAAGGTGTCAAGACCCTGGAAGCTTCCAGAATCTTCCTCAAATGACACTTGCCTCAGTGAATTCGACTAGTGATGAGTAAGAGGTTCTCAATCTCCAAGTGGAAGCAAGAACTGACAGAGGGAGAGGACACTAGTCAGATCTCAAGTTGACTCATCCTCTCTCCAAACATCTATATATGGATCTCTCCTCCATGAGATCTAAAGGCTGGAATTTTGTTATTGCAAAGAATTGCTGTTGGTTTGAGATTGGAATCATTGGGAGTTTAATGCTTTGAAGGGAGGTGAAGATAGGAATTTCATTTGCTGGGAAGGAGATGCTGGATTGGAGCCTTCTTGGTTGTATCTCTTCCTGAACCTTGTTATTCATCAATAAAGCTATCTTGGTTTCTCCTATATGCTGATGTGTCTTTGATGTATGATTGCATTAGTATGTTTAGTTTATTTCTAATCCTGAACTAGTTATGAATATGAATCTATGTCTTTGTGTAGTGTTCTCTTCTTGTGATCTTGCAGGGACCTGTTGAAGCTGGGCGAGCGAGAAGGCAAGTAGCTGGGAACTCCCAAAGAGAAGAGAAACCGGATCGAGGGACAAACGGAAGACACCGATTGGTCCATCCATCTCTCTTCATTCTCATTTCATAAAGGAAGAATACTAGAATAGCTGTCTCTGTTTGTTGCTAAGGCACTGTCACACCTTAGGTGGATAGGATTGTCCTGCATAGGCATTTTTCCCCACAACACTGGGGATGTCTGATGAGCTTCTGGAGGTCCACGATTTGAACCTTCGCACATGTCGCTATGCACACTTGCTATACCTTCGCAACTTGCGATGCTGCTTTCGCGTAGCCCTACCCAGGGCGCAACCCGTATAATATCCAAGTCCCTTGTTGTTTAATCTGTTATTGTCTAATTACTTAACTTGTTTATGTAAGACTAATGATTTTTACAACATATTCATCAATTATATCAGTGCGCGCAATAAATAAAACAGTATAAACGTAAAGAAGGAAATGCACAGCAAATACACAGAAATAGGAATCGAATTCTCTTTATTAATCTTCAATCCAGATTACAGACTCAACATTGTCCTGCGCACTCAGCTGCAGGTGTCAGCGCACTCAGTTGCAGAGTCTACTAGGCCTCTGCTCACTCAGCTGCAGAGTCTCTTCCTACTATTACGACCCAATACACTTAGACTTCGACTCTAGGCTCGAACCATTCATACTCTTTTCTCTTCTTCCTTAGCTCCCTTTACAACTTAGAGCCTCACTCTATTTATACAATCCCATGGTCCACAGACCATGGGTAGGCCGACATGACTTTACATTACATTACAATACTTTAGGGCGGACAACCCTATGACTAATCCTATACTTCACGCTCTGCACCCTTAATTCGTGGAGTCTTTACAAAACCTTTGACCAAAACTTGGGCTTTGAGCCCCAAAATATGCTATGGGGGGGATTCCATGCCCAACACATCCTTTCTCCCTCTCATGTAGGGAGGCAACAACCACAAGCCTAATCTTGTTTCATTCAACAACATTATCTTAATTCATGAAGATGTTTCTATCCCAACTATATATTTCTAGACTTTATCTAACACATGGTGCATACTTGCAACACAAGAATCCATCTAGTTGATTTATCATTACGGGATCCACCAAATCTAGTAGCAGTAATCCATCAATGCAATTCATCATGTCATGTTTTTGACAATACACTTCCTCTAACAAGGAAGTATTTACAAGACATGGATCTTGAAACTGCTTGGGTAAACCATTATTTTCAACAATGAACTATTAACCCATAAAATTAGTTAACGAAGGCATACCTTTAACAACATCAGATTTTCATCAATCCAACTTGTTTCAATCTACAATCATGTGTATCCTATATATTCATCTCAAAACTTCTGAGGTAGCCCCAAGTTTACAATCATTACGCAGATAATAATAGGTGATGGGATCTCATCAAGGGTATCTCCCTTGAATTGGAAGCTTCTTTAGTCATCATCAGTGCATCAAGATCATTGTTTCTTTAGGGCATATCCATATTAGTTCATACAAAACTCCATTCAATATCACATCTCTATCATGTTATACAATCATTTCCATAAGAGTCCTAACATCATCAAATCAGGGCATCCATTTTTGTCACATTGTTAAATTTACCATGTTGTTAAGTCATCATAGCAATTACAACTTATCAAAGCCTTATCAAGATCAATAATAATATAGTCAATAGATCCCGAGTATCAATATTACAACCACACTATTTCCATTAGGGTTACCATACTCATTACAAGCACTGACAAAAGTATCAAGTTACCGTATATCAAAATCAATTTTTATGGATATGATTTATCTTTAGACAAAATCAATATATCTAAATATCAATGAGATTTAAACTATAAAGTGCATTAGTATGTCACATGTACTAGGAATCAAACTTACACACACACACACACATAGATATGACTGGTATGCATTTCTCAAGAGTACTATATGAATCAATACCTTTCTGAAGGTAATATTCTTGTCATACCTCAGGGCTTAACTTTCCATTCCAATTTTGCAGCTATAACAAAACGAAGCATTGTAAAAATTATGCTATACTATACATACCTTGTAATATTCAGATAACTTAGAAAATTGTAGCATATACACTTTTTTATCTCGCATATGCCCATAATAATTTTCACTAGCTCCCAGAATAAATTTGTATTAGGTTCCTTTTCCTATTCTAGATCCCTGTTCCTACTTCAACTTTTCTTTGTCTTTTCTGTGTGTTTTTGGAGAATTTTATATCAGCATCATGTTCAAACATTTTGGGGAACTTTTTGAGCAAATGGAGACGTCCACTAGATGCATAATGACAAATACATCTAATAAAACCATGTATCCAGCCTTAGTTTGCAAAAATAGTAGGTGAAAAGGGCAAAAAACAAGCAAAAAATCATGTTTCTACCTCAATTTTGGCCTAGGCACTGCGCACAGACCAGTCTTGGGAGAATCAACTTTTGGAGGGTCAAATCAAGCCCATTTTGGAAACTGAAGGAATATTTGGAAACTAGACAGAACAAGATTTAAAATGAGCTATCTTGGGCTCAATTTGGACACCGGGAAGGCAGTCAAAAGCAGCCTACAAGATGGAGGGCACACTTGACGCTGTGAGGGTGCACTTGATAGAAAGATGGCACACTTGACCATTTGCCTGATTTTTCACTATTTTTCTCCAGATTTGATTTTCATCCTTGGAAATCAACTTTTTACTGATGTAATTGATGTTGTAAATGTAATTATGGTCTTTTAACTATTACCTAGGGTAAATACATTAGGTAAATAGACTCTATGAGGTGTAATGAATCAGTTTCATTGTAATTAGGGATGAGTCACTTTGACCTCCCTACACTCTAGGTATCAGATACGATTTTTATGGATATTTTCCTCAACTCAGGGATTCAACCCCTGAGGATGAGAGAAGATTGTTTTGATGTCTATATCTTCCCTTTCTTCACTCTTTTCAGAGGTTGGAGTCAGTTGGATGTTGCCCTAGTGATTAGAGACACTATTGTATCAGATTTCGGCCAATTTTAATAGATGAGTTGCAACTATTTCTTTGGGATACATGTGGTATGGATGTTTAGCATTCTTTATTCTTTTTTATCATTTGTATGAATGTTTTGTAAGTTCATAAACCATTTCATGTCTATTATATGGTAATTTTCAAGTTGATAGGCGAAATACATGTTTGTTCATGCTCTGTTTTGGGAAAGTTATCATAATTTGTCCATCTTTCTTTAGTTTAGGAAGAATACATCTCCTATGCTCTTCCTAGCTCCTCATTAGTCTTAAACCATCTCACCAAATCCCCTTCTAAGTGCTAAGCCTCCTGCTTACCTTTCCCCTTTGAATGTCTGCAATCATATCTTATTTTCCTTGACCTAGCCTCTTTGACCTAATACCCTCATCCAACAATAACACAATCAAATCAAATCAAGCAACCTATGCACATCATAACTAGCCTAAAACCCTAATCCATCCAGCCCTCTTGGCTTTGATTCTTTGGAGATATCCCTCTCTGGCTTGGTAGGGCTAGCTACCAAGTCAAAAGGTTGGTATGTGGTTACCTCAGCTAGACTCTTCCTCAACCTTGGAAATCCGGAGGAGTGATAACATACTGGCATCGTTGCCAGGGAGTGAAATCTCTATCTTCCCTGGGAAAGAACAACAATTATTTAGATCTAATTGTTGATGGTGAACAACAGTTGGACACATAGGAAGGTTGTACCATTCACCTGGCGACTCCATTGACTGAAAGATCCAGAAAATCAACACTTCATGACGACTCCACTTTTCAAGAACCAGTAGTTTGATAACCTTCTTGGTGACTTCATTGTTGTCAATATGAGTTCTACCACAAGAATAAATACCAGGTATGCTCCTATGGATCAATCTCATATCCCTGGATTTCCAAATCCTATGCCTCATACTGGTTTGCAAATCTTCCTATATTTGAAAATGAACAAGAAGATGATGTTACTTTGCATTTAGTAAGGTTTCATGTACATGTATGTAGACTAAGAGTTGAGTTTCCTGAGGACTATCTCTTGAAGTTACTTATGGCTACCCTTGAAGATAAAGCTAGGGTATGGTATGAAGGGTTACCAGAAGGAAGCTTATGTTCTCTAAAAGATTTCCATAATGTTTTCTCCAACGATTATGTCAAGTCTTATCCTTCTTTACAAACCTATTGTGATTATAGTGAAGGTTTCATTACATATCTTGAAAGTATTGATGATATCGAATGTATGGATGATGAAGAAATCATTGAAGCCTTCTCTGATTTTTCCCTTCAACAAAAATCTGAAGAAGCCAGTCACTTTGTTATACAAGATCATAGTCAGCGTACAGTAGCTTCCTCTTTGCTTTAAGATGAAGGAATTTTGAATCTTGATAGTCAAAAGGAATCACATGAAATGAATCAGTCATTTGATGAAAATTTATATACTTCTTTGCTTGAAATTAATGAAGATTTATAACATCCTTGTCAAACTTTAGGAGGGAAAGAAGACAATTGTTTTTTTGTCCAAAGAAAACAAAGAGTACTTCCTCCTTTGACTAAAGAAGAAATAAATCATATTCTTAATTTGTAAATCCATATTCCATCCATTAAGAATGATGATGTTATTGTACAGTCTTGCCATTTTCCAAGTGATTATGAAGAGGAGAATAGTGATAAAGAAGAAGTTGTTTTAGAGCCCCTTGCAAATACAAATATTCCTCAAGGTTCAAAAAATGAAAGGTCTGTTGATGAAAAGGAGTTTGCCCCAGATCCCATAGATATGGACACTTATGATGTTGAAAATATTATGGAATATCCTTTTGCTAATTTGTTACAACCATATGGAAATAATGCTTATTCTTCTCCTTTTATTGATTCACAAAAGGTAATGCTTCATAATTTTCAAGATCCCTTGGATAGTCTTTTGCAAGCATTGGAGAAGATGAATGTTGTTTTGTTTATCAACATAAATCTTGGTTTCAGTTTTCATTGTGAGTTGCCTACATATACATCATTCTGCCTGCTCAAGGTAAGTGAGAGAAGAATTTCAGTAAGTAACCATCTACTGAATTGGTTACACTGGAAGGATCAATTCACCCAATCAGCAATGGTGGAATAAGGGAAAAAACTGGAGGAACGTGCCAATGTGTTGCCTCTGGATCATGAAGAGGAAACAATTCAACTTGACAGTTGTTCTGATCTTTCTGTTGATCATCAAGATCTATCCTTTGCACATGCTTTTCAAGATCCTTTTACCAGTTTGCTGTAGTCATCAGATCATGATGGTTATCTTGTTTTGAATCATAGTTTTCAACTTCAGTTGTATGTTGAGTTGCCAATCTTCAAGTTTTTTGTAGATAGTGTAAATAGAGGACAATCAGGTATCCAATTGCTTGATTGGCTTCATTGGCATTTTTCCTTTACCTGATTTAGCAGTCATTTTCAGCAGTTAGAATAGAATAGGGTGTGGATTTTGTTTCAACAACAACTTTCTTTCAAGTTCAGTTTTCAACAAGTGACGATAGAATTCATCAAGGTTTGAAGCCCGAGGAGAAGGCCCTAAGGCTCTGATGATCTAATAGTTTGACTTGAAGTTTCAGTGTCCAGTTTGGTTGTTAATTTTTTACTGTATTGGACCACATGGTTAGGCACTTGGTCTACGGTGTTCTTGACACCTGCAAGGAGCTACCATCCCCAATAAGGCCAATGTTAGTGTCAGTATTTGCATGCTTCCATCAATGATCAAAACTCCTCTTTTCATATTCATATTAGGTTCTCGCTCAAAAAAATTTGTCATTCCACCCAGGTCCTCATTCAAAAATTTACTCACTGATGGTAGCCAAAGTCAAAAAGCCTCACTCTCCCTCAAAAATCAATACTTTATGGCCCACCTTCATGTCTTACTGAGCATACATCAATCATAAAAGCTCATTTCATCATTTCTTTATGTCAGTCAAGTCAACATGGAGTCTGTTCATTCAAAGTCCCATTAGGTCACTAGGTTTCATTTTCCAAAATTCAATAATACTCCATTTCACTGTGTAAGGCCAGAAAAAAGTATGAGAGTAAGCAAAATAATATCCCTTTTTCATTTAAAGAGGATTTTCAAACATGTAACTATGTTTTCCCAAGTTCTAATTTTCATTCCAAGTATGAGTTTTATTTCAGATTGTAATTTTATTCCACAAAAATCAGAGATGTAATATTATTTTTTAATTTATGTAATTTTATGTTCACTATATGTAATAAGTATTGATCCTAAGCTGCCAACTCAAACTCTATATGCCAACTTCATCAAAGAAAATTCAAATGTAAAGAGTGCCAAACTCCAGCATCATCAATCTGCAAAGAAGAAAATTAGAGTGTAAAGGGTAATTAGCAAAGTTTTCAACAAGGTGAATTGAAACATTAGAAAGTGGGTTTTAAAGTTGAAAAATAAAATTCACTCAAGTATAGGAGCCTTCATAGCATCAAAATCAACTTCATTTGTCTCCTACTATCGATTGAGCAAACCCCAAGAGAGAATTACTCACCATTCTGGGCGAAATTGAAAAAACATAGCAGGCATTGCGCACTTCCTTCAGGAAATACGCACTTTCTTCAGGCACTGCACACTTCCTTCAGGCACTACACACTTCCTTCTAGCATTGCGTACTTCCTTAAGGCGCTACGCACTTGCTAGAGAAAGGGTGCACTTCCTTGTGGCGTTGCTCACTTGTCCAAGAAAGCCAGAATCGCCTCCAAATCTCCACCAAACTTGTATTCAACCTCCAAAAAGTGAGAAATAGACAAAGATAGCATTCTTCTCCTCCTACATTCATTTTTTAAGGTGTTTTGAAAGTTTATTTAAAAATTTGGTGTTTTTCTCATATCAAAACCCTGGTATTTCCCTCAAGACCACCATTTCACTCTCAATTCCCAAAATTTCACTCCCCTACACTTTCATACCCTTCCCTCATTACAATTTCCTTTCCCTAAACCCTTTATCCCAATACCCTAAGCCCTAGGTGCTACAACTACCTAGGCTCCCAACCCCCAACCTGTAAATAATTTCCCCATCCTAAATTCCATCATATTACTACTCCCTATCCCCTCCCCCATTTCATAAATCCCTAAACCCATCTCCTTCAATTTCCCTTTCCCACTCCTTACTCCTAAAAAACCACATTCCACCGAAGTCATACCTCCCTAGGGTTTGACATTAAAACACCAGGGCAGAAGAAGAAAACAGACCATACAGTGAGGGAGAAGAAACAGAGGTGAAGAGACCACACAAAGGGGGCATAGTACTTAGATTTGAGCCAACAGATATCAGGGAACTCTTGGCATCTCCTATGGTTGTGACATCTTTCAAATATCTCGGATGTTATGAATTCTATGGGCAAATTCAAAAAGTCCAACACCATGCCATGTTGACTAGACTATTCATATCTAAACTCCATGACAACCAAGTTACTCTAGCTGGTGTCACTTTTACTATATCCAGTGTCATTATATTAGCTTCCATCGGGATCCTAGATGTTGGGAAGAAATGGTTCAAGCAAGGAGAGTTGGAGAAACATTACTATGAGCCTTTCATAAAACCAAGGTACAAAAATGAGAAAAAGAGATATTTTTCTTTTTCTCACCTCCTCGGCAAATATGCCCCAATGATGAATATTATCATGAAATACTTTTCATACGAAGGTAGATTTTCTAGACTTATTCCTATCATATCCGGCTCTTAATGCATTTCACTATGGTAAATATGCTCAACATACCCTACTACCTTTTCCAGGGCATTGATAAGATGGCATATATTGTCTAGAAAAGAGAGTATGAACATCAAATGAAGAGTCTTTTTCATCATTCCCTCATCAAAATCCTAGTCCTCTATCATCTCAATGAACTGAACATTGCATGGAGTACCTTCATAGCCAATCCCATATTCACTGATCCATCTATTCAGAATGTTCAAAATATTCCTTCATCATCTCATCCTTCCACATCCATTCCTCCATCTCAGCCCAAAGATCATGCATCATCATCAAATCAATCTCTTCCACCATCACCATTTCATGAGCATATTGAGTCACCCAGCAGAGATGAGATTAGTGAGCCAGAGCAGATTGAGAAGGTTAAGGTCATCAAGCCTAAAAGGGCAGATTTGGGCACATTGGCACACACTGATTAGAGAGGCCATAGGCAGGTGTTTTCCCCACAGATTGTGGGAGGGGCCTTGCCTTCTTCACCAACAAAGTGGGTACACAATGGAAAAGAGAAGATGATAGAGACAAAGATTCAGCATTAGGAGGAAGACCTCCATGAGACAGAGTAGGATTTTGACTTAGTTCACCTAGGTGAGCATGATTACAATGAGGACACAAGCACTACCATCAAGGAAAAGTATGCACTCATCAGGGAGCTCCAAACAAACTTAGAGAGTTCAAAACATATTATTTCATATTACAAGCAAGAAAATCAGCAGCTTCAAGCTAAACATGATGTCATGGAGATTCAGGTTATCAAGGCAAAAAGGGAAGTAATGAAATCCAAGGCATTGCTTGATGAGGCCTATGACAGGTATGGTGAACCTGAAGAAGATCAAGAAACAAAGAGCAGACCTAGGAATAGAGGGTTGAAAAGAGCTCTAGAACTAGAGAAACAAAAGGAGGCTGAGCTTGCTAATCAGCTCACATGGAATGAGAAATTTGACATCATGATTAATGAGAACCAGGAGCATTGGCTTGACAATGTCAACCAACATTTAGAAAATATCCTAGACAAGGCCAATTAGAAAAATGACATTCAGAGGAAGATGGCAAAACATTATGCCAACAAAGAAAGAAATGCAAGGGCAAAGCTTAAAGAAGCAAAGGCAAAAATTCAAGCCCTAAGTCAACAAGAAGAGAAAAAGAAGCTTGATATACTTGCAGAGGCTTCACTCCAAGCCTAGCCACACCAACGTCAGCCACTTGACCAATTTTGAGGCATTTTGGCTCATTTTTGCAGTTTTTGTCTTTTCTGTGTATTTTTGGAGAATTTTATATCAGCGGCATGGTCAAACGCGCAGCGCCCTAGGCGCTACGCACTTTTTTGGGGCACTTTTTGAGCAAATGGAGACCACCACTGGATGCATAATGACAAATACATCTAAGAAAACCATGTTTGTAGCCTTAGTTTGCAAAACTAGCAGGTGAAAAGGGAAAAAAACAAGCAAAAAATCATGTTTTTGCCTCAATTTTGGCCTAGGAGCTGCACACAGACCAGTCTTGGGAGAATCAACTTTTGGAGGGAAAATCAAGCCCATTTTGGAAACTGGAGGTAGATTTCGAAACTAGACAAGACAAGATTTCTAATGAGCTATCATGGGCTCAATTTGGACACCAGGAAGGCAATAAAAAGTAGCCTGCAAGATGGAGGGTGCACTTGACACTGTGAGGGCGCACTTGACAGAAAGATGGCACACTTGACCATTTGCCTGATTTTTCACTATTTTTCTCCAGATTTGATTTTCATCCTTGGAAATCAACTTTTTACTGTAAATGTAATTATGGTCTTTTTAATATTACCTAGGGTAAATACATTAGCTAAATTGACTCTATGAGGTGTAATGAATCAGTTTCATTGTAATTATGGATGAGTCACTTTGACCTCCCTACACTCTAGGTATCAGTTCAGATTTTTGTGGATCTCTTACTCAACTCAGGGATTCGACCCCTAAGGATGAGAGAAGTTTGTTTTTATGTCTATATCTTCCATTTATTCACTCTTTTCAAAGGTTGGACTCAGTTGGATGTTGCACTAGTGATCAGAGACACTATTGTATCAGATTTTGGCCAGTTTTAATAGATGAGGTGCAACTATTTCTTTGGGATACATGTGGTGTGGATTTTTAGCATTGTTTCTTCTTTGTTATCTTTTGTATGAATGTTTTCTAAGTTCATAAACCATTTCATGTCTGTTATATGGTAAATTTCAAGTTGATAGGCGGAATACATGTTTTCTAATGCTCTGTTTTGGGAAAGTTATCATAATTTGTCCATCTTTCTTCAGTTTAGGAAGAATACATATACTATGCTCTTCCTAACTCCTCATCAGTCTTAAACCATCTCACCAAATCACCTTTTACGTGCTAATCCTCATGCCTACCTTGCCCCTTTGAATGTCTACAATCATATCTGATTTGCCATGACCTAGCCTCTTTGATCTAATACCCTCATCCAGCAATAACGCAATCAAAACAAATCAAGCAGCCTCTGCAAATCATAACTAACCTAAAACCCTAATCCATCTAGCCCTTTTGGCTGTGATTCTTTGGAGAGAGCCCTCTCCAGCTTGGTAGGGCTAGCTACCAAGTCAAAAGGTTGGTCTGTGGCTACCTCAACTGGACTCTTCCTTAGCCTTGGAGATCTGGAGGAGTGATAACATATTGGCATCGTTGTATCTTCCCTGGGAAAGAACTATAATGATTTAGATCTAATTATTGATGGTGAATAGCAGTTGGACACATAGGAAGGTTGTACCATTCACTAGCGACTCCATTGGTTAAAAGATCCAAAAAATCAACACTTCATGGTGACTCCACTTTTTAAGAACCAATAATTTGATAACCTTCTTGGTGACTTCATTGTTGTCAAGATGAGTTCTACTGTAAGAAGAAATCCCAAGTATGCTCCTATGGATCGATCTCAGATCCCTGGATTTCCAAATCCTATGCCTCATGTTGACTGGTTTGCAAATCTTCCTATATTTAAAAATGAACAAGAAGATGATGCTACTTTGCATTTAGTAAGGTTTCATGTACATGTATGTAGACTAAGAGTTGAGTTTCCTAAGGACTATCTCATGAAGTTGTTTATGGCTACCCTTGAAGATAAAGCTAGGGTATGGTATGAAGGGTTACCAGAAGGAAGCTTATGTTCTCTAAAAGATTTCCATAATGCGTTCTCCAAACATTATGTGAAGTCTTATCCTTCTTTACAAAGTTGTTGTGATTATAGTGAAGGTTTCATTGCATATCTTGAAAGTATTGATGATATCGAATGTATGGATGATGAAGAAATAATTGAAGCCTTCTCTGATTTTTCCCTTCAACAAAAGTCTGAAGAAGCCAATCACTTTGATACACAAGATCATAGTCAGCATACAGTAGCTTCCTATTTGCTTGAAGATGAAGGAAGTTTGCATCTTGATGGTCAAAAAGAATCACATGAAACGAATCAGCAGTCTGATGAAAACTTATATACTTATTTTCTTGAAATTAATGAAGATATTCAACATCCTTGTCAAACTTTAGGAGGGAAAGAAGACAATTTTTGTTTTGTCCAAAGAAAACAAAGAGTACTTCCTCCTTTGACTAAAGAAGAAATAAATCATATTCTTAACTTGCAAATCCATATTCCATCCATTAAGAATGACGATGTTATTGTACAGTCTTGCTAGTTTTCAAGTGATTATGAAAAGGAGAATAGTGATAAAGAAGAGGTTTTTTTAGAGTCCCTTGTAGATACAAATATTCCTCAAGGTTCAGAAAATGAAAGCTCTGTTGATGAAAAGGAGTTTGCCCCAGATCCCATAGATATGGACACTTATGTTGTTGAAAATATTATGGAGGATCCTTTTGCTAATTTGTTACAGCCATATGGAAATAATGCTTATTCTTCTCCTTTTATTGATTCACAAAAGGTAATGCTTCATAATTTTCAAGATCCCTTGGATAGTATTTTGCAAGCATTGGAGAAGATGAATGTTGTTTTGTTTATCAACATAAATCTTGGTTTCAGTTTTCATTGTGAGTTGCCTACATATACATCATTCTGCCTACTCGAGGTAAGTGAGAGAAGAATTTCAATAAGTAACCATCTACTGGATTGGTTACACTAGAAGGATCATTTCACCCAATCAGCAATGGTGGAAGAAGGGAAAAAACTGGAGAAACATGCCAATGTGTTGCCTTTGGCTCATGAAGAGCAAACAATTCAACTTGACAGTTGTTCTGATCTTTCTCTCTTGATCATCAAGATCTGTCCTTTGCACATGCTTTTCAAGATCCTTTTACCAGTTTGCTACAGTCATCAAATCATGATTGTTATCTTGTTTTGAATCATAGTTTTCAGCTTCAATTGTATTTTGAGTTGCCAATATTCAAGTTTTTTGTAGATAGTGTAAATAGAGGACAATCAGGTATCCAGTTGCTTGATTGGCTTCATTGGCATTTTTCCTTTACCTGATTTAGCAGTCATTTTCAGTAGTTAGAATAGAATAGGGTGTGGATTTTGTTTCAGCAACAACTTTCTTTCAAGTTCAATTTTCAGCAAGTGATGATAGAATTCATCAAGGTTTGAAGCCCGAGGAGAAGGCCCTAAGGCTCTGATGATCTGATAGTTTGGATTGAAGTTTTCAGTGTTCAGTTTGGTTGTTAGTTTTTTACCGTATTGGCCCACATGGTTAGGCACTTGGTCTACGGTGTTCTTGACACCTCCAAGGAGCTGCCATCCCCAATAAGGTTGATGTTAGTGTCAGTATTTTCATGCTTCCATCAGTGATCAAAACTCCTTTTTTCATATTCATATTAGGGTCTCGCTCAAAAAAAATTGTCATTCCACCTAGGTCCTCATTCAAAAATTTACTCATTGATGGTAGCCCAAGTCAAAAATCCTCACTCTCCCTCAAAAATCAATACTTGCTGGCCCACCTTCATGTCTTACTGAGCATACATCAATCATAAAAGCTCATTTCATCATGTCTTTATGTCATTCAAGTCAACATGGAGTCTGGTCATTCAAGGTCCCATTAGGTCACTAGGTTTCATTTTCCAAGGTTCAATAATACTCCATTTCACTGCATAAGGCCAGCAAAAAAGTATGAGAGTAAGCAAAATAATATCCCTTTTTCATTTAAAGAGGATTTTCAAACATGTAACTATGGTTGCCCAAGTTCTAATTTTCATTCCAAGTATGAGTTTTATTTCAAATTGTAATTTTATTCCAAAAAACAGAGATGTAATATTGTATTTTAATTTATGTAATTTTATTTTCACTATATGTAATAATTATTGATCCTAAGATGCCAACTCAAACTCTATATGTCAACTTCATCAAAGCAAAGTCAAATGTAAAGAGTGCCAAACTCCAGCATCATCAATCTGCAAAGAAGAAAATCAAAGTGTAAATGGTAATTAGCAAAGTTTTCAAAAAGGTGAATTGAAACATTAGAAAGTGGGTTTTAAAGTTGAAAAATAAAATTCACTCAAGTATAAGAGCCTTCATAGCATCAAACTCAACTTCATTTGTCTCCTACCATCAATTGAGAAAACCCCAAGAGAGCATTTCTCACGATTCTGGGCGAAATTGAAAAAACAGAGCAGGCACTGCGCACTTCCTTCAGGCGCTACGCACTTCCTTCAGGCACTACGCACTTCCTTCAGGCATTGTGTACTTCCTTCAGGTGCTATGCACTTCCTTATAGCACTGCGTACTTCCTTAAGGCACTACGCACTTGCCAGAGAAAGGGCGCACTTCCTTGTGGCGCTGCTCACTTGTCCAGGAAAGCCAGAATCACCTCCAAAGCTCCACCAATCTTGTATTCAACCTCAAACAAGTGAGTAATAGACAAAGATAGCATTCTTCTCCTCCTACAGTCATTTCTTAAGGTGTTTTGAAAGTTTATTTAAAATTTTGGTGTTTTTCTCATATCAAAACCCTAGTATTTCCCTCAAAACCACCATTTCACTCTCAATTCCCAAAATTTCACTCCCCTACACTTTCATACCCTTCCCTCATTACAATTCCCTTTCCCTAAACCCTTTATCCCAATACCCTAATCCCTAGGTGCTACAACTACCTAGGCTCCCAATCCCCAACCTGTAAATAATTTCCCCATCCTAAATTCCATCATATTACTACTCCCTGTCCCCTCCCCCATTTCATAAATCCCTAAACCCATCTCCTTCAATTTCCCTTTCCCACTCCTTACTCCTAAAAACCACATTCCACCAAAATCATACCTCCCTAGGGTTTTGACATTAAAACACCATGGCAAAAGAAGAAAACAGACCATACAGTGAGGGAGAAGAAACAGAGGTGAAGAGACCACACAAAGGGGGGAGAGTACTCAAATTTGAGCCAACAGATATCAAGGAACTCTTGGCATCTCCTATGGTTGTGACATCTTTCAAATATCTTGGTTGTTATGAATTCTGTGAGCAAATTCAAAAAGTCCAACACCATGCCATGTTGACTAGACTCTTCATATATAAACTCCATGACAACCAAGTTACTCTAGCTGGTGTCACTTTTACTATATCCACTGTCGTTATATCAGCTGCCACTGGGATCCCAGATGTTGGGGAGAAATGGTTCAAGCAAGGTGAGTTGGAGAAACATTACTATGAGCCTTTCATAAAACCAAGGTACAGAAATAAGAAAAAGAGATATTTTCCTTTTTCTCACCTCCTTGACAGATATGCCCCAATGATGAAGATTATCATGAAATACTTTTCATGCAAAGGTATATTTTCTAGACTTTATTCCTATCACATCCGGCTCTTAATGCATTTCACTAGGGTAAAGATGCTCAACATACCCTACTACCTTTTCCGGAGCATTGATAAGATGGCATATATTGTCCAAAAAAGAGAGTATGAACATCAAATGAAGAGTATTTTTCATCATTCCCTCATCAAAATCATAGTCCTTTATCATCTCAATGAACTGAATATTGCATGGAATACCTTCATAGCCAATCCCATATTCATTGATCCATCTATTCAGAATGTTCAAAATGTGCCTTCATCATCTCGTCCTTCCACATCCATTCCTCCATATGAGCCCACGGCTCATGCACCATCATCAGATTAGTCTCTTTCACCATCACCATTTCATGGGCATATTGAGTCACCTAGCAGAGATGACATCAATGAGCCGGAGCAGATTGAGCAAGTTGAGGTCACCAAGCCTAAAAGGGAAGATTTGGGCACATTGGCACACACTTTTCAGAGAGGCCATAGGCAGGTATTTGCCCCACATATTGTGGTAGGGACCTTGCCTTCTTCACCAACAAAGCAAGTACACAAAGGCAAAGAGAATATGAGAAAGGCAAAGATTCAGCATGATGAGGAAGACCTCCATGAGACAGAGAAGTATTTTGACTTGGTTGACCTAGGTGAGCATGATAACAATGAGGACACAAGAATTGTCATCAAGGAAAAATATGCACTCATCAGGGAGCTGTAGATAAACTTAGAGAGCTCAAAAAATATGATTTCATATTATGAGTAAGAAAATCAGCAGCTTCAAGCTAAACATGATGTCATGGAGATTCAGCTCATCAAGGAAAAAAGGGAAGCAATGAAATCCAAGGAATTTCTTGATGAGGCCTATGACAGGTATGGTGAACCCGAAGAAGAGCAAGAAACAAAGAGCAGACCTAGGACTAGAGGGCTGAAAAGAGCTCTAGAACTAGAGAAGCAAAAGGAGGCTGAGCTTGCAAATTAGCTCACACGGAATGAGAAATTTTACATCATGATCAATGTAAACCGGGAGCATTGGATTGACAAGGTCAACCAGCATTTAGAAAAGCTCCTAGACAAGGCCAATCAGAAAAATGACATTTAGAGGAAGATGGCAAAACATTATGCCAACAAAGAAAGAAATGCAAGGGCAAAGCTCAAAGCAACAAAGGCTAAAATTGAAGCCCTAACTCACCAAGAAGAGAAAAAGAAGCCTTATATACTTTTAGAGGCTTCACTCCAAGCCTAGCCACACCAACATCATCCACTTGACCAATTTTGAGGCATTTTGGCTCATTTTTGCAGTTTTTGTCTTTTCTATGTGTTTTTGGAGTATTTTATATCAGCAACATGGTCAAACACACAGCGCCCTAGGTGTTATGCACTTTTTGAGAAAATGGAGACCACCACTAGATGCATAATGACAAATACATCTAATAAAACAATCTATCCAGCCTTAGTTTGCAAAACTAGCAGGGGAAAAGGGAAAAAAACAAGAAAAAAAATAATGTTTTTGCCTTAATTTTGGCCTAGGCGCTGCGCACAGACCAGCCTTGGGAGAATCAACTTTTGGAGGGATAAATAAAGCCCATTTTGGAAATGAAAGGTATAGCTAGAAACTAGACAGGATAATATTTCCAATGAGTTATCCTGAGCTCAATTTGGACACCAGGAAGGTAGTAAAAAGTAGCCTGCAAGATGGAGGGCACACTTGACCATTTGCCTAATTTTTCACTGGTTTTCTCCAAATTTGATTTTCGTCCTTAGAAATCAACTTTTTACTAATGTGATTGATGTTTTAAATGTAATTATGTTATTTTTACTATTACCTAGGGTAAATACATTAGCTAAATAGACTCTATGAGATGTAATGAATCAGTTTCATTGTAATTAGGGATTCGACCCCTAGGGATGAGAGAATTTTGTTTTTATGTCTATATCTTCCCTTTCTTCACTCTTTCAGAGGTTGGACTCAGTTGGATGTTGCACTAGTGATCAGAGACACTATTGTATCAGATTTTGGCTAGTTTTAATAGATGAGTTACAGTTATTTCTTTGGGATACATGTGGTATGGATTTTTAGCATTGTTTCTTCTTTGTTAGCATTTGTATGAATGTTTTCTAAGTTCATAAACCATTTCATGTCTTTTATATGGTAATTTTCAAGTTGATAGGTGAAATACATGTTTTCTCATGCTCTGTTTTGGGAAAGTTATCATAATTTGTCCATCTTTCTTTAGTTTAGGAAGAATACATATCCTATGCTCTTCCTAACTCCTCGTCAGTCTTAAACCATATCACCAAATCACCTTTTAAGTGTTAAGCCTCATGCCTACCTTGCCCCTTTGGATGTCTGCAATCATATCTGATTTGCCCTGACCTAGCCTCTTTGACCTAATACTTTCATCCAGCAATAACCCAATCAAATCAAATCAAGAAACCTCTGCAAATCATAACTAGCCTAAAACCCTAATCCATGTAGCCCTTTTGGCTGTGATTCTTTGGAGAGAGCCCTCTCCATATTGGTAGGGCTAGCTACCAAGTCAAAAGGTTTGTATCTTGGTCCGTGGTTACCTAAGTTGGACTCTTCCTCAGCCTTGGAGATACGGAGGAGTGATAACAAAAATATTGTAGAAATATTTTTATTGGCCGAAAATTCATCAGGATGTTGGGAAGTACATTAAATCCTGCATTGTTTGCGTCATTGAAAAACCAACTATCAAGAAGCAAGGCCTATATACTCCTATGCCTACTCCTATTTGACCTTGGGAATCTGTCTCCATGGATTACATGTTGGGCCTTCCTTCTACTAAGCACATCAACGACTGTGTTTTCGTGGTCATCGACAAATTGTCTAAGATCACCATTATGGCGACCTGCAAGAAGAGTATCACAACAGAGGCCACTGCTAAGCTCTTCTTTGAGTGAGTGTGAGTGTTAGGGTCCAACCCTAAACCATTTATTTATGTAATAAGCCCAATGGGATGATTCATAGTCATAGTTAGTTAGAGAGTCAATAAAGCCCGTATTAATTATAAGTGGTTAACCCCCATTTAAAAAAGGGACCACAGTTAGTTGCAAACAGGCCCTAATTAATAAATAAAGTGGTTAACCCATGTTATGCAAAGGACCACTAGTTGTTAGGTTGTTGGAGGTCATTTATCTATAAATAGTCGTAGTTAGTAAGTAAATATCATCGAGTCTTATTGTAATCGAGCTCTGCTCTGCTGGAGGTTTCCCCCTCAAAGAGGCAAGTGAACATTGAATCTATTATGAATAATAAAATACTTGTTGTTTTTTTCATTTTATTATGTGTTCTAGGTTACATTTCTTCGTATTTCTAGTATTATGGAATTTCTCACAGGTCAAGAGCATAACAAGTGGTATCAAAGCACTTTCCAGGACCAGTTATACCTCCAATTTTCACATATATTTTTTTTAGGCTAGTGATCCAGGAGGATCTCGAGACACCAAGGGGATGGATAAAGGCTCGAAATTCAAAATGGCAGAAAGGAGAATTTGATGGCATCAGTGGAGAGGACTTGTCTTCCTGATCGCGATGGCATGAATGGTCGTCGATCTGTGCTCGTATGCAAAAGATAGAGCTCTTCAAAGATTGGTATGGCAGAAGAAAAATGGGCCCACAGTGCGCCACATGGCATCCCAGTCAGCACGTGGGACCCACATGGTAGCCCATCAAACACTGACACATGGCAACCCGTCATTAGCCTCTTAAACATGCACAAGAAAACATGGGATATTTTGGTTACAACTACAATTTTTATATAGTTATCCAATTAACTATATAAATAACAATATAAAACCAATTCAAAAATATAATAACAAAATATATAAGACCATATAATAATATGGTATATCCCAAACATTCAACATATGGTATATTTTGGTTGAAGTATGGTATAATGGTTATACCATATAACATATATGGTAAAGATATATTACGCAACAACCAATCCACATTTAACCAACAGTGGAGGGTTATAATAAATGGTGGAGTAACCAACGTGTATGGAAAATACATTATGGTTATAACAAATGGCTAAGGGTTATAACCGCCCACACCTCGTGTAAACCTTATCCCAAATTTGTATACCATATAATGCATACAATGCACATAAACCAAACCATATATAGCATGGTTTGTAACCAATGTAACCAACGCATGCCATAAAGTTAACGGGAGATACGGCATGGCTTGGGGGCAACCACGTGGTGGTCCCGCCACCCATAAATATCAATATACAACACCCAGATATAATGCAGATTACGTAGGATGGGGATGGGATGGGTGCGGTCCTGTGGAGTATGGGCCCACACTCCAATCGAGTTTAATAAAATATATGAATTTAAATATGGTATACGGTTGGGGTTAGAATGGCATTTGACATTTATAACCAAAAATCATATTATGGTTTAATCCGCCCTAAAGTTATATAAACCCAGTTTTTAACCATTTTGCAAGGGAGAGATCAACGGGCACGAATTTTGAGACAAGGTGGCGGAACCTTGAGCACTCAGAAACACTGGTGGAACCTTGCCTAAGCAGAAATTTTGAAGAGGGTAATTTTGGTCCAGTATCAGAATTGGGCAAGTTTTATATCAATTTTTCACCTCTCGGCGACGGGAATCCAACGGTGGTGTCAACTTTTTCAGCAGGACTCTCCAATTTTCAGGCATTTTCAGCATGGAGGTATAATGCTCCATTTTTGTAACTGATGAATGTAACTTCTTTTGATGACATTTTTAATGAATGAAGGCATCCCCATTGATCGATTAGGGCCCGAAGATGTAGTCCAGGAGGGACGAACTCCATTGTCAAGTTCTTGTCTTCTTGTCCTCTTATGCTCTTTTTCTTCTTTCTCTCACATGTGCACATTTAAAGTTTCTCTTTGGTTAAGCTACAAACTGTATATGTAATTCTTTTAATGCATCTATAAACAAAAGATAACCTGGATCAAGTGGTATCAAAGTAGGTGTTTTTAGATGTGAATTGCATGTTTGTATGCTAACGAGAAACAGGCTCCGAAGAGGCGAAGGAGAATTACAGTCTTTCAATCCCAAGGCGGGGCGTGCACATCGAAGGAGAAACATGGCAGATGAAGAGGCTCAGTATGAGGAGGAGCTCAATTTTCGCAAGACTTTCTATATGATGGCAGATCGTGTTGAGAATTTGTTCTCAAAGCTTGAAAAACTGGAAAATGCAGAGGGGAAAACTCCAGAAGGACAAGGTTCAGTACATGGAGGTGATGGAGGAGATCCACCTCCTTCTCCTTCTACAAGTGGAAGTTCTTCTTCTTCTCACCATAATGATAATCGAAATTCAAAAGATACATCTAAGAAGCCTTTTTTTAAATTAGATGTTAAATTTGATCTCCCCATGTACAATGGTGAAAGCAATGCAGAAAAACTTAATAATTGGATTCGGCAGATTGAGATCTACTGCAGGATTCAGCAGATCGTGGAGGATGAAGCAAAGATTCATTTGGCCTCTTTGTGATTAACCAGCACCACTCTCGTATGGTGGCCCGAGAGAAAAGTACAAAGTAGTAAGGATGTGGGTAATCTCTATTTCTCTTGGCCTAATTTCATTTCTACATTAAAAGTACAATTTTATTCGTTGGGTTACATGCAAAAAGCTTTAATGAACTAGCAGTATTTAAGGCAAGGCAAAGGTCAAGATGTTCAGAGTTTTACAGAAGAATTTAGGAAGCAAGCACTAAATTTGGGTATTGCACTTGATACACCTGAAATTGTAACTAAATACATTGGATCATTACATAATTATATTAGGCATTCATTGTTATTGTTTGAACCAACCACCATTGATGCGGCCAGCGTAAAGGCCATTCAAATTGATAATAGGGGCAAATATGACAGAGATGACCAATTAAAGAGAACATCAACAATCAAGAGAAGGGGAGCAAAGCCCTCTTGTACCCATTGTGGGAAAGAGGGGCATGATGAAGAGAATTGTTGGAAGTTGCACCCTGAACTGAGACCTGAGAGGAATGACAGAAATGGGAAACAGAAGGTCGCCGCCACTGTACAGCAAAGCCAAGATTCTGAGTCAGAGGAAGATGAGAAAGTCATAGCTACGGGATTTGCACGAGGTAGGCTTGTTGACTTAGGGTCTGACTCTGGTGATGAGATGAAGTTTGCAACCCTGGGGGTCGCGACAAGAGGACCCATAGATTTGGGGTCTGATTCTAGCTATGAATCAAGGATTTCAACCGATATAATAAAGAGGACACTTCCCTCAACAGAACTTGAAGAGATCAACCACCGCATCCAAGCGGAAAATGTTGAACTAAGGAGGCTTCTACAGGAGGCGAGGGATGAAAACCAAAGGTTACTACGTGAGTTGCAAGCCAAGGATGGGGCCTTGGAACAGCCACAACATAGCTATCTGGAGGTAAAAAGTGATTCTCCAATTTCATATGATTCTCATGATGATGAATTTGCTGCTTTTGAAAACCATACTACAGGGATTGGATCCAAATTAATGAAGAAAATGGGATATCAAGGAAGGGGCCTTGGCATCAAAGGCCAAGGCATCATAAACCCCATCAAAGTCAAGGAGTTGCTGCACCATGCAGGAATCGGATACACCAGAAAGGAAGTGGGGGAAAATTCCAATATAGCTAGTAACCAGCCAACAACAGACGATGAAATTCCTTCCTCACAATCCAGCGATAGTGAGGGCTCCATGAACACCTTTCGAAGAAACACCAAGGGGAAGCGCCCCAAGGCAGCCCCGAAAGTTTGGAGGAGAAAGAATCGTTGTAGTCATTGCAACAAAGAGGGACACCAACAAACCACGTGTCCGATGCTCCATGTTCCAGAAACATCGCCAAAGGAGCCGAAAGATGAACATGTTCCACAGATGAATCTGCACCAGTCACGATGGTCTGCTTTGTTAAGATGGTTTTTTTAGGAGTAGTAGCTTGTTATGGCCACCATTGTAAATCATACGTTGCAATGTAAAAATGATGGCATGTTTCCCATCACTTCAAGATGCAACGATGATATTTTGGCCTTTCCTTATTAGTATTTGAGGCATTAATTACTTTTTATGTAATACTTGGCCAATGAGTGTGTGCTATGAACTCTTGGCAAGGAGGGGTTGTTGAGTCATGTGTGGTGTGCATGATTGCAAGTGTTATGAAACCAGCTCAAGAAAATATAGAAAAGATAGATCAACGCCTTAGAATTCAGCCTCTTCGAGGGGGAAACCTCCTTTACATTACATAAATGAACAATTCTTGGATGATACAAATGACAAAACCTCCTTTCTATATATAGGAGTCTAAGGAGTCACAATATAATCCAGCCGACCTAACAATAATAATATAAAGCCACAAAAATAACAATAGAGGGATTCTATGGGGCACAGAAATAACAATATGGGGGTAATAGGGGCACAACAATATAAATAAGGGGTATAACTACAATAGTAATGGGGTAATCACTAGTATTATAGGGACCCAACATGCCCCTCTCCTTCAAAAAAGTGTTGTCCTCAACGCTTGAGTAGTTCTGGATACTTCTGCATAAAATTCTCATCCTCCCATGTGGAATCTTCAGCGGATAAGTTCTTCCACTTGATAAGATACTCTGAAATTGATCGATTTCGTAGCTGTCGAGTTCTTGTTTCTGTGACTGCTTCTGGTTCCAATATAATTTTTCCTTCCTCGTCAAGTTCTGGCAATATTGTTTGAACTGGGAGCTTGTCGCCTATAACCTTCTTTAAACATGAAACATGGAAAACTGGGTGCAATCGAGAAGCTGCAGGAAGCTCCAATTTGTATGCCATAGTACCAATCTTTTGCAACACCTTGTACGGACCATAATACTTTGGTGATAATTTATTATCCTTCTTAGCTTGCTTTAGGGACATTTGCTTATATGGTTGTAGCCGTAGGAATACCCAATCACCTACATCAAAACTTCTTTCACTGCGATGTTGATCTGCCTGTTGTTTCATTCTATTTTGTGCCAACACGAGGTTATCCTTTAAGAGTTGGAGGACTTGTTGTTGATGTTCGATGTGATGTTCCACTGCCTGAACCTTAGAATTTTCTCTTAAATATGATGTGATGGATGGTGGTTGATACCCATAAAGTGCCATAAATGGGGTCATTTTTGTTGCTGTATGGAAGGAAGTGTTATACCACCATTCAGCCAGAGGCAACCATTTGACCCATTGTGTCTGTTTATCAGATACAAAGCAACGAAGATATCCTTCCAAACATTTGTTTACTATCTCAGTTTGCCCATCAGATTGAGGATGATAAGATGAGCTATGAGCTAACTGAGTACCAAGACAAGAAAATAATTCTGTCCAAAAATTTCCAGTGAAAATGGGATCTCTGTCACTTACAATAATCTTTGGGTTTCCATGTAGCTTTTGAATTGTTTCCATAAATGCAGTAGAAACTGTACTGGCTTTAAATGGATGTGATAATGCACAAAAGTGTGCATACTTGGTAAGTCTGTCAACTACCACCATGATGACACTCTTTCCCTCAGACTTGGGTAAACCTGTGATAAAATCCATTGAAACCTCCTCCCAACGTTGGCTTGGAATGGATAAAGGTTGTAATAGACCCGGTGTCTTAATTGTTTCAACTTTATTTTGTTGGCAAACCAAACATTCCGCCACAAACTTTTGAATATCTGATTTAAGGCCATCCCAAAAAAATTCCTTCTTAACCCTGTGGTAAGTTTTTAAAAATCCTGAGTGCCCTCCTAAGGGAGAAGTGTGCAATTCCATAAGAATCTTTTGTTTTAGCTGGGAATTCTTACAGAGGTATAAGCGATCTTTGTACCATAACGAATCATTTTGCCAGCTAAATGTATCAGACGTACTGGAATCTTGTTGTAGCTTTCGAATAAGTGCCCACACTTCTTCGTCATTCTTCCATTCCTCCCTTGCTTCGTTTATCCAATCTGGTTGGATAATAGAAATGGCGCACAACAATGCTTCCACATCCTCATCCTTTCTTGAGAGTGCATCTGCCACCACATTTTGCTTCCCTTTTTTGTAGATGATTTCAAAGTCATAACCCAACATCTTTGTGACCCACTTTTGTTGCTCTTCAGAGGATAATCTTTGTTCTAAAAAGTATTTAAGGCTATCATGATCCGTTTTTACCTTGAAGTGTCTTCCCATTAGGTAGGGTCGCCATTTCTTAAGTGCATGGAGTATTGCCAACATTTCCTTCTCATAAATAGCTTTGCTTAAAAACTTTCCCTTGATTGGACGACTTTCAAAAGCAATGGGTCTTTCATCTTGCATTAGAACAGCACCAATTCCATTTCCTGAAGCATCACATTCCACAATAAAGGTTTTTGTGAAGTCCGGTGTAGCTAAGACCGGTGCTTGGCACATTGCCTCTTTAAGATGTTCAAAGGCCTTTGTTGCTTCCGGAGTCCATGAAAATGCATCTTTCTTCAATAATGTTGTTAGAGGTGCTGCTATTCTCCCATAATTCTTAACAAACTTGCGATAATACCCTGTCAACCCAAGAAATCCTCGCAGATGCTTTATGGATGTGGGGATTTTCCATTCCTTAATGGCTTTAATTTTGCTAGGGTCTACCTTAACTCCTTCATGAGATACAATATGACCCAAATATTCCACCTCCTGGACTCCAAAGAAACATTTGGATCTTTTTGCATATAATTGTTTCTCCTCCAATAGTTGTAGCACCTTGTCAACATGTTCAACATGATCCTTCCAAGACTTGTTGTAGATTAGTATATCATCAAAAAATACTAACACAAATTTTCTAAGGAATGGTTTGAAAATTGAATTCATCAAACCTTGAAATGTTGAAGGTGCATTGGTAAGGCCAAAAGGCATGACCAAAAATTCATAATGACCCTCATGAGTTCTAAATGCCGTTTTCGGAATGTCTTCAATCTTCATTCTGATTTGATGATATCCTGAACGAAGATCCAACTTGGTGAAGTAAATTGATCCATGCAATTCATCCAGTAATTCATCAATGACAGGAATGGGGAACTTATCTTTAATAGTGAGCTTGTTGAGCTCCCTATAATCCGGACACATGCGCCATGATCCATCCTTCTTGTGCACCAATACTACTGGAGCAGAGAAAGAAATTTGACTTGGTTGAATTATACCAGTGTCTAACATTTCTGCAACCATACGTTCAATTTCTGGACATAGGGATATCTATATGACGTAGAAGACAAGATGACATTGAAATCTTGATAACTAGTTTCTGCACTGACTGTCATTTCATGCTGAATCCATATGCAGACTGATCATGATTTCATCAATTTTTGGATCAGGAATAGTGATGTATCTATATGGCTTGATGTTTGGAGGAACACTTCCTGGAATCAGATGAATAGCATGATCATGATCACGCATAGGTGGGAGACCCTTGGGAGTCTCAAATACCTTGGAATGATTGTCCAGGACTTTTTGGAGATCTGGAGAAATAGATGATTCCAATGTGGAAACATCTAGCGAACATAATTGTGCAATTACACCTCTTTGCTCCTTTTTTAGAAGCTTTGTCATACCATTAGAGCTGATTATCTTTCCTGGTTTCCCTGCAATACCCCTTAATTCAACTTCCTTTCCTTCCGTAGAAAATTTGATGAAAAGTTCTTGAAAATTAAAAGCTATTGTACCCAAGGATTGTAGCCATTGGACTCCTAGTACAACATCAGCACCTCCCATTGGAATGGAAAGCATTGGGCTAGTCAATACATATTCTCCCATGGATAGCTTGATATTATGGCACTTTCCAGAGCAATTTATTGTTCCTCCATTTGCAATCATCACTTGACACTCTGGTGCTGGATATAGGAAGCAATTCAATTCTTTTGCTACCCTACAATGAATAAAATTGTGGGTGCTTCCTGAATCAATCAACACTATTACCTTTTTCTTCTTGATTTGTCCTTCTATCTTGATGGTTTGAGGAGTGGTAATTCCCGCCAATGCATTACAAGATATGGTCGGATTTATTTGTTCTTCATCTAGGCTTTGTTCCTGGAGTATATCTTCTTCTTTTGACCTTTCTTGCTCCTTTTCTTCTTCCTCTTCACAATCTATGTAGAATAATTTCTTCTCAGCACACTTATGACCTTTAGTGTATTTGCTATCACAACTGTAACAAAGCCCTTTTGCTCTTTTTTCTTCCAATTGTTGTGGTGTCAACCTTATAGGTTGTGGAAGACTAAGGGCAACAACACTTCCGTCTTTATAGTTGTGAGTGGTATGCTTCCTGGTTGCCATAATTTTGCTTTCCATTTTTCTTGCTAACCTGAATGCCTTCTCTAATGAATCAGGTTCCCAAAGGCGAACATCATGTTGGATATTATCCTTTAAAGACCCTATGAACACATCAATCCTATGCTCCTCTGGAATATCTTTTACCCTTATGTTCAATTTTTGGAACTCCTCAATGTGCTCCATTATTGAACCCTTTTGTTTGAGACTTATCAATTGGCTAAAAAAAGTGTTGCTTTTTGTATCTTCATAATGTGCTATCAATTCTTCCGTAAAAATTGCCCAAGTGATAAATTTTTTACGAGAGCAAAGCCATTGATACCATACAAACTGATTTGGTTCCAAATATACAGTTGCCATACGTACCTTTTGTGTGTTTTGCACATTATTGAGATCGAAGAACTGCTCCATCTGTAATATCCATGTGGCGGGATCCTTGCCATCAAACTTCCTCATATCGATTTTTGGAATATGGTGGGTCTTCGATCCAACATTAGAGTCTATGGAATCATGATTAACATTGCTTTTGTTCACATCATGAGTTTCCTTTACAACCTTTTCACCATTAGTAAGTATTTCTTGTAGAAAATTTGTCAAATCTGTCTTCAAATCTACCATGTCTGTTTTCAAATCTGTCTTCAAATCTGCCATGTCTGTCTTCAAATTTGTGTTCAAATCTATCTTCAAATTGTCCATCTTAGCTTCCATGCCATTCATCTTAGCTTCCACGCCACTTATCTTAGCTTCTGTTAACTTTTGTGAGCGTGACATTTGTTGCACTTGTTCTTGTAATTTTGATATATCATGTAGCATTTCTTCCTCTTCTTCATGAGTCATGCTAGAGCTTTCAGGTTCCTTACTAGGTGTTTGCATTTTCTTTCCTCGGGGCATCAGTTACCGATAATATTTCTTTACTATGCCCTTTGAATTCCTTCAAACCCAGCTTACACAAAAATTAAAAAATTAAAACTACACACCTTTTTTCACTTTGTAGAAGCCTAATATTGAATCTGATGTATCTCTGTAATTCCAGATCCTTCAATTTTTAAATTGCTACCTGTAGTAGCCTTCTGTGTCCTCTTTCCAATGCCACAAGTCTGACCCAATTTGGATTCTCCAAGGAAGAGTTATGTGAAATCTCCCACAGTGACTTGATTATAGACTAGTTCAGTAGAGAGAACTTGTACAACGTGCCACGAGTCACTGTTTCGACCTATGGATCTGAAAAATGCATACAAGAAACTAAAGTCCGTCCTCTTTCTGTACCTTCTTACGAAATTTCAATCCGATCCCCAGAGAGAAAGTTATGACGATTTTCCCCAGGTCACCTATTTTGAATGTAATTCAGGAGTCTGCAAAAAGACCAACTTCCTCAGATCATATCTCAGCAAATATCACGCGAAAAGCTCTGAAATTCGGACCCAAGGTTTAGCGCGATTTCTTCTCAAATGGGTTTTTTTTGCGACTTCTGAAACGTCCCAGAAAAAAAGTTATAGCGAAAATTCCACGATGACCTGTTTGGAACAGCGAAACCCTAGAATCCAAAGCTCTGATACCAAATGTTATGAAACCAACTCAAGAAAATATAGAAAAGATAGATCAACGCCTTAGAATTCAGCCTCTTCTAGGGGGAAACCTCCTTGACATTACATAAATGAACAATTCTTGGATGATACAAATGAGAAAACCTCCTTTCTATAAATAGGAGTCTAAGGAGTCACAATATAATCCAGCCGACCTAACAATAATAATTTAAAGCCACAAAAATAACAATAGAGGGATTCTATGGGGCACATAAATAACAACATGGGGGTAATATGGGCACAACAATATAAATAAGGGGTATAACTACAATAGTAATGGGGTAACCACTAGTATTATAGGGACCCAACAGCAAGAATGTACCAATTTCGTGTACAGGAGATTGACAGTGTGCTAATGCTTTTGGAGGACCAAAAGCTCCTCAGTGGGGAGGATTGATCTAGGAGGATCTCGAGACACAAAGGGGATGGATAAAGGCTCAAAATTCAAAATGGCAGAAAGGAGAATTTGATGGCATCAGTTGAGAGGGCTCTTCTTCCTGATCGCGATGGCACAAACATTCGTCAATCTGAGCTTGTATGCAAAAGATAGAGCTCTTCAAATATTGGTATGGCAGAAGGAAAATGGAGCCCACAGTGCACCACATGGCATCCCAATCAACACGTGGGACCCACATGGCAGCCCGTCATTAGCCTCTTAAACCTGCATAAGAAAACATGGGATATTTTGGTTACAACTACAATTTTTATATAGTTATCCAATTAACCATATAAATAACAATATAAAACCAAATCAAACATATAATAACCAAAATATATAAGACCATATAATAATATGGTATATCCCAAACATTCAACATATGGTATATTTTGGTTGAAGTATGGTATAATGGTTATACCACATAACATATATGGTAAAGATATATTACACAACAACCAATCCACATTTAACCAACGGTGGAGGGTTATAATAAATGGTGGAGTAACCAACGTGTATGGAAAATACATTATGGTTATAACAAATGGCTAAGGGTTATAACTACCCACACCTCACGTAAACCTCATCCCAAAGTTGTATACCATATAACGTATACAATGCACATAAACCAAACCATATATAGCATGGTTTGTAACCAATGTAACCAACGCATGCCATAAAGTTAACGAGAGATACGGCATGGCTTGGGGGCAGCCATGTGGTGGTCCCGCCACCCATAAATATCAACGTACAACACCCAGATATAATGCGGATTCCGTAGGATGGGGATGGGATGGGTGCGGTCCCGTGGAGTACGGGCCCACCCCCCAATGGAGTTTAATAAGAATGGCATATGACATTTATAACCAAAAACCATATTATGGTTTAACCTGCCCTAAAGTTATATAAACTCAATTTTTAACCATTTTACAAGGGAGAGATCAACGAGCATGGATTTTGAGACAAGGTGGTGGAATCCTAAGCTCTCAGAAACACTGGTGGAACCTTGCCTGCGCAGAATTTTTGAAGAGGGTAATTTTGGTCCAGTATCAGAATTGGGCAAGTTTTATATCGACTTTGCACTTCTCAGTGATGGGAATCCAACAGTGGTGTTATTTTTTTAGTAGAGCTCTCCAATTTTCGGGCATTTTCAGCATGGAGGTATAATGCTCCATTTTTGTAACTGATGAATGTAACTTCTTTTGATGCCATTTTTAATGAATGAAGGCCTCCCCATTGATCGAGCAGGGCCCAGAGATGTAGTCCAGGAGGGACAAACTTTGTTGTCAAGTTCTTGTCTTTTTGTCTTCTTATGCTCTTTTTCTTATTTCTCTCACATGTGCACATTTAAAAGTTTCTCTTTGGTTAAGCTACAAACTATATATGTAATTATTTTAATGCATCTATAAACAAAAGATAACCTGGATCAGCTAGAGACGTGTTTCGAAGTCTTTAAACCACGAGGTCTGTCATTAAGCGCATAAACCTGCAGATTTGGTGAGGCATGCACGTAGGAACTACAAGAGGTGGCCACACTTGTTGGACTCCCTTGTAACCCCTGTGGGTACCCCTTCGAGTAGTAGTGCATTAGACAAAGCTGCCCACGGACTGCACTTCCACATACCCTTGGGTATATCGAAAGCCCCCTAGGATCACCTAAAACCTAGCCTTAGATAAGTCGTCGGCTGCCTTTCTTCTACAGTACACTGAGAACAACATGCAGGGAGATTACTCGCGCGTACGATAGGGTAGTCGAGTAGTACGGCTAAGGGTATGGTCGATCCTCCTTAGTTAGCACCCTGAAAGATTAGGTCCAGGACTATTGTTGGACCCATGTGTATATTGCGATCTGTAGGACCTAACACTCCTTTGTGACCATATTTCCCTTTGCTGTTTGAAGATTGCCCACTATCTTATCTTCCAAATCAGATCCAACAGTTGGGGTTCTGCCGCTGCAGTGCAACTCATATCCAGTAGTTGGGGTTTTGTCGTCGCCATACAAATCATATCCAATAGTTAGGGTTCTGTCATCGCTGTGCAACTCACATTTAGGAGTTGGGGTTGCATAGTGTTGATCAGACTGTAGAAATTTCACCTGTAGAACAAACCGATATATGAAATGTCCTAAATCATAATACTTGTTCTACTTCTACAAAACATTACGCAAAAGCATAATCGAATTCATGAGCAACATCAAGTAGAAACATGCATAACTGATCAAGAGAAATAATCACACATAACACAAGATATATCCAGGGGAAAGCACCAACATAAAACCCCAACCATGTATTATCAATCAATTGTAGATCCTCAACAACATACAAAAAGAATCAGCTCAATAGCTATCCTGCTCTCTCTGTAATCAGAAGATCCTAATGATCTTCAATCAGAAGATGAAAATCATGGACTACCTAGGCCTCAATATATAGGCCACAAATCCTCCAATCTCCTATAATAGATCCTTCTCCATGCAAGGAATACTTACTAGAAATATCTAAGCATCTAATAGTACAATGTCCCACATCTGATCTCAACTGGATCTTTGATAGAACTGACATGCAACAGTTATCCATGAGTGAATCCTCAGTTATATAAAATAATCGTTGTCACATGCATGCAAGCATTAACAAACTATATTTTATTATTTTAACAACTTGTTAAAATAATCTAACTGGACTTGACTAGTTAGAACTAAGTCAACTGATTCTCTCATTATAGAACTGAACCTTATCTCCTTTAATCAAGGGATAAATTCCTAAATCAAGGGAGAAAATAATTGCATGATCTCACAAAGACTTCAAGTTTAATTTTCCATAATTAATTAACTCAACTGAATTAATTAATTAATATTTCCAACTGCTGTTAAGACCAAAATTAATTTTACTTCCTATAGATAGACTAGGGACTGCTATAAATAAGAAGGGACCAAGAAATGCTATTTTTATAACTTTCTATTTTTAGCAGTTTCACCTCTCACCCAATGTGGCCAATGACCTCACTGGCCAAACTGCTATTTTTAGACATGCTATTTTTAGCAGGTCTATTTTTAGCACATTCTAAATTTAACATTTCTTGTTGCACATTTTTCAACACTCCCTCTCAACAAGAAAGGATTCCTCTCGAACCCGATCCTGTAACTTTGGAATGTTCTGCATGCAACACATCTACCCAGTCCACTTGCTCCAACAACACTTGGAACAAAAACACTCCCAACTGACCACTCTGTTGGGCTAGGAACATACTCTGATGCTGAAGCTCTACCTGCTGCTGACAAGTGATCCCTCTCTGACATCTGTGCTACTACAACATCTCCATGCATCTCACACCATTGCACACCTCTCTGTGCCACCTAGCACTGTACAAAACACTTGTGCCTCTCGCATTGCTGCAGCCTGCTAGCTATGCGCTGTCCTGGGATTCCCTGCACTGTCACTCTCTCTGCCGCTCCATCCGCATCTATCTCTACCCAATTAGTTAGTTCCTGCTACTCCACATCAAGGCTCCTGTAGCAAGGTCTCATCCAAGAGGTTGGGTACCTCAAGGATCCTGCCCCTCCTCCTTGGCACGATCACTCTATATTGCCCCACCTCCTACCTAGAGGTATGGCTGCATGCGATCCCTCAGCCCACCTAGCTCGAAGTTTCCCCCTATTGGAGGTCTCTGCATGAGTAGATGTCTCTACTCGATCTCCACTCAGCTTCCCCTGTTGTGGCTGCTCCACAACCTCCTGAAGTTGCTGCACCAATTGTGGCTCCTCCACAATTGTCTGAGACTTCTTCTGGCTCTGCATGTTGAGAGGTAATTTACCCTCCCTCTCAACCACCAAGTCTCCATCAGTTGCCTTGTTTCTCAAGGCTTTGCATGCATCTTGAACCTCAAGAGCATACAGGTTCTTGACCCGTGAACCAATCTGCTTCACCTATCTAGTGATGATGTGTCTAAGGAAAACCTTTCCCTTACTGAAGACTACATCATAGCCTCTGTCTTCCAGCATCACGATCGACACCAAGTTTCTCTTCAATCCTGGTACATACTTGACATCGGTCAAGGTAAGGCGAGATCCATGCTCGCTCTGAAAAATAACCATGCCTACACCTGAGACACTATACTTCTCATCATTACCCATCTCTATGAGTATCTGGAGATCTTTCTCCTCCAAAGTAATGAACAAACTCTTATCGCCGGTCATGTGGAAAGAAGCTCCACTGTCAAGAAACCAACCACTTCCCACCATGGATGAAACCATGCATGCAAAGAGTGTGAATTCCAACTCAAACTATGAAGCAAGTGCCTCACCTTCAAATGCTTCCCCATATCCCTTCTTGGATTTCCTTCGTGGACAATTTGCAGCATAATGGCCCACCTCATGACAACGAAAGCATCACACTTTCAATTTTTCAACCTTCTTCCCATCATTGGAAGAAATGGATTCAGAAAGAGAAACCTTCTCCTTCCCCTTCTTCGCCTTACTCGTTAAGGCACAGTTCTCCTCATCATGCATAGATGAAGAAATGTCTCTGGTGCTCTGTCTGATCTCCTCCTGCATCAAATCCGACCATAGTCGTTCCCAAATGGCAGTTTCTCCCTTCCATTCACCGAGTCCTGGTAGCTATGCCAGCTCTTAGGAAGGCCAAGGAGTGCTAGACTCACCATATCCTCATCTGATGTCACGACCCCTACACTTGCAAGCTCATCCCTGCATGTGATGAGCTTGGTCAGATACATAGAGATCGTCTCATCCCTTTCACACTTGATCTTTCGAAGTTTTTCCTTCAGTGCCAGCTTCCTTTGATCACTGCTATTCTGATATAAATCTTTCAATGTTTTCCACATTGCATGCGGAGTCTCCTTCCCATGGAGGCTCGAGACAATGTGATCTTGCACTCCCTCCAAGAGAATTCTCCTAGCTCTAGCCACACACTTCCTCCATTCCACCTGCTCAGTCTTGTCAGTAGGCTTAGGAATTTCTTGATCAATGAAATCCTTAAGGCCATTATCTTCCAAAACTGCCTCCATGCGATCCTTCCAAGCTATATAGTTTGAGCTGCCATCAAGGGCATACTCAAGCCTCAAACCATAGAACGCCATTGATGAAATAGATGTGATAAGAACTTGAGATCTATATCCCGAATAATAAACTTCGAATTTCTCCTGCTAGTATATTGTTCTTGCTTGATCACCTGTGCTCTGATACCATGTAGAATTTTGTAGAATTTTTCTACAAATCAGTTAGCTCTGATACCATGTAGAAATTTCACCTGTAGAACAAACCGATATATGCAATGTCCTAAAGCATAATACTTGTTCTACTTCTACAAAACATTAAGCGGAATCATAATCGAATTCATGAGCAACATCAAGTAGAAACATGCATAACTGATCAAGAGAAATAATCGCACATAACACAAGATATATCCATGGGAAAGCACCAGCATAAAACCCCAACCATGTATTATCAATCAAGTGTAGATCCTCAACAACATACAAAAAGAATCAACTCAATAGCTATCCTTCTCTATCTGTAATCAGAAGATCCTGATGATCTTCAATCAGAAGATGAAAACCATGGACTACCTAGGCCTCAACATATAGGCCAAAAGTCCTCCAATCTCCTATAATAGATCCTTCCCCATGCAAGGAATACTTACTAGAAATATCCAAGCATCTGATAGTACACTGTCCCACATCTGATCTCAACTGGGTCTCTAACAGAACTGACATGCAACAATTATCCATGAGTGAATACTCAGTTATCTAAAATAATAGTTGTCACATGCACGCAAGAATTAACAAACTATATTTTATTATTTTAACAACTTGTTAAAATAATCTAACTGGACTTGACTAGTTAGAACTAAGTCAACTGATTCTCTCATTATAGAACTGAACTTTATCTCCTTTAATCAAGGGATAAATTCCTAAATCAAGGGAGAAAATAATTGCATGATCCCAAAAAGACTTCAAGTTTAATTTTCCATAATTAATTAACTCAACTGAATTAATTAATTAATATTTCCAACTGCTGTTAAGACCAAAATTAATTTTACTTCCTATAGATAGACTAGGGATTGCTATAAATAGGAAAGGACCCAGAAACACTATTTTTAGCAGTTTCACCTCTAACCCAATGTGGCCAATGACCTCACTGGCCAAACTGCTATTTTTAGACACACTATTTTTAGCAGGTCTATTTTTAGCACATTCTAAATTTAACATTTCTTATTGCACATTTTTCAACACAGACTCTTTGTGCAGTGAGGCTTGCTGCTACTACAGTTTGAGCCCTATTTTCGCAGGACATTGGGTAGGATCAAGTTTTATGGAATTCAGCTAGTGCAATCTTGATCAGCGGGGAGTAACAAAAACAACAACAACAAAAATCTGAGACCATCCCAAGACGCTTGCAAGAGACTTATCCCATAAGCTTCAGGACGACAAGCTGATCGTAGTGGTACCATTCACTTGTCAGCCTCAATTTTCCGGTGGTCCCAAATTTTTCTGAAGTGACTTCAAGTGACCCCTGCCAATAGATTCCTAAGCTCGCCCTCTTTCCAAGAAGACTACTCTTAAGTAATTTACCGGGGTTTGTGTATGGTAGGTACCAGATCTCAAGTCATGGCCTATGAGAAGATCAAGAGCCTTGAAAAAAGGTTGGATGAGTTCTAGGGAAATATGGACCGAATTACCACAACACTTTCACAGCTCACCAATATGATGCAAAGGTCTCATCGGGAGGAGCATAGTGTTGATGAACACCTCGAAGGAGAATCTATCCATCACATTCACTTCCATGGAAATCACCAACATTCCCACCCTTGGCCACCCAAGTGAGACATGTACAAATTTGATGGCTCTAATCCTGCAGTATTGGTAGCACAAATGGAACAATATTTCTCCCTAAATGATATCTGCGAAGATCAAACTAAACTACGTGTGGGAGCCCTTTACATGGATCAAGAGAGATGGAAATCGTGACAATGGCATCATAAATGTTATCCTGGGAACATAACTTGGCACATGTTTTCAAAAGCCCTATGTGACTGCTTTGACAAGGAATCTAATTTTTTAGGCCATCTCACTAAGCTCCGATAGGCAGGCACAATAAACAACTACATAGTAGCCTTTGAGACATTGGCCATCAGAACTCACAGTCTAGGAGATGAATTCTACTTGGAGTGTTTCATCAGTGGTCCCAAAGAATCCATCCAAGCCCACGTCCGGATGCACCACCCAGCTACCTGGATGGACGCCTACAAAAAGGCTATCGAGCTGGAACTCGCCTTAGCTTCCTAGTGCACTCGTCTAAATTTCATAGCCAAGGGGCCTCCCACCCAGGCTCAGGGCCCTACCCAAACACTTAAGGTTCAAAAGGTGTCTCCATCAGAAATGCTTGAGAAAAGAAAACAAGGATTGTGCTATTACTGTGATGACAAATACTCCCCGGGGCATAAATGAAAGGAAACAAAATTATTTCAAATTTATGAGATTGATAAAAGCTCATATGAGGAAGCCCCACCCCTTGGGGGGCCTGAGGACGTAGTTGAGGAAACCCAGCCTGACAATGATCTCACAACTAAGCAAGATGAACCTATTATCTCATTACATGCTTTGGTGGGCATTTCTTCGCCTCAAACTCTCAAAATCTGAGGCTTTCTTAAACATCGACCAGTAGTGGTATTGATTGATAGTGACAACACTCATAAATTTCTCCATAAGCGAGTCGTCGAAGTTATTCATTGTTTTGTACGAGCAGTCTCTAATTTCCAAGTCCTTATCGCTGATTGGGGGACCATGAAATGTGAAGGCCACTATGAAAATATTAAACTTCATATGGGAGACTACCACCAAAATACCCACATGTTTGCTATTGAAATGGGTGGCTATGACATTATCTTGGGTGTTGAATGGCTTCACACACTGAGCCCGATCACAATGGATTTCTAGGAGTTATATATGAGCTTTAATCATAATGACCATGTTCATACATTACGTGGACTCCAGGTAGGTGCTACTACTATCATCAACTCGCATCGAATAGAAAATCTTTTGAAAAAGGGCCATCACAGATTCATCGCCCAATTTAATGCCATCCAGGCCATTGAATCCATTACTCCTCATATTCATCCTTAGATGCAACAGGTCTTAGACTGCCACCAGCATGTATTTGACAAACCTAAAGAGATTCCACCCTCTATGTAGGAATTTACAAGGTAAGTTCCTCAGACAGAACACCAAAGGAAACCGCTCACAAACAGATCACAAATCAATACACCAGTATTTTTGACGTGGTTAAAACCCTCAAAGAGGGAAATAGTCCATGGCCTGAGCCAACGCGGCCACTTCAGGCAATTTATTAATAAAAGAATGAAAATTTACATAAGCTTCTATCATGGACGGTTACCCTACAAATGACCCTCCATGCTCTTTAAATAGAGATCATGGACCAATCGGGTGTTAAGCCACGGATCAAGTGTCGGTAATACCGAGGAGAGAATGAACCGTCGGATCACTACATATCGTGACTGTCGGATTGTAAGTTACAAAAAGTACATAGTAAAGAAACACACTTTTCCTAACTCTATACTAGACCAAGTTATACTTAACTAATTCCTATGTGTCGGAATATCCTAACATCCCCCCTTAAGAACAACTTGGGATAGGATTGAAGGATGTACAAATATGACACAATAGGAGAAGGAAGGAGGCACTAGAGCCTATTCTCTAGGGGTGAACATGATCATAGCATCCCTTTGGTCCTAGGGGCCCAACCGCCTAATGTGCACCTATACTAATATCCTATCACCCAAAAGACTGAAATTGAAAAAATCATCAAGGAACTCCTGGAAGTCGGTGTTATACATCCTAGCATTAGTCCTTATTCATCACTAGTGGTCATGGTGCTAAATAAAGATGGAGAATGGCACATGTGTCCAGACTATCGGGCCCTCAACAAACTCACTATCAAAGACAAATTCCCTATTTCGGTTGTTGATGATCTTCTTGGTGAGCTACATGGTGCTCAATTCTCTACCAAGCTAGATCTTCACTCTGGCTATCACCAAATACGCATGAAGGAAGTAGACATTCCCAAGATTTTCTTTCGAACTCATGAAGGCCATTATGAATTCTTGGTCAGGCCAATTGGTCTTTGTAATGCTCCATATACTTTTCAAAACCTCATGAACCACTTGCTGAAACCATATCTCTAAAAATTTGTCCTTTTCTTCCTTGATGAAATTCTCATCTACAACCTAACTTGGGACAAACATCTTCAGCATGTAGACCTGATCTTGCAACTGCTCCAGAATCACAAATTATTTGTCAAATTGTCCAAGTGCTCTTTTGGCGTGGAAGAAGTCGAGTATTTGGGACACATTGTGGGTCATGAAGGAGTGAGGGTTGATCCAAAAAAGATACAGGAAATGAAATATTGGCCCCAACCAAAAACCTTGAAGAGTTTGAGCGGATTCTTGGGTCTCACTCGCTACTATCGCAAATTTGTCTGCAATTATGGTCGCATTTCTATACTGCTCACTAATATTCTCAAGAAAAAATCATTTCTCTGGACTGAGGCAGCTTAGCAGGCATTCGTGGCTCTCAAACAGGCCATGTGCTTCACTCCCGTATTGGCCTTACCATACTTCACCAAATATTTTGTGATTGAATGGGATGCTTCCGGTACTGGTATTGGTGTTGTATTAATGCAAGAAGGATGACCATTGGCCTTCACCAACCAACAACTAAGTGGAAAACATCTGGGTCAATATACCTATGAGAAAAAAATGATGGTCATCTTACATGCAGTAGACACATGGTGACCATACTTTTTGGGGCGACATTTCCAAATCTACATGGACCATCAAAGCCTAAAATATTTTTTGGAGCAATGTCTATTATCACCACAGCAAAATAAATGGCTGGCCAAAATGTTGGGATATGATTATGAGATAATTTACAAGAAAGGGCGTGACAATGTAGTAGTTGATGCTTTATCGTGCTAATTTGAGGATGCAGTGAGTACACTTTGGGATCCCACAGTCCATTGTCTCAGATTGGGACAACATATTCCTGAGTGCATTTTGGTCAAGCCTTTGTTCAATGTTGGATACCAAACTTACTAACTCCATGACTTTCCACCCCCAAACTAATGGTCAAATAGAGGTTGTCAACAAAATTATAGTACACATTATATGCATGTACAACTCGAAGCATCCATGCATATAGGATGAAATCCTCCCCTATGTCCAGCACAAATACAATAGAGATGTCCATAGCTCAACGGGCCACAACCCCTTTCAGGCAGGGGTGGGATTTCAACTTTTATGTCCCATATATGTGGTCATATCTTTTGCGCTACTTAGGGAGATTCGACTCATGTCCAGTCCGAAGCCGACAGGGCTAACAGATTCATTGAGCGCACTCAACACATCCTCCAGCAGGTCAATGATATATTGGACAGAGCCAACGCTAAGTACAAGCAGTGCCATGAACAGCATCGAGTGTTGCACAAGTTCTAGGTGGGAAAAAAAGTTTGGTTACATTTGCAGAAGGAGTGCCTCGTTGGAGCCCAAAGCAAGCTTTTCCCACTTCGATTTGGGCCATACACCATCACAAATATTGTAGGGGACAATTCATTCAAGCTAAACATTCCATTGTTCCTTGGTCTGCACCCAGTGTTCAATGTAGATTGCTTTCTTCCATACTTTCCACCATTTCTTGACACATCCGACATTGCAAAACAACTCACACCAACAGAGCTAAACCCAGACTACATGGAACATGCCACAATTGATCAGATCATGGACACACATCTCAATAACACTCACCAACAGAGGATCCAGATATATCAAGTTGTCAAAGCAGGCCAACTCCTTCACCAGGGCAAGTGGTTCACTAGGGACCAGGTTCAACAAAAATTTCCTCACCTCATGGATACTATGCATGCAATGGGGACCATTGCTTCCTAAGGAGGGAGGAATGATCTAGGTGGATATTGGTGGCCACTTTCCTATTCCACCTAGACCTTTAATCAGTTTCATCTGTTTCCTTGTTTATTGTAGCATTTACTATTTTTAGCAGTTTTTCGAGTCATGATCTTCCGGAGCAGTTTTGAACCCCTAAACGACATTTTTTAAGGTCTGCAACAGTCATAATGTTAATTGGGTCTACCTACCGTAAATCCTGTAGTACTTGGAGAGATCTTTCCAACAAGCTATCACACTTTCCAAACGGAGATAATATGACCAAGTTACGATCCTGGGAAGTTGGCTGCCCAACTAACCCCAACGGGACCCACAAACTCTTGGCATTCCATCTCCTGGGGTTAGGGTTTTAGTTGTTTAGGGTTTTCCCTTAATGTTCAATAATAAATAGACCCTTGAGTTGCATTGTAACATAGTTCAGAGGCATGTAGCCACCACATCTCTTCTCAGAGATAAGCTACCATCGCCCGAGCTAAATTATTTTATGGTTATTTATGTAATTTGTTACGTTCATGTTTAAGTTTGGATCAATACTACATGAATTGGATCAAAATTGTTCAATACTACATGAATTGGATCAAAATTGTTGAAGAAAATAGGGTATCAAGGAAAGGGCCTCGAAATTAATGGCCAAGGCATTGTGAATCCCATCAAAGTGGAGGAATTGCCTCATTATGCAGGACTTGGATATGTCACAAAAGAGGTTGGGGAAAGCCCCAAGAAAGCTAGTGACCAACCAATAACAGATGATGAGAGCACCTCATCACCTTCCAGTGATAGTGAGGATTCCACAGGCACTTATCAGAGGTGCACCAAGAATAAGCGTTCCAAGACAATACGGAAAGTTTGGAGAAGAAAGAATCATTGTAGTTACTGCAACGAGGATGGACACCAGAGAGCCACATGTTAGATACTCCATGCCTAGAAAGCACCTATGAAGAAACCAATTGGTGAAGATGTTCAATAAGCGAATCAAACACAGGGATATGACCCATTCACTTTGTTGAGTGAGATATGGTTTTATTAGATATAGTATCTTATCATATTATTGTAAATCATATGTTGCGAAATGATTGTAAAAGTGATGATGTGTTTTCTATCACTTATGAAAGCAACATAATGATGTTTTGGCCTCTTTTTATTGATAGTTGGGGTATTGGTTTATATTATGATGTACACTTGACCAAATAGTGTGTCATATAAACTCTTGGAAAATATGGGGATGCTTGGGTCATGATTGGTCATGTAAGTGAACATGTATTTACAAAGATTGTATGACAAGTTTGCAGAGGATGTTGGTGTCGGCTCATCACTTATGTCTACGAAGAACAAAGGTGAAGGAGAAGGAAGTTTGTCTTGTCAGGGAGCTTGTTTTGCAGATAAGGGAACACATCAGATTGCAGATTATGTTCATGCTTTTGGACGACCAAAAGCTCCTCAGTGGGGAGGAATGATCTAGGTGGCTCCCAAAACACTCAGTGATAAAAAAGGACTCGTGAAAGGCTCAAAAATCAAAGTTCTCAGATTACCATGAAAATAGGGTCAAATCGAATATCTCGTCACAAGATTTCCAACGGCGCAAACTACACCTCAATCTGACATCGTATGCAAACATTATGGCCAGTCAAAGTTTTGGTCAACTAGGCCCACTCACTAAAGTTAGCAGAGTGCCAACTAAATTTGGAAGCTTGGTTAAATCTAGCGGAGCTGTTAAATTTGGAAAAAATTAACAAGGCAACAATTTGGCACTTTACTGCCTACCTAATTTTTCTGGTGACCCCAAAATTTTGACCAACGAATTTTGTCCATATTTTTTAAAAATAAAAAAATAATAACCAAAACAAATTAAAATTGGCCAACGACCCAACAAATTAACACTGTCAACCACTCTGCGTGGAAGGTAGGCTTAAAAATTAACACCAAGTTTTTTTTATTTAAACTCATATTTGCTACAAGAGAATGGGGGCACAAAACCCAATGTAGACGTGGAACCCTGAGCGGGCATGAACACTAAGGAGTGAAATCCTTACGTAGATGAATAGCAAGGAATCTAAAAGATTCCCTAAGGGCCAAATTTTGACACTTTCAGAACCTGGGCGACTTTACACTCATTTTACTCAGTTTTTCGCAAGGAGAGCAATAGTGAAGTCAAATTTATCATCTAAATAGCAGATCTCCAATCAACTTGCAAAGATGAATCTTTGTGGAATCATGAGGAATCTAAAAGATTCCTTAAGGGCCAAATTTCGACAGTTTCAGAACTAGATTGTCTTTATACTAATTTTACTCAATTTTTCACAAGGAGTGTAGTGGTGAAGTCAGATTTGTCATATGAGTAGTAGATCTTCAGTCAACTTGCAGAGAGGAATCTTTGTGGAATCATGAGGAATCTAAAAGATTCCTTAAGGGCCAAATTTTGACAGTTTCAAAACTAGGTTGAATTTATACTCATTTTACTCAGTTTTTCGCAAGGCGTGCATTAGTGAAGTTATATTTGTCATATGAGAAGCATAATTCTAGTCAACCAGTGAGAAGGAATCTTTAGGGAATCTTTGAGATTCCTGAAGGTCCAAATTTTGACCGAAGCAGAAAGGGGTTGAGTTTATAGTCATTTTTCATGATTTTTCACTAGGAATTAAATGTTGTAGTCCATTTCTTCAGTAAAGGTGTGTATTTTCATACCATCACCGGAAGTGGAGGTATAAGGTGTCTTTTGTACATGCATGTAATTTGATTTTTGCTGAAGATTAATGAAAGAGGCCTCCCCACATTGAGTAGAGCCCGAAGACGTAGCCCACACTGGGTGAACTCCATTATCAACCTGTTGTGTCTTTGCTTCTCATGGTTTTTGTTTATTTCCTCTTCGCTTATATATATGCATCTTATGGTTACATGCTCTTTAAAATGTGATTTTGTATGCATCTTTGAAGTAAAATATTTGGATCACTTCTCTCCATATTACCATGGCATCAAGTTCCTCATGCTTGCATTGTGCTTCTCTCGAAGCTGAGTTGGAACAAGTTAAAAATCTCCAGAAGCAATGGAGTGAGAAATGCAAATCTAAGCACATTTTTTTTTTTGTGTCAATATCCTCACTTGGAGAGACTCTCAACAATTCATGTCATCGTTGCTCCCACGTCGAGCATGCCTTATCATATCTGCATGAAGTTGTGGATGCACATCATGGACGTATTGGAATGTTGGAATTCCATATTTCACTCCTGGAAAGGAAGACTGTGGAGAAATTAATGTCCAACAATCATAATGATACTCTCCCTCAGACAGAAAAGTGATCCATCAACCAAGATTATCAAGGATAAACCTAGTATCTACAACAAGTTGCTCCAACAGTTTGTCTTTTCTTGCAGAAGTGTCTCATGAAATGCAAGTATAGTTTTTTGTTGTATCATATTGGTAGAATCTATGCAGCCAGTGCCATAGGGTTCGCTAGTTTTAGCCTTCTCCATGTAATAGTAAAACGGTTATACCGTAGCTTCTCTTTTTTGGAATGGAAACAAATAACTATCTTTGTTAAAAAACAATAAAGTTAAAGATTAAGACATTTGTCATTTTATTAAAGTTAAAGATTGAGGCATTTGTCATTTTATTTGTGTATTAGTAGTTAAAAAAAAAAATTATATAAAAAAGACAATTGTATTTAGGTATTCAATACTTTAGGTAGATCACTACTTAAATATAAGAACAAAAAAAAGATGAAATTTAAAATTTAAAGTGATTAAATAAAATTAATATTTAATAATTAAATAGAAAGACAAATGTATTTAGGTCTTCGAAGTTTTATTTTAGATAGATCACTACTTAAATATAAGAACAAAATTTTTATAATATATAACCACAAAAAATTAATATAAAAGTCATTGAATTATATATATATATATATATATCCCAACAACATTCAGTGAGTCAGAAATTTTGAATAATAAGACAAAATAAATAATGATAAGTAAAGATCACGGAGTTGTCTTTAGTGTGACCTTTTGGACTTTCCGGTGTTGGTACAATGGAAAAATTTGAGGTGAAATCTTGATTTGTGTTATTTAAACTGGTTTTTTGACTATATATATGGATTCAACACCCTGAAAAACCCCTAGGGCACTTTGATTGTGTAGAGATTACCCATCAAACTTGTGATTTCAATAAATTGCTGCTAGATTTTAGAGAAATTTGACCGGAAAAACCCACTGGAAAAACTTCCAAAAAATCGCACTAAACATAACTCAAAAGATCACCATTATTTGAAAATTATGAATAAAATAATGATCCACCAACAAATAATAAATAAACACAAATGATTATTTAAAGCCCAGACCTAGGAGTATAGGATCACTTAAGAGTGGGCATCCAGAATATATAATTTTGTATTTGTTAAGATAATGCTAATGCATATTCTTCTCTAATGTAGTATATTTAAAGGCTAATAACTAAACCAACCTAGACACATCTTAACTTTATATCTACCAAGTGCAAAGAGGGATCAAATCTCTTTTCACATTACCTCAAAAGATTTGATCTCTTGACATTTAGTAGATTTAGAATTAAAATGGATTTAAGCGGGTTAATATTTCAAAATTAAATTATAAAAATTAAATATATAAAAAAAAACTACATGTATATTAAAAAAAATATTTTAGTGAAAATTATTTGGATCACAAAAGATTTGATGTCTCGACATTTAGAATTAAAATAGATTTAAGCGGGTTAATATTTTAATGTTTAATTTTTTTTTCAAATTAAATATATAAAAGAAATGCATGTATAGTAAAAAAATATTTTAATCAAAAATATTCGTATCTCAAAAGATTTGATGTGTCGATATTTAGAATTAAAACGGATTTAAGCGGGTTAATATTTTAATGTTCAAATTTTTTTCATGTTTGAAAGATATCATTTTTATTCAACTGAAGAAGCTGCCCAAGATTGGACCATAAGACCTGTGGGGACCAAAACTCCCCACCAAACAAGATTGGACCGTAAGACCTATGAGGACCAAAGCTCCCCACCTAATCAATAGACCACACCCATGAAACTGTTTGAAAATTATCTTATAAATGACTTTACTTGCAACCATTTTTTTTATCTTATAAACGAAATGGCTTTATTGGCCACAATTTTTTTTATCATCTTTTACAAATTAGAAATTGTTGCTATCTTAATTCAATCCGTCTTCGTTCGGTTTCATCTCCTTTTCCGTTTTGAGTCCAACATTAATAATGCATGGTGGAGGGTTGCCAAATACTGCCAAATCAAGGCAATATAAATGCCAAAGCAATAGATTGACTTTGAGTTTTTTTTTAACATAAACGGTTATTTTTATTGAAGGTAAAAAGGTTGGGCTAGAGCCTAATCAACCCCTATTACATCAAACTTTTCCAAGTCCCGGAAGGTAAAGAGTCTATTCTTGAATCGTTGGGATAGCAACTACCAGTCTAAGGGATAGGGTGGGATACGGGTGCTTCGTCATTCCTTGTAAATTCTCCTTGGGATAAGTGACATCCCAGATTTGCCCTTTCGTCTGCTTCCTTGTTTAGACTTCGAAGGAGATGGTAGAAGGAGATGGAGGTGAAGTTCTGCATCACTTTGTGGAGTCTCTGTAAGGTCTTGTTTAGTGTCCAGTTGTTGAAGTAGTCTTCCTTGTGTAAGGTTTTTGTCACAATCTTCGAGTCTCTGAAGACTTGAATGTCTTTGTCATCGTTCTCCTGAGCAAGCTGGTAAGCTTTGAGCAGTGCTAAGATTTATGCCTGGTTGTTGGTGTTCTACCCTAGGCCCCAACTAAAGTTGAGTTTACTGTGACCGTCCCGGGCATAGATTTCTCCCCCTGCTCCTGAGATCCTCGGGTTTCCTTTGGACGCACCATCAAAGAAAATCGTGGCTTTACCCTGGTTCTTCCACCACTTTTGGAATTTTGCTTCAGTGCTCCGAAGTCGCCACTCTGGATCGAGGCTAGGCCGAGGGGGGTTCTTTTTGTTCTTGGCTTGTTTAAGAGGCAAATCAAGCCAAATGATATCTTCAAGGAGAAGCGAGTTGTCTAGCTTGAAGGGTCGATTCTCCATTGTCTCCAACAGCAAGGCTTTGGATTTGGCAGCAACGACTGTGGATGAGGGCAAGCTGTTTTGAAAGATGAAATGATTTCTAGCTAACTAGACTTCCCAGCAAATGTATTTTGGTATTGTGTACCAGATTTTGGACCAAGAAGATTTTCTCTTCATCGTATGGGGGTATCGGTCTTTCCAAGTGACGAACATATTAACTACTGTGATCTACAAAGGAGTTTGGGCGTTGAGCCCCTGGAGCGCCTGCATCCAAACTTCTTGAGTGAAGTGGTAGTCAATAAACAAATGATCCATTGTTTCCTGAGCCGCACAATAGAGAGGGCATCTATGTGGCCCGGTGATTCCTCGTTTTTCTAAGTTATCCCTAGTCAAGACTCTTCTGTGCATGAGGGTGTGGTGAAGTAAAATTATAAGTGCGAACACAAACAAATTCCTCTAGCCTGATAATGGGTCTACCCACAACAAATACATTCTATGGAAGGTTTCCTTAGGTTAGAACCAATTAAGAGGGCCTACCTCTTAGTACGCTTATCCCGTTTGATGATGTCCTTGCTTTCTCGCTCCAGCTATCTCTCGCTTCCTTCTTCAAGCACTTGAAACAAGTAAACAACAGCAAACAACAACTGTGATAATAGACAAATTGTAATTCAACCTACTTAACAAGTCAAGAAACATTAAGCCATGAATATGTAAGATGACAAATCATGTAGGAAATCAATCGATAGTTGCATATATTAATATCAAAGAGAGATTACAACCATTGTCTTGACATTGCAGTCCTCCTCTGACAAGACCAGGTTCCCACACACTTCTGTTAGCATTCCATTGATCCAGGTGGTTATTGGTGGACACACGCCAATTCCACTTGGACCCCCACCATTACTTCTTTCAGTTTTTCAGTTTCCTTAATTGTAGCACAGTTTACTATTTTAGTAGTTTTTCAGGTCCTAAACTTCCAGAGCCGTTTTGAGGCCCTAAACGACGTTTTTTTGGAAATCTACCGCCAGCGATTTCGAAACTAAAATTGTCTTTTATGTCATAGTCCTCGGACAGATCTTTCCAACAGGTTATCATGTGCGTCAAACGGAGATAATATGACCAAGTCACAACCTCGGGAAGTTGGCTGTCCAACTCACCCCAACGGGGCCCATAAACTCTTGGTGTTACATCTCCTCGGGTTAGGGTTTTGGTTGTTTAGGGTTTGCTCTTATTGTTCAATAATAAAAGGCCCTCTAGCCTCATTGTAAGGCAGTTCAGAGGCATGTAGCCATCGCATCTCTTCTCAGAGATAAGCTACCATCACCCTACCTGGTTTATTTCCATTTCTGTTTGTAAGCATATTTCAGTGTTTTACATTAATGAAATGAAGTATTATTTCCATTGCATCTCTGTGTTTATGGTTATCTCTGTAATTTGTTGCCTTCCCGTTTAAATCCAGATCATCCATGATGGTCTCAATCCACAATAGTTTTAAGGCTCTTCCCTTTAGGCTTCACTCCAAACCAAATCACACTTCTCCCTCACACAACTAGATGGCTACAACTAGGAATAGCTTGTTGTTTACTCCAAACCAAAATAGCACTAGCACACCAACATTAACACTAGCTTGTGCTTGAGAAGAAGGGAGTTTTATATAGGATGAATGGATGGGAGATGGATCCACTTCTCATGGCATAAGGTCTTATCCCTTGAGTTAGTTCCATCATTATAGGGGAAAGGAGCCAAAACTGACATCCTCGACCCCATCAGGCCAAACCAGACTTCCATTACGAAGCTTCTAGAGCTAGAAGTTTTGGCTCCTAATTTAAAAAACATTCCATAACAAGACCGACACAACTGGAACACAGCTCAGTCGCTCCAGTCGGCGCTAGGGATAGTGCTAATCTCTGCACATTGGCGCGGGGGAGACAAAGTTCATTAGCGTTGGTCTTGTAAACTGGGCAAAACAGAATTTTCAGGGGAAATGGTGCAAAAGGGAATTGATCTGCTCATGAAGAGGGACATAATGGGAGTTTCTTCATGAAGGCAAAGCATGTGGGATTCACTGTAGAGGTCCTCCAGGATCAAGGAATGCGGAGTACAGGGACAGTGACAAAATGTTGTGTAACAGATGCCCCCTAAAGCGTGAAGTCCAAACTAGAGTGAGGCATGAAATGCTTTATGAATCAATGCGGGGAACCATAGTCTGTCATCGGAAAACCTCTAAGCAAGTACATATACATATACATAACTGAGAACTCTGCCAAATGATACATGAATCGTGGCATGGACGCAGCCATCCAGAGAATGATCATGGGATCCAGGTATGGGCACAGCCATCCGTCAAAAAGGATCATAATAAAACCAAGGTATGGTTGCGGCCATCCAATAATGAGAAGGATCACATATGATAACTCATGGTATGGTCGCAGCCATCCATCTGAAAGAGACATGTATATCAACATAACCATGTCACATCACTTTGAAACCTGGACTTTTGTGATCTGAGCTCAGGATCTTGTGCTCCAACACGACTCGATCAAAGTACAGATTCTAACATGTGAATAGATGTGTTAATGTGTGTGTTGACGTTGAACATGCTAGAAAGTCGCTTGATTACCAGTCAATGATGTAAATTGTTAACAAGCACGAGAGAAACCACTAATAATGAAAATGGTCCTCAAGGTACTATCAGCACAATCCATGGAATGTGAATAGAGGAACTGAATTCGAACACCCGTGAAATCACTCAATTGAAAGCCAATGATGTGAAATTTTCGTCGAGTGCGAAGAACTTCCCGTTAGGGCATGCAAGCTGTAAGGTACTGGAAGGGAGTCTCTCGGTCAACTTCCCGGATAATGAATTGAAGTCGACATAATGTGACTGTGTCAAAGGACGGCCATAATGTTTCCCACATCATTGAAACGAGACGAAAGGATGCAAAATGATTTTGGATGATACATAGAATCAGGGGTAAGTGTAACTGCAAAAGGACAACTCTTGAACATATCGGTGACACAACCAGAAGTTTGGAAACTTTTGGATCCATAGGATCGGTGGTCATGATGACGTGGCAGTGATTAAATGGAAGGCAAAAATGAACGGCCCAAACCTAGGGAGGTCAATGATACAAAGGAGGATATCCCAACCCGACACGAAGCAGAGAGTGTCATGTTCAAGAGTGAGTTGTCGACACAACTGATAAATTTCCAAATTTTCCCACACCATTTTTGGAAAGTACCCCAATTATTTTTTAATCACAAGCTTGAAGGGGATAGCATATGCTTGCACTGTAAGTTCCTCCTTCGGACGAATCCGACCTAGTAATTTTAACGAGCCATAGGAAGGAAAAGCTCACGTTCGTCATGGCGACGAATCCGATATCGTTTAATATTTTAATGAGTCTGACAAAGGTGTAACTTGGTATCTTTTTCATGTTTAGAGAGTTTGAAAAAGACACATAAAAAGAAACTCCACATGGTCCATTTTCGTACATTTGTGTCTCTCAAGCCAAAAAGGTAGAAAATGATACTTGAGAGAACCGCTTGACCATTTCATTCAAGGAGTACCTTTTTCGTAAATAGTGCCTCCCAGCCCGAAAAAGGGGTAAACTTAGGCTAGGCACACAATGTTTCGCATCCATTAATGAGTTCAAAATGACAAGGACTCGGCCATCTTTTCACAGTTAAAGGGTCGGAAAAGAGCTTGAAAGCAGACCCCCCATTTTATTTTCTTTTACGAGTCAAAAGGGAAAAAAGTCGGCAATCTTTTCATATGAGCTTAATGAGTCGAGAAAAGAGTTGAAACGTGACTCATTTATCATCATCGAACATCCATCACCTATCACTGCGCGAAAAGGTAAAGTGTATTATCTAGTTCTTGAGGCAAAATAGGTTAAAATATTTACAAAACCTGATATTTTCATGAAAAAATGAATAAAAAGGAGAAAAGTAAATATATTTTTACCATTTACCATTTTACCTTGCTGTGAAAACCTTTTACTCACTTTTGTCCTAATTGTTCCGGAGTAGATTGTGGGAGATCCGGGGGGTCAATCGCCAAGCCTTGAGCTCCATTTCATATCCTTTATTTCTATTTTTAACCATTTTTTTAGTTTTTTGAGGGGTTTTTTGAAGAAAAAAAAATCGCCCTCAGTCAGCGCCACTTTCGAGCACGGAATCGCGCCGACCAAGGGTGATTAACAAAGCAAGTCGCGTCGTTCGGCGCAACTATTTTTAAAATAGGTGCATCGATGCTGTGAATAAAGAAAACCCCTATTTCTTCAAAAATCACCGTCTAAACTCAAATTTTATGGGCCAAGCATGATTGTTGACTCAAATTAATGGCTTTTGCAGGAAAGAATCGCTAAAAATGGTGGACTGGAAATAACGGGAACATGAGGATGTTGACACCCAAGCAATGAATGACCCAAATTGCATGGAAGCTTTGAGGGTTTGTGGGCTCCTCAAATTTTTTCTCACTCCAACGATGTGGGCCCAGCCCGAGTTGCTTCAGTACCTGATTAGTCTTTGGGACATTAATCGGGAAATATTTGTCATTGGTGACCAGGAGCTAGAGTTGGAAACTTCAGATATATACTTCATCATTGGACTGTCCCGCAGAGGGGAACTAGTGAACTTGTACGGGTCACAACCGATTGGGGCAAGCATATCTTCCTTGCTTGCTGAACACTGCCCTGAGGCCCTAAAATCCAAAAGTGGGAAGATAGAGATTTCCAGTGTAAAGGGTCTAACATTGAGAGTGCTTATGTTGACCATCAACAGAGTGACAGGGTCTCAGGCGGAACATGAAACCAACAAGTCGAAGTTCCTTTATGCTATCAACTGTACAGCTCCTACGAAGTTCAACTGGGCAAAGGCCATGAAGACCAACATCAAGCGCCAGCTGTCCAAAGCTAAGGCGGGGAATCTGAAGAAATTTTGCTTCGGATCTATGCTTATGACCTTCTTCTTGGAATGGGTACCATTGTTCCAGTATCAGCTGACTGAGGTAGATCCTCCTATGCCACGTGATCCGCAGATGGCCCGCTGGAGTCGTTTGATGCCCAGGACCACTAGGGGTTAGCATATGTCATACCAACCTGCATTCTTTTCATGGCTACGACAACAGAAGATCATCGTGGAGGACTGGACATACAATGGCACCGATTTCCGTGGAGATCCAAATATGCCCTTACCAGATGGAGAGGACTTCAATGATGAAGGTAAAAAATCAAATTTTAATTTTGAGTTTTTTAAATTGTTTTTGGTATATATGTGCTTATAACATTTCCCTTGTTAATGCAGATGTTGGAATAGAGCGGCCTACTGGGATGTCCCCAATAGCCAGGCACATCCCCCGCCCGGTTGATTTTGGAGTGACAATGAGGAGGAGATCGTGAGGAACCTTGAGGGGTTGACTCGTGGTATCCCAGAGTATGCTTAGGTAGGAGACATTCCTCGTCAGTACCAAAGGCACATGGTGGGAGTCTCGGATCGAATCCGTTGATTGCTGACTCGTGTTGCACAAGATGTATCATGCTACCACGATCACCATGTTAATTAGTTCCTAGGTCCAACACTTACATTTTTTGAGGCCTGCGTGCCACGAATATATGAGGCCTGCGAGCCGCTGGTGTTATTTTGGACACACATATTATTTTTTGGGGTTCTGATGTATCAAACATTATCACCATATATATATATATATATATATATATATATATATATATATATATATATATATATATATATATATATATATATCTATATATATATATATATATATATATATATATATATATATCTATATATATATATATATGTTGTATTTTCTTGTCTACTATGGTACAAATGGTTTGTTTTATCTTTTCACGTGTTTCGCAAATGTCTATCCAACACATGATTAGCTAATGCATCTGTCAATGTATTCATGCGTCTAGGAATATGATGATATGTAATGTAATCAAAATGTCTTTCCAATAGACGGATACGGAGATACATTCTCAATATTTGAGGGTTTCTAACGGAATATTTTCCATTCATTTGAAGGATGACAAGTTGTGAATCTAGGTTGACAACCAACTCTCTAATGTCAAAAGCAATGGCTTCTCACAACAGTTCGATGACCGCACTGTATTCAGCAATGTTGTTAGTTGTGTGACCTAAACAGATACCTTGAAGGTCAATCAACTCACTTTTAGGGTCATAAATAGCCCATGACGCGAATGATAGGTTTTGGGTACTACGGCAAGCACCATCAATGAAACCAATGTGGGGAGTTGTAGACATCTACAAAGCAAGAAAGCATAGTAAATAGGAAAGTTGTTTGAAAACTACCACACAAAACCACACTGCACAAAAGTGAATGACACAGTAATGTACATAAGTAACCATGCAAGATGACCTAAGCATAGTACTTCTTGAGGTAAATCCCGTTTCGGGGCTTATCGAGAGGATTTCCTTCATAATCAATAAGCGCATAGGCTCCTTTCTGCAAAACGAGTTTCACAACATAGGGCCCATGCCACATGGGTTCGAACTTGCCTGCCCCCAGCTTATCGTTAGCTTGGTCGTATAGTAAGACCAAATCACCCTTAGAGAATGCGCGAGGGGAGATCAACTGATGGAAATGGGATTTGAATCGTTTATTTTATGCTTCGATGACCAAGACAGCGAGACTGTGAGTCTCGTCCAGTACTTCTAAATATAAGATTTGTTCCTCTTGAAGTGACGTTTCGGGGAGGAGTTCTACAGCTAACTTGAGTGAAGGAATCTCACATTCGATCGGCGATGTTGTCTCCAGACCATAGACCATCTGGAATATTGTGAAACCGGTTGCATCTTTGGTTGAGGTTCGGTAGGCCTACAGAGCTGAAAAGAGCATGAGATGCCAATTTGACTTGTGCATCCCAATAGTAAGTTGAAGCATTGTGACCAAGACCTTGTTCACGGCTTCAACTTGGTCGTTGACCTGAGGGTAATATGGGGTCAAGCCATCGTGGCGCAAGCCCAATGCAAATGTCAGCTCAGCCATCATGTAATCTCTGAAATGGGAGTCATGGTCTCTGACAATGGCTTGAGGTACGCTGAACCTGGAAATAAAATGGTTGAAAAGGAATTGAGTTGTCGTCTTACCGTCTGCAGAGTATGTAGGCATCGCTTCGGTCCATTTGGTGAAATAATCCACAGCGACAATAATATAACCATGCCCCCCCCCCCCTGGCCGAATGAGGGTTACATGTAATATAATCGATGCCCCATTTGGCAAAAGGACCAACGGTAATGACGGAGTGTAGGTGAGTAGGTGGGGTGTAGAATTTTCTCTACAATTCAGCTAGCTCACTGATATCATGTAGAAATTTCACCTACAGATCAAACTGATATGCAATGTACTAAAGCATAATACTAGATCTACATCGACCATAAACTTAGCGGAAGCTAATCAACCATGAGCAACATCAAGCATGAACACATATAACTGATAAGAAGGAATCAATCACACATAACACAGAAGGATTTATCCAGGAAAAGCACTAGCCTAAAACCCCATCTTTGTATTATCAATCAAGTGGAAATCCTCAACAACATACAAAAAGAATATGCTCAAAAGCTATCCTGCTCTCTCTGTACTCTGATGATCTTCAATTAGAAGATGAAAATCATGGACTACCTAGGCCTCATTATATAGGCTATAAGTTGGCCTAATCATACCTGTTGTCACCTCAAGTCCAACTATGTAGTCATAGAGGAAAATAGATTCCTTCCTCATGCAAGGAATACTTACTAGAAATATCCTAGCATCTGATAGTACATTGTCCCACATCTGATCTCAACTGGGTCTCTGTCTGAACTGACATGTATTAGTTATCCATGAGAAAATACTCAGTTATCTGAAATAGTAGTTGTCACATGCATGCAAGCATCAACAAACTATATCTCATTAATTTAACAACTTGTTAAATTAATCTAACTGAACTTGACTTAGTTAAACTAAGTCAAATGATCCTCTCAATACAGAACTAAACCTTATCTCCTTTAATCAAGGGATAAATTCCTAAATCAAGAGAGAAAATAATCGCATGATCTCACAAAGACTTCAAGTTTAATTTTCCATAACTAATTAACTCATGGAGATTAATTAATTAATGTTTTAAACTGTTGTTAAGACCAAATTCGTTTTTACTTCCTATAGTTAGACCAGGGACTACTAAAAATAGGAAGGGACCCAAAAATGTTATTTTTAGAAGACTATTTTTTGCAGTTTCACCTCTCACCCAAAGTGGCAAAAATGCTCATTGGCCAAACTGCTATTTTTAGAAGTGTTATTTTTAGTGTTCTATTTTTAGCACTTTCTAAATTTAGAATTTCTTGTTGCACATTTTTCAACACTCCCTCTCAAAAAGAAAGGCTTCCTCTCGAACCCGATCCTGTAACTCCGAAATGTTATGCATGCAACACATCTACCCGGTCCGATTGTTCCTGAAACTCTCGGAACAAAAACACTCCCAACTGACCTCTCTGTTGGGCTAGAAACATACTCTGATGCTGAAGCTCTACCTGCTGCTGAAAAGTGCTCCTCTCTGACCTCTGCGCTACTACAATATCTCCATGCATCTCGCACCGTTGCACCCTTCTCTATGCTACCCTGCACTGTGCAACACACTTGTGCCTCTCACATTGCTGCAGCCTACATGCTCTACACTGTCCTGGGATTCCCTACACTGTAGCTCTCTCTGCCGCTCCATCCACATCTATCTCTACCCAATCAGTCAATTCTGCTACTCCTCATCGGGGCTCCTGTAGCAAAGTCGAATCAAAGAGGTTGGGTACCTCAAGGATCCTGCCCCTCTTCCAGCCTTCTTGGGACTATCACCCCACATTGCCCCACCTCCTACCTAGAGGTATGGATGCATGTGATCCCCATACCCACCTGGCTCGAATTTTCCCCCTACTGGAGGTCTCTGCATGAGTAGATGTCTCTACTCAATCTCCTCTCAGCTTCCCCTATTGTGGCTGCTCCACAACCTCCTGAAGCTACTGCACCAATCGTGGCTCCTCCACAATCGTCTGAGACTTCGTCTGGCGCTGCATGTTGAGAGGTAATTTACTCTCCCTCTCAACCACCAAGTATCTAACCTTTGGCTTGATCCTCAAGGCTTTGCATGCATCTTGTACCTCAGGTGCATACAGGTTCTTGGCTAGCACACCAATCTATTTCCACTTTCCCGCCGTCATGAAATTTTCTAGAAAAAGAGCTGATTTAAATCAGCGATATCTCCCTCATCCAAACTCCAATTCAACCGATTTTTTTTTCATTTTGGGTATTTTTCCACAAGGAATCCAAATCTGCTATTTATTTCTAAAATTTTGTATAGAAATTTTCAGATCTTCTCTGCAAACTCTCGGCCCAAAACTCAAAACTTTGAAATCTCCTCTCAGTATATTGTTCTCTCCTTGATCACCTGTGCTCTGATACCATGTAGAATTTTCTCTACAAATCAGCTAGCTCACTGATATCATGTAGAAATTTCACCTACAGATCAAATTGATATATGCAATGTACTAAAGCATAATACTAGATCTACATCTACCATAAACTTAGCAGAATGTAATCAACCATGAGCAACATCAAGCACGAACACATATAACTGATAAGAAGGAATCAAACACACATAACGCAGAAGGATTTATCCGGGAAAAGCACCATCCTAAAACCCAAACTCTGTATTATCAATCAAGTGGAAATCCTCAACAATATACAAAAAGAATCAACTCAAAATCTATCTTGCTCTCTCTGTACTCTGATGATATTCAATCAGAAGATGAAAATCATGGACTACCTAGGCCTCATTATATAGGATGTAAGTTGGCCTGATCATACCTACTGTCACCTCAGGTCCAACTACGTAGTCATAGAAGAAAATAAATTCCTTCCTCATGCAAGGAATACTTATTGGAAATATCCTAGCATCTGATAGTACATTGTCCCACATCTGATCTCAATTGGGTCTCTGTCTGAACTCACATTCATCAGTTATCCATGAGAAAATACTCAGTTATCTGAAATAATAGTTGTCACATGCATGCAAGCATCAATAAACTATATCTCATTAATTTAACAACTTCTTAAATTAATCTAACTGAACTTGACTAAGTTAAACTAAGTCAACTGATCCTCTCAATATAGAATTGAACCTTATCTCCTTTAATCAAGGGATAAATTCCTAAATCAAGAGAGAAAATAATTGCATGATCTCACAAAGACTTCAAGTTTAATTTTCCATAACTAATTAACTCATGGAGATTAATTAATTAATATTTTAAACTGTTGTTAAGACCAAATTCGTTTTTACTTCCTATAGTTAAACCAAGGATTGCTAAAAATAGGAAGGGACCCTGAAATGCTATTTTTAGAATATTCTATTTTTAGCAGTTTCACCTCTCACCCAAGTTGGCCAAAATTCTCATTGGCCAAACTGCTATTTTTAGCAGTTCTATTTTTAGCACTTTCTAAATTTAGCATTTCTTGTTGCACATTTTTCAACATGGGGCACGCATCTTTCGTTGGTAAATTTGGCATTCGTTGCACTTGTGAACAACAAGAATGTAGTCCTTGAAGATAGATGGCCAGAAATAACCAGCGCGAAGGATTTTTTGAGTTGTAGCATAACTAGACATATGACCACCACAGGCCCTGGAGTGGCAATCATTGAGAACCCTTTCAGCTTCCTTGATCTTAAGGCATCGGTGAAGAACTGAATCGAAACTAACATGGTATAAAGTATTGCCAATAATACGGTAAGGTTAGGAGTGATTCCAAATCCTTCGGCGATCATCCTTAGTCAACATGGACCGAAACTTCGACGTCTGGAGATACATGATGATATCACCGTACCATGGATCGAGGGTGCTAATAAGAAAGAGGATATCATCTGAAAGTTGTTCATCTGCACCAGTCGGAAGAGACTTACAGGGAAGGGAACAAATCAACCCGGTGAAAATGAGTGACTTCTTAGATTTGGTAGTAGTAAATACCAAATCAAATTCTTGCAAGATCACGATCCATTTAGAATATTTACCCCCCAGTAATTTACGAGTCAGGATATAGGTCATGGGGTTGCATTCAAGCGCAAAAGGATATAGTGTTGAAAGCGTTGAACAGCCTGGACGACAACCAAAGCCAAATTCTCAACATGTGCATAACGTGTTTCAATGTCGAGGAGATTTTGACTAAGGTAGTAGATCACATGTTTGTTGCCTTCATCGTCGTCTTAGACCAAAACCATAGCAATGGTGCTAGGGGCCGCAACTAGGTAAAGGAAGTAATATCAATAATAATCTGGCGGGTGCAAAAGAGGAGCATTTACGAGGACGGCCTTGATATTTTCAAAATATTTTTGGGCCACCTCATCCCATACAAAGGGCATTCCTTATTTTAGCAACCAGGTAAACCCTATAGCTAGCCTAGCGTAATTCGATATAAAATGATGGAGAAAGATGGCCTTTCCTTGCAAGCTCTGGAGTTGGTGCAGTGAAAAGGGAGGGGGTAAATTTACAATGGCCTCAACTTTTAGTGGATCAAGGTGATATCGTCCTTGGAAACGATGAAGCCAAGGAGTCGTCCTAATTCTACGCAAAAAACACATTTGTGCAGGTTTAACCGAATGTTATAGTGTCTGCAGCACAGAAAAATCTGCCGAAGATGGTCTAGGTGATCTTGGCGCTTACGAGAATGAGTGGGAAGGTCATCCAAGTAAGGCTGGACAATGTTGCGAATATCATGAAACGCATAGGACATTACCCACTGAAATGTAGCTCCATCGCTTTTTAGGCCGAGAGGGAGCTACTTGTATGTGAACATACCCCACGGACAGATAAAAGTTGTCTTTTCTTGATCATTCGGTGTGATATTGATCTGGTTGTAACCAAAAAAGCCATCCATAAAGGAAAAGATCTCGCTCCCGGCACATTCGTCAATGATTTGATCAATGAAGGGAGTAGGATAGTTTCCTTTAGGACAGGCACGATTGAGATCTCGATAAGCAACGCAAACGCGGATCGTGCCCTGTTTTTTAGTCACCAGAACAATACTGGACACCCACTATGTAAGGGGAATGGGATAGATGAACCCGGCTTTGAGAAGCCTTTCAACTTCACCCTTAATATCGGCAGCCTGCCTAGGGCGCACCAAGTGAAGCCGTTGGCAAACGGGATTCGTGTGCAGATATGTTGGTATTTCATGCACTACAATGCTAGGATCAATGTCGGGCATTTCTTTGTAGGACCACGCAAACAATTCACGGAATTCCTGAAATAGACGAGTATATGTCTTGATCTCATCCGGAGAACAAGATACCCCAATATGAATGTTTTCAACGATACCAAGTTCGATAGAAATGTCAATCGGCATCGTTTGGGTAATATTACCCAAATTTCCTTTTGACCATACTTCATGAATCATGATCGGTGGCAGAAACAGAGAAGAGGACTCTTTGAAAGCGGTAGTCATAACCGTCGGATGAGGTAGGAATGAGGATCGATACTCAAGGTGGTTCCTCAAGAGACATGACTTCCATGATACCTTCATCAGCAAGGAAGGTCTCGACTAAGAGACCAGGGCATTCCAAAGTGCCAAGCCATGGGGATTGAGAGTACGTATCGAGAGAGGTCTTCGACATAAAAGAATCATAGGATGCAGAACTCGAAGCCAAAACAATTTCCACATAATTGACTTCGGCGGGACTAAGTGGCATAACCTCGCCCCAAGTATCAACAAGATCTGGTGAAGGTATGACCCAAGGATTAGATTTTATTGAGATCATGTTGACAGAGGCAACATGAGGAGGTGGGAGTGGAAAAATTCCTATTAAGGCAGAATCTTTGAAAAGACTTGCACCCACACTCTCACAGGAAGCACCAGTGTGCTTGACGTACGAAACATTGCCATTTTGAGGAGGAAGAGGCAAAGAAAGATAGTTGGTCGACAATGACAATCTTCCCTTGATGGGAAAATGAATCATGCGAAACAAAGAGGGGGCCACGACATGCATGGCATGGGTCCAGCTTCGCCCGAGTAGAGGATTATAATTGATATTGGCGTCAACAATTTCTACCTCGACTTGCATTATCTTTTCTTCCAAAGTGATGGCAAGGTTAGGTAAGACACCGAAGGATCGCAAATCGCGCCCATCAAAAGCTTCCAAAGTGTTCAGAGATTGGTTCAATGTAGGAGAACCAATAGCCTTCCAACATGTGGTCGACATGATACAGGTGGAAGCACCTTCATCGATGACAGTCCGGTGGATGGTCTTCTCATTGATGATTACTTGAATGAGAAAGGAAATCTGATGAGGGAGACTTGGAACATGGTTCTCTAGATCAAAACATATCAAATTGGAATCGGTTGGATCAATGCCTCGGATAGCTAACAGTAAATATTTTTGCTGTGACGAGCAGCTTTATTGCACCTCAAGAGCTTACATGGCGGACGACACCTGTGCCAAATCCTCAACAATATTTTATTGTTGAGCAGATCGGGCATTGGGATTATATGAGGATTTCCGCAGCACACCTCAAGAGGGTGGTTGTATAGCAGAATCAGGGTTAGGGCGCTCAATATGAAGAGGGCTAGAACTCAGGGTAGAAGAAGAAGGTGCTGCTTCTTTCTCTTTCCCAGCTGTCAAAGCAAGAGTTTGATAATATTTCGATCTCGTATCCACATTAATAGGCATACTCATCATGAACACTTGAGATCTAGAGGAAGCAGATTGGGGTTGGTCTACCATTTGGGTCTGCTGAGACGGAAACGGCTCTTTGAGGACAGCGGGGGTCCCTTTGAGCAAGCGACTAACTTTGGATCATTGGGGACAATCCTTAGTGTAGTGATCTTCCTCGCAAATGAGGCAGGGATACTTAGGTTTCCGTTGCGAAGACTCGCCAGCAAACAATTTGGGAGGACCGTGTTTCGGGGCATCAGTTTTACCCTTGCCTTTGCCTTTCTTCTTTCCTTTTGAGGATTTGTCCGTTGCAGTAGAATGGACTATGTGGACCTCTGAGGTTTTATCAGGGCCAGGTGGATTCTGTGATGAACTATTAGGAGCAACATTTGAGACTGACTTTTGTTTCGAAGAAGATTTAGCAGAGGTCTGGGACACTGAAAAAATAACTCCATCAACGGGAGGTACAACTTGTGACTTTGATCTTGCAGGATTGGATGATGGCCATGGAGCATCGGGTAATAACCCATACAAAGTGCCAGACTAAGAGTAAACTAGATCCAAGTACTGGGCACGAGCAATGGCTTGCTCTTCAATGACACATCCACCCATAGCTATATCGCGTGAAATTGAGGCCACGAATGATTTGGTGAACCATTCAGTGAGCAACTAATTAGCAATCTCAAATTTGATCAAGCGACGTCTACGTCTCCATTCATGAATGTGATCAAAGATGTGTGTCACAGTATCTTGCTTAAGCGATGTGAGCAAATAGGTGCCAATTTCATAGCGAACTGACAACTGAAAATGCGTGAGGAAAGCCATGGCTAAAGAGTTAAAGTCATGGTAAGTACTTCGAGGTAGCTCGATGTACCACTTAGCTGCAGCACCCGTGAGGGTTCATTGGAAAAGACGAAGATGAATGGAATCGTCAATGTATGAGTTCGACAAGCACCAGAGGTGATATGTCATCAGATGGGCCTGAGGATCTTCTTTAGCTTTCCCAACGAACTTTGGACAATCACTTGGTATCTTGGATAGCACCGGAGGCTAGTATGGCGAATGAAGGATTGGATCATTCGTGAGGCGAGATACGGCTGGCAACTCGAGTGTAGCCAAGAATGGAAATTGAGTGTTGAAAGGCATGGGAGGTCGATAAGCGGGTCCGTACGGAGGAGCCCATCCCTGCTGGTAAGGATTTTGGCCATATGGCATCTGAGGTTGCCCCCATTGTGAATTACCTTGACCATAGGGAGGATTTTGACCTTGAATACCTTGGAACTGTCCAACCATAGGTTGTTGATAAGAAACATACGGGTTAAAAGGTTGTTGAGCCTATTGACCTTGGACATATGGATATTGGACCTGTTGTCCTTGAACATACGGGTGATGAACCTATTGTCCCTAAACAAGAGGGTTTTGGACTTGCTGTCCTTGGGCATAAGGTTGATACACTTGTTGCCCTTGGACATAGGGATTATGTACCTGATGCCCTTGGCCAGCAGGATTCTGAACCTGTTGACCTAGGACATTAGGATTTTGAGCCTGTTGCTGCAAGACTTGACCTTGACCCTGCCCTTGCAAGGGTTGACCCTGCTGATATGTATATAAGGGTTGTTGCTGCCCTGGTTGGTTTTGTTGTTGTAAGGGTTGACCTTGTTGTTGCAAAATTTGTCCCTGGGGCTACAGAGGTTGGCCCTACGAGGACATGGGTTGAGAGGTGTGCGGAGCATATTGCATTTGTTGTTGCGCGGTTTGCTATAACTGTTGCAATGGTTGACCCTGCAGTTGTTGCAGTTGACCTTACTGGGAGATCATTTGCCCTTGCGGTTGCGCGAAGATCCCTTACTGCAACAAAGGTTTCCCTTGCGGTAACAAAGGCTGCCCTTGTTGTTGTAGAGGTTGTCCTTGTTGTTGCAAGGGTACTTGAACAGTGCCCGGGCAATTTCCGAACTAAATCTAGCCATAGCCAGGCTTAATGTACTGCCCATATTGGAGGGTGTAAGGTTGATTAACCATTCCTTGAGAACCATATGGAACGTGAGGATTTTGGTATTGGACCTGAGCCCCATAGGGCTGCTGATACTGAACATTGCTCGATCCAGATGGACCAATGGGATTCTGAACCTGTTGGTACTGGACATTGCTTGATCCAGTAGGATCAACAGGGTTATAAATAATACCAGAGGAAGGTTGGTTCATACCAATCATGTGAGCTTGTGAGCCACACATATTGGTGGCACCTGACACCATAGAAACATTCAGGTTTTTCCCCCCAAGTGGCGGCACAGCCTAGCCACTAACTAGAAGGATGGAGGAACTGACATAGATATTCTTCAAAACTATCGATTGTGCCTGATGGGTAACTAGGATTAACGATACAAGGGTATTCAGAATGGTGGGTTGCACCGGGACTGAAGTAACAACCTGCTGGGAAGTCGTGTTCGCAACGAATGGACCTGAAGTAGGCATGGCACCTGACACCTAAACAGGGTTATGGTAAAGTGATGAGGCATTAGGTGTACCTGAAACCAACTGTGCCAAAGACACATAGTTGGGTGGAAAACTGACAAGAATACCCCGTGAATAGGGGAAACCCTCAGGAGGAAAAGACAGCTCTTCCCCTCAACAATCTGTGGAGTAGAAACTTCGGACTCATCCGGAGAAGTGACTGGAGCATCACCTTCAGGTTCCATATCCGGAAACAAACAATGACGAATTGCCGAAGAAGCACGAGGGGATCGTTCCAAAGGAACACCCAGCTGGTCGTACGGATTGTAAGGACGCTATGGTGATATCACAACAGGGTCAAGCAAAGGATTCGGAGGGTAGATAACCAGTCCAAGCTGATCGTCAGTGATCAGCGAGTCCTCAGGAGTTTCAATGGGGTTGTCTGGAGATTCCAGTCCAAACTCAATAGATGACCCAGTAGGCGGAGGACGAGATGACAAAGGTTGAATGCTCAAAACAATTTCGAGTTCAACACCTTAGTCCTCTAGTGACTCTGGTAACTCAGGAAATGCCTCCTCAAACAATCTTTCAGACGAAGGAGAGGAACAGGAACTGGGTGAACCAGATGGTTCAGCCATGATGAACTTGTCTTAGGCGACAGAAATGTTAACTTCAAGGCTTTAAAATGTTCTTTTAAGGGAAACTCATGATTTGGTCTCAGTAAAGACTAACAGGGTGTTTTTAGATCATGGGCAATCAATTATTAAGATGCATAAAATATTGGTGCTCTTTCATTTTTTAAGAGTCGAGAAAGAAACAAAGATGACTCTATTGCTTTCGATTGGAAATGAGCTCGAAAGGACAAGTGCTCGAATGATCTTTTAAGTTTAATGAGTCAAAAAGATCAAATGACTACTCTGGATGATCTAGGTAAATAGGATTATTAGGCAATCGTGAACTGCAGAATACCTCCCGGCGAACCGAGAAGTACGGGCAGGCAATCTCCCTGAATGTTGTGTTATGTGTATCATGTTCACAAGGTAGCCGACTCGGCTTCCTAAGGATAAAGGATTGTAGACTAGAGGGGTTTCCCATTATATACTCAATGATACGGGGAGCACAAATCCATACTAGCATTGTCTAATGCTGAAGCTAACGACAGTTGCTAGGTTTAAAGACGTCAGAACACGTCTCTAGCCTAGACCTTCTAGATATGATCGTTAATGTCAAATACGCCTTAGGTTAATTGAATTAATTTTAAAGTTTATCTTGAGTGGAGTTTCAGTTTTTAGGTCTTAGCGATGCGACTTGAAAAACCTTAAATGCAACTAAATGAGACAAGACCCTTTCAATTCGATGAAATGCCTACACTAGAGAGGGTAGAAATTACTCAATAAAATGCAAACAATCAAGCAACTGAAAACAAAATGATCTTTCACTACGTTACTTTTCGAAGAAATAAAGTAATGAAAAATGCATTCCAATTCCTAATTTCCTAGCATGCACATTTCTAACAATCCTTTCGAAAGCAAAAGAGTTCTTTTGCTTTTCCAAATGTCGATGCAATTCTAGTCTTTTAGATGATGCAACCTATCGTAGCACAATGATGCAGCAAACTAGAATTTCATACTTTTTCATGAAACAACGAAATAAACTTTTCGCATACAACTCTTCAGTGAAAAAATTTTCAAGACGATAAGCTCTTCAAGCAGATGAAAATACGAAAAGAGAAACTCGTTCAGACAAATGAAACACTGACTTTACCAACCACAAGACAAGCAACATGATCCATGTCGGAAAAGAAATGTTTAGACAAGCAAACGAAAACTTTTCAAACTTGTGTAAAAGAGGTCAAAGTCGTAAAAGGACTGAAAATGAAATGCGAGTAAATACACCTACAACCTGACTTACTAAGTTCACAAACAGTTGAATGGACGACAAACTAGATTCCCTAGTGTCGCTGACCACCCAGTGACTCAAGAAATCAAGTAGGAAGATGATAAACCAACAAGCAAACAAAACCAAATGAAAAGCATCTTTCTAGTCAGGGGGAAAACAGTCCAAAAGGCTTATGGGGTCAAAATCACAAGAGCATAACACACTAGCCAAGATTAGGGACAAACCCTAATCTTCACTTACAAGCATCGGCATGACTGCCTAACTGACAACAAGTGCCAGAGGCTAGTCGGCGTGATTGTTCCTTAGTATATCACGCTGATCAGCATGACTATTAGCAGATTAAGCACACTGATCGAGGAAGCCAAGAAAAAAATTTGAAACAGGGACCAGATCTGCTACTATGAATTTTAGACTCAAGCCAGTAAGTAGGAGAAAAGAAATAGAACCAAAGGGAAAAAGTGGAACTAGAAAAGTTCTCATGAAATCCAAGATAAACAAAAGGATTGGTTCCCCAGTATGGTCACCAATTTGTGATGAAGTAAAATTATAAGTGTGGACACAAACAAATTCCTCTAGCCCGATAATGGGTCTAGCCACAACAGATACATTCTATGGAATATTTCCTTAGGTTAGAACCAATTAAGAGGGCCTACCTCTTAGTACGCTTATCTCGTTTGATGATGTCCTTGCTTGCTCGCTCCAGCTATCTCTCGCTTCCTTCTTCAAGCACCTAAAACAAGTAAACAACAACAAATAACAACTGTGACAATAGACAAATTGTAATTCATCCTACTTAACAAGTCAAGAAACATTAAGCCATGAATATTTAAGATGACAAATCATGTAGGAAATCAATCGATAGTTGCACATATTAATATCAAAGAGAGATTACAACCATTGTCTTGACGTTGCAGTCCTCCTCTGACAAGACCAGGTTCCCACACACTTCTGCTAGCATTCCATGATGGTCTCAATCCACAATAGTTTTAAGGCTCTTCCCTTTAGGCTTCACTCCAAACCAAATCACACTTCTCCCTCACACAACTAGATAGCTACAACTAGTAATAGCTTGTTGTTTACTCCAAACCAAAATAGCACTAGCACACCAACATTAACACTAGCTTGTGCTTTGGAAGAAGGGAGGTTTATATAGGATGAATGGATGGGAGATGGATCCTCTTCTCATGGGAGAAGGTATTATCTCTTTAGGTAGTTCCATCATTATAGGGGAAAGGATCCCAAACTGACATCCTCGACCCCATCTGCCCAAACCATTTACCAGACTTCTGTTACGAAGCTTCTAGAGCTGGAAGCTTTGACTCCTAATTTAAAAAACTTTCCATAATAAGACCAGTGTGACTGGAACACAGCTCAGTCACTTCGGTCGGTGCTAGGGATCATGCTAATCTCTGCACATCGGCGCAGGGGAGACAAAGGTCATTAGCGCTGGTCTTGTAAGCTGGGCAAAATAGAAGTTTCAGGGGAAATGGTGCAAAACGAAATTGATCTTCTCATGAAGAGGGACACAATGGGAGTTTCTTCATGAAGGCAAAGCATGTGGGGTTCACTGTAGAGGTCCTCCAGGATCAAGGAACAGGGAGTACAGGGACAGTGACAAAATGTTGTGTAACAAAGGGTCCAGCTAAAAAGTTGATCTTTGGGAGACCAAACGGATCCCAAACTTGCTGCCATAGTGTGGGGGTGTGAATCTGGAGGGGTTGGGCTTGAAGAGCTACGAAACCCATCACTACAGTGTAAACATCGGATTTCCTCCAACCCCACTTATCCCTTGTACGCAAATTCATCAGCCAAGCCTGAGAGTGCAACCAAAAGAGAATTCTGTTGCGTTTGCAATCTGTCTAGAGGGTGTGGGAGTGCCCAAGCAAGCCAGTTTCCACCAGGATCCCAAGCAGAGATATCTGCCAGCTTGTGGATGCCACACTGAATAAGCCATGCGCGGAGATCAGCGAAATCAGAAGAGTTTTTGAGGGGTTGAAGGCCCATGATTTTATCCTCCCACAACATGATTCTTTTCCCATTTCCAGGAATTATGTACAGTTGCTCTTTGAAGGACTCCCATGCTCGACTACAGAGCTTCCATAGAGTGGTTCCTTTTATGGAAGTACCTTCCTCCATATTGTTTATTGAAAGCCCGTGTAGATATTTTCTGATGAGCACTTGGCTTACTGGATGTCAGTGATTTGAGAAGATCTTCCATAAGATCTTTCCTCCCAAGGCCAGATTGGCCAGCCCAGGGTCTCTTACCTGAAGACCCCCTTCTGATAAAGGCCTTTTCACAGTATCCCAACTTACCAAATGAATTATTTTTTTGTTCCCCTTTCCTCCTTGCCACAAGAAATTTCGAATTAGTTTGGAGAGTTTCTTAGTGATCATCTTTGGGGCCAAAAGGAACAAGGCCTATATAGGCAGGGAGGAGATTACAGATTTAATTAGAGTAAGCTTCCCAGCTGTGGTGAGCCACTAGCCACCCCACCCTGTTATTTTTGCCTTAATTTTACTGATGATTTCCAACCAGTGAGAGGCCTTGCTGGTTCCCAGCGTTAATGGCAGCCCTAAGTACTTGATTTTTTCCCAGGTGGCAAAGCCATTGTTATAGCTCCAAATCTCACTCTTGATGTTTGTGATGCTGCACTCATGGCCTGGGCCAACCCCTCCTTCCAGACCTGGTCCAAATACTTAAAAAACAGTGTTTTATTCCCTATACGCGACATTGCCCTTAGATAAACGCGTGTGTACGCAGGTCTATGTATACCCAACCCATGTATATGTCTTAAAACACTTAAAAGAAATTAAATCTCCTTAATTTTGGGCGAAGATCACGGGTTTAACTTGCTGATTACCTATTAGTGCCCATGGCCCAACTATTCCCAACGAATTCCAAACTAAAAAACTACTTTGGGAGAAGTATAAAAAGGCTTCAATGGGAAGGCCTAAGGGGGAGAAGATAGAGAGAAAAATCACTTTGCTAAGATTATCCCTGACCAGGTCTGAAGATCCTTGTGCTTCCAGCACTTCCCCCCATTACAGGTTACCCTTGTTTCCTTGAGTTATGATGTCTTTCTACTACTTGAGATATCTTGGAGTAAGTCATGGAAGGAGTTTGTTGAAGGCTTAAGACTGGACAAATCCGGAGGATGGTTCCGCTTGGAACCTGCGAAAGGAAGACCAGGTGAAATCATTCCTTTCTGTACTTTAGTTATCTATAATAAAAGAAACACTTGTCTTGTTCCTGATATAAATCTTCTTCATGTTTATGATATCAATGTTATGATTCACATATGAATGGTTGTTTTAATTGTATAACTGACTACCTTTCACTATGCTATGAAGATGATTTCTTTATGATGCTTGGTCAATATACTGTTGTGATTTCTGGAATTGATTGTTTTGCAGGTTGAAGGACTAAAAGGAACTCCAAGAGGGTTTGGACCCTGGTTGGATCTTCCCAAACGAAGGACCCCTAGGTGCACCTCTCTTCGTGTAGTTTGTTTATATTAGCATCATGGTTGTGTGGAATGCTTGTTTTTCTTTGTAGATAACCTCCAATCTGCTAGGGTATCAACCCAAGACCCTAGGGGAATTTATCCCTAAACAGAATTGGCGACTCCGAGTTTTGTTGGATCACAAGGTCCGCCTTTTGGTTAAGGTGGTTCTACTGGTTACTTCAGGTAGCCTGGTGCCTTCCAAAATCCATGCCAATCTTTTCAAAACTTTGGGAGCTCTACCCAGTCTGGGTGGAATCCCCAAGGTCCTCTAGGCTTCCTTTTCTAGCAACATTGAACTTGCCAATCTCACGAAATTAACAAATGACCCAATCAAATACAATTCGGCCTGGCCTTTGGTCCCAACCAAACTCCCTTCAGACATTCCTAAGTTCGAGGGGAAGGGTGGTGAAGACCCAGGCGACCATGTAAACACATTCCATTTGTGGTGCTCATCAAACTCCATTATCGATGACTCGATTAGGTTGAGACTTTTTCAACGCACCTTGACTAGCAATGCGGCCAAGTGGTACATAGAGTTGCCAGGGGGCAGCTTTACATCTTTCGCCGATTTGGCTAACATTTTCCTAAATCATTTCCAGTTGCCCGTCTGTTATGATGCCGGAACTGAACTTCTGGCCAATTTTCGTCAGGACATGGTAACTCACATTTCTGATCATATTCGGGAATGGAGATGGAGAAAGAGGCTAATTAAAGCTTAAATTCCCCTTGAATACCATCTCGAATGGTTTTTGAAATCTTTACAACCTGAAATCTCTAAGGATGCCTCGCTGTCCGGAGTCTACTCTGAGGAGCAAGCTATTTTTAGGGCCCAGCTATTAGAATTGATTACTCTCAGTCTAGGATTCTACAAAAAATCTTGCCAGATGCTCCTGGGACTAAGGTTGATATAGCCAAGTCGAAGCCAGGTCCACATGCAGATGGTATCGTTGGATCTGTAGACACAAATGCGGTGAACCTGTTGAGCCAATTACAGCAGTTGTCTTTACAAACTGCTACGAACAACTAGGTCACATCGTCTAACGCTTCGTCTTCTCAACCCTCTTCAGTTAATGCCGTCCAATCTTCCAACCCCAAAGCAAATCAAAATTCCAATCGGAAAAATAAAGGACGAGGTAAGAAAAAGAGTCAAGACGGGAAGACTGATGCAAATAAACCCAGCAATAATGTTGGTAGTGGTGGAAATGGGTTTAGAAAGAAAGTCAAGTTTCCATGCAAGCTATGCAGTGCCCGAAGATTCAAGACACTCAACGCTTGTTAGGGCAGCAAGGGACTTCTAACTCTGAAGCTATCTTAACCAACCCTTTTCCCCAAGGGCAGCAACTACTTGCTGGCACAAGTTCAAATCCTGGTACCTCTATAGGGGCAACCAGGAAGGGGAGAAATCATCAAATGTTTTCATGATGGGTTCTAATGTCCATGTGGCCACTCGGTCACGTGATTACGGTGAAGCTGAAACATCCAAGGACAAAACTACTCCCGGAAATATCGACCTTCATATTGAGCGACCCCCTGTCGAGACTATACCACGGATATCGAAAGGTTCCACTAAATGCGCGACTATTAATCCTAATTGTAGGGCCACCCAGAATTACTCCATTGTCGAGGATCTGGCTTAGAGTCCATGTGCCATGTCCGCTTTAGAGGTTCTCCAGTTGTGTCCAGCTCAACGAAGTGCTTTGCTTTCGGCGATAGGGGCAGTTGATCCAAATAACTCTTTAGTGCTCACTTTCGACATGCTTAATGTCAAAAAGCAACTCCCTCATCATATGGCTTTTCAAATAAAGTCTACATACCGAAAAATTAACATTTTTCGTACCGTTATTGATGAAGGAGCTTCCACATGCGTCATGTCGATGTCATGCTGGAAGGCCATTGGATCGCCTTCGACTGTTCCTTCACCTACCCTCCTGACTGCATTTGATGGACATTCTCATAGGCCACATGGGATTATCCTGGCCTTTCCCATATGTGTTGGGGGGAAGGTTGTCAATATCGAAGTAGAAGTCATTGACGCTAACCTAGATTACAATCTCCTCTTAGGAAGGAATTGGGTATATGAAATGGATGTCGTTGTTTCGACTCTGTTTCGTGTCATTTGCTTTCCTCGTGAGGGGAAAATCGTTAAGGTTGATCAATTGGATTATTCTCTAGCTGATCCCAAGGCATCTTTAGATTCTACTGTTCCTTTAGTGGATAACCCTCGTCCGCCTACTAAGAATCTAGGAGTTGGGATGTATTCTTCATTGATAGGTACCTTTGATTTTCCCTCTCCTATCACTAGAATCAATGTCATTTCATCATCCAAGGAGTCTTCACGAGAAGATTTCTTTCAAACTCATTATTTTTCAGACCCTTGGACCTTACCTTCACCTACGACCACATTAGTTGAAGGACAAGTTGGTGGAATGGCATTCCCTATGTCTGCAGCAGAGCTTAAATATCAGTCTATCATTAACTCTGCAGACAACCATTCTACTCCTTTCTCTGAGGAGGAGTTAGATGGTGATGTGGCCCCAGCCTGGACCCTTGATTCTACCTCTGCTATGGACTGCTTAGATACGGTTTTACCATCTGAAGAAGCAATCCTAGAAGTGATGATGGGTGTAGATCAACCTTGGGAAGACTTAACCATCTTTTATATTTTCTTCCTCTGTGTCAGGAAGTAGAATCTAGGTTCTTCGAGCTGTTTACTAGGGATGTTTGTATAGTATCAAACCCTTTGGCTCCAACACACTTTCATGCCGAAGGTAATATGTTGGTGATTTCAAAAACGATATATATAAACATCTCTAGGAACCCTAACGTGATTGAGAATCTCTTCATCGGAGCCGAATGTTCCCCTGAAGAAATTCAAATTTACAACGACCTTTTTAAGGAATTTCGAGATGTATTTGCTTGGTCTTATGAAGAAATTCCGGCATTGACCCATCCATAGTTCAACATGAGATCAAGACATATGAAAACGCCAAACCGGTTCGTCAGAGTGTTCGACCGGTTAATCCTAGGAAAGCAGCAGCCATTGAAGCTGAAGTAGAGAAGCTGCTCAAGGCAGGTTTCATATACCCTGTACCTCTTACTGATTGGGTTTCTAATCCAGTCCCTGTGGATAAAAAGCAAGGAACAATTCGAGTATGCATTGACTTTAAGGACCTAAACAAAGCTTGTCCCAAAGATAATTACCCCACGCCATTCATTGATCATATTATTGATGAGTGTGCGGGTAATGAGATTTTCTCCTTCATGGACGGTTTTTCCGGTTATAATCAGATCTCTATCCGTCCAGAAGATCAACGTAAGACAACTTTTATATGTCCCTGGGGTACCTTTGCATACAGAAAGATGCCTTTTGGTCTAAAAAATGCTGGAGCTACCTTCCAACAGGCCACGTCATATGCTTTCCACGACATTAAACATATCATCGAAACATACTTCGACGATCTAGCTGCTCGTTCTCGAAAGAGAACTGATCACCCTAGTCATCTTCGATTGGTTTTTGAGCAATGTCGTTTTTACAAAATCTGATTGAATCCCAATAAGTGCGTTTTCGCGGTTACATCTGGTCGGTTATTAGGGTTCATTGTGTCAAGTGAAGGGATTAGGGTTGATCCCTTCAAGGTAGAGGCAATAATTCAGTTGCCTCCCCCGTCCTCAATTCGACAACTTCAAAGTCTTCAAGGGAAGGCTAATTTCTTAAGACGGTTTATAGAGAATTATGTCGAGATCACTAAAGGGTTTATGTGTTTGCTATGGAAAGGAGTTCCATACGTATGGGATGACTTTGCGCAGCGGTCATTCGATGCCTTGAAAAAGGCATTAGTCTCTGCCCCGCTTTTGAGTCCAACGATTATGGTAGGGATTTCCTTTTATATCTCGCTGCAGCAAAATCAACCATAGGTATGGTTCTCGTTCAGGAAGACGATGCTCTCATAGAGCATGTGATTTATTATTTGAGCCAAGGCTTGATAGATCCTGAACTTTGCTATTCTCCTATTGAGAAGTTGGCCTTGGCAGTTGTCCATGCTGTCCAACAGCTCCACCATTATATCTTGCTACGCAAAACTTTTGTCTTAGCGACGGTCAATCCATTTCAATTTGTCCTCAGTAAGCGAGTGATTGGGGGCAAATATAATCAATGGATAGTCATTTTACAAGAATTTGATCTCGAGTTCTTCTCCGCCAAGTCTAAGAAATCCATGGTTTTTGCCGAGTTAATTTCTGAGTTGCCTTGTGGAGAGGATACTATTTATGAGGAAATTTTTCCCGATGAACATTTATTCCTTATCTCTTCACTCGACCCTTGGTATGGAGATGTCATTGTCTATCTCCAAACTTCGAAGTTTCCCTCTACTTTCTCTAAGGATGAACGCTGAAAATTACATCACCTGGCTAAAAATTATGTTATCGTTGGTGATACATTATATCGTTGAGGGGTTGATTCAATCCTTCGATGTTGTTTAACCCTAGAGGAAGTAGAGTCAGTGCTCAATGACTACCACAGTGGAGCTTGTGGTGGTCATCTTTCAGGGCTTGCTACAGCCCAGCGTATCTTACATGCTAGCTATTTTTAGCCTTCGCTCTTCAAAGATTGTGTTGAAGTGGTCAAACGCTGTCACCCCTGTCAAGTTTATACTCGAAAGATGTGCGCACATCCAGCTCTTGTTTTTCCCGTTGTCACTGGTGGTCCTTTTACTAAGTGGGGTATTGATTTTACAACTTGTAATCCGCCTTCAGCAGCAAATCACAAGTACATTATCGTGGCTGTAAACTACTTCACGAAGTGGGCTGAGGCCATGCCCACTTACAAAAATGATAGTGAAACAGTGGCATTGTTCCTTTTAATCAGATTATCTCAAGGTTCGGTATCCCGAGAGATATTGTCACTGACCATGGCAGTCATTTCCAGAACCAACTAATGTCTGAATTGGCTCTTAAATTGGGTTTCCGGCAGGAACATTCGTCTCCTTATTATCCTCAGGCCAATGGACAGGTCAAGGCAGTGAACAAACCCTGAAGACGATCCTACAAAGGACGATCGACAAAAATCGGTCCAATTGGCATCTTATGTTGTATCCGGCTCTTTAGGCATACCGAACCTCCGTAAAGACTGCTACAGGTTTTACACATTTTCAGTTAGTTTATGGGATGGAATCTATCTTTCCTATTGAATGTGAAATTCCATCTCTTAAGTTAGCTATTAAGCTCCTTCCAGAGACTTCTAGTCTCGAAGAGCGCCTCCTTCTTTTGGAACATCTCAATGAGCAGTGTCGAGATGCCGCCACAATCAATGAGGCTCATAAGAAAAGGGTTAAAACTCAGTACGATAAAGCTTTCTGTCCTCGAGCCTTTTCTGAAGGCGACCTTGTCTTGGTCTATGACCAAGATAAGGATGCCTTGGGGGCAGGAAAGTTCAAACCTATGTGGTACGGTCCCTTCATAATTAAACAAGTTTTAGAAAAAGGGGCATATGAGTTAATCGATTTTGAAGGAAACAAGTTGGCAGAGCCCCGAAATGGGCTCTACCTCAAGAAGTACTTTGCTTAAGTAGCAACTAGGCAATGGCTTCTTTGTACATTTTGTATGTTTGTACATATCTTATCGGGAGTTTTTTGATATCGACACTTTTGGTCTGCTGTGACAGGTGTTGATGGATGACTTGGTCTATTTTGGATTCGCCGATGGTGCTAGTCGGCACACTCGGAACCTCGCTTCTGCAACTTGGGTACTCTACTATCCAACTGGTCAGTTGATGGTGTCAAGGGGAGTATGCATTGGTCCCGCTTCAAATAATATGGCTGAGTATACTACCGTCATTAATTTACTATCCGAAGCAATTTCTTATGAAATCGATTCGTTGGTAGTTTATCTTGATTCACAATTGATAGTGTCACAATTGAATAACATTTATCGGGTAAGGGATCCATGTTTATATCACCAGTATTTAAGAGTGAGGTTGTTGCAAAGATCATTTACTTACATTAGTTATTTTCACATTCCAAGATATCATAATTGGTTAGCCAATTCTATCGCTAATCAAGCATTAGACTGGCACATCATTCATTCATCACAATAAAATCAAGCATCAAAAAGTCAAACTGTATATATATGTCATAAAATATCTCGAGTGTACATAAGTGTGTCCAAAATAATATACAAAAATTGGGACTCAAATGCCCATAATCATGTCCAGTACATCTAATGCCCCGGCTCAGGATGAGCGGCTAGGTAGGCAACTACTGCTTTGGCCACACGCCTAAGAGTGCGAACCCAGTCTCGTGGCATGCCAACCACATGACGCTGCATATCTATAGGGAGATCCTCTACGGCCTCCATCGGTACTCGGTGAGTTAGTCTCACCAAGTGCTGTTGAACTGTGTGTAGAAGTCGCTCTGTCTCCGCAGCCGCCTCTTCGGCACCTCGGCCACGACGTCCATGCCGTGGGAACCCATCTGGTTGCACTGGCCCAATATCTGGAACATGATCATCATATTAGTCATTTGAATCCTATCAAAAATATTTTTCAAAGTTTATTTTTATACTTGAAAAATTATAAAAAATCATAAAATCAAAAAACATTTACCTATATCGCCCCATGCTATGGTTGGTGGTAAAGCTAGATCTGGATCTCCTCGGAAGTCCAGCCCAGCATAAGGGTAGTCGTCTATGGCAATGATCTATTGCTCCCACCAGGAGAAGAAGTCATCGTCAAATGCAGTCCGTGGAACGTCCCCACCTCCTAGGCGTTTCATCAAGTTAGCCCACCTGCCCATCCGTGGATCTCGTGGGGTGCTGATCGAAACTGATACTCTAGGATGGAGTGCTGGGACCCTCTCAAAGAAGAAAGAGCACAAAATGGTTCCATATCCGAAGTTTTTGGTCTGCCCTTTCTTGATAGAAGTAAGCTGGCTTTTCAGGTTGGCAAGAAGAGGAGTACACCAGTCAAACACAGTGGTGAGACAGTCTACCACCAAGCTCATGGCTAGCCGTGAAGCCTGGTGCAAGGAAGCTGATCCGTTCACTCTGGCTATAGTGAATAGGATGATCCTCAGTGCTAAACTCTCCACATGTTTGATTGGAATTTGACTTCCAACCTTTTCTGGATGTCCCGGGCAATATATATGTACGTAGTCCTCGATCGAGAGACTGCCTCATGATCTGCCCGTAGAATGTACCACCTCTCCCCTCCGAGAAAGGCCTGTGATGAAATAAATGTCTTCAACCTCTATCTTGAGTGGCATCTGATCAATCATAAACGAGTCATCCTCGATGCTCCAGTAGTGAATGAGCATTTTGAGCAGGCGAGTGTTTGCTTTCATATTTGGCATTTTAAAGAACTTTAGCAAACCGCATCCTCTTAAGGCATCCAAGGCATTAGGATCGTTCATAACCTCATCATCCACTAAGGCATGCTCTCTTTCTCTCCAAGTGACTGGCATCCTGAAGAAAAAACAAATTTTTACCGTTAGATTTTTGTTTTGAAGTTTTCGCGGCGTATACGCGGGTCCGTTTCATACACAGTCGCATCTAGGGCCTGCGTATACGTGGGTTGCTCATAGCCAACCTGCGTATACGCTGCGACAAATTTTTTGGCAATAATTCAACGGTGAAACTTGAATTAAAAATTCTAAAACTAGTCACAATTGAATGCAAGATAAGTTTAAGGGTTACCTGGTGATTTTGGGAGGATTTGAACGGTTGAATTTGGCGTATGGAAAAGTTTGCTCCTTTTGCTCCACTCCTTTGCTCTCAAATCAAATGGTGAAAATGGTGAGTCCAAAAACTATTTTATAGGCTTTGAAAATGCAAAAAAATTTCAAAACTTGATTTTGTTTTGTCTCATGTAACTTTTAACTTGGGAGCTTGGAATGTCGAGAATGGTTTGATTTTCAAGACATTTTGGATGCTTTTTTGGCAGTTTCGAGACGATTCCATGACTGCTGACCCATCATGGCAGGTATCGTTTTCTCACTGGCATATAGGTTAGGGAAACCATTTTTCCATTGCATTATGCATTCTAGCCTCCATTTCTCGATACACTTGCCATAGGGTCGATCCCATCGTGTTATGGTTCATAAACCATCTTCACTCGCCGATTTTTTAAATCATGACACGATGGTAGAGCCATCCTTTTCATGGGCATCATAGTTAGCACCTCACTGACATTTGTTGCCCATGCTACTTCGATCTGAGTAGGCTCAGGAGTCCTCTATAGTCCCGCCATGACTTATGTGATGAAGACTCATTCCTCTTTGTTTCTTCACTTCGTTCTGGCCTTATACCCTAGAGGCTCCTTTGTGTTGAGTTGTACTGCTGCATTGCATTTTGACTATTTGCACTTTTTAGCCTTGAGTCGGCTTCACTTGCACTCGTGTTTAAGCCAAATTTTCAACCATGTCGACTGCAAAATCAAACTTGCATGCCCTTGACTTCTACAACTTGACACACCTTGACCCGTGGAAGGAACACACCTTTGAGTGTCTTTGACCAGTTTTTGCCTCCCTACATTGAGCATAGGATTGTTCCAATCCCAGGAACTAGATCATTTGTTTCACCGACACTCATTCTTTCCACTGTACTATAGCATTCTTTTATTCTTTTTCCGGCTTAAAGAAAAAGACAAAAAAATCATATATTCCAAAAAAGAGCGGGAACGGGACAATATTTCCACTTATTGTTGGTAGCTAGAGTCAGTCGTGTCGCCCTTGAACAAGGCACTCAAAACAAAGTCTCCTCCGTTTGGGCGGGATTTAGTTTGACTTAGGTATGCCTTAACCTTGTTATTGAGTCAGTTCTCCCTTGATTGGTTATCTCTTCCATTCATATGGAGGGTTCGTTTGTGCCTCCTGCATGACGAACTTATACCGAGTCATCATATGCTGCCACATAGTCACATTGAGTCGTGCTTTTGTTCAAGGGAAGTTAGCCTGAGTCAGCCTCTCTGCGGTGTCTCTAGACTCATTTTTCAGTTGACCATCCCTGGTTGTCAGTGTCTTGTCTATCATCACATCAGGTATATTGATCCTTTACTCATGTCGGTTTGAGAAGGTCTCCATTGAATTCTTGTTGGCGGGTCTTGTCCTTATCGACGACGACATCTTGCTCTGATGACAGGCTTAGAGATGCACCCTGGCCCTATTTTCATTATTGATAGGTCACCTTGTGCTCAACATCGATCAGTATTATGGGTCTTTGACTGAGTGGTTTCCCTTGTGTTCGACATCAGCTTACACTATCACACAGTGGGATTCGTGTAGTACCTTGGTTTCCATTTGACCCTATTGGTGGATACCTCGTCTCTATGACAGCTTTCATTATTGGTTGGTTCAGAGGGTTTCTGTCGTGCACTAGCCACATCTTGTGTACGCCAGAAACGTGCTTCGGCCGGGTTACTACATCTTTCTTCGTCTGATTCTCTCCACATTATTGGCCTACGGGTTACACTCATGCTAGATATATGAAGGATGACTTAATGCCTTCTTTCTAGCAGATCTTTCCCTATCGACTACGACTCATTGCTCTGGGGCAAAGGTCTAGAGTCCATTTGGCAGTACCTTGGGGTTTGTAGTCATTAGTGGTAGATCCTTCGCTATCGACAGTGGGAAACCATCATTGTCTCCTAATTGATAGATTCTTACAGGTGTTCGACTCCAGCACATCTATTCACACTTGTTAGATTGTACTGGGTACCTTGACACTCATTATCATTATCGGTGAGTAGTCTCGTGTTTGTTAACGGTATACATCAATTACTCGTAATCAAATGATTTCTCACATGGTTGACTTCAGATCATTTATTCCCATGGTGTAGAAATGTACCACGGCGGTCAGTGAAGACCTTAGGTTGCTTCAACATTCATTGGTTCACTTGACAGTTGCTCTTGTTGCTGCTAGTTGATACCACTCCACCTTATATGTTGCAGTCATTCATGGCGACATTCTATATGCTGGCACCTGAGTTTACAGTGTAGTACCATGTTACTCCATCATGTTCATTTGGTACTTGTAGGATCAGTCTTTGATATCAGTGATCTACTTCATCCTTCAACATCATTGACATTCTTATATGATATTCAGGCATGTACTTGTTCGATCATGATCAGATGATCCATTATGTATTTTCCAGTTTTTTATACTTGTATACTTAGTGGATTCGCTTGTACTTGATATGCGGACATGCTTTACTTTCTCTGAGCATGGGTATGCCCGCCTCAGACAGTGTTTCTTTCTGATCTCCTTTTGTGGCTTGGCAGGTTGTACTCTAGTGAAGTCCTTCTCAGTTTTTGACAGGTTTCCTTTCCATGTACTTAATTAATACATTTCGGCCATCATGCACCCCTTCTAACCTCATATATTAGGGGGCATCTGTTATAGCTCCAAATCTCACTCTTGATGTTTGTGATGCTGCACTCATGGCCTAGGGCAACCCCTCCTTCCAGACCTGGTCCAAATACTTAAAAAATAGTGTTTTATTCCCTATACGCGACATTTCCCTGAGCTAAACGCGTGTGTACGCGGGTCTGTGTATACCCAACCCACGTATATGTCTTAAAACACTTAAAAAAAATTAAATCTCCTTAATTTTGGGCGGAGATCACGGGTTTTACCTGTTGATTACCTATAAATGCCCGTGGCCCAACTGTTCCCAATGAATTCCGAACTAAAAAAATACTTTGGGAGAAGTATAAAAAGGCTTCAATGGGAAGGCCTAAGGGGGAGAAGATAGAGAGAAAAATCACTCTGCTGAGATTATCCTTGACCAGGTCTGAAGATCCTTGTGCTTCCAGCACTTCCCCCATTACAGGAAACCCTTGTTTCCTTGAGTTATGATGTCTTTCTACTACTTGAGATATCTTGGAGTAAGTCATGGAAGGAGTTTGTTGAAGGCTTGAGACTGGACGAATCCGGAGGATGGTTCCGCTTGGAGCCTATGAAAGGAAGACTCAGGTGAAATCATTCCTTTCTGTACTTTAGTTATCTATAATAAAAGAAACACTTGTCTTGTTCCTGATATAAATCTTCTTCATGTTTATGATATCAATGTTATGATTCACATATGAATGGTTGTTTTAATTGTATAACTAACTACCTTTCAATATGCTATGAAGATGATTTCTTTATGATGCTTGGTCAATATACTGTTGTGCTTTCTGGAATTGATTGTTTTGCAGGTTGAAGGACTAAAAGGAACTCCAAGAGGGTTTGGACCCTGGCTGGATCTTCCCAAACGAAGGACCCCCAGGTGCACCTCTCTTCATGTAGTTTGTTTATATTAGCATCATGGCTATGTGGAATGCTTGTTTTTCTTTGTAGATAACCTCCAATCTGCTAGGGTATCAACCCAAGACCCTAGGGGAATTTATCCCTAAACACCCATGATCCCTATGGAATGGGCGATCTGGTGGATGGTTTGCTGGTCTACCTTCCAACCATACACCGCACTCTTCCTTTTATTAACAAGAGCTCCGGAGACTCTACAGAAGCTTTGGATGACTTTGTTCAAGGCCCTTGCAATTTTAAGGGAAGCGCCTCCCAGAAGAAGAGAGTCATATGCTAATAGAGCATGGTTGATTGGATCTGTTCCTCTCATCGCCCTGATGCCTAGAAGTGTCCCAGCTAACTTCTCTGTTGTCAACTTACGACTAAGAGAGTCTGCCATCAGAATGTACAAGAAGGGGGATAGAGGGAAGCCTTGCCTTATGCCCCTCGAAGCTTGGAAATAGATGGTCGGCCTACCATTTACTAGAGGGGTGATCCACAGCTTTCCTATGCAAGCTTTAATCAACCTTACAAAATCAGAGCTGAAACCAAAAGCAGAAAAAAATTGGAAAAGAAATAAGTGCCTTACCCGATCAAAGGAATTAGCCATATCTAGCTTTATAAGCATCCCTTGCTCTTGGCATTGGTGGCTGAAGTGAATGGTTTCCTGCACTAGAATCACGTTATCCAATATGTGCCTACCCTTAACAAACCCTCCTTGACTGGGAGAGATGAGATTTTCCAGCAAAGGCTTTATTCTGTTCATAAGGAGTTTGGTGAGTATTTTATAAGAGGCATTGTAGAGCGAAATAGGCCTGAAGCGATCGAAAGACCCCGGGTTCGCCTCTTTTGGAATTAGAGCTAGGAAAGTAGAGTTTGTGCTCCCTCCCACTTTGGCTTTTTGGAGGAAACCATTGATCATTCGAAACAGATCAACCTTGATGATATCCCAACAAATTCTATAGAAGTGGATGGAGAAACCATCGAGCCCTAGAGATTTGTCTGGCTCCATCACCCATATGACATTGTTGATTTCTTCTTTAGTGAAAGGCTTCAGGAGACTTGAGTTATCCTCCTTGTTTACCATGCTTGGGATGTGAGTGAGCAATTCTACAGATTGCTGGTGTCAAGATTACGTAGAGCCAAGAGGCTCAGACCTTCAGATTGCTGAGACATAGGAGGCTGTGGGTGAGTACGTTGCGAAGCTGGTGGGATACTGTGGTCATAACAGTACCTAACAGGGCAAGACCAAGGAGGACGGAGTTGCTGCCGAGGATTTCTAGCCAAGAAATCTGGATCAGTGGTGCAGTTGCACAAATGATTAGAGTGGGGCATCTCGACATTGGCAGAGGGGTTTCCAAAAGGGAAATCGAGAGAGTCAAACCGAGAAATTCCAGATGAGAAGTTGAGAGACTCAGAAGGAGTCGATCAGAGGACTTCCAGGAGGGAAGTAGAGAGACTCAAAAGAGTCGAAAGAGGAGCAACGAAATGGCAGTGAATGGCTGAGAGATCAAGATAGACTAGACGGAGCTTCCAACTTTGTAGTCTAGAAGGCCAGGATATTTCCATTCTAGATAGGTATCGCATCAAGCACTTTGCCTTGAAAACGATAGCGATCCCAGTTGACCCAGCTGAAAACGAGAAGTACAAAGAGGCAATGGCCAGGGCTAAGTGCATCATCCTTAATGGAGTCAAGGATCATGTGATACCACATATTGCCGAGAAGGGTACGACAAATGAGATGTGGGATGCCTTGAAGAAGTTGTATCAGGATAATTCCGTGTAGAGGAATATGCTTCTAGAAAATCAGCGGCGGTCATAACAAATGCAGAGGGGAGAACAAATAGATATCTTCCTCAGACGACTGATAGAGATCCGGGACCAGCTGACTTCCATAGGGGCCATGCCGGATGAGGAGATGTTGGTGAGGACTGCACTGAACGCAATCTCAGAGGACTGGGATGTATTTGTCCAGAGCTTACTAGGCAAGTCAAACCTCCCAGATTGGGAGGAACTATGGGCGGCTCTTCGTCAAGAAGAGATCAGACAGCTAACCAAGGCATGGAGTGGCACTAAGGGGGTCAGAATCAAGAAAGAGGAAGAGGAGGATGTTTCTCTAGAATCTGTGGGAAAGCAAGAGAAACGAAAGAAGAAGGACCTCTCCAACATCAAATGCTTCCACTGTGGGGAACTGGGTCACTATGCGAACCAGTGTCCAAGGAAAAGGAGCAAGGTAGAGGCTTCTGAGACCAAGGCAACACCAGCGAAGGCAGAGAAATAAGTGGAGACAGAACATGACTGTGCCATGAGTGCTCATGTGCCACTTGAGAGGAAGTGGGGAGACATCGAGTTGTAGTCAGAAGGACTACAGGCGATGAGGGGCAAGATCCTCGAGGTACCCAACCTCTTGGATTATACCTTGATACGGGAACCCCGAAGAGGAGTAGCAGGACTGGCAGATGTAGGTAGAGACGGATGCGGATGAAGTGACAGAGGGTGCTACAGTGCAAAAGTCTCGAGACAGCATGAGGCAACAGTGTGAGACGCATGGAGTGTTGCAACAGCGCAGGGGTCAGCAGAGGGAGCACTTGTTAGTGACAAAGGGAGCTTCAACATCAGGAGTGTTTCTATACTAACAAAGATGTCAGAGTTGGGAGGATTAGATACTTGCTTCTTAGTAATTGAGTTGTAGTGCAATAGTTAGCAGTGGCAGTGCTATGGGAAGCATGATGCAACATAATGAGAGGGGATGCAGTGCAGATGTAGCAGTGGTAGTGGCGGGGCCATGGAGAACAGCATGGATGTAGAGGGAGCTATTGAACAAATGCAGCAGTGGTAGTGGCAGGGCCATGGGCAACAGTACAGGATGTAGCAGTGCAGAGGATGTCGGGTGGGGAGGCCTAGCATCAGCACAAGGACCAATGCTAGATGATCAGGGTGATACTCAGGGAGGAGTATTATTAGAGCACAGTCCTCGCTAAGAGGAAGTCTTGATTTGGGGTAGCATCGTATGTGCTCTAGCCATGAAAATTGGTTGAGAGGCTAAAGCACATGAGATCTCTAAGACCCAAAATGGTTTGGGCAGAATCTAACCAGTTTGGGAGATATTAAAATAATTAATATTTTTAATGGAGTTCCTAAGTCTAAACTTAAGAAAAATAAAATATTAATGGTTATTAATATAAAATTGAGTTAGAGTGGTCCAAAAGTCATGGATCAAGCCAAATATAATCTTAGTCGTTGATTAGAGATTTAATCTCAGCCGTTTATGGACCAACGAGAAAAGTATAAGAGAAGGCTTAAGGGTCAGTTGGAGGATACACCAAGAGAGATCAAGAACTCGATTTTCTGGGGCAGGGTTTGCTGAGGAAATTGAGTGAAGTGATTTGAGTTGCAGCTGAGGGGCAGTGAATACATAGGAGAGAGGCAGAGTTAGTACCGGGAGGATCAGAGCAGAATTAGGGAGAGGTTGATGCAGAGCCAGCTAGAGGCCACACAGAGGTAGCCAAGAGATGCGTAGAGCCAGAGAGCGCCGGCGCGTGAGACATAGAGGCTCCAGAGGCTAACGCAGAGCCCTGAGAGGCTGACGCTGGGTCAAATAGGTTAATGCTAGGCTAGAGAGGCTGACGCAGGCCCTAGAAGCAGCGCTGGGAGATTTTCGTGGGATAAGTTGGAGTTGAAGTGCTGGATAGGGTGACGCAGTCCCTATCAGGGTGACGTAAAGAAGCAGAAGTTGTATTGTTGTTGTGGGATTGTTCATCCGGTGATTTAGCCGGAATATCTATCTTCGACTAAGAGGTACTACTGCCGAGGGCATTCTCTGTTGGGTGAGCCATTTCTGGCACTGACGAGGGAATTCTCTATTGGGTGAGCCATTTCTGGCACCCTGGTTGTATTCTAAAACTACATAATAATAAAACCCTTTGAATAGATGCATTGGTTTTCCCGCATTGGGTTTTCTTGGGGACATTAGTCCAAAAACAATGGTGTCACTTGTGTGCTTGTTTACTTTCAGTGGATGATCTGTATGTGTTGATATTGTACTTGTATTTATTTTTAGTATTTACATGGTAAATAACTTGTTAAGTAAATGAACAAGTAGGAAGAAATAAATCAGATAGTACAGGAAGAATTTCTAACGGGTTAAACTTAGAAATTCCAACATTGAGAAATACACTCCCTTGGATAAGATCACGACCTCCCTAGTAGCCTTTCTTGGCCTCCAAGCTCAGCCTCCATCTAGACTACATTTTGACTTGCCTCTTTGCTCAAGCAAGCTCCCTCTTACTTGATGTCTAGCCTTGATCCTAAGGCCTCCTTAAATAGATCTCTCTAAGCCTCTTTGGAACCCTCTATATCTTAGAGGCTTTGATCCTCTTTAGACTTAGTTTATTTTTTTATTTTTATTTCCTTTTATTTCTTCTTTTAAATTTAAACCCCATAATGGGTCTAAAACCCCTTCTCTCGGATTCTTTTCCCACAAACCCATTTGTGACTTGTTATCCACCACTTGTGGGTAGTGTATATAGGAGAAATTTTTTCTGCTAGATGCTCCTCAATTGGCAGCCAACAACCCTTTGCAGCCACTAGATAGCTCGATGTGCCATTTTCTTTGCCGGTTGAGCTAGCCATGTGGTCCCTCACCCATCTGTTTTGAATGTATGCTTGAAGGTGGGCCTCCCGACCTCGAAGGTATGGATTTTCGTTGGAATAGTTGAGTAATTTTTCTTGCTTGTCATGGGCACTTTTGGGCATATATTGGTGGGGGAATTTCGCGGAAAGAGTGGGTTAGGTTTGTATTCTTGTCTCCACTGTTGATTTATAATCGCATCAGATGTGCTCTAAGTCTCAAATTTTGTAGGGAGGCTTAGGCACATGTATTCCAAAGAACCCATAAAGTGTTTTGGGAAATTCCACCCAGAAATAGTTTTTTTTTAATAATTAATTATTTTTAAAGGGACCCTAAGTCTAAACTTAGGAAAATAAAATAATTAAAGGGTATTAATATAAACTGTGGGTGTAACTTCTAGAAGAAGACGAGGATCAAGCAAAAATGATCTTAACCATTGATTAACTTCTAATCTAGGTCGTTGAATGTCAACGAGGAGATTTTTTAAGGAGGCTTGAGGGTTACTTGGAAAAACACACACAGAGTTTAGAGAATCGATTTTTTGAAGCAGAGTGGAGGAGCTGTTGGGAGATTTTTCGATAGTGAGCTATTGTAGTGAGGGGCAGGGATAGTTGTCTTGGAGTATCTTATCTAGGACCCAGGATAAGCAGTAGAGAGAGGCAAAGAGACGCCAGAAGGGTTGATGTTGGGCCAGAGGGTCCCACGCAGAGCTAGAAGGGCTCACGCAAAGACAATGCAATCATCCAGAGCAAAAGTCCAAGTTTTGCAGAGGAGCTGACATTTCTTAGCCAGGAGGGCTGGAAACTACTCCAAAAGGAAAGACATTTTCTAGTTGAGTTGACACAAAGCCTTTTGAGGCTGACATAGGGCCTACGCAGGGCCAGCACAGAGATAGCCAAGGATAGTTGCTTCAGTTGTCGGAACAACCAAAATTGCCAGGTAGAGTGAGGTAATCTCACAAAGTTTTTCTACCAGTTTATTTCTCTATAATTGGATTGTCATAAGGGCATCTAGAGTTGTATTAAGAAAGTACTACTTACCAATATAAAACCCTTAGAGTTGTTTTATCGGTTTTTCCCGCATTGGGTTTTTCCAGGGACATTTGTTCAAAAAAATATTGTGTCACTTGTGTGGATTTTTCTCTATTGTTCTATTCTTGTTTTGGGCAAATTAATTAATTAAGTGAAGGTTGCAGTTGTATTAACTTCGATATTTGCTATAGAAAATAGTAAATAATTTGTTTCAGCAATTAACAGATAGGAGAAGTTTAATCAGTTGATGCAGTATTAGAGTCGGGTGGGATTCTTGAATTTTCACATGGTATCATATCATTGCAGGTGAAGCAAGAAGAATAGTGCTAGAGAACCCAACGCTGAGCAGAAGTGGGAGATCAAAAAAGATGTAGGAGGCAGCAATTCGAAACCCCAAATGGTTTGCGCAGTCCTAGCCAGAGGGCTGATTTTTGAGGCAGTTTCTCCCTAAGTGAGTCGACAGAGAGGAAGGACTCCCAGTTCGAAAGTTTGTTGGGGTAGAGGGAGCAACGTTGAAGCCTTAGCGTGAGGAGAAGCTAGTGGGAAACAGTCTTTTCTGCAGGTTGTTTTTCTAGGTAGAAAGACATCAGAAGAGAAGGAAAAATCACGGTTGAGGGAATTTTTTTCCTCAATAGACCTCCCGCCAAGAAGTTCATTTTCTTATTGGCTAAGTAGCAGTAGTAAGAACAAGAGAGGATATTTTCGAAATTTGTGGCAGAGATGGAAACTAGTGGCTTGATGGATCAGGATAGGTTTGACAGAGCATCTAACTATGTCATCTAGAAGGCTAGAATGTCATTCCTTCTAAATGAGCATGCCCTCAAGACATATGTCGACAGTGTGATGGTTGAACCAGTAGATCTAGATTCACTGAAGAAGTACCGAGCTGAGATGGCGAAGGCGAAAAGAATGATCCTCGACAGAGTGAAGGATCATGTGGTCTGTCACATTGCTAGCTAATCCAAAAGGAGCAGAATTGACTATTTTCACAATTTATTCAAATATTAACTAAGGTTGATTTTTAAGTGAATTAATAAGAGAAATTGATATTTATGTGCCTTTAACTTGAAATCTGAAAATGGCCATGAACAACATAAATAAGAAGCAAACACAGAAAATTTGTTGACGGAGTTCGTCCCTCCTGGACTACATCTCCGGATTCGCTTCCAATGGGCGTTTGGTGTATTGAAAGCTCATAAAGTCTCTTTACATCAAAATCCTCCATTCTAGAATCTGCTCATAGGCTTCAATGGCTACAGTCACCTAAAAGGTCTCTACCTCAACTTTCCAACGCAACTTTCAGATTACAAAAATGCCCAATAATGGTTGATCTATGCCTCAAAAGACATTTACAAGTAACATAAAACACTTTCAAAACCCACACCTTACATCTCTTTTCCTGATGGCGCACTAGTTAAATCTTTTATAGACCCTACAGGAGGTCCCAGGGTCAAACTCGTGGGCCTTCTAAGATTTGATTGGCAACAACATATATAAATTATGGTAAACGATTGTTATGATAATATCGCCCACGCCATATTTGATATATGGTTTATAACAAAGTTTTAACATTTGACTATGGATGTTATATGAATCATTCCTGCACTATGTTTGGACGTTGTGTTTAACATATTTGGTAGTGGCGTTAAAATAATCCAAGGTTTGGCGGGGCTGCCAGATATGGCGGGCTCTGCCAACCCTCTTTCACCATAACCAATTCAACGAATGTTTAAATTTAACTACTGCCCGTAGGTTCATAACGACAACCCCACATCCTGTCGATTAAGGTTTTGGACTGACAAGTCGGAGGTCATGGGTTCGACCCATGATTTCTCCACTTGGTAGTTTGAACCGTGGGTGCACCACCTGCTGCCACGTGCCCTACTCTGACACTACCACTTGTCCTTCTCTGACGCTGCCACTTGTCCTTCTCTGACGCTGCCACTTGTCCTGCTCTGGCACTGCCACTTGGCCTACTCTAGGTCCCACACTGCTGACTATGCAGTCCCCTTTTTTTTTCTGTTTTGACAAAACTTCAGAATGCCTTTTCTTCCTCATACGAAGGCCATTTTGAAAATTGAACTTACCACCGAAATCAACACAACAAGCTCTACGACTTGGCACCAATTTCATGATCATCTGAAATTGTTGAATTTTGAGCATTTTGAGGATCCTCCTGGATCATTCCTCTCCACTGGAAGCTTTTGGACCACCAAAAGTTTGGTTTTAAGCAAATATGAGGTGAGGGTATTGTTCCCTCACCCTTCTGATCTCCATCTACCTTGCTTTACTTGGATTCATGCCTTTGAGTCCCATTCGAAGATACTCTACATCTCCTCTCCTGGAAGTGCGGAACTTCCTATATAAGATGGTATATTCTTGTAACTCAGTGATACATTCAGGTGAAAAATCATCTTTTGTTGGAATTTGAGCAGTTTCCTCTTGATCCATGATCATTGGAGCTTCATACAACTTTAATTTATAAACATTTACAACTGAATATATGTGTGTGTATGGAGGAAAATTTAACTGGAATACATTGTTCCCAATATTTTCAACAATTTTAAAGGGCCATACCTTATAGGTTTCAACTTTTTACCTTCACCTTTCATCCTTTCTTTGCTGATGTATAGCCATACTTGATCACCAACCTAGAAGTGATGATCCATCTGATGCTTGTCATGACGCATTTTGTACTTGGCCTGACTTTTCTCCAATTGATCCTGCATTACTTCATGAATCTTTTGGATTCTTTGAATGAACTTGATTGCTTTGTCGGCATCTCCATGTCCATCCTCCTTAGCTTCTTCACCAAACATAAAGTCCATTGGTGATTTTGGCAGGTACCCATAACATGTTTCAAAAGGAGATCTGCTAGTAGAAGAGTGCAAGGCCCAATTGTAAGCATGTTGGACATAATGTAAGGATTCATCCCACAACTTAGGATGTTTGCTACAATAACCTCTGAGAAGATGTACCACTGTTCTATTCACCACCTCTGTTTTCCCATCGGTTTGTGGATGAAAAGTTGTGCTCTTTTTCAACTTAGTGTCCATGAGTCCCCACAAAGTGGACCAAAACTCCCCCAGAAAACGAGAGTCCCGATATAAAATTATAGAAGTAGGCAACCCAAAATGAACCCACACATTTTGAAAGAACATCTGTGCAGTCTGTTCAGCAGTAACTTGATTTTTACATGGAACAAGAATACACATTTTGCTAAATCTATCAACCACAACATACAAATAATCATGCCCTTTTCTAAACATTGGAAGTCCTCCTACAAAATCCATAAATATACTTTCCCATGGCCAAGAAGGAACTCGAAGTGGCATATACAAACCTAACTTTCTGTTGTTTGGTTTGCTTGTTGAACACATGACACAACCTTTGATGTATTTAGTAACTGTTTCATTCACCTAAGGCCAATAACAAAACCTTTGTAATTGTGTCAGTGTCTTACCTACACCAAAATGCCCTGAAACCCGAGAAGAATGTGCTTCCCTGATCACATGCACTCTTTCTCCCTATGGTATGCACAACTTGCCAAGATGGTACAATAACCTATCATGACTATGTTAATTCACCTGAGCACCATGAGTTAGTGATTCATAAACATCCTTAAAATCAATATCTTCAACATATTGTTCTATATAACTTTCATGTGCTAAAGAACTATTTTGCAAAATAATTGAAGCATTCAAAGAAGGTCTTGATAATATATCGACTACTTCATTGGCGATACCTTTCTTGTATTTGATTACTAAATGGAGTTGCTACAAAATCCCCATCCATCTATAATGTTGAGACTATTGCAAATTAATTTGTGATTGAAGTTACTGAAGTGGTTGATGATCCGTATGAATCAATGTTTCTTTTCCCATTAAATAATGTTTCCATTTTTTAACACTTTCTACTAATGCATACAATTCTTTATCATAAGTTGGATAGTTAGCAACTTCTTTAGAAAATGTTTCTGAATGAAAACAAATAGGCTTTCCTTTTTGTAATAACATTGCACCCTTTGCATACCCACTAGCATCAGTTTCTATTTCAAATGGTTGTTGAAGGTCTAGCAAAGCCAAGATTGGAGTTGTAACAATTTTCTGCTTTAAAGTATCAGATGTTTTTTTTGTTTTCCTCCCCACTGAAAGGAGACTTTAGAACTTGTTAAAACATGAAGTGATGATGCAATAAAATACAAATGTGAAATAAACTTCCTCCGGTACTGGATTGCACCCAAGAAACTTCTAAGTTCTATCACATTTTGAGGTCTTTGCCACTTAACAATTACATCAATTTTAGATGGATCTATTTTTAGCTTACCACCTCCAACTATGTAACCAAGATATACTAAGGAAGCTTTTCCAAATTCACATTTAGAGAGTTTGAGATACAGTTTCTTTTTTTGCAACACATCAAAAACTTGTTTAACATGATTTACGTGTTTTTCCCAAATTGAACTAAAAATAAGGATATCATCGAGATAGACTATGACAACCTTATCAATAAAAGGACGAAAAACATCATTGATCACTCTGGTGGTCTGGTCCCGAGCCAGGAGATGGTGGAGGCCTGAAATCACAATGGACATGCTTCTCCATATGGGTCATCCTACCTTCAAGCCAATCTAGCTTCTCTTGAATATGAATATGCCCCTCATCAGGTTGTCCAAGCAATCATGCATCTGCCACTAGTTGTTCTGAAGATTTTGCATGAAACTCATGACAACATTTCAATCATCATGATGAGCTTGGTTGAGTTGGTTCAGAGTGATAGTAATTTTCCACAAAACACTGTCGATATCATAAGGTAAGGGGGGGCTGGCTATAGCGCCAGATGGCTAAGCAAGGGTTGGGTCTATGGCTTTTCCCTATCCATAATCTTCCTACATATGCCCCCCACATAGCCCCCTTTCTCTGAAGCCTCTTCCCACCCATCCCCGTTGGTGGGGCATTGTTAACTAGGTCTCTCTTTGGCATATGACGATGCTCCTCCAATCGACCCCCCACGCAAAATCAAAGTCAACAACCCCAAAATTACGAAGTTTCCAGCACCAACAAAAACACCACACACCAATGAGATAACCAACAAGCCTTGTCACTGTAGAAAAATGTGTATAAAAACCAATCGGACCCCCACAATGGTTTGGTTGGCTACCACTGGATGCCACAAAAGCATTGAAATTTCGGTGACCATAAAATGCACCCTACATCAACACCCAATTATAATCAGCTCCACAACTTCCTACGTTAATCCACCAAGACACAACGATCTCAATACCTTTAAACTGATATAGAAGGAGTTTAGCTGAGCTCAAGTACAACTCCAATAAACTCGGTACTAGATCATCAGATCTCATGGCTTTCCCCCCCCCCCCCCCCCCCCCACCCCCACCGAAATGGACATATAATGCATTCTATCAAGGGCCAAAAGGATTACCTAACCAAACAAGGGAGAAGTTAGGCGCAATTCCCCTTGTCCAAGGCCCTTGACCCTCCAACAAAATAACAAATCCCCCATAGCCCAGAACTGAAACAAAAGGTTCAAATTTCCATGAATGACAACCAACACCTTACAATAGCTTGGCAACCAAGATCTTCAGATAAGAAAGAGATATACCAAGGGAGAGAACCACAATTTCTTACCTCATTCCAGGAATGGAGCTTCCACGACTTGTTCTAGAGAAATATTGGCACACCCATGACATAAAATGGATAGACATCATTAACTGACTCTCTATAAATCTTCAAACAACCATACCATATTCCATGATCCCAATTAAATTTCAGTTGAACCAATGGCCCTTCGCTCCAGGCTCCCCATACACAACAAAACGTCCCTCGATGAATGCTCCTAAGATGCACAGAAAAGAATCCCCATTATCCTCGCCACCCTACTTAGAAAATATAGGTTTAATGTGCTCCCACATCAATCCCATAGCAATCTAAAAAACTCACAAACAAAAAACCGACTCTCTTTCCCTTGACGACACCACGACATTGTGAATCCACCTAGATGCCATTTAATAGAATAACTACCAAGTGATCTTGACCTCCTCTTTCACATGGGGGTGCATGTCACTTGGGTGCCACACTACCCCTTGTTAAACTCCCAAAGGATCATTGGGGTGGCAAGCACCCACCCTGATCCCACATCCCCATGCAATGACACCTCCATCGGGGAATTTCTTTTTTGCTAGTTAAATATTTATATTGAAAGTATAACTAATACATAGTCAATGACAAAAGTGATTGCGGTAGTCCTTTTGGCATGAACTAATAAGAAGCTAATAACATAAAATTTAATTATAATTATATATATGAATTTGTTTATTTTATTTTATTTCTTTTGGATATTCAATTGATGAATAAATTTGTTCATTACATTCCATTAGTCCAACTAAACTTGGATGATATTGTCAAGTTATTGTTCTTTAAATTTTGGTTATATTTTTGTTTTCCTTTTCAATGAAACCCAAAATCTCTAGCTTTTGATTGAATTATTTATTCAAAATTGTGACTGAAATAAGCATAAAGACATAATGAAAAAATTAAACAGAAAGATCAAGAAAATCATTCTTCTACCAAAATTTATAACATAAAAATTATGGCAAAATTTAACATTTATAATGGGAGGTTGAAATTGAAAATTATTGCAAAATTGTAATATTTATATTAGAGATTGAAATGGAAATCATTGTTAAACAACATTTTCTTACATAGTCATCACCAAATTGAAGAAATGAGAAAAGTTATCACTGTATTTCAGCAAATGTCTGAGACAATAGCGAAGTTTGAAACTTAGTAGAATCATGGTGGCATATGTGGTTCAATAAACCAAGAATTATTAGATATTTGAACCACCAAACGTTGGTTAATAGCATGTCGAGAAAATAAACTGCATCGATCTGCAAAAAAATATAAAAAAATGCACCCTTTGATGCGCCATTGTGATTGCTAATAAACACAAAGCAATGCATTATTAAGTATATCTATATATATTTGAGCATCAACACAAAGCATACTATATATATGCTTTGTGTTATATGTGTGGTTTGGGTATATATATATATATATATATATATATATATATATATATATATATATATATATATATATATATATATATATATATATATATATATATCAATTGTAGTGTATGGATGATACATATATTACTCTGTGATGTATGTACGGATGCACTATGCACTAGTAAGAGATGCAAATATCATTGTGCAATGCATTGTATATCTAATTCATTTTATATCCCAGTATATGAAATATGAACATATCTTTATTATGTAATATATTTAATAATCATATGCAATATCAGCAAGTTACATATCACCATAAAAGGTCAAAAGCATCATATCATCATAGTACATAAAGAAAAGGAGTGCGTAGTATAACATATATATATATATATATATATATATATATATATAAAGACACGAACCAGGAACCAAAAAGATCAATATATACAACAATCATATATCATAAAGGATATATATCAGCAAAAACTGAATGGAACAACAACAACATAAAACCTGTAGCCATATCCAACATTTACAAAATAAATGATTAGGTACCAGTAACAAAATGATGAGACTCCTAAAAAAGCCAAAGCCATGATCCTATTCCATTATGACCTAGTATTGCTATGCAATGCATTTAAATTATCCACTACTTGGAGATGCATATATTATCGTGCAATGCATTTAAGAATGCATCCAACCTTAGAATTTAATGTGTAGCGGGATGTATTTAGCGATAGGTTGCATTTAATAATGAATCCAATTCACAACTAGCTTTGGCGATAGGCTGGAGAAAAATTATCTTAGGTGTTTTCTTAGAGGTTTCTCTATGTTTTTCAAATCATTCCTTGTAAAGAGATTGTTGCTGAAGAATAATAAATAAGCCCTCATATGTTGCACTGGTTTTCCCGCATTGGGTTTTTTTGGGGACTATTGTCCAAAAATAACTGTGTTGATGTGATTGATTCTTATGCTTGTATTTCATTGTTCTTTTCTCTATGCTATTATGTGACAACTGTAGTAGAATTTACTTTGATGTTAACTGAAGGGTTTTGTAAATAACTTATAGTGGAAAATAAGTAAAAGAAATAAATCAGTTACTGCAGTAGAATTTCGTGTTAGAAATTTTCACATGGTATCAGAGCATAGATCAGGCAACATGATTAGAGAATCTGCAATGAGTCATGAGCATGATGTTGGAGTAGCAACTTGAAAGGACTCACGCAGTTCTCCCAAGAAAGAGGAAAGCACGAAGAATATAATTGAAAACAACAATTCTGTGTTAGCTTCCAGACTGGAAGAAGAAGTTGCTTGCTTAGCAAGTTCTGCTTCATCTGAGGTTTGGTATATTGATAGTGGAGCTTCTGCGCACATGACAGGAATACGAGAATGTTTTTCGAGCTATCAAGAAGAACATATGAACTTCCAAATCACCATGGGAAATAAGTCAAAATGTACCCCCATAGGAAGAGCTACTGTAGTTTTTCAAACAAGGTAGGGGATTGGCTTTGAGCTACCAATGTGTTGCATGTGCCTGGATTGGGGATGGACTTGCTCTATATATCCCAGTTACAGAATAAGGGCTATTATGTTTACTTCATTGGGAAGAAAGTATATGTCAAACATCCGAGTTGGAAGAAGAAGGCCCAAATTGGAGTCAGAAGTAACAGATTGTATAAGTTATAGCTAGAATCTTCAATGGCACTGATAGGCAACAGTGGTGAAAAATATTTAATGAACTACAACATAGAAGGATGGGGCACTTACACCATGGGGCTCTAAGAATTCTCAGAAGAACCGTCATAGGAGTTCCAGAATTAAGTACCAAACGAGACGATGTATGCGGAGGTTGCGTACTAGGCAAGTACATTAAAGTGGCTTACTCCAGAAGTAACAGTAGGGCAAAGAGTGTTCTAGGATTGATACACTCAAATATCTGTGGACCCATGTCCACAAAAGTTCTTAGTGGTGTCGAATAATTCGTCACCTTCATTGATGACCATTCCAAGAAGACTTGAATCTACTTTCTAAAAACCAAGGATGAGGTTTTTTATTGATTCAAAGAGTTTAAAGCTCTGGTTGAGAATCTGATAGGGAAGAGGATAAAAGTGTTGTGCTCAGAAAATGGTGGAGAATACATTGATAAGGACTTCACTGATTTCTGTGCAAGGGAAGGCATCAAAAGAGAATGAAAAACTCCATATAATCCAGAGCAAAATCGAGTAGCAGAGAGGAAGAACAAAACTATTGTTGAAGTAGTGAGGGCTATGTTGTATGATCAGGATATGCCCAAATTTCTATGGGAAGAAGTATGCAACACAACAGTATATGTTCAAAATAGGACTCCTCACAGGGCATTAGGTAAGATTACTTCGAAGAGTGTCTTCACCAGCAAGAAGCCTGAATTGAGTCATTTCAGAATATTTGGGAGTTTGGCATATTGCCATATACTCGATGAAAAGAGGAAAAAGTTGGATCAAACTGCAGAAAAAAGGATATCTTGTGGGATATAGCGAGAATGCTAAGGCATATAGAATCTACCTTCCAGGAAATAGAAAGATTGTAGTACGATGGGATGTAAAGTTCATGGAGGATACAACTTTTAGAAAATCTTGAGAAATGCCTTACGAAGAGTAGTCAAAGGATGATCCATTGATCCAGCCACTTCGACCAGCAGAAACTAGCACCATTATTTATCCAAAGGACAATAATCAAGAGGCATCACAGTGGGTGGAATCTTAGGAGGAGGAGAAAATACATCTACCCACTACTAGTGGAAGAATGAGCCGGGAACTTCGACAAATACTACAGGATGCAGAGGATTTCATTGGAGCTCCTAGGAACAAGAAAAGGGAGCGTAGACAACCAAATAGATACCAACCCTTAGTGACTCAAGTCGGAGAATCCTCTAGTTTTCAAGAGGTCGTTCAACATCAAGTATGGGTAGATGCTATGGTGGAGGAATACAGTTCCATAATGATCAATGATGTCTGGGAAGTGGTACCTAGGATTCAGGACAACTCAGTTGTAGGTTCGAGATGGTTCTACAAGGTCAAATATGTTGTAGATGGTAGTGTGGAAAAATACAAAGCTAGGTTCGTGGCTAAGGGGTATGCTCAGAAGAAAGAGATAGACTACAAAGAAACCTTCGCCCCAGTAGCCAGGTATACTTCTATTAGATTCATGATATCCCTTGCAACACAAATGGGGTGGGAGATTCACCAAATGGACGTCAAGACTGCGTTCTTGAACAGGGTGATAAAAGAAGAAGTATACATTGAACAACCAGAGGGTTTTGAGACACGTGAGAATAAAACTCATTTACGTAGGTTGAAGAAAGCCTTGTATGGGCTTAAACAAGTGCCTAGAGCATGGTACGATCGAATTGATGGTTACTTGCAGAAGATGGGATTTGTCAAGAGTGAAGCAGATCCCAACCTCTCCTATCTGATTGTAGAGAATGAGCCTCTAATTTTGGTGTTAGACCTGGATGACCTTTTCCTGATAGGTTCATCCAGGCTCATCAAAGCTTGCAAGGAAAACTTAGCTACAGAATTTGACATGAAGGATTTAGGACGGATGCATTATTCTGCGGTTGGAAGTTTGGCAACAGAAGGGTGGAATTTCCTTGGACAAGGGAGATACGCTATATAAATTTTAAAAAGGTTCAAAATGCAAAACTGTAGACCCATGGCTGCTCCAATTATTACCAACTGGAATATATTGATGCATTTGAAGATAAAGAAGTAGATCCCACCTTGTATAGGCAACTCATAGGGTCCCTGATGTATCTAGTCAATACCAGGCTAGACATTTGTTACGCTATCAACACCCTCAATCAATTCATGGTGGAACCGAAGAGGGCGCACTGGGAAGCAGCCAAGCATGTTCTCAAATATATACGAGGAACAACCAAGCATGGATTACTGTACACCCGAGGCAATGATATCAGGCTGAGTGGGTTCACTGACATAGATTGGGCTGGAAGTTCAGTAGATCATAAAAGTACCACTGGGTACTGTTTCAACATTGGATCAGAAATAACCTCTTGGTGTAGTAGGAAAGATAAATTCATAGCTCTAAGCTTAGCTGAAGCTCAATATATGGCAGCTAGCACAGCATCGTGTGAAGCCATATGGCTTAGGAAGTTGCTTGTGAATCTATTCAGGAGAAGGATGGAAGCAGCCAATATTTTGTGTGATCATCAGAGTTGCATCAAGCTCTCTGAGAATCCAGTCTTTCATGATCAGTCAAAGCACATTGACATCAAATGTCACTTTATTAGAGACTGTGTCCAGCGAGGGGCAATGCAATTACAATACACTCTGATATGAGAATAGGTGGCAAACATTCTCACCAAGGCTCTAGGAAGAAAAAGGTTTCTTTATTTCAGGGAGACGATGGGGATGGTTGAGAATCTGTTTCAATAGCAGAAACGGATAGTGCAGGGAGTTGCAGTGCAGCAATTAGCAGTGGCAGTGCTATGGGCAGCATGATGCAGCGTATTGAGAGGGAGCTGTAGTACAAATGTAGCAGTGACAGTGGTAGTGTCATGGGCAGCAGTACAGGTTGCAACAACGCAGTGGATGAGGGGCAGCAAGCCAAGCATCAGCAACGCAGAGGACCGATATCATGGAACAGTGTAATACTTATGTTGGGAAGTATGCTAGAGCACATTCCTCGCTAAGAGGGAGTGTTGATTTTTGGGTAGCATCGGATGTGCTCTAGCTCCGAAATTTTATGGGGGGCTAGAACACATGAGATCTTCAAGACCCAAAACTAGTTTGGTGAAATTATACCCGGATAGTATTTTATTAAAATAATTAATATTTTTAATGGGGTTCCTAAGTCTAAACT